>BSBM01000372.1:34185000-35385000 GCA_027924585.1 Larix kaempferi
GCACAAATCTAGTGCTAACAACTGGCTCCTATTGGGGATTCTATCCTCCCTATGAGGTAGCAAAGAACCCTGCAGACCAGTGCCCTATCCATTGGGGCCTTCTTTATCACAAATTTAGTTGCCTACAATTCCCCATCTAATACCGGATTTTAAAAACGGAATTGAACTGTACATACTGGAAACTGAACTAAAGGCTGCAAAACACTACCGCAACTGAAATGCTAAGAAAGTGCTGGGCATGTCGAGCTTATTTATGCACAAAAATACTCTACCTTGGGTTGCTAAAATGCCTGCAGCATCAGGTTATACAAAAATGCCAATGCAACCAGTCCAGCAACTGATACCCTAAGTAGACTTTCTCATCATTCTTAACCAAAATCAGAAAATACAAGATCACTTGCACTAAACAATGATGATAGGTGAGATCTTCATGGAAAAATCCAAATCAATCACCCCAGCTGAAGAATTTTTCCATGTAATTAGCTATTGGGTCATATAAAACATTGTATCCTCCAATTTTTCCTGCCCTTCCTTTGGCAGGACAAGGATACCCATGCTGTAACTTCCCTGGCACCTTATCAAACTGTAAATTTTCTTGCAGTATGGCAAATTTTGCTTCAAAAGGGATGCAAGTAGCATGATCATCCTTTTTGTCATTCATATTAGGTATAGGGATTTGATGCTCATGGCAAGCTTCAAGTGGAACCTAGAAATCGTGCCTGCTTGGGTCCTTATACAACCTAATAGGATTGAAACAATCAGAGTCAAGTATATCCCTTTGCTGAGATTGCAACTCTGTAACATGAGAAACTATTTCAACACATGGGCTATCAATATCATCATCTCCTGGGCTGTCTAGGATTCCTGGGTTAAAAACCTGATTCTGCTATGGTGCTTCGAAAGAGATCCCTTCTTGATTTTCAAATGTATCAAGAAGATGAACTTCTCCTTGAGACAAGGATCCTAGGCCTGAATGATATGAAGAAAAACTAGACTGACTATCCTGGTCCTCCTTCAGCATACCCATTATCTGGTCAGCTTGCTGAATGTATGTGTCAGATTCAAGAAATTCTTCATGGATATCACAATCTACTTCACCCTCAGCCAAGGGAAAAACCTCTGCCTGCAGGAAACTTTCTTGAATGCATTGACAATTAGCTTCCTTTCTATCCTTTTGTTGAGGGTATGATTTCTCAGGAAAGGCTCTTAGGTTTTCTTCACTAACTATCTCAAAATCTGCAGAATCTTCTGCTGGTTATCTAGGGACCTCCTCCCAGTGTTTATCTTCATATTCATCATATATAGGAGGATTGAAATCTTGTTTAAAACTTTCCCCAGTAGGAGCTTCAACCTACAAATTGCAATCCACATAAAACAAATCAGTGCTCTCCTCTCCTTGTATGTGGATGGGCTAACCATTTCTCAATTCATCATGAGAAGGATGAGAATGTAGAACAGGCTCTTCTGATTCATATCTTTCTTCCATCTCCAATCTCCTTTCCCTTCCATCTTCAACACCTTGCTCTGAAATTTTCCCAGACATCCTATGATTATCTTCAACCTCCAATGCATCAACAAACATCTGTTGCAATGTGGAAGACTTCCTTTCCAATAGAAGAAAAGACAATCCAGAAGGAAGGACTGATGCATAATGTAACTTAGCAGCATTTTCTAGAGGCTGAATTTCCTTTGGCATGTTATAATAAAATGTTGCAAACCTCATGTTGAAACTAGACAGGGCTTCACCTTCTTGCATTTTCATGGAATAAAACTCTGAAAGGACTTGGTCCCATGATCTTCTTCTACCCCAAAACTCCAAAAAGACATCAGAAAACTCCTCCCATTTATGAATGGATTCAGGCTGCAAGTGCTTGAACCATTTCTTCACATCTCCTTAGAAGGATTGGGCAAAAACCCTCGTACAAACATCATCATGCTCTATCTCAAAAAGGTCCAGGAAATGTTCAAAACTCTGAAGATGTCTTTCAGCTGTGATACTACCATCTTTTCCATCAAAAACAGGGAGGTGTCTATGGTATTTGGGAGGATATTCATGAAGAACAGGGGGAAGCTTCAAAGGGCCATATCTTTGCTGAGGTCTAGAAGGCAAAGGGGTATGTTCAGGAAGAATGTCACCAGCCTCAATCTCATGGGGTTTGCAAGGCTGACTATGGATCTGACATGATTCACAAGAAGGAATTGGATCAGCTCTGGGGACGAAAGAAAAATTTACATTTGTAACATCTAACGAGGGATATACAAAGGAAGCTTTCTTGCGACTTAGGGCCTTCGAGTGAAACAAAAATTCCTTGATCCACACACATAGGGATAAAAGGGAATCCATGCAGAAGAAGAAAATCTCTTTGCATAAACCAATACTTTGATACCTGAGTCTTAATTTTCTCATGCCTTTGTCATCTGGGCTTGTTCTTCAATGGAGCTTGCAAATCTGCTTGAATCATGCATGGAGCAGCCTATGAAATAGTAGAAGGCTGGGTCTCTTCAATGTGGAGTCGCCATAAAAACTTAAATCATATTAAATTTTACATGGGGTCACCAATCCCCCCAGTGGAGTCACCTTCATACTGGAATCCCAATGAGTGGAGTTGCCAGGTGAATGGTATACAACCTTTGCAATGTCTGACTGATGTTCACCATCAACAATCAGCTCATAAACCTTTTTTGTTCTACCAGGGACAATATGACATTCGCTCCCCTGCAGCGGCACCAATATGTTAGCACCCAAATTGAACCTCAAGGTTGTGGGAGAAGGCCAAGCTGGGGTAACCACAAACCACTTTAGGTTGCATTCTGACCTATACAACCAAAGAGGGATCTCTCAACATTGATAGAGGACTGAAAATAATCAATGAGGAAACACACAACCTTCTTACTCAAGATATTCAATCAAAACATACTCAGAAGGTCAAACTTTCTGACAGGACAATCGTTTAAGGGTTTGGTGAGATAATCAGGAGAGAAAACATTGGGAAATGGGGTCAAACCATAATACATAAATCAAATAACAATGCTGCTGCATGGGATATCAAAACAGAGGCAAGATAGCCACCTGCTTCCAGTCAAAATGATGTTGTCTGGTGATAAAAGAAGAAGAAACGAACAGTCCATTGACATGAGAATCAAATAGGGATGAATTCGACGTCAACTTTAGAGGAAATATTAGGTGAATACCTGAAACAATAGCCAAAGCTTGTAACCAAGAATTATGCACTTGTATACACTAATTCCAGATATGAAAAGAAAACATAATGGAAGTAAATAACAGGAAGCACATTCACATGAGAAGAAGGAAAAATAGACTGTAAGCTAAATGACACATGAATCTATGTTAAACACCAGCTTCAAACACTGCAATTCTTAAGCATTATGCTTCAAAAACTGAGCTTAGTTCTCCCAGGCCTCAACCCATTAATTTTCCAACATATTCTATCTCTATTACATATGTATTTATAGGCCCTTTAGGCTCGAATCATCTAACAGAAAACAACAACAGCTATACTGCCACCTGCATGGCCCAGCCCGCCACCTTTGAAAGCAAATTACAAAATGAAAAAGACTGCTACTAGAAAGGATATAACTAACTTGGCAAGGTGTCATTTGTAGGATTTTCGGACCATAACAGCCCCAGTTAGCTTCAAAAATAGAGAAACATTACATACATGCCGAGTCCAAAACATATTGACCTGATGGGAAACATAAACGACATGAACAAGTCGCCACCTCACTCCTGAGTCTTCACCTGGCCATACTAATCGAAGAAATCTTCTATCTTCAAGGAATCTTCCACCTATGCTTCTTCTGCTGGAGGAGGAGATGCCACTTCCTCAGTGGGGAGGATGAAATATCTGAGAATATCCATGTCTTGGTGGGTGTCCTCATCCTCTTCTCGGGCCTCCTTTTTCTTCTTTCAATGTCAAACCTTCCTGCACACCTGTCCTTCCTCGAGCTCTTCATCTTCGCTGGCGGTGTTGGTCTCTACGTGGTCGAAGACTATAGGAGACGAAGGAACGTGTTCCTCCTCCACCTCAGACCACGCCTTCTCGGGCATAAAAACCACTTCGGCTCCCTGATCCCTCTCCATGACCGGATCCTAACTGAAGGATACCAAAGCTGTCGGGTTTTCCACCTTTCTCATGCAATGATCGTGAACAACAACCACAGGGACCCCTACCTATAACGACCCTGATAATGATGACAGCCACGCCTGACCACCTTTGCCATGATTGTCTGACCGTATCTCCCAAACGAGTGGGAATATGCTTGAGTTTAGAACACCTAACGACGTTGAGGTGGCTTCCGTATCATCAACAATGATTTGCTTCCAGTGGAGATGCCCTCCAACCCCCCATTCCCATGATCAAATCAGCACCGTAGATTCCAACCTTATTTGCCTCTGGACCATCAAATGGCACGGACCCTACCATGTTCATGGATTTTTGACCTGTAGCCTTCACGTGCAAATAAGATTCGTGAACTAAATCCCAACTGTGTATCTTCATCCTGCTAGATCCATGCCGTTGGAAAGTGCGGGGGGTTAACAAAATTTCGCAAATATGAAACATAGCCCTTTTTGCGCATGTCTAAAATGCAAACAAATTATTGATTGTTGATCTGCACCACCCGCCGTCAATTAGTCTTTGTCCTGCCCACCGGCTAACACCTAGCTTGTGCTTAAACAACTTCTAATTCTTTTCGCGAAGGATGCCCTCGATCGTCGATCTTCGCCGATCGTGATCCACACCGTCCATAGGTGCCACTATGCACTGTAGGAACCTTCTTTGCATTTAGCCTTATCGATGCCATTAAAACCTTAGATTTCTCAGACCTCTTCATTTCAAATCGATCCCAACTTCATAGAATTTGAGTACATTAACCCTAGGGCTATGTGGATTTAGAGTTGGGCTTTCCTTGGCTATTTCCACGAATCTGAACCCTCTCCCCTCTCCAAATGCTTAGCACAAATCTAGTGCTAACACATGGGACCGGTGGCGAGGGGCACCCCTAGCACTATCCCGATGTCCTGAATCCAACGGAGTCAACGGTTTGTCGATCCGAGCCACGGTCGTCAATCTATGGCTCGTTCGGTCTTGCATCCAAAGGCCTTCAGGGACACCTATTGTATACCTACCGAGGGCATAGAATGCCGACCGTGCAACAAAACCGGGTTTCGGGGAGTCTTGCAAGTGTGTCTAGGAAGGTTCCAACTGGGAACGCTAACCATAAGTGCCCGATGGATGATTTTGCAAAGTTGACCCCCTGTGTGCAAAAATTGCACACTCCCTTACTGAGCAAAACCCTAGTTTGCAAAATGGACCTACAAGATGACACCTGGGCCATGGGACCGACGGAGAGGGGCACCCCTAGTACTATCCCGATGTCCTGAATCCAATGTAGTCGACGGTTTGTCGATCCGAGCCACGGTCTTCATTCTATGGATCATTCTGCCTCGCACCCAAAAGGCCTTCATTTAGTGATGGGCCTTCTCAGATTAACCAACAACTATTGCATTAGATAGCTTCATTTAGTCACAAGCCTAATTTGACTGCCATAGAAATAGATAGCTTCATTTAGTCATAGGCCTAATTTGACTGCCATAGAGTAACCATCAATGACTGCATTAGATAGCTTCACTAAATCCATTAAAATTAAATCGGACATGACATGAATGATTTAAATTCAACACCTTAGCTAGCTTCATTTCATTCAATGATGGGCCTAATTTAACGAGAGCATGGGAACCCGGACTCCATTAAAATTCAATTGGACCCATTAAAATTCAATTGGACGTGACATGAATGATTAAAATTAAACTCTAGGCCCGCAGGGATGTAGCTCAACCAGTGATTCGCTTGATATGAAGGAAATGTTGTAAATGGAGGTCACGAGTTCAAATCACCTTGACTTACCCATGCCCCATGCTTGCGGGATGTGTGGGTGCACCTAGGGGTATAGTGGTAATGGACGGGATTGGATCCCTGGACCCCATGTCACGCGAGTACCATCCCCTTCCCAATTGTTTATTCCCCTAGTTAAAAATAAATAAATAAATAAACTCTAGACATGGATGGACATCCGGTACGTTGATGCTTTAAATGATGAATTATTTCCTTTATGGAATTATAGGGATGCTTACCCTGCATTTAACGACAGCATTAATTAGTTAATGGCTTCCATGTTCGGAGCATAGAGAAAAACCTTGTCACATTACAAAATCCTTGCAACATCATACAAATTAATAGGGGAGGCTGCCAAATACGAATGAGTCCCCCCTCTTCACATTTTTTCTCTTGGATTTTATGTTAGGTTCTCTCAGTTTGGTCTGCACTTGCCACTTAGTCTCATAGCAATTATGGTCACTGGACAAACTGCTGCAAGTAAGAGTTATACTTAAACTGCTTACTTTGGTTTTAGAACCGGTGTGTATTCTGATTATGGTTTCGAACCATCTGATTCAACTTTATAGGTGGACTAGAGATCGATCAACCTTTTATGGCCTACCCACCTGAAATTTGTAACTGTTGAAACTAACCTAATAGAGTCACAGGGGTATTATTTCTCAAATTCATTTAAGCGGGTTGAGTGGAGTATTTCGTTCTTTTTAGGACCCGGACCATCCAGTTGATCGAGCCTTCTTGCAGATCATCGATATCTCAGTCCAAAATTTATGTGATTTTAAACAGAGGAGCATGAGTTCCTTTGAACTCGGAGGAGGTAAAATGAGCTAGGTTGAGGGAAATAGATGCTCTATTTTTTCACACAATCTAACGGAAAATGGCCGTGGAATTGGGCGGGATAACTCCCTCCAAACAATAGCCAGCACAGATCTACAAAACTGGGTTAAGGGAGGGAAACAAAATTTAAAACAAGTAATAATATTCACTTTATACAGAGTATAAATTATTGCTACGTGGAAGCTTCTCATAAATTGAGATCATATTGGCAGCCTCCCCTATTAAATGCAGGGTAAGCATCCCTGTAATGCCATAAAGGAAAGAGTTCATCATTTACAGCATCAACGTACCGGATGTCCAGCCATGTCTAGAGTTTAATTTTTATTTTATTTTTTAATTTTTTTTGGAAACTGGGGGAATCAACAATTGGGAAGGGGTTGGTACTCACGTGACATGGGGTCCATGGATCCAATCCTGTCTGCTACCACTATACCCCTAGGTGCACCCACACAGCCCGCAAGCATGGGGCACGGGTAAGTCGGGGTGATTTGAACTCGTGACCTCCATTTACAACATTTCCTTCATATCAAGCGAATCCTCGGTTGAGCTACAGCCCTGCGGGCCTAGAGTTTAAAATGCAAGGCTGGCTTGTAACTAAGAATATGCTCTTAAATCCAATACCTGCAATGAAAACAATAATTTTTCATTCAAAACAGGAAAGAAAACCAAAGAGTTATATGATTGCACTAATATCTAATTTTAAAAAGTTAAAAAAGAAAAGAGGCTGATGTCTATATGATTGAACATAGTGACTGAAAAGCTCATATTTTATACGTTTTTCTCCAATATAACCACCTTGCCTGCTATTATTTTTGGTGGATCGTCCCATGTTGCATATAGAATCAATATTTTGTTTCTGAAATCCCTTCTCATTGTTAAAAGCTATCAAGGTCGCAGGAGCGCCTACGCCAGCGACATCTTCAGTTGTAGTGACAAATTCCAACGAAGGTTCCACATGCGGTTCATAGTCATTGTCCTCTGCATTCTGCATCCAAAACAAAACACTAATCTTACTATGAAAATAGAGAAAACATATAAGATTATAAAATGACTACTAAAATTGTAACTCAGTAATTACCTGAATCAGCACCATCAGAAAATTCACATCCCTGGTGTATAATTCAACAGATAATTGTTTAACTGCTTGATGTAAATCTTCTGTAAGTGGATTTTTTTTCCCCAACACAAAACTTGTCTTTCCTGATCTTTTCAATATGTTCCTTGGGGGTTGCCATAAAAGTCACCAAACACAATCCACAGTAAAATCCTTTATCACCAAACACAATTCAAAGTAGAATCCTGTCGGTAAAACCTGTCATTAAAAAAATAAAAATAAAAACCCAATTCAATATAAGCGAACATGAAAATAAAGAATAGAGTCACATGGCCCGGGTCACTTGAAACATGATGAATTATTTTTCTTCAATCCTATGCCAATACAATTCCTTGGATTTCTAGAACAATCAAACCCACGACCTAGAGAAATAGCTCAGGTTTCTCCTCTATTCTTATGGTTGGCCTCAAATTCGTGAAAGGCCTAAGGATAATACCATACTTATCACACTGCAAAATACTCTTGATCACTTCCAAGATGCAAGAGCCTCTGAACCACTTTTGAAAAACAAAGGCTTACCAGATCCTTTTCGGCCTCAAATGCCTCGGCAATGAATGGAATAGCTCGACCTGGAATGAAATGATCGCCAAATCCTTCTGAGCATGGTCTCCTATCTTATCTTCCCAAGTAGTATGGAGTAACTTCCCAAGAGACGCAAGCTACTGGCCGAGAGTCAAGTAATGGAATAGATCAACCGCTCCTTAGTCTTTCTGGCCACAGTTTCTTCCCCTGGCAGTAGAATGTAATACCTGGACGAGAGGTAATCAAAATGGTTGTACATTTGAAGCGTTATGTTCCACGAACATTAATTTCACAATTAATTTTGAGATTAGGGGCATGAGAGGCTAACGTAGAACATGAACACTTGGCGAGAAATATCCTGAGCTTAGTGATCGGTTTTAGAGCCAACAAGGAGGCAGCAGTCTGTGCTGCGGTCCACGAACTGTTTATTTTTTTTGGTTATATTAACCAAAATGTGCACGCATTATAGTGATACAATAACGCGTGCACGTTATGTATCACTATAACGCGTGTGCGTTTTCGAATCCTATATTACATGTCAATTGACATGGCAAGTTCAGTGACCGCCCATGCCTAGTTCTAAGTAATGCGCGCGCGTTTTGAATTTACACAATTCTAGTGCATTTTGTGAATGCACGATTGCACCTAAAGCGTCCCTCAACTTCGTGTGAGGGCCCTTTAGAAATTTTTGACAAAAGAAGTTCTTTGTGAGGAAATGGATATCTGATTGGCTCTAAAGCCTGATTCAATTCATCATAATTAACAACTAGTCTCTTTTTACCTCTTTTATGTTCAGAATGTTTTTTTACATAGAAGGTTGAACAAGCCCATGCACTTTTGCATGGCTCAATTAACTTTTTGTCAAGAAACTACTAGATCTCTTCTTTGCAATATTTCTACTTTGTAGGACTCATGTTGTTGGCCGAAGCTTTTTCTGGCTTAATTGCTGCATTTTGTTTGTAGGGAAGGCTGACATGATATTTTTCTCTGGTCCAGAATGCATTTGGATAGTCTGAAGTGCAGTCTTCTTACAATCTTCTAGTGATATCTGCTAGAATATCTTGGCCATGGAGATTAGCATGCTTGAAAATATTTTTTATTTTAGTCATATCTTTCACTGACTCCTCAACCACATCTGGTTTATTAGCGGATATTCTAACTATGAATTTTGTTTTGACTAGTACTAACAATTTTAAACCTTTCACTCTAAACTCAATTGAGTTTTCTCTGACTGCCATAGGTAAGTGTTTCTTAACAAAATCATGACCCAACAGAATATCAGCTCATGTATCTAAGAAATACAATGTTACAAATGTCTTGACCTTTACTAACATGATAGGAAAATATGGAGCTATAAAATCAATCTTAATGAGTTCTTTATTTATAGCTCTAAAATGGATAGATGTAGGCTGCCAAAAATATGTAGGGATGGCTTTATAATTACAGCAACTGCTCATGGCGCCAATGGATATCTGTGCATCAAGTTCATAGAGCTTATAGCCTTCTGTTTTTATTCCAATCGGAATGACCATCCACTCACCAAGACTCTTTTGCTCATTGACTGTATCAAAAGGAGTAGATTCTTGTGTTGGACAAAAGCTGTGATCTTTTCTCATTGTAAGTTGTATATATTCTGAATTTAACTCATTCAACTTCTGCAAAGAAATCTAAATGCTTTTAGCCAAATTGGTTAGCTGTTCTCTTTCATATTTTACTTTGTTTTCAAAGTAAGTTATTTTCCTCAAAAGAAATGACTCACCTTGATCTTGTGGGAAATCATCAAACCAACTTTCATCTTCTGGATCAAACTCTGTATTCTTTGGTTCTGGAAACCGCTAAGGGAGTTCATCAATCTTTTCGTGCAATCTTCTTCTGATTATTACCAACCTTGGAGAAAGATTGGCCTTTCTTTCTTCAAGTTCTTCTATTTGCTTTCTTATTGAAGAAACTGAAAACATGAAACATTCTAAAACTAGACAGTTGCTAATGAATGTACATTCATTGTCTAAGCTATCTTATTATTCTATTGATAATTTTCTGAAATCAATTCTTTCTGTGTCAGTATCATACTCAGATTCAGTTTTTGACTCATGGATTGAAAAACCTTCATCTTTTGATTGCAATTCTGGAACTAAGTCCCATTCAGCAGGATTGCATTCTGTGTTGAATATTTCATAGATTTTATGTTGCATCTTTGTCTTCTTATCAGGACAAGAATTTGTCCAATGCCCTATTTTTCCACAAATATAGTAGGATGATTTTTTCAGAGGTGTTAATCTTTTTCGGAAGACAAATCTTCTTTGCTTATTTTTGAACAAAAATTTTTTGGCAGGTTTTCAGAATTTTTTTTGAGAAGAGGAATGAGGTAGGGATCCACCATGCTTTCAGGAGGAACAAGTGCAGGAAGAAGAAGAAGCCTTTGGAGGTTTAGGCTCGAAACAACCATAACTAGCAGTCTCTCGAAATTGTTTGCAAGCGGACTGTGAGAGGAAGATCTATTTTTTCAAATTCTTTTGTATCTTCATGGTAACACATTCTTTTTAAAGAGCTGTCAATACATGTTGGTGAAGACCAGCCAAAGAAAGATCTTCAATATTTACACGGTGATCACTAAGATATCTGGAGACCAAATAAGGTATCTTACCAAGAAGAGAGGCAAGATAATGGTGGAGGTATGCTACAAAATAAATTCTGATGATCAATAATCTTATAAAGCATAGGTTGCATGGTACAAAAGTAATCTGGAAGTAAATCAATGTTAAAGAGATTTTGTGACATAAGCATTTGAGTAGTGTGTGAAGCATCTGGATGAAATGCACTAATGAATTCATGTGCTAAAGCTTAGAATAAAGCTTCAAGAGGATCTGTATCATCAATGATGTGTTCAATTTCTGTGTCTGAAAGCTTTTCCCACCAAAGCTTGACAATTCCTGTGAAAGCCCAAGTTAACTGAGTAGTGATATCTTTCCATGAGGACTTGGTTTCGGCTTTCCTTTGAAATGCCCATGCATTTATTTTTTGGAACAAATTTAGAATTTGTTTTTTTTTTTCAATGTGGTTCACGTACCGGTCCCACCGGCCGGCATCGCTACATCCCCGGAATAATAGCTGGCGGACCCACCCGAAGGGGCCTCACACCTTCAGCACATTTTGCGTACCTAACCCCAAGAGTGTCGAGGAGAATGGATCCCGTGACCTCACATGCTGGGAGGCCTAACTACGGGTGCTCGACCGATTGAGCTAACTCTTGGGGCTAACAAATTTAGAATTTGTTCATGAGACAAACAATCCAAATTAATTATCAATGTATTACCAAAGCCTTTTGACAAATCTTTGGAATCAATTCTAACATCAACATTTTTTAACTCATTTGTCCATCTGACAAATGGACTTCTTAACTTTTCTTGATTGACATCATGGCCTTTGACTTTCCTAGCTTGATTCTTAAAGAAATGAGTTTCAGCTCTATTTTGTTTACTAGGATTAGGGCCAGAAGATTCTCATATCTTTGAATCAAATGAGATTTGGGAGGATGCCATTTTTATTTCTTGGATTTCTAACTCTGCAGCTCTTTGTTTCATTAACTCGAATTTTTCTCTAGCTAATTCAGCACCTTGCTGAATTCTTTGCAACTAATGAGGAATTAGCTTATTTCTAGGAGCCAGAGCTGTCAGGATGGTATCTAAACTTATAGCCCCTTATCAATCTGACTGTATCTGGGAGGTGAAGGAGGCTTTGGAATAGCCGACTGCAAACTGCTGACAAATTTGGCTATGACGTCTAACTTAGACTCAATGTCATCAACCTTATCTTTTCTTTCTCTTTGAACATTTTCTAAATGATCTATGGAACCATAAATCTAGTCAATGGTGCCATGTAATGTTTTCAAATGTTCTTTAAGTTCTAAGACATCTCGAGCCACGTCATCGAGATTCTAAGAAATACAAACTGACTGAAAGTTTGTATAATTTTGCAGCTTGATTTGTTCCATTGGTTCTGGATCTGCAGGACTTCTAAGTTTGACAAATTGCATATCTACTTGTAAGGTGCCCTCTTTAAATGTAGGAGTGGATTTGCATGTATCCAATCTCCTTTCATTCAATTTGACTAGTTGTCTAGACTTTTCTCTAGGAAGACTAAAACTCTTTATATCTTTGAATAGTGAAGAATACTCAGCACAGTTGGAATGTTGTCCATTATGTACTCAAAGACAGGAAGATGATTCATCAATGAACTGGAATGTTTTTTCTTTTTTTTGTATATTTTTCTCCTTGCAGAATTTACATGAAGAGGATGGAAACTGACTATGATTAGTGAGATGTTGGTGCATTTGACTATCATATGGTTGCATATGTATAGCCGGAGGTAATCTTCTTGGAAGAGTAACAGAATGAGATGCAGACCGACAGAGGCTAGGAGAAGAAGTAGATGGATTGAAAGACTGAGAAGAACCAAATATTAAAGAAGTACTTCCATCGGACGACTGGACCATTCTGAGCTGTTTAGAACCAAAATGTTGTAATTCGGGATATTTTTGAGACAAAGGCAAATAACTGCTATTCCATTCATCAGGTAATGTAACCTAGAAAAAACCAAGTTGTAAAGGTGTAGTATTTTCGGGACCTACAACTACCCCCTCTTGGAGAGCACGTTTACTCAACTTAGGATTGATAGTTGGCATGGTGGTGGAGACAAAGCGAATACACAAAGTGGAATATAATTGGGCAATCTGGGCTTGTGGAGCAACATCAAAGCCATAAAACTGAATATAAGCCTGTAAAAACTCATTGATATAGGGATCAATGAGCGATACCTGATATATGGGGACAAGGGATGACCAAGTAGGGCCATTGTTTAGAGGACTTTGGAAACCACCCAGTAAAGCATCTTCAAATTTGTTAAGACGTGAATCCACCCAAAAAATTGTTTTTACCATAAGATTTGCATCATGGATAATACATAGACAACTCCACTTCCGTGAAAGATTTATTGTAGCTTGGTATGTGCAAGTTCACGTGCAATACTAGTTGAGGAATCCAAAATAGTCCATACATTGGAAAAACTACCTTATTAAACGTCTTTTGACAAAGGACGAGGAGAACATCATAGTACAATCTCAATGTGGATGTGTTTTTTAATGAATTGCCTCTAGAAAGGGCATATTATACTTATCTCACCTTTTAACTCAAGTCCTTTGGAATAAAATGTCACAATTTCAATTACACCATTGATGCAACATGTTAACCTTGAAAATTTTGGTATGTTGCAATACATGTGGCTAACATTAACCTCTATAAATGATTCTAGGTTCCACCTTTTGTTTGTTTCCTAACTTTATCACTTAATCTACTTCAGATGCATAATGTCGATACATGTTACTTTTGAGTTGTTTGTGTCACTGTTAGTAAGTTTTTTTGTTCCACCCTTCCACCCTTGATTTTCAGAGTACATGATCAACGAAAAATATGGGTAAATGGGTCGGTTGTTATCTTTTAATTGGAAATTAAATTCTTTAATAAAAACATATATTTTCATTAAAAATTAAAATTTCACAATTTCAATTATACCATTGATGCAACATGTTAACCTTGTAAACATTTTTATGTTGCATTACACGTGGCCTGACATTAACCATCGGAAAGGATTCTAGGTTCCACGCTTTGTTTGTTTCTTAAGTTTATCACTTAATGTACTTCAGATGCATAATGCCAGCACATGTTACTTTTAAGTTGTCTATCTCAATTTTAGTAGGTTGTTTTTTTCCACCCTTGATTTTCAAAGCACGTGATCAACCAAAACATGGGTAAATGAGTGTATTGTTATCTTTTAATTGGAAATTAAAGCATCTCTTTTAATTGAAAATTAAATTGTTTAATAAAAAAATTATTATTAAAAAAAAATTAATAAAACTTCATTATTGAAGGGTTATTTAACTTATTTTTTCAATAAAACTTTGTATGACGAACAAAATAAAGTTCAAAACGTAAAAAAAAAAAAAAAATTATTTGAAAAAAAAAAAATTATTTGAAAGAGCAGAGTTGAAATAAAATTCCAACCTTGTCACCAGTCTACTCAAAATAATATTTTCGTATGGACGTTTCTTTAGAGCCCATCTTTTTGTTTAGACGTTTGGTCATCACCCATTTTAAATAAGCAACATAAAACACGGTGGTAAAGATTTACAAAGTCAAATACTTTTCAACATGAACATCTTTGGGTCATTGCTTCTAGATAGACATGTTTGGTCAAAGAATTTAAAATAACAGCTATAAAACATATTTTCTGTATTGGTTAAATATACATTGATATCAAAAGAAAGAGTATAATATACTAACTGCAAGTTTTTGGGCACAACACTGACAACATCTGTATTGGTTAAATCTGCATTGATATCAAAATAAATAGTATAATAGACATTATTACTGCAAGTTTTTTACTAGCGTTACATGCTTTTCGTGCCATTCCTGTAATGGGCATGACACTAACAACATCACAAGAATGTTATTAATATTAATTCTAAAGTTAAATTGAAATGTTTTAATATTTTATAAACCAAACTTAAAATCTCAACATTGAGAGTGAAGAGGTAGAAAATACTTTCAAATCAATTCAAAAATTTGCAAATTTATAAAATAAAAACAAAATCCTTACATACCACCCCCAATATCCAAAATGAAATGAAAAGGTAGAAAATACTATCACATAAACTCAAAAATTTGCATATAAACTCATCAAGTAAAAACAAAATCCAAAACATGCATCCAAGGAGATATGTATCAACAGTGAGGGAATTCACAGTGTCAAAAGTTTTGCTACTTGGAGTTCAAAACAAAAGTCTTGAAATTATCTCAAAATAATTATACATGATGTATAATTCAAAACAATTTACATTCAATTGAGTGTAGGATAATAATCATATGATATTGTTTATAAACATATTTAATAAAATATATAATAATTGTTTTAAAATATTTATAATAATTATATACAAATGTTTAAAAATATATTAACTTTTAATTAGACAAAAAATTGTATATCAACATAAAATAATATTATAATAATAACCCAACATCAGAGCACAATTGGGATAAGAAAATAATAAGATTTATATGGAGGATTGGAACTCATACCTTAAAAAGCTTTATGAATCCCCAGATGTAGTGGATAACATTCAAATCTTCTTTACAATGGAGGAAGTTTTTTCCTTAGAAGACATTGACTTTGGGATTAAGCGCCTAGCTAATGGAAAAGCTAAAGACATTGAAGGGTACCAAGCAGAGATCCTAAAAATTGGAGCACTCGTCCTCATCCATTATATTCACAAGCTCTTTAACTTAGCAATCAAGCAGGGTTTCCCTAAGCCTTGGACTCAAAGCCTTATAGTTCCTATTTTTAAAAGTGGAGATAAATATAACCCCTCTAATTATCGAACAATTATGATTAGCCTTCTCATAGCCAATTTATACGGCATTATCCTTGAAAAGAAGATTAGTATATGTCTAGAAAATAAAAGAAAGAGGGTTAAAGGCCAAGCAGGCTTCAGAAGGCATCACTCAACCACGGACCACCTCATTACGCTTAGGATCATCGCAGAGGAGTGTCGCAATAATAAATCCAATCTTTTTTTTGTTTCATGGACTTTCGGAAAGCTAGAAGAACCTTTGATATGGTGCCTAGATATAACCTTTGGAATAGATTAGAAGAGCTAGAAGTTCCTCTCGAGTTGAGTGCTGTGGCTATAAGATTGTATGAGAATTATGTCATTTCCAAATTCAAAAACAATAAAGGTTGGTCACAAGATATTAATTGTAAATTATATTGGAGTTAAGCAAGGGTGCCCCCTTTCCCCTACCCTTTTTGGAATCTACATTGATAAGCTTGAAGAATATCTAGAAGAGGCAGGTTGTGCGGGCATGACCTTGGCAGGAATAGTCATCATGCTACTTCTCTATGCTGACGATATCGTTCTTATGACAAGGCACCCTTATGATCTTGAAAAGCAATTACGAATTCTCAAAGGTTTTTGCACCAATACGGGCATGACCGTAAACACTGACAAAACCAAAGTCATGATTATCAAGTCCAATAAAGGTACTTATGCCAATTTTTCCTATGAAAACCGAATCTTAGAAGAAGTAACCTCCTATAAGTGCTTAGGAATTGACTTTCATCACAGACTCAATTGGAACTATAGCATTGAAAAGAGGATAAATGGAGGATGGAAAGCCTACTTCGGCCTTGAAAACAACTGTAAAGTAGCAAACCTTGTGATGTGTGACAAAAAGAAATTCCTCTTTAAAACGCTCACTCCCATTATTCTATATGGTTGTGAATCTTGGGGATGCAACATTTCCAGAGAGTCTTGGAGAAGATTTGAGCAAATCCAAAAACGATTTATTACTTATGATCTTAAACTTAAGAGCAACACGCCCTATCCTATTCTCCTCTTAGAAGTAGGGCTCTCCCCCATTGAAAGCATGGCTATGATTAGACATCTAATGTACAATAACAAATTAAACAATATAGGAGGTGAGCGACTTCCTAAAATTTCTCTTAACTCCAAAATCACCTTCACCTCAAGCAGGGATGGCTTAAAGATGCCATGGCTTGGTTAAACTATTGGAGGATTAACGAAACTACCACTCTACAAAATATTGATAACATTAATTACATTATTACTTTTTCCTTCATAGAGAAAATGTGATGCAAAGAAGAGTCAGAGGAAAAAAGAAAGCTTCGGTATTACAAAGAGACCATTAACCCTAATCTCGAGGATCAAAACTATCTTTCTATCTTAACAAGCTTAAAGAAAATAATTAATATTGCTAAAATTAGAACGAACTCTCATGAGATTCATAGTGAAATTGGGCATTAGACAACCCCTAAAATGCCTTGGGCTGAAAGAATTTTCCATTTATGTGATTCCATGAGGGTGGAAGATGAAAATCACTTTCTCTTAGAGTGCTCGGCTTTCACTCACATTAGATCTCAGTTTCAAAATCTCTGCTCCGATACTAACCTCTCTAACCTTCTAGATCCCCAAAACTATTGTGAGCTAGGGACGCTCCTCTGTAAGCTTTTCGAGCATAGAAATAATATTTTAAAGAAAACCAATTAATATCTATCTTCGTAAGGTCCAATAGACCAAGATTGATCTCAATGGACGTTAAATACCATCATCATCATTACCAAAGTCCATGCAATGTTTGGCCCATACAACAAGGTTCAAAGAAAAAGGCCTTTATAAAGATTAAAACTCAAATCCAAGCCCGTCATCATTTGAAAAACAATCCACTTTGTTATTAAGAATAAGTCAAATTTTCATTGTTATAGAATTTATTTATTTAGTTTTATAACGTTTTAAATCAAATAAACTATGTTTTTTTATAAATTCTAATAGATTATCTTATCAATCAAATTACAGGTCTCCTATCCAGGAATTAGTAAGAGTTTCTAGATCTGAAAATCATTTTTTTTTAAATGGAAAAAATTATCATAATTGGTTAGTGGTCCACAAAGGGATAGATTTCCACTCCTTAGTTCAAGTAAGTGGCCCAACCTTTCTTTGGTATGTTTCCAAATTTACAGTTTATTTTTCATTTTTTTTTTAAATCCATAAAACACAAAAAAAACATTACAATTGGCCAAGATCTCATCTTCGTAGGATGTAAGGAAATTGGCTAATGATCCAAGACCTAGAGGCATTTGGCACAAGTGGAAGTGTAGTGGTGTGATTTTTCTTGGCATTTACAGATAGCAACAATTGATGGTTGTCCTCATTGCCAAACAACTAAGTTATCATAGATTTTGCCAAAACCTATTTTATTTTTAAGTAAAATATTATCATTACTAAAATAATTTTTAAAATTTTTTAAAGATCATTATAACAAGTAAATAAAACAAGAGCCACGAGGTGGCAATGTCCTCGACATTGCTAATAGTTCTTGTTATAAGACACTAGCTCTCGAAGAAAGAAAAAAAGAATGTAGAGGGAAAAACATGTTTGGATTCATTTTCCACTTTAAAAGAAGAACCTCAGTGTTTGATATTACCAAATCTAAATATTTTAGAATTCAAAATAGTGAGCTCCATTAGATTCTTGACATTTGTTTTCTTGAATCTTCCAAGTTCAAAGCTATGCTATGTCTTAATCATCCATAACATACATTGACTTTAAAACCTTAATATCAAGATACTAATTTATGTACTAAATTTAATTTAAAATTGATAATTATTATAATATAAATGTAACATTTGCATGAAAATTTCAACTAATTATCAATTAGTAAAAGTTTAAACTAATTATCCCATTCAGGATTCCTCATTGTAAATAAACTATAAACCCATAACATTGCCTTAAAGGAATATTTATTTGGAATATGATAAATTATAAGGTGGATTCTTCATTGTGAGTAGTACCTATTGTAGTGGTAATGTCCTTGCCATTGTTGAATTTTTGCAATTTATTAGTTATACATATTGTGACTTGTATCTAGATTTTCAATGTGGAAAAAGTTAGGTAGTGGTAATGTCCTTGCCATTGTTGAATTTTTGCAACTTATTAGTTATACATATTGTGACTTGTATCTAGATTTTCAATGTGGAAAAAGTTAGGTAGTAGTAATGTCCTTGCCATTGTTGAATTTTTGCAACTTATTAGTTATACATATTGTGACTTGTATCTATGGAAAATATTGCTCACATGCTTAGATTAAAAAAACTAAGTAAATAAGTCTCAATGTTGATTGTATATGTAATCAGGTTAAAAAAATCAATTTAAATTAAAATATTTTCCAGTTGTAATGTTGTAGTCAATTTTAATTGAATAAATAAAAAAGTTTTGTAAATTGTAGTCAATTTTAATCAAATAAATAAAAAATTTATGTAAATGAGCTTCATTGTTGATTGTAACCGCACCAACACCTATTTGTATTGTCTTGTGATTTATTTATTTATATGTAATCAAATTAATATCATTATATGTAATACATCATTATATGTAACACGATTAATTATCAATGATATTTAAATTTAATTTGATTTCATAATTATATTGTATTTTATTAAAAATTCCAATTAAATAATATTTTAGTTGTATATTTATTATACATTACCAACAAATAATAAAGCTTATAAATGAAACAACAATTGAAGAAATGACACATCACCAACCTACTATTTTCTCTTTTTTCAATGCTTCAATTGGGTAAAAAAAATAATTTAGATATATCAAAATAATATACCAAACCTCATAAAATATCCATATAAGTATGTGGTAAATAATGACAATATAAAGTCTGACAATATAACGCAATGAAAAAGTTACGCTAAATAAGATCCTTAAATGATCGAATGGTGATCAGAACACAGTGGTACAATGATCGACTTTCGATTAGAAGTGTATAGAGCCGTATGTTCACATCTCTTTAAAGACATAGAGGAAAATCTGGTATTGGTTTGGGAAAATCAACTCTGTTCACGATAAAGGAACTTGTTGGTAATAAGGGATGGAATACGTCCGAGGGGTTTGTGCTTTATAATATATAGGCCCGGTCATTTCAACAATTATAATAGATCGTTATCCGGGCTGATCCTACCACCACTTCTTAGTTCAAATTAAAGCAACCCAGCGCAATCAAATCGATTTTCTCTCTTTCAACCCAGTTCATTGATAAATAAAAAAGACACAAGATCTCCATACTGACCAAAGACTTGTCTCAAATCTTCATCCGTTGCATTTAGGTATAGCTAGCCTACAAATGATAACTCCACTACCCGTCTCGTCAACCTAGTAAACAACGGTATTATTCTCTGCAAACAAGCCACAAGCCATAGTTAAAAAGCACACCCCCAATGATAGATTCAAGCCTGATACACTGCAAATACGATCCCATCGTATTATATCCCAAGCAATCCACATCCCACTTCCATCTCCTCAGGGCACACAGATGATTAACCCCATAGAAATTTCAACGTAGCTCATATTCGAAGAAGCCATCGGCGGTGGGACATCCACTGCACGTAGCCATTGTTACCCCAACAAGGGGCTATCCGAACAAGATCTGAAAGCCACAGACGAACCAATCTCCGACCATTAACCCTCGGAAGGCTATACGCAACGGAGCTCCATAAACGTTGGCTGCATCACTGCAAAGCAGGTTAAACTAAATAATGCAATCATCAGAAATAAGAAAGCATTTGTCCCGAAGAACATATATAAAAGCTTCAATTAATTAGCAAAACCTTAACATTGCAACCATTTATACATCTATTTTGCACCATTTACATTATACATCTATTTCACACCTATTGCATTATGATTTTTACAAAGAGATATTCATCGGCCAAAATACATTTTATAAGAACTAACTTACAAAATATTGTTTCATGTTGGCCTGTGCTCTTCATCACCTAGGAACGAATGGATACTTCAGACTGAGCCTGGGTATTCCTGAATCCTGCTGCCATTTTATAGTTTGTCCAAAACCGCCTCTATCAAGATAATTTGTATATTTAACCCAAAATTTCAACATCTAAACCCTACAAAATGATACTTTGATGTTTGTCTCCTCAATCGACATGTTCATATATATAAAGGAAACGACAGGTCTATTATTAATAAAACTGGCATCACTTAAAAAATTTAAACGCTGGAAAATGAGGGCCTTGATAACATCTTCACTCTGTCTGCCGAAGACTCTGATGCATGCATCCCTCGCTTCGTATAATCCATGTCGTGTAATAAATGTTTGATATTCATCCCCCATCAAACTCTTGAATTCTTTACTCTACTCGGCTACTAACTGCCTGGATACCATTTGCAAAGTTTGGAATATCCCCTAGTAGTGTTCTGAATTGCCTCCATTGTTTCTCTTATCCAAGCAATAACTCGTCCGATTGTGTTCCTTCCTAATATGCATACACATATGACCCACGAATCCAGTTCTTCTCTTCTTCCGTTTTCAAATTGGGAGAGGTCCTGATAATCTCCTCTGCCTTCACAAAAATCCTTGCAAATTCATCTGCATTGAAACGCTGCTGATGAACAATGAATTGCTCATCCGCATTGAGACAATGGTGATGAACAATGAATTGCTCCATTGCTTTGTCATGAAATTGTTCAAATTGTACATTTATAGACTTTAGGGCGCCCTTGAGAGAGCGCACATGAAACCCCAACTCTCGCACATGGCTTCCCGCTGCATCAAGGGGATGAGGGTATCAAAATACAAAATAGTGATCTCCTCTCCTCTCTCGATGTGTTTGGAGGCATGGATAAACATGGCACTTCCCACTTCCATCCTGCTCAAGTTCGGCAAGCAAGAGTGGTTAATCATGGACGATAGCAGCCAAAGACTACAATACATCTGATCTTTCTGGACGAGTCTAGCTCCACCGAATGGGTGCCGATTTGTAATATCCCGAATACTGTTAATATACACTCGCAAATTTTCACTTTGTTCTTCTTGGCCGTACGCCCTAAACAGATCAATGCCTAGAACATCCACGCTGTCGAGTGTGCAGTATTCGTCTAAACTATAAATCTGTGGGAGTAAGCTCCGTGGTTTCCTAGCTTCACCGACTACCGTGGTGACAAGATTTCTTCAGGCGCTGTGTAAGTGTTAAAGACTTTATCGTAAACAACTTCCATAGCATTGCTTACCAGCAAAAGCTCCCCGATCCCTGTAATTATCCACGCAGACATCACTTGCATGTAATTATCCACAGCGCCTAATTGCATGTAACTATCCACGCGGCGGGCTAAGTTAAGAAGTGACTGCAAGAATCTTTCTCACAACAACAAGTTTATCGCCAAGTCTCTGGCGCACTTCCAGAACTGACGAGGCTGAATAGTTGTCTGGGCGATCCTCCCAATATCGTAACACAAATTTTTTAATTGGAGATCGAATTGATGGTCACTATCCTCGGAAAAAACGATGCTCACAGAATTAATACAGTTAAACCAGATTTACTCTGCTGGGATTTCTTCCAAAAAATACCTACATTAAATAGCCTCTGTGGAGCTGAAGTCAGCCTGCAGCCCCCTCCTGGGAAGGGAGAATCGAGACTGATGTCAATATCCTGCCACCAATAAGCTTTTTTTAAAATATTAATTTTAAAATTTCAACAAAATATTAAAAAGTTTCAACTATAGTTTTTCTATAGTTTGGGAAAATTTTATAGGTTTAAGACACACAATAATAGGAGTTGGACAATCCATAAATGATCCCCTTCAAGGACATAAAAATTAAGATAACTTTTTAAATTAAAATATTGCAAAAACATTTAAAAAAATAAAATTGTTAATACCTTATCAACACCATAAACCTAAATGGATTGTAACAAATAACATAATTCTTCATTCAATAATCAATATAATTATTAAACTTATAAACTTAAATTCAAAAAAGTGAGATTGTAAATACTCATTAAATTACATTGTAATTTTTTCTTTCCATTGATTATGACAAACAACATAATTTTGTCAATTGATAAAAACAAATAACATAATTCTTTCACCCATACTAGTCTTGAATTATGAGAGGGGAAACAACAAATAAGTATCAATATCACGTCCCTATTATAGCTCATGGTTACTATGTTTCTCATAGCCAATAATTTCGATGTTTGGGAGTGCAAGAGTTCTAATCGGATGCTCTTTTCGGATACATACTGTGCCTAAATTTTTGGTGTTTCATGATACTACAGAGACACACGTTTTCCAATATATCTATCCGATACTTGTTCCTAAGTCAAATTGCGACGCTCTTTAGCTTTCATATTACAATTTTGTTTAGTAAGCTTTTGTGTGCTTTAAACAAATTGTTGCAATCATATCACATTAGTCTCCTGGAAATAATATTTTTGTATGGGCATCTTTAGTATCACCCATTTTATAAAACTCTCAGTAGCCACTACTACAACCGCAACAATTTTATAAAAAAACAAAATTTAAACTACTTAGTTTGTTGGTCTAAGTCTTAGTTACGTTTATATACAGACTTCACAAACTCCCAAATTATTTCTATGAGACTCAAATTATTTTTTCGCTAATGGTTTTGTAAATATATCAGCTATTTGATCATTTGACTTACAAAATTCAAGGTTCATTACGTTTTCATCCACCAACTGTATGATAAAGCAAAATTTGGTATCTATGTGCTTGTTTCTTTTACGAAAAACATGATTCTTTGACAATGCAATTGTTGCTTTGTTCTTCTTGCTCTTGTTGTAGATCTGAAAGAATTCTTTGCATCCAAACTGATTGACATGGTACTAAAGTTGCTGCAACATATTCCGCTTATGTTGATGGTATCGTCATTATTGGTTGCTTCTTTGATGACCATGCTACAACAACTGAACCAAAATTAAATATGTATCCTGATTTGCTTTTTCAATCATCAAGATTCCCTGCAAAATCACTGTCAGTAAAACCACATTATTTCAAATTTGAATTTGATGAATACATGTTTCTATAATTTGTTGTCCCAACAACATAAAAAAAACACATTATTTCAAATTTGAATTTGATGAATACATGATTATAATTTGTTGTCCCAACAACATAATGCATAATTCTTTTTCCAACCTGCCAATGCGAACTCTTTGGTCTTTCCATATACCTGGAAATCAGACTTACAACATACATAATGTCTGATCATGTTGACATTAAATACATTAAGCTTCCAACCAATCTTTTAAACATTTTTGGGTCTACATTTGACCCTTCATCATTTTTACTTAGTTTAGTTCCTGTTCCATAAACATTCTGAATCTTCTCAAAATATCATAGGCATATTCAGATTGTGAATGAAAATGTCATTTTCAGGCTGTTTAACTTCTATTCCAAGAAAATACTTCGTTAATCATAAATCTGTCATTTCAAATTATGTCTTCATTGTTGTTTTAAACTCCTTTATGGATAGATTTCCAGTAAATATCAAATCATCTACATACAAGGAAACAATAAGTATTTATCTTTGTTGATTTACCTTCGTGTACAACATCAGTTCACTTGCGCTTCTGCTAAAACCATTATTTATTAGATATGCATCAATTTTGATGCACCAAACTCTCGGTGCTTGCTTCAATCCATACAATGTCTTCTTTAATTTGTACACCTTATTTTCATGACCTTTAACTTCATAATCGGGTTGTTGTCTTACATACACTTATTCTTCCAAATATCCATTCAAGAATACATATTTTACATCCATTTGATACACTTTCCAATTGTTTTGTGTTGTAGTAGACAACATAAGTCTAATTGTGTCAAGCCTCGCTACAAGTGCAAAAGTCTCATTATAATCAATTCTAGGTTGTTGACTAAACCCTTCAACAACAAGCATTACCTTGTGCTTTACGACTTCTCCATCAGCATTTAGCTTTGTCTTATAAATCCACTTGACACCAATAAATTCTTTATCTTCTAGTACAAATATGTTAACTCCCAAATATCATTTCTTTCTATTGCTGCAATTTCCTCATCCATTGCATCAATCCAAACTTCATCTTGCACGGATTCATCAAAATTAACTGGTTGATATGCGAATACACCAAAAAATAATATTCTCGTCTATTGTATCATTATGTTGAGCATAAATTCCACTTAAACTTCTCATTTTTTGTCCTCTATTCCTTGATCTTAACGTCGCAATTGTAGGATTAGAATCATTGCTTACCTGTGAACTTGATGATTCACCTTGTACAATATTTCTTGGAATTCTTGATTGAGGTGTGTTTACACAAGCTAACTGCCTTCCTAGTGTATTTGTTGCAGGTACATCAACATGTGGAGTTCGTTGTCCACTTTGCACATTCTGCTCAATCGCTTCATCTTCAACATTATATGGAATTGGAACTCCTTCAACGATTGATCGATCTATGCTGCCATCCCAAGCTTGTTCCTCTTTAAACGTAACATCTCTATTGATTATCAACTTCTTGGTGATGGGATTGTACAAGTGATATACTTTGGAAACATCACTGTATCAAATGCAGATACACTTCTCACTTTGGTCATCCAACTTCTTCCTTATTTCTCAAGGCACATGTGCATATGCAACACACCTAAAAATTCATAAATGAAGCACTGAACATTTCTTACCACTACAAGCTTCTAGAGGTATATGATTGATCACACTCTTCATGGCACACATGTTCACAATATAAACTGCATATTCAACAACTTCTGCACAATATTCCTTTGGTATATGCTTCTCCTTGAGCATACTACGAACCATATTCATGATTGTTCTGTTCTTTCTCTCGGTTACACCATTTTGTTGTGGTGTATACCGGGCTGTAAATTACCATTTTATTCCCTGGTGTCTATAGAATTCGAGGAAATCATTGGAATTAAACTCACCTCCTCTATCAAATCTCAACACCGTGATCTAATTTCCACTTTCCTTCTCAGCCATAACCTTAAATTTCTTGAAAATACCAAAAGTTTTAGATTTATGTTGTAGCAGATACACCCATGTAATTATGTTATAATCTGAAATCTATGAATGTCAAAAAATACAAATTTCCACCTAGTGAAGGTGTCTGCATCAGTCCACACAAATCTAAATGGATAATCTCTATATGTGCTTTTGCTCTATATCCAACACAAGTAGGAAAACTTTCTTTATGTTGTTTTTCCATGATGCAGCTTCCACATGAACTTATAGGTTATTCAATACATGGAAAACCCTTCACCATCCACTTCCTTTGTAACAATTTCAATCCTCTAAAATACAAATGGCCATACCTTAAAGGCCATAGCCAGGAGTGATCTTGACTCCTAACTACATAAGCCATTCTTGAATTTGATATACTACTCCTTAGAGTAAGTGGATACATTATATTCTTCATCCTCCCCACTCTAGCTATCAACTATCTACGATGAGAATTATCCAAAATAGTAAAACTTTGTTCTTAAATTTGACTTCATAATTCTTATCCTCAAGCTCTCCAACACTAACAAATTACATTTCAAACAAGTTATACAACTTGACAAGAACCAGGCATTGTTCTTGTTTTTGTGGGGTCAATTTTAGTAGTTGTTTTTACCTTCATTTCAGAAAGTGTATATATTGGTAGCACCATTTTTCATTTTGAGTCATTTTTTGTGATTTTGAAACTTCTTGGTAAAAAAAAATTAATTTTTATTTACAAGTGTGTTTTTTGGACTTTTACAAAAAAAATACATTTAGTAGCTAGCTATAATGAAAACATATATACATTTTCAAAAAATTTAAACTTCTAGAAGAAAAATATATATATTTTGGAAGTTTTTTCTCTAAACTTTTACCTTAAATAAGTCATTTATATAGACAAATTTGTAAAAAAAAATAGAAAATATAGACATTTTTAACTCATTTTCAACTATTTTAATTATAAAACTTAAGATTTTAAAGATTAAAAAAAAACCCAAAAACAAAAAAAATTAAAAATAAACAAAATTTAAAAAACTAAAACTTAAAAACAAAATTTAAAAAAATATAACAAAATTTAAAAAAAAAATAGAATTTATAACCATTTTTTTTTAAATAACAAAATTTATAAAAAAACATAAAATTATAACAAATTACAATTTAAAATTAAAAGGCCCAGAGGAGTGTAGCTCAACGGGCTATCCACTTGATATGAATGAAATGTTGTAAATAGAGGCCACTTGATATGAATGAAATGTTGTAAATAAAGGTCACTACGAGTTCAAATCACATCTCGTACCCCATGCTTGCAGGTTGTCAAAGAACCTTCTCTAAATTCAACCCAATGACTTTGGTTGTCAAAGCTGGAAGAGAGACAGAGCAGCCACGTGTAAAAATGTTATTACAATGGTTGAAACAACATTTAAGTAAGTAGCAGTTTGTAAAATTGCCATAAAACTTTCCTTATGGCTTCACGTGGATTCCTCAATTTCACTACTGGAATTTACTAGTATGCTTTCGAGATTTAGAATTAATGGATTATTAATTCTATACTAATAATTGAATTCTCAATTTTAGATTCCAAAAACACCATCGTTTGGAAAAAAATGAATAAAAAAATTTCTACATACATTTTTACTTAATTATAAAATGTAGTTAATAACTACCTCTAACTATTATAATTTGAGATAATTGTCATAATTTTCACTATAATAACCAACAATTTCTTCTTATTCAAGATTTTTCAGTAATATTTTTTATATCAAAGTTGCATATCATTATATTTCTGTATGGTCAAATGTAATATGTAACATATATAGGTACTCGTAAAATATATGTATTAGTAGCATAATTACTTAACTTGAGGCTAGTGAATATCCATAAACCATAAATTAAGTGCCACAAATAAATTATCTATTATTTAAATAAAATAATTCATAACAAAAACATGAACCTTTGACATAACTTTATTGAAATTGAAGATCCACCAAACATCATAATACCACGTAGTTGTAGCTTTTTATTTAAGACCTTTTTTATATTTTTAAAGTCTTTATGAGAGAGAGTGAATTCATGGAAGTGCTAATTAGGTCGAACAACCAATATAAATGATACTTTGGTCAAGTTTGAGTGTACTCTTGATTTAGTGAAATGTTGAGAATCAAACAAAATGATAGTAAGTTTCCTTGTACTCTTGATTTAGTGAAATGTTGAGAATCAAACAAAATGATAGTTTGGAACTATTTTTTGCTTTTTAATTTGGTGAAATATAATTAACAAACCAATTTGATTGTAGTTTAAAATGAGTTAATCAACATAGATCCATCTTAAACCCGGATCTATTAAGCACCAAGAGGGATCCAATTTCTTGAGGTGTAATGTGTTTTCTTAATGTGTAAAAAAATTAAGAAAAAAGAAAAAAAATTACACATCCCTCTTTATCCTTAATAAATCCAAGTTTAAGATAAATCTATGTTAGTTTTAAATTTTTTATTTTATGAGCCAATATCAATTTTTTTTAATAATTTTTATTTTTAATGAGTTACAAGCCCACATGATTTTTTTAATTAATTTTTATTGATGAGTTATGAGTTGATATGAATTTCTTTAATTATTATTATTATTATTATTATTATAATATATGAAAGATAAAAATTACTATATATTAACCCAAACTTATATATTTACTGGAATTTATTAGTATGTATATTTACTAGAATTTATTAGTATTTATATTTACTAGAATTATTACTTATATGATTAATAATTAAATTCCCAATTTTATATATCAAAAGCACCCTTACTTGGAAAAAAAATGAATAAAAAATCTCCCACTTACATTTTTACTTAATTAAAATGTAATTAATAACTACCTTTAATTAAATCATAATTTGAGATAATTGTCATAATTTTCATTATCAACACTTTCTTCTTATTCAAGATTTTTCAGGTCATATTCTTTATATCAAAATTGCATATTACAATCACAACTCATTACATTGCTAAA
Source organism: Larix kaempferi (assembly GCA_027924585.1). NCBI lineage: Eukaryota > Viridiplantae > Streptophyta > Pinopsida > Pinales > Pinaceae > Larix > Larix kaempferi. Next base: position 34,213,816 of record BSBM01000372.1, read on the forward strand.
TGTAATAATTCAACATATATGGGTATTGGTAAAAGATTTTATGACAAAGGGAGTGAATTCATGGAACTGCTAATTATGTTGAGCTGCTAATATAAATGATATTTTGGTTAAGTTTCCTTGTACATATTGTAGTTTTAAATGAGTAAACTAGCATAGATCCATCACCGAGAGGGATCCAATTTATTGAGGTGTAATTTTTTTCTTAATGTGTAAAAAAATTAAAATAAAAAATATTACACATCCCTCGAGAGGTTTAAGATAAATCTATGTTAGTTTAAAACTTTTTATTTTATGAGTAGACATCAATTTTTTAATTAATTTTTATTTTTGATGAGTTATGAGTCCATATGAATTTTTTTAATTAGTTTTTATTAATGAATTATGAATCAACATGAATTTTTTAATTAGTTTTTATTTTTGAGTTAACTTAAAGTGACAACATCTTCCCCATACACCTTTCCCCTCTCTATATATAAACAAAACAAAACTTATATATTTATTTTAACTCTAATATATTAATCCAAACATATCTCAATTTATAAATGAGTTAAATGAGACATTATTTTTATAGAGTTAAAAAGTTAACTTCTAGGCAACATTTAATGGAAATTTCAATATGAGTAGAGAGTAAAACAGTTGATTGAAAATTAGTTTAAGAATGAATAGCATCTTTTCTCACCATCACTAAAACTAAATCTAATTAACACTCTTTCTTAATTATAACAATCAACATATTTCTCTTTACATAGATTTTTAATCTCATTAAAAATAAAAAAATAAAATGATCATATTTTATGTCTTTTTAATTTATAATTTAAAATATGCTATGAGTGGAAGTTAAGAGGATCTATCAAATCTAATTTGATTCCATATATTTTTTTATAATATTTTATTATATTTTAAAAAAGACACATGTCAACCCCCGATGAGTATATAAAGAATTACACATCCCCTATGAGATGTAGAGTCCTCTTGGTCGCAATAACAATATGTAACTAATGTTGAGTTTTGATGTAATGCTTATTCCGAGATTAGGCAGGCAGACGTTTTCAAATACAACTACTCTTGACTTGTTGCCATGCTAAGTTGCAACCTGTTTAGGTTTGATATCATATACTGTTTTTTAGGTTTTGTAATAGCTTTGTGCTTGCTTTGAAGTTGTTGCATTACTATACAAATTGCTGCGATCACATCCATCGCCATTGTTGCAATCCCATCAATCTCCAACTATATAAGGGCATACTGTTATGCTACTTAGCTCCTTGAAATACAAGGGCAAAGTGTTCAACATTAATTGCTTTCGGAACATCTTTGTCGAAGCGTTTAAAATAACAATTATGAAAAGAATTTTCGGTATTGGTTAAATCTGCCCTGCTATATCCAAACAAAGAGAAAAAGTATGGTGTTCAACATTAATTGTTTGAACATCTTTGTCAAAGCTTTTAAAATAACAATTATGAAAAGAATTTTCTGTATTGGTTAAATCTTCTCTGATATCCAAAGAAAGAGAAAGAGTATGGTATACATAAATATAACTGCAACTTTTTGACTTGGGTTTCTGTACTGGTCATGATACTGACAATATCACATGAATACTATCACAAGTTTTTCATATTTTATAAATCAAATTTAAAATTTCAATAATTATATCCATAATTAAAATAGAAAAAATATAAGTATAGAAAAAAATGCATATAAATTCATAATTAAAATAAAAAACATTGCAACCACCTCACTCAAAGTTTACAATCAAGTGGATGGAGACAATCGTTCTGTGTGATTGTTCAAAACATGCGTCCAATAAGATATGACAATCGTATGAATAATCTCAAAATAATTGTTGTGCATAAGTAAATCAAAACAATTTAAATTCAAAATAATTGTTATACATGTGTAAATCAAAACAATTTAGATTCAATTAGGTTTAAATAATTATTATGTGCTATTGTTTAAAAACATTTAAAAATGTATAATAATTGTTTAAAGATGATGATGAGGACATTGCTCACGAAGACACTACCCACATGAAATTATTTGCTCTTCTATCATTAAAATATTTGTTAGTCTTGAAATTAATAAATTAAGAAGTGGAATTGGCAAACATACTAATTAAAATAACAATAACAACAACAACAATATATATATAATAACAGCCCCTTTCAGATCATCCTGGATCAACCGATTATAAAGCAAATTCAATGGCTACTTAAACCACTGCCCTGCCTTTGCCTTTCGAACTTAGTAAACTCGATCCCCCATAAAGAATAAACTCAAATCCAAACCCTCTATAACAAAAAAAACAAACAAACCAATCCTCTATAACAAAGATCCAATAAATTATGCCTTTTATAAATTCAAACCAATGCACCGCCCCTATTTTGACATGGGGTATAGACAATATCTACTAAGCAGTTAAGAAGAGCCCTTAGATTTGAAAATCATGCTAAACTAAAATAATTAGCTAAAAATATATTAAGCTAAATTTCAGTTGACTTATTATTATTGACTAAGTTGCCAGGAAACTTGGGTACGGGGACGGGGATGGGTACCAGTACGAGGACGGGGACGCCACTTTTTGAAACAGGATACTTGGGTACGCCAAGAGTACTATATATATATATATATATATATATATATATATATATATATGTCACAGTCACATCATATTTCAGATTTCCCCATAAATTATGAATCATGATTCATAATTCTAAATTCAATGATTCATTGAACAATGAACATTCACATTGAAAATTTAAAACATAAAATTTGATAAATCATAGACTCAGTAGATATCAATTCGAATACTGGAAGTTACATAAAATTTGATAAATCATTGTACCAAGCAGCTGTAACAAACACTCGAACTTAGACCTAAAAGTACACTTGAAATATTATCTTAAACACCTATTTGTACTACTGTTATAGGCAATTAAAAATCACACATATATATCTCGATTGATGTGAGTGTATTTCTCACTATTAAATACATCTGTATAATTTTTATGTGCACATTTGGTAGTTAAATTATGCTCCTTGAGTGTTGAACATAAAACCATAAAAACATTCATTGTAAATCAATGCAAAATCAGTCTACCAGATATGGACAATATTCAATGGAATTTGAATAGTGTTGCAAAGTGTTTGACGTAAGTCTTGAACCAAACTCCATACGCAGTTAGAAAAAAATTAGTTCAGATTTGGTTGGGGGTCATTACATTTTTCCCGGCGGATTGCATTTTATTGAGTCGGTCGTACCCCCGGAGTACCCAAACATGGGGTACGTCGTACCATTTTGCCTATAAGTACCCCTATTTTTATAATGGAGCCTCGGGTACGTGGAGCCAATATGGGGTATGGCAGGGTACGGTAGAAGATGTACCTTACAAGTACCCAAGTATCCAGTACAGGTACGTGTACCCTACCCCCGAGTAAAGGTACCCTGGAAACTTAGATTATTGATGATGATGATGATGATTAAAGTTCACTGAGAGCAACTTTGGTCTATCGAACCTTAAGAAGGTTATTACTTGGTTTGATTTGAACTTTTGTTCTTATGCTTAAAAAGCTTGGTAAGAAGCTTTCCAAGCTCACTATAGTTTTGGCAAGTTAGGAGGTTAGCAAGGCTTGTATTGTAGCAAATACTATGAAACTCATATCTAATGTGGGTGTAAGCACGACACTCTAAGAGAAAGTGATTTTCATCCTCAACGTTCATAGACTCACAAAGATGGGAAACCCTTTCCGCCCACGGATTTTTGGGAATAGACCAACGCCCTGTTTCTAATCTTGGCTATATTAATTTTCTTCTTTGAACAAGTTACAATTGAGAGATATTTATGATCTTCCAAATTAGGGTTAATGACATCCTTATAATATCTTAGTTTTCTCTTACCCGCTAAATTTTTCTCGCACCACAATTTATCTTTAAACTTAAAGGTAATAATATTTTTGACATTATTGATATTCTGTAAAGTGTCATTTTCATCAATGCCCCAATGGTCTAACCAAGCCATCATATCTTTACACCAACTCTGCTTGAGGCATAGTTGGTTTTGACTTGAATTTAAAGCAATTTTAGGAAGTCTCTCATTTCTCATGTTATTTATCGTGTGCTTGTACATCAGGTACCTAGTCATAGCCATGCTCCCAATGGAGGAAAGACCCACTTTTATGAGGAGAATAGGATAAGGCGTATTGCTTTTAATTTTGAGGTTATAAGTTATAAACTGCTTCTAGATTTGCTCAATCTTTCTCCAAGATTATCTAAGGAAAATCACTTAACACATAAAGAGGATTCAAGATGCCTTTAAGTACCCAACCCCTATCTGATATGTTTTCAACTTGTTTTTTCTATTAAGAACATTCTACCATTCTTCAAACAATAGCATCTAAATGAGATTCATGTGGAAAGCCTATAGTAGAGCATACATCTAGAAAAATAAATGTAGCAAAGCAAAATTTTTTTTATAAACTAATTGAACTTTATATAATGATAAAAGCAACTTGTACATGGTTTTAGCATGCTGAACATATTATATGATTTGACAAGAAATATATATTCAAAATGAGAACTCTTGTCATAAAAGCTTATATTTTTGCATCGAAAACATAAAAAACAACTTACAAATTAAAAAGTGATCATACTACCAATAGCATCATTTTTTTTCAAAACTAAAATTACCATTATTTGGAAACCCTAATAGGTGTTCATGCAATCAAAACTCTAAATCAACCCCCGAATTAAAAAGTTGTGCTATTGTTAGCACCTTTTTTTCAAGTCTAAACTTGTGGCTTTTTGAAAACCCTAAGCCAATGTTGTTGAAATCAAAACTCAAAATCAACCCCTGAATCGAAAAATGATGCTACCAGTGACCACGATTTCTTCCATCAGCTACACTTGCTTTCATTTCATAACCATACATAGCGTAAAATTTTATTTTTAATAACCTTTAGGTAAAAATATCCCAATTTTAATTATAAAAATATAATTTAAAAAAAAGTCTATAAATATAATTTTTTATTTTTTAAGATATTTAAAAAAATAAATATCAAATTTCTTTAAATAAATTTGAATTTATTTTAAAAACAATATACAAATATTAAAAACATAAAAATTTAAAAAATAACAAAACTATTGAAAAAATAAACAAAACATTTAAAATAACAAAAGAAAACAAAAAAAATAAACATTAAAAATTTTAAATTTTAAAAATAAATTAAAAACATTTCAAAAGAAATAAAAAAAAATAATAATAATAATAACGTAAAAAAACATTTAAAAATATAAATTTAAAATCAAAACAAATAAAAATATAATAAAAAATATTTTAAAAATTAAAATAAACGGAATATATATATATATATATATATATATATATATATATATATATATATAATATAATAACGTAAAAAAGATTTAAAAATATAAATTTAAAATCAAAACAAATAAAAATATAATAAAAAATATTTTAAAAATTAAAATAAAAGGAATATATATATATATATATATATACACCGTATCCACTCTCCTCTCCTCCTTGCCCACGTTACCTAGGGTTAGGTTAGGTTTTTTAATTTTTAAAAGTTTGATTTTAGTTTTTAAAATTTTAAATTAAAATTTTAGTTTTTAAATTTTAAATTTTTATTTTTTTCCAATCTTTTTATTTTTGAAGTTTTTAAATTTTGTAAGGATTTTAATATTATGTTTTCTTTAATGTTTTAATGTTTTAATTTTTTTTTTTAATTTAAATTTTGTATTTTAATTTTTTTATTTTTTTATGGTATTTTTTTTTTAATTTAAATGAAAGAAAATATTAAGTTTTTTTTTTAATTAAATTTTTTTAAATAAGTATGTTTTTTGTTTTTTATTTTATTTTTATATCTTGTTTAACGTCTCAGTGAACGTTAAACATCATCATCATCATCATAAATTGGTATTCTATTTTTCTTTTTCTTTTCTTTTAAAATTTATCTATTCTTTTTATTTAGAGAAAATGATTTTTTTTAATTATAATTGGGTTTTCTCATTTATTTTAAGTGATTTAAATGAAAAATAAATATTTTTCTTACGCTATGCATAGTTTCGAAATGCATGTAATAGTAACCTAGTATAATAAATGAGTGCCACCATTGGCATCACTTTTGGTTTCGGGGGTTTATTTTGGGTTTTGAATGCACCGACACCGGCTGGGGTATCCAAAAAGTCATAATTTTAGCCCCGAAACAAAACAAGGTTCTACCAGTAGCACCACTTTTTTTTTATTTGGGGATTGATTTAGGGCTTTGATTGCATTGACATCTATCAAGGTTTCCAAAAAGTTGTAATTTTAGTTCCTGGGAAAAAAAGTGCTACTAGACTTTTCATTTCGGAGTAAAGAAAGCCTCTAAATGCGACCTATAAAAAAACGAGAACTCTCGATGTCAAGTTGTATAATATGTTGTTGGTATACAACTAGGGAAACTAGACCACAACTTGGGAAACTAGACTAACTACAAAATAGCAGTTTATCACCATGTTTCCATAAGAGATCAACATAAAAAAAATCAAACCAATGTTCTTAGTTCTTGTCACTGATCAACTAACTAGGATAACTAGTTTTTCCTTCTATATAGTTGTATCATAGATGTTCCAAAAAAAGGATCTATTAGTAAATAAAACAAGGAAACTAATCATCATCAGAAATGAACACAGTTGGAACCTCTTAAATTGGAGGAGACCATGCCTGTAGTTTCCTTCACCAACAAGTTGATTTTTGTTCCTAGCCCCATTAACCTTGGTCATGAGATGAAGCTTGGCATCCATTTTATGCATATGATTATGGGTTTCATCAAGCTGCAACATAATTTCCTTATAATGTAATTGTTTTGACATATTTGGTGTCTTGCGTGTAGGATGATCTGGCATCCTAGACTCAATGCCTCATCTCCCTTTGAATTTCTTATTCTCTTGCACCTTTGTTTTGTGCTCAACCCATTTCTCAGCCTCTTCAATTTTCTCTTTGATTCGAGGTGAGATTATGTAATGTCCCTTGTTACGAATTTTATTAAAATGGCAATTTTTCACTTTTTTCCCTACTTTGACCTTTGACTAGTTTTGAGCTCTAGTCCCCAAATTGCTCCAATTGCTCCCAAATCTTCTGAGAAGGTTTATGGATGATATTAGAACATAAATATGTATTTCAGGGATGCTTTTGGACCTTTAAAATACTTCTGCAAATCCTCTTTCAATTCTGGCCAATGTAGGGAACTTTACTAGTAATTTCCCTTTGACTAGTATTGGTCTCTAAGTCTCAAATTGACTCCAAATGCCTTCAAATATTCAAGTAAGGTGTATGAATGATATTAGAAATTGAATATGATTTTTATGGATGACATATGGCCACCAAAAGACCTCTGCAGACTCTCTTAAGATTCTGGACCAATTATGCAATTTTACTAGTAATTTGGGGTTTAAATCCCCCTGGGGTAAGTACTGAAAATGGCTTCCCAAATGCCTCCAAACCCACTCAAATTTATGAAAAAAGGTATGTAATGTTTTAAGTATGTTATTAAAGTCTCATATGCATCATTAATGTATTATTACAACTGTTCTCACCCTCTCCCATTCAACTGCAAAAATCCCCAATTCGACCCTTGGGGAAATGGCACTATTTCACCTCCCAATGCAACTAAACTGAGTAAAAATGCTTCAAATGCTCAAGTACAGTACATGAAACTTGTATAAGACATCCATGGTAGTATATTGATCACAAATATATCATAGAATCATCCATTCATTCGAAATCATCATCAATACATTGGTTCACAACAAGGTAGTGGGGAAATGGCATTGTTCTTCCATTAAAAATGAGATTTATACATTTCTACTTGGAATTTCGACCTGAAAATTTCTGGAGATGAAGAAAAGAGTATTTACTTAATATTACAAAATAAATGGGGCATGATAAACTCCCCCAAAGAGTACAATATCTCACCAAAAACGCCCTCCCTCAAGGATCAAGAATATGCCATCAAAACTGGAAATGGTTGAGAGAATGTGCTGCAATAGAAGAAACCATGAGCTTCCCTGTAGCTTACACCTGCAAATAAAGACTCCATTAAAGCTCCAAATGAAAGGTCTGAATGGCCTTTCGAATTATCAACTTGGATGGGAATCTTTCACCCTCGAAATTGGCTAAGGCAAGAAACTAGTCATCCACTAGCTCTCCCTCTACACAAATGCAATTGCAAATTCTACAAATGATCAAAATCTGGTTTCATTCTTTGTTATTGAAATTTATAAACTTCTAATGTCCTCCATGGGTCGAATTCCTTCCAAGAGACTCATGCCAACTCAAGTTGGGAAGAGATTCCAAAGAACGCCACTTGTACAACAATTCCTAGTCTCCCACTTCCACCAAATCACATGTGGAAGCATCTTAGCTGCCCTAACACCCTTGAGCGCCCTTTGGAGTCTATTTTTAGCCCTGACATGTCATATATGTCATATGTCAGACTTCAGGTCTGATTTGTGTCATAGCATCTTCATCATTGTTGTCATAGAGCTAGGGAATCTAGCCCAAGTGTCTCACCAGCTCCAAATTGCCTCTTCCTCTTCCATAGGAGTTACTCTTCCTCTATATTTCGACCTTGGATGAGTCATGCAATGAATAATACATTTTGGACTCCCCCAAGTATGTTACCATTCACCTTGAATTCAAATTGGTGAGAGAATGATGCCAAGTGTAGTGGGGAAATCTAGCCATATGTGGGCCCCACTTCCTCCATGTGTCTTCATGATCAAATGCCACTTTGATTTTCACTTGTATATATTTATTTAGCTCCTTTATTAAATATTTATGCCATTCTAATGTTCAAACATCATTTATTATCCCCATTATTCCAAATCCCAAAGCTTCCACACCAAACCTAGGAAACTAGTAATTTTTCTCCTTGGCAATTATTTGACCTTTAGCATCAATTTGACAAACTCTAATGAATAGGGCCAATGTGATTAGGGCATTGTGACCCAATGCCAAATTTGGGACATGACAGACTACCCTCTTAAAGGCCTCCTATGCAGCCTCTGCTTCCTTAAGAATTATGGGCATATGAGTTTTCCCATTTCCTCATTTCCCCTGCTATGGATTCCCCTTGCTCACCATTCTATGGATGATATACCAATAAATCGTGCCTCCAATGGTATGAATGAGCATGCTAGTTTTGTCCACAAACCTCTTAAAACCAACCAAAGTGCTAATTGCTTCCCCTGCCAACGTGATGCAACATTGAGATTCTTCCCTATAATAACAAAAATAACTACAAGGGGACCACCATGAACTTACCATCTTCCTTGTTGGGCCTGGCCCAACAGGGCCATTTTTTATAGCATTTTTGAGGCTAGATGGAGCTGAGCTGAGCGCATCTCAGAAAATAAGTAAATTTTGGCTAAATATTGGGAGTGCTGTGAAGATGTGCGCAGTATCGAGTTTTGAAGGATGCTGGGAAGATCAGCACTGCGAAGGTTCAGTGCTGCGAAGGTAGTAGGCCATGTGGAGCCAGTAAAGTTGTGTACTGGACGGAGGATGGCCAGATATAGTGGATAGACCAACGGTGTTCTACTTTTGGTAAGACTACTGGAAAGATTCCGAGTTGAGGGCATAAGCAGATTAGGAAAGCGGCTAACTGTACGAGTCCGTTAAGCAGAGGACGGGTCGGGAAAGTGACAGTTTGGCGTGCAGCAGAGTACATGACCGTTAAGAGGAAAAAGGAGGACGGACAATGAATGGAGCTGAGCTAGTTGTACGTGGCCATTAGAGGACGGACGACCTGCAGGGAAAGCGACTGGGAGCTGAGCCAGTCACACAAGTCCGTTAGTGGAAGGGCGGCTCGACGTGGATGACCTGTTGGTGTGCGCACAATAGGAAGGTTGAAAGCGACGGGTCTAAGGCGTGGAGGACTACCATGACAGCAGAATCGCTACCAGAACCCTGCATGACGGTTCAAAGGGACCGTAGTGGTTTGGAAACCCTAAGGGTTTCGGTCTTCAATGTTGTAAAGACACAACCTTTGGGCGTGATCTATATTAAGAAGAAAATTTTGTATAGGAAGGGATTGGTGGGTTGGTTGGTTGGTTGGGTTAGTTGCTCCAGATGAGAGAGGCTATTCATTGTGACCATATTGTATTGTAATATCTTTAGAGCCAAGAAAATATTGTAAAGGCTCTGCAGCTGAGTGCGCAGAGACCTATCTGAGAAAGAAGAGAGCCACAACTGAGTGCGTGGCTAAGAACTGTGAACCCTTCCTTAAAAGAAATATCAAACACAGTTCTTGTGGACGTAGCTTCCCATCCGGAGGAGTGAACCACATTAAATAGTGTGTTGAGTGACTGAATGTTTATATGTGTGTTTATATTTATCTATTTCTATAGTTGGATGTATGAATATTGGCTTGCAGTCTATTATGAGAAGGATTTTATATGCATTCGCCATCAAGAGAGTATGGAATGATATGTTAGGTCTGCATGAATGGATTTATGGTTAATATTAGCTTTGCTTCTGGGAACAGTGAATCCATCGTCTACTTGAGCATGGAGAAAGTTGTTTACGTGTTTGAATGGATGCAGTCAATGAATGTATAACAGTTATTTCGCACCTAAGGGTTATGCTTAAAATAGTAACATTCTAAGTGTGTGTTATGAGCATTAAGTAGTAAGTTAGTTACGTGAATGACTAAGTGGATAAGTGGTATTCAGCTCACTGTCTTAAGCATTTTGCACTTAGTCCAAGTATAGGAAGTCAAGTGGCAGTGTTCGCAGTGTAGTATTAAGTCCCGCAGTAAGGAAGAAGGTAGTTGTGCAGGCCGCGGTGTGACCATCGCCGCGCAGTTCAACCTCCGCAACACACAACTGGTGCGTTGCCGCGAACTCCATCACAGTCATCAACTCATCACTCACTGTGGACATCTGATTCTGCAGTTCCCCATTAGAAACACCTCGGGTGAGACCTTAGCCTTCTCGCGGGCTGTTGCCAAAAGGGCCGGTGCGAAGGGGTTTTGTTGGTTTAAGGTAACCACGCAGAACCTAGGTCTTCATAAAACCTCTGGTCAGCATTGTATAGCCAACAAATGGTTTCATTGCCATGCTATAATCTGTGATGAGTTCCATTCGTGATGAGTGACGAAGAGTCTGAGTTCCCAGAAAGTTCATTGAACTGGCATCCTGAGAAGACAGAAATCCAGGCTTGGTGGGATAAGACCATAAGAGACTTTAAAAGACAAGAGAATAGACATCCACGTCTAAGCGACACACAGTGGTCGGATAGATATCTGTTGGACGACATTCACGAGATTTTCTGGGCTACATTTCTAAATGAGCTACACGCGTGGATCTTGCGGCTCGCAGAAAAGAAAACATGTTTTCAAGGAGGAATTCCTACAAAGTGGAATCCTGAGCTCATATCACAGCTCAAAGCAATAGACAACGCATTGACGCGCATAGTGGACTTTTGGGTCGATCATATGCTAGAAGGCTTTGTCACAGAGTTTGCTGTGGATACGCTCAAATCCTACAGCCAAGTAGAGGCACACTTTTTCGCAGGTTTCCAAGGTAAATTCCTGAACAATCTTAGTCTATACATTAAGATGTTGTTAGCTGAAAAAGGCGTTTTAAGAATGCAGTAATATTTTCAAGTTGTCATGGTAAATAGCATTTATAGCGATTCCGACGAAGATACTCACAACTTAAGAAGTGGGAAAAGATACAAGTTTAATAAAAATCTTGGAGGCTCTGGAATCCACGTAGATACTGATATTTCTTCTGATATTGAAAATGAATCCGCACCCCCATTTACCCCTCAGAATCCTCCACTTGCAGAGCCAACCCCACTGAATATACAGCCTAGTACATCTACCCCTATATGCCCATTTGTTTTTGCTACGCAGAGTCCTTTATGACACCCTAGCACACCTCAGGGCACACCTCAAGGTGCCCCTCCGAGTGATACACCTCCCCATAGAGCCATGGCCTATATGGATATGAAACTGCCTATATTCAAAGGGACAGGTATAGAAGATCCTGATCAGCATTGGTTCCTTTGTGAAGCTGTCTGGAGTGTCAGACTGGTTCATGAAGTATTCTACCACGCAACCTAGAACCCTGGCAGAGATTAAAGTTGCGCTGATAGCAGAGTTCAAGAAACCAAAGTCTGAATCTCAATGTATAACTGAGCTGAAGGAAATTAAGCAGAAACCGACTAAATCGGTCTGGGAGTTTGATCAAAAGTTTAAGACCCTATTAGACCAAGTAAGCTTTGCTATAGCCCCGAATCAGCACAAGGAATGGTTCATTGCTGCGTTGTTACCCCACATTAGATTACCATTGCTGCAGCAAGAGGTTACGTCGCAGGAAGAGGCCTTAGAGATCGCGATGAAGTTGGAGGCTTCGCCGATCAGTGAGTCTAGTTATGGGATGACGCAGATTCAGAACCAGCTTACCACCTTGACACTGGAGCTGCAGAGTATGAAGAATGGAAAAGAGCAGCGATATGAACCTCGTCACGAGATCTGGTGCACGAGTTGCAAAGGAGAAGGGCATGACCGCGAACATTGTCCCCTATACCGCGATTATCTCGGCAGTGGTCCGCCTAACCCCATCAATCAGAACCAGGCACCCTGGTGTGAGATCTGCAGAACTACCGGTCATAGACCTGAAGATTGTTACCTAATACAGAAATATGTGAAGATGCCTAAGAATCTATATTTTAATGTCTGTAAATCAGTTGAACATGATGAATCCAACTGCTGCGCCTATGAACTAATGAATGAAAGAAAGCGCGACATGGATTCAATGAGAGGTGCTGGCTTGTAAAGAGTGCAAGAAGATAACCAACCAAAGCAAGAAAACACGCATTATGATCAATCTGTCTAAGGCCGTGGTGGTGGATACCGCGGTAGAGGAAGAAATACCGGCCCGGCACAAGGAAAAGGCCGCGGCGGGGTCATCTTCTATAACTGTGGCCAGCCAGGTCATGTATCCAGAGACTATGTAAATCCCTGCGCCACCTATAATTATTGTAAATCATTTGAGCATGTTATAGAAGATTCCCCAGTACTAGAGGTAGAGATGCAGAAAAGAAGAAGGACAGACGCACCAACCCCGAACATCCAGTGGATCGCAGCAGAGAACAAACCTGTAGATCCTAGCATTAAAGTAGTCACACGCAGTGGCGTGGAGACAGGCCATGATAGGGGAATAGAGGCTTCCACTTCAGGAGAGCCTCATGCGAAGCAGGGCCCTCTTGAAACAATATGGATAAGAAAAGCTCCAGGAAAGACGCCTGCTCTGGATCTACTGAAGAACAAAGAAGCTTTTGTTGAAGCGCGGGATACCTTCAGAGAACCAGCACCTAAATCACCAAGGATCCCGTTGTGCAGCGAAGTACCATGTGTTGAAGACACACCTGTTGCATATGACAAGACAAGACACACAGTGGATGTTAGCACCTCTATTGCGCAGTTCCTAAGAAGATGCATGAAGCTGCTGAAAAATGAAAACACGATAGCAGAGCTGGAGAAGCTCATAAATCTATACGAACCACAAACAGAAGAAAAAAATTCTGATGGCGCACTACATCATATAAAGAAACAGAAGAGGCCGAGCCGAGAGATGAGGCTCACTTCGTATATAGGAGACTTTGTGATGGACGAAGTTATCCTTGATCTGGGATCAGAAGTAAATGTCTTGACCAAGCAGACATGGCAGCATATGGGTCGACCAAAGCTGTCGTTGTCACCTATCCGGCTGAGAATGGCCAACCAAGAGAAATTTATACCATTTGTCCGCTTAGCCAATGTTGTGGTTGATATTGACGGAGTACAAAGCCATGCGGACTTTGAATTCATCGAGATTGTTGACGATAGCCAACCCTTTCCTGCTCTGTTAGAAATTGACTGGGCTATTAACAATTTGGCCATTATAAATTTGAAAACAAAGAAGATGATATTCGAAGGCAAGCATCTGCGGGTTATCGCACCATTGGATCCTGCAGATGGGAATAGATATAGTGAGCCTATTCAGGAAGAATCTAAGGCTCGGGACTTGGACCGGCTGTACCAGATGATTGCGAACCAGGAGGATTACATTAATCCTACTGCGGACGGTGCACTCAGCTGGAGATGCGATAGCTCCTGCGTTTCTGACTCGGACGCTGGACTGGAAAACTGGCAGAATCGCATGCACGAAGTGTCAGCTAGAAGGTGTGCACAAGTCACGAAATCACTGCGCTGGATTGGAAAGGAGGTAAGATCGATCCCTACATTTGATGGTTCTGCTAATGTTTATACTTTAATTCAAGACTATATTGCAGCAGTTCCAGAAGAGCACAGGTTTCCAGCATTGGATATGGCGCTGTGTGGCATACCCGCCAGATGGTGGGCTTCGCACAAACAGATATGGATCACTTGGGATCAATGCAGAACAAAGATGCAGATTCGGTTCGCAGAAAGGGTTACCTTACCCTTTGAGAAGTTCAACGGGAAGACAGATCCTATTCAACATGTGGAAGCCTATTCACAGGCATGGGAAGAAAGGCCACCTGAAGAGTGGTTCCACTTGTTCGTGCATACTTTGGAAGAGGATATTCCGAAGAAATGGTATCTAGACCTGGAGTTATGCAGGGAAACCATAGATTGGGATACATTAACTGTGAACTTCCAGAGAGATTTCAGCTTCGAGGATGAGAACCCTTTGATACACGATGCACTGCAGATAATCAAGGAACGTGTATTCAGACAAGATTGTCCTCGCGAATACATGTCATGGGAAGAATTCTTCGGCACAGATGACAGTCCTACGAACATACACTCAGAATGGAAAGAACATGAAGAACATCCGATAGAGTGTTATAATCTAGCTGAAGATGATGAGCATGGAAGAGAAGAAGATGAAGATGATCCGCGCAATATCAATATACCAGAGTCAGAAGGTGCACGTGATATAGAAGGACCGCCATTAGAAATCCCGGACATGAGTGGACCGGTTAAGACACAGAAGGTGAACATCGGCACGAGTGAAGAACCGAAGTTCGCATCTATCAGAGACTACTAGGATGATCAAACTGTCGCGGAGATTGTAGACACTTTGCATGAATATCAGGAGCTGTTTCCGACCAAGTTTACAGAGATGAAAGGAATATTGGGTGACTTAGTAGTCATGAAAATCCCTTTGAAGCCAAGCGTTAAGCCTATGAAGTAGCGACCATATATACTGAATCCACGATATAAAGAGAGAGTCCACGAAGAGTTGGACAAAATGTTAGAGGCAGGAATCATTGAACTTGTCGAGGAATATGAATGGATCAGTCCTATGGTTGTCCGGGACAAGAAGACGAAGGGCGAGATTAGGATTTGTGTCGATCTCAGAAAACTTAATGATGCCTCTATACATGACCCATTCCCTACTTCGTTTACAGATGAGGTACTTGACAATGTTGGAGGGAATGAGGCCTATTCCTTTACTGATGGTTTCTCTGGTTATCATCAGATCAGAATTGATCCCGCGGACAGTCATAAGACAACATTTGCTACAGAATGGGGGTCATTCCAGTATAGAGTCATGCCGTTTGGTTTGAAGAACGCGCCTTCCATCTTCTCCAGAGTTGTCTTCGCGACGTTCAAATATTTCATGCATAAGTTTCTGGAAGCATATTTTGATGACTGGACTATCTTTGGTTTGCTGAAGAACCATTCCACGAACCTGAGAATGATGCTTGACAAGTGCCGCCACCATCAAATATCATTGAATTTAAAGAAGTGCATCTTCGGTGTGCCCTACGGAATTTTACTGGGACATATTGTTTGCAAACAGGGATTGATGGTGGACCCTGCGAAGATTGCCATCATTGTAAATTTTCCTACACCAACTTCAGTTAAAATGCTGCGCTCTACCTTGGGCCATACAGGCTATTACAGGAAGTTCATTAAAGGTTATGTGCAAATCACCGCAGCAATGGAGAAGCTGCTGAAGAAGGACGTGTCATTCGTTTGGAACGAGGAATGCGAACAGGGTTTTGACACCCTTAAAGAAAAGATGGTTACCGTGCCAATCCTAGTGTGTCCAGACTGGGCAACGCCATTTCATGTTCATGTGGATGCATCATGCATTGCCTTGGGAATTGTGTTAGCTCATCCAGGAGAAGGGGGTATTAACCACCCCATCGCATTTTCTAGTAGAAAGCTATCGACAACAGAGAAGAACTATACCACTACTGAGCGGGAAGGACTTGCGATGGTATATTCCCTTCAGAAGTTTAGACATTATCTACTTGGTGTGCACTTCCTTATGTTCACTGATCATTCTGCATTGAAATAATTGGTCAATAAGCCAGTGTTAGGGGGGCGTATATGCAGATGGTTGTTGCTATTCCAGGAGTACGACTTTGAGATCGTTGTTAAACCCGACAGGATGAATTTGGGACCTGACCACCTGTCTCGGATTGAGTCGGGAGAGGAGCCGACGAACATTGAAGACAGTCTGCCTGATGCGTATATGTTTGCTATATAGGTTGCAGATGATTACTATAAGGATATCATTGATTTTTTGACAATAAGGCTGACACCGCAAGAATTTTCTGTTCAGCAAAAGAAGCATCTAGTAGTCTGCGCCACGGATTTCACTATCATTGTAGGTGAGTTATACAAACTCAGACCAGATGAAGTCCTGCGCAGATGTGTACTTGACCACGAGAAACCATATATACCAGCAGATGCACATTCAGGGATCACGGGAGGCATTACGCAGGAAGGGCTACTGCGCAGAAGATATTACGTCCAGGGCTGTGGTGGCCTACCATCCACAAATATTCTAAGGAATAATGCAGGAACTGCGATGTCTGTCAGAGGACAGGGAAGCCGTCGCGGAGAGACGAAATTCCATTGAACCCACAGTTGACCTTACAGGCCTTTGAGAAGTGGGAAATTGATTTTGTGGGACCTATAAACCCACCAGGGAAGAGAAATGGTGCAAGGTATATCATTACTGCCATGGATTACCTCACCATATGGGAAAAAGCTAAACCAGTGAAGGACTGCAGCGCAAGTACTGCCGCGTGGTTCATTTTTGAGGAAATTTTGTCAAGATTCGGTTGTCCAAAATTTTTGATGAGTGATCAGGGCACTCACTTTCTGAATAAGACCATTGAAGCCCTCACAGAGGAGTTCCACATTCGGAATCACCGTAGTACGCCATATCATCCGCACGCGAATGGAATTGTTGAAGCTTTCAATAAGATACTGGAAAACACGCTGACAAAGGTGTGCAACGTAAACAGGGATGATTGGGACCTGCGCATCTCGTCTGTACTATGGGCATATAGAACAACTTGTAAGAAGTTGACGGGACAGACACCCTTCCGGTTGGCTTATGGGCAGGAGGCCATAATGCCAATGGAGTACATTGTCCCCAGTCTGAGGATTGCTGCGTTCACCGGAATGGTAGACCGCAAAGCATTAGATGAAAGACTGCTAGATTTAGTCGGCTTGGAGGAGGATCATTTCATTATAGGCTTTCAACAGCAAGTCCAGAAGGATCGTGAAAAGGCATGGCATGATCGCCATATCAGGAACAAATGCTTTCAGGTAGGTGACTTAGTCCTCCTCTATGATAGCAAGTTCATGAAATTTCCTGGCAAGTTTAAAATGCATTGGCTTGGCCCATATATTGTTATGTATGTCACTAACAGTGGTGCAGTCCAGTTAGCCACTTTAGCTGGTGATACTCTACCCACTATGATAAATGGAAGCAGACTTAAATTGTACCGCGATAGTCCTGCTTTGCAGCACACGGAAAGATAAACATGGGGAGAAATTTCTAAGTGTCAAGTACAGTTGAAATTGGGCACTATAAATGTATAGAGTCTGTACATGTATTATAAAGGAAGAATGTATGAGCAGAGCAACACTGTTGAAGCTACGGAGGAACGAGGAAGAGAACAGTGGAAAAACAGCCGTGCAGTTCAAAGATCAGTACCGCGAAGCAACTACACAGGAGTCCAAATCGTCCTCCGCACTGTTCGGCATAGCATTCAGAGAAAAATAGTCGTTGCATGGCTTTTGAGAAAATAACTGTTGAAATGACCATTGCAGCAACCACTTCAACATTTAAAGGGAAGATAGCCATTCTAGATAGACTGATGGATGGAAACACGAAAATATCCGATGGATTTGGATACTAGAGGTCGCATTTAATGCCTATCTAGCCGTTGAAGGGAGCAGGAGGGGGTCTGCTGCGCCTATAAATAACAACACTTGGAGACTCGCGGGCATTACCGAACACTTAGAATTTTCTTGCGATTAACCCCCCCCCCCCGAGCTGGTAGTCATCTTTATTCTATCCACCATAGCCGCTATCTCATTAGTGAATGTCCGAACCACTTTACACATAGCAAGAGCTTACTATTGAAGAAGCATTGAGGATCTTTCAGCACAGAGGGATTCAACAGTTAATGAAAACTCTAGTTAAGAAGGTCGTTGTAGAACAATGTCAAGGATCCCGCAAATCACCAAGGATTAATTCGACAATGCAGGAAAAGGGAAAGGAAACAGTGAGTGGGCCTCGAAGAAAGCATCCCAAGCCAGGTTCGACGGGCACAAGGAAACCCATATTCACGAAGGATATCCCATTGAAGATGACCCCTGACTATATCTCACCTTGGGAACTGGATGCCCCTGTGTATAGGTTAGTAAAGAATGCCAAATATGATATCCCTCTATCACCAGTGTCCAAGCATCTGGAAATTACAACCAACCTCTTGGGGAAGATCCCAGACTAAAAATAGGAGGATTATGACCTTTTGGGAGTAAAGAAAGAAGAGCCACATGAGCCCAAGTACCCAGATTTTCAACCAGATAAATATATGTGCTGGAAAAAGGATGCAAAAGGGGAGCTGAATCTCGTGGTCGAAAGCTGGTTAACACCGGTGGTGCAGTCAGGATTGTTAAACATGCTGCGACTACCCCATTTTGAGAGGTCGGCCGAGCTGAACATTGTGGTTCGCACCCTGATGGCGCGAATCCACCAAGGTTATCTATGGATGGACAGGAAAATTGATCATCAATATTGACTTAATCCACCTCATTACCGGATTAAATAAGCACGGCCAGGATCCGAAGTTGTTTTTCCAGGGCAAGAGCAAGGAGAAGGAAGCAGTGGCCAAGATGAAAAAGAGCCACTCACTAGTGAAGGGAAAGAGAGGTTTCCCGATAGATGACATTGAAGATAAAGCAACAAAGTTCATTACACAGTTTCTCGCAGCAAAGGTTTTAAGGATGGCAAGACCGACGGAAGTGCCTGCAGGCACAGTACTGCTTGGCGCCGCAGCAGCTGAAGGCACAAATTTTAACTGGTGCCAGTACTTGTTGAACGAGTTCATGGAGGAACTCAATGACATCCAATCGAATGGGGGAAAGTTCCATTTCACATGGTTGATTGTCCTCATCGCATTCATCGGGTGGAAGGAGCCGAAGGACTTTGTCGACGTCAGTTTTGACAGATCGGATCCCAGAGGAGTCAGGTAAATGAAACTCTGGGAAAATATCAACCCGGAGCGCCAGCATGCTACCCAAGAAGTCTTCTATTAGTACTACACGTATTTGTGCGATGTCATCACGCGCTTACCTAGAATAACCAAGCAGGTAACTAGCAAATATATACGTATTGTCCATTTTACTATTGATATGAACTGTGTGTGTATCTCTCCCAAGGCCAACATGAAGAAGCCGCAGTGGTACCCAGGCAACTACAATATGATGGAGGAAGATATCGACTTGACCATGAAGGAATGGCCCGCCGACTATTGCGTTGAAGTCCTGGAGGTCACCATCGATTCTGGAGATGATGAAAGAATTCCTCCACCCTGTCCGATTATTGAAGAGAAAGACAAGGAGAAAGGAAAGAGAAAAGAGCCGGAAAACCCATCCTAGCCGAGGGCAAGAAAGAAGCAAAAGGCGACGAAAACTCCCACGGATACGGTTTTGAAAGAAGACGATTTTGACATGATTGCGGACAAAGTGACTGAGACCCTTGGAGAATTCATGTCAGAAAAGGAGAAACATGATAAGGCCATCCAGGATGACCTTCAGAGGAACTGGATCGCAATGCAAGGGCTCATGAAGAAAATGGAGGATGTGCACAACAACCTACCTTCGCCATGCATCGTAGGGGCTGCAGGAGCTTCGCAGCAAGCACCATCCCCACTCATTGTCACGCTGCCAGTAATAATGAGACTTGTTCGTATTGACTCCATGGCCGTAAAATTGCCTATGTCGGAGGACATGGCTCTGGACACAACAAATGTTGATGCAATTGAGATCGACTTGGCTAAGATCCCACTACCTGGTCTGCATTATTTTCACACGCATGTGGGTGATGAGATGCGCGATAGAGCCGCGCAGTCAATGAAAGCAGAAGCTCAGTTACAATCCGCGAATAGGCAGCTCAAGGAGTCGAGCACGCACACCATGCTGATGATGGGAGATGAACAGCAGCGCCAACAGAAACTGGAGGCTACAATCAATTCTGTTGCGGAAGAGGTCGAAGGAGTGTAGATCCAAGATAATCCCGAGGACACAGTCTACAGAATAACAGATAGGGTGCGGACCCTAGAGTCAGAAATGGAGGACAAGAAAGTCCTATATGAGGCAGATATTAATTTGCTCAAGCAAAAAATGAAACCGCGGGATCAGTTAACTAAGCAATAGAAGAGAGAAGCTGAAGTAAGGACTGCAGCAGAGAGCATTGCAACAGAGGTTGTGAAGTGCCACTGATTACTTGATCAGTCCTTGAAGGCATTCATGGCCCTTGAGGAAAATCCAGGGCTGCAACAGACAAAGACCAGGGTGAAGGAGAAACAGACCGCATTGGAAGCCATGGAAGCAGAGGTGAAGACTCTGCCAGCACAAGACAAGCTACAGAAATTCAGAGAAATATCCACCCTCAAGAAGGAAGTACAGATCTTAATATAAAAGGAGACTGCGCTGGACAATCAGTCGCAGCCACTCCTTGAAGATGCTTCTATGGTGTCGCAGCGCATAGAAGACAAATTGAAAGAGCTGCACGCTAACCAAGAGATGGTAGAAGCCCAAATTGGCGAAGAGATAACACCTGAAATGGTTGAGACCGTCAAGCAAGTGGAGCAGGAGGTCAAAGAAACAATGGAGGAGCTGACGAATGCCTACAGCGAATTCGCAGCAAAACTAACTACTTAGGTTGGAGAGAATGACCCCGTGGTGCAAATTGAAAGTGGCTCAGGGACGAGCCACGTGTAAGTGTTAGGGGCATGTTGGGCCTGGCCCAACAGGGCCATTTTTTATAACATTTTTTAGGTTAGATGGAGTTGAGCTGAGTGCAGCTCAGAAAAGAAGTAAACTTAGGCTAAATCTTGGAAGTGCTGCGAAGATGTGTGCAGTACCGAGTTTTGAAGGATGCCGCGAAGATCAACGCTGCAAAGGTTCAGTGCTACGAAGGTAGTAGGCCACGTGGATCCAGTAAAGTTGTATACTGGACGGAGGATGGCCAGATATAGTGGATAGACCAGCGGTGGTCTACTTTTGGTAAGACTGCTAGAAAGATGTCGGGTTGAGGGCATAAGCAGATTAGGAAAGCGGCTAATTTTACGATTCCGTTAAGCAGAGGACGGGTCGGGAAAGTGACAGTTTGGCGTGCAGCAGAGTACGTGACCATTAAGAGGAAAACGGTGGACGGACAATGACTGGAGCTGAGCTAGTTATACGCAGCCGTTAGAGGACGGACGGCTTGCAGGGAAAGCGACTGGGAGCTGAACCAGTCGCACGAGTCCGTTAGTGGAAGGGCGGCTCGAAGTGGATGACTTGTTGGTGTGTGCACAACAGGAAGGCTGAAAGCGATGAATCTAAGGCGTGGAGGACTGCCACGACAGCAGAATCGCTACCAGAAGCCTGCACGACGGTTTAGAGGGAACGTAGTGGTTTGGAAACCCTAAGGGTTTCAGTATTCAATGTTGTAAAGACACAACCTTCGAGCATGATCTATATTAAGAAGACAATTTTGTATAGGAAGGGGTTGGTGGGTTGGTTGGTTGGTTGGGTTAGTTGCTCCAGACGAGAGAGGCTGGTCATTGTGACCGTATTGTATTGTAATATCTTTAGAGCCAAGAAAATATTGTAAAGGCTCTGCAGCTGAGTGTGCAGAGACCTATCTAAGCAAGAAAAGAGCCACGGCTGAGTGCTCAGCTAAGAACTGTGAAACCTTCCTTAAAAGAAATATCAAATACAGTTCTTGTGGATGTAGCTGTTCCCATCCGGGGGAGTGAACCACGTTAAATAGTGTGTTGCGTAACTGAATGTTTATATTTATCTGTTTTTGTAGTTGGATGTCTGAATATTGGCTTGCAGTCTGTTATGAGAAGGCTTTTATATGCATTCGCCATCAAGAGAGTATGGAATGATATGTTAGGTCTGCATGAATGGATGTATGGTTAATATTAGCTTTGCTTATGGGAATAGTGAATCCATCGTTTGCTTGAGCATGGAGAAAGTTGTTTACATGTTTGAATGGATGCAGTCGATGAATGTATAATAGTTATTTCGCACCTGAGGGTTATGCTTAAAATAGTAACATTCTACGTGTGTGTTATGAGCATTAAGTAGTAAGTTAGTTACGTGAATGACTAAGTGGATAAGTGGTATTCAGCTCACTGCCTTAAGCATTTTGCACTTAGTCCAGGTATAGGAAGTCAAGTGGCAGTGTTCACAGTGCAGTATTAAGTCCCGCAATAAGGAAGAAGGTAGTTGTGCGGGCCGTGGTGTGACCCTCGCCGCGCAATCCGACCTCCACAACACACAACCGGTGCGCTGCCGCGAACTCCGCCGCAGTCATCAACTCATCACTCACTGTGGACATCTGAGTCCGCAGTGCCCCATCAGAAACACCTTGGGTGAGACCTCATCCTACTCGCGGGTTGTTGCCGAAAGGGCCAATGCGAAGGGGTTTTGTTGGTTTAAGGTAACCGCGCAGAACCTGGGTCTTCATAAAACCTTTGGTCAGCATTGTATAGCCAACATTCCTTCATCATTATCCAACATTCCAAATTGTTCCCAACCATCATCAACACGAGTAGAGGATCCATCATTCTCGTACTAACTAGATTGTTCATATTGTTGTTTGGACTTCGCCAACCATGGTTTCCCACCAAATTGTCCTCCAAAATCATTTCTCATTAATTGGATGGTGGAGGACACATACCCATGCCCCATGCCACCTATCTACTCATGCCTGCAAGTTGTCGCATCCGCATTGGTGTTTCCACTTGAACAGATGACTGAGGGGTAGCAAAGCAACTTTCATTAATAATATTGAAATTCAAATCAACTCTAAACCTATTAATTCATGGAAAGCCAGCATACCCATTAAACATTCAAAGATTCAAAGACACTACGTTTTTAAATGAAGTAATAAACTTTTCATTAATAATATTGAAATTCATATAAATACATTTACAAATTTAAAATGTTTTTTTCAATTTGTTTTATAAAAAAATTGAAAATAAAACCACGTTTACAAATTCAAAATGTTTTTATTCAATTTATTATCAAACAAGTATGAAAAAGAAGAGATACTATTATTTATAAAAGACGATAATTTAGATAAAATAAAATAGAAAACATAATTATAATCAATTAACTTAAATTGAAATATTTCAAAACATTTCATACCAACTTTTAAAATGTTTTTTTGGACAGAATGAATTATCAATAAGTTATCAAATACATGATTATAAACTTTATATATATCCACCAACAAGATAATTCTTTAGTTTAAATTGATTAGAACCATCAATAATATAATTATTCAATTCAATCTTAAATTCAAAAAAACTTAATTATTCACTTCATAGTCTTCAATAATCTTCAATTCAATAGAATAGACACCTCTCATGACAAGAGACATAATTTTGTCACTCCATAGTCTTGGATCGATTATCACAAACAAGATAATGCTTCAACCCAAAACCCTTTTGATTATCATCAGCAATAATATGATATGAGCCCTAAATAATTAAATATCAAAATCACATCTCCATTATCGCCCATGGATTTTGAGAAACAAACAATAAATATGATGTGAAAACAAAATCACATCTCTATTATAGCCCATGGTTATTGTGTTTCTTACAGCCAATAGTTTTTTTTATAGCAAATGGTTATATTATGTTCTTATAGTCCATAGTTTCTATGCTTGGGAGCGGAACAATTCTAATCTGATCATCTTTTCTATTATATACAGTGCCTAAATTTTTGCCGATTCTGGATATTTCGCAGACAGACGTTTTCAAATAACCTAATTGCTACTTGTTGCTAAAGTCAAACTGCGACACTGTTTGACTTTTATATTACATTTTTGCATTTTCGGTTTCGTTCCTGCTTTTGTGCCCTTCAAACAAATTGTTGCTCTCACCAGTCTACTCAAAATAATATTTTCGTATGGAGGTTTCTTCAGAGCCCATCTTTTCGTTTGGACGTTTGTTGATCACCCATTTAAAATAAGCAGCATAAAACAAAAAATTTATGTTTAAAAAAAAATTGTGCTCATCATCCATTTTGGAATAATAAATATAAAACAAAAAATTATATTTAAAAATAATTGTTTAAATCGAAATAGAGATGTTCAAAGACTTGGAAACATTTGCTCTGAGGTCACTGAACACATCAATTAATAAATCTCCCATAACTAGATTAATCATGTTTGTAGAGCTTAAAACACCAGAAACATGGCACTTACACAGCCAGCCAACCAGGGATAAAATTTATATGGTCAACCCAATTTTTTTCAGAGTGAGAGAATCCATTATAACATTTACAGAGTCAACCAACTTTTATTCAAAGTGAAAGAGAATAATAATGTTACATTAACCTAGAAATTTTGCTCTTCGAAACAATTTCACAAATTAAAAATAATCTAATCTTATATTAGCTATTAAGAAGACAACACCAAACACCTCCAAAACAATTACTGAACATGTAAAAGTCAAAACATTATAAAGAAACAATCACTGAGTATGTGAAACTCAAAAACATTATAATCCAAAACAAACACAGTTCAACTACTCTACGCTGAGAGTGTGAAACAATTACTATTTGAAACTCTAGAAACATTATAATCCAAAACCAGCACAGTTCAACTACTCTTCTCTGAGAGTGTGAAACTCAAAGCATCATGGGCATATCGAACTACATGGCGCAATACTACAGGTTTCTCTCCATATGAATTGGTATACGGTAAGAAAGTTGTCTTTCTCATTTAATTCGATATCAAAACTCTAAAGACAACCATAGAAGCAAACTTGGACTTAACAGAGGCACAGAGGAACTGATTGAATCAATTAAATGAATTAGATGAGAAGCGCACAGCTGTTGTACATCAGACAGCATTAATTCAACAGCAATGCTCCAAATTGCATGACAGGTTCATAAAGAAGAAAGTCTTATGTGAAGGAGACTGGGCTTTATTGTATGATTCACGGTTCAAGAGGGATTTTAAAGGCAAATTGCGTACAAGATGGCTGGGACCCTATAGAATAGACAAGGTATTTGACAATGGAACCATCCTCCTGACCACTATCGATGAAAACCAGATGCTTTTATTTGCTAATGGTCATTGGCTATGGCTCTATCATAAACCTATCTCAAAAGATGCATTATCTCCCATGTTGTTGTTGATCCAAATTATAAACTGGTACAGGAACAGGAAACTCCTCCTGTTTATCCAACTCTTTGATTTTGCTGCATATTTTTTTAAGAAATTGTGTAAATAAATAAATTTTGTTTGATTTTTAGTTTAGGGATTGCTTCATAGTTTTTCTTCAAATTTAAGTGTTTCTTCCTTTAGAAAATGGTGTGTAGGGATGAGATGCGAAGGACTCGAGAGAAACAGGACAGTCGTAATGGGTCAATCGACTGTGAAATCATGCGAAATCCTCTGCACCTGTGGATAAGTCAAGGATCAGAGAAAACCACTGTTGAAACTCCATCAACTCCGCCAATTTCTTCACTATTTGTTGAAACTCCGCCAAATTCTTCGCTTTTTGTTGAAACTCCGCCATTTTCTCCGCTTTTTGCTGAAACTCCGCCAATTTCTCTACTTTCTGCTGAAACTCCACCAATTTTTCGGTTTTCTGCTAAAACTCTATCAATTTCTCAAGCTGTCTGCCGACACTCCCTCAAAACTTTCCATTTTCCATTTTTGGCCAACTTTATTCACATTTCCCTTAGCGGTGGAACCTTGTTAATTTTTGTTGTTACGAGAGAAGGATGTAATGACGGAACTTCTGAACAGCAATGACTGTTGCGAGAGCTAACTTCTCAACATGTGAATATCGGGTTTCAGATTCAATTAGACCCTTACTAAGGTAATATATCACATGCTCCTGGGCATTACTATCTTCCTAAACCAAAACCATAGCAATCATGGAAGTGGAAGCAACAATATAAAGGATGTAATCCTTGGTGTAATTGAGCGGTTGCAACACAGGGGCATGAGTAATGGCATGCTTTAGGTTTTCAAAGGATTGTTGGGTGTAATCATCCCAAATGAATGGGACATCCTTCTTTAATAACTGCATGTATCCCTGTGTCTTCTCGGCGAAATTACACACGAAGCGTCGCAGGTAGTTTTCCTTCCCCTGCAAACTTTGAAGTTCTGTGATGTCAATGGGTGGTGGTAGAGCAACAACGGCTTCCACCTTGAGGGGATCAATGCAAATTCCATCTTTCGAAATGATGAAGCCTAAGAGGCGTACAGACTCGACACAGAATATGCACTTGTGAGGGTTTAGACAGATGTTTCACCGCCTACATAAGAGGAATACCATTGTCAGATGATCAATGTGGAACTCACGACGATTTGAATGGGTGGGGAGATCGTCGAGATATGGTTCCACAAAGTCCTTCACGTCGTGAAAAGCATACGACATAGCCCATTGGAATGTAGCACCAACATTTTTAAGGCCAAAGGGGAGCTTGCGATATGCAAACGTGCCCCATGGGAAAATGAAATCCATCTTATGTTGATCGTTCAGGTGGATCTCAATCTTATTATAGCCAGAAAATCCATCCATGAATGAGAAGATGATGCTTCCGGTGCAATTGTTGATGATTTGGTCAATGAACGGGGTAGGGTAATTGTCCTTGGGATAAGCCTTATTTAAATCCCTGTAATCAACACAAAGCCTAATGGTGCCCTATTTTTGGTAACGAGGACGACATTAGAGTCCCAATCTATCAAGGAAACGGGCTAAATAAACGCAACATTCAACAGCTTTTAAATTTATGCCTTAAAGGCCACAGTATTCCTAGGGTGCACTGGACGTAATTTTTGTCGGACAAGTTTTGCATCGAGATATGTTTGAATCTCATGTACAACGATATCAGGATCAATCCCAAGCATTTCCTCGTATCTCCATGCAAATATGTCGTGAAACTGTTTGAATAAGGCCATATATGTAGTGATCTCTTCAGGAGAACAGTTTTGGCCTATACGGATATGTTCCACGACTCTGGGTGTTACCGAGATGTCGATTGGAAATGTTGGCATAATCTTTGCTAAGTTTCCCTTGGTCACCGTATCACAAGTAAGGATCGGATATTGAGGGTAAGGAAATACATCCAGCAAAAAAATGGTTTAATGTGGTTCTCCCCGGAATCGAGTGGTGGGAGGAAAGACGAATGATGGTGGAGGTCTCCCCATAGGGGTTCGTCCACACTCATCATCTCCATAATGGACTCATCAGAATGAAAAGTTCGTAGAAGAGAATCGGGGAGGGATGAAGTCCGCTGTAAGGGTAGAGAACCAGAAGTAGATGCCACTGAAGAGTGGTCATCAGGTACTGATTGGATGGCCTCATAAGTAGCTTATGTAGGTCTTATAGGTGATGAACCCAAATTATAGGTATCCTATAGCCTTTTTTCCATAGTAAAACACATGATATGATGAAGGAAATACACTTGTTTTGTGGGTTAATGATTTACTTTGATTATTTAATGAAGGTGTTTTAAGATTATTCTTTTTATGCTTAAAGGGTGTCTTCTATAAACTAATTACATAAAAACGAGTATGTATGAGCAGGCATAGGTACACTAAGAAGCAACACACAAATCTAGCTCGAGGACTGGAATACCATACGAGGCTCAGCACTCTTTTTCCCTGACTTATAGAGAAGAACTCCTGTTCAACAGGATCGGAAATTAAAGCAAGTAGTTAGGTTAGAATTTGAGGCATATATATATGGACCTCTCGGGTAGCGAGGGGATCCTGTTTCTATTTTGTGGAATTAATTGTTTTTACATTTTACTACGGAGACAATTTGTGTTACAGACTATTTCTGAACCATGAAGTTATTATTTTAATGAGGAGACTGATATTACTTTCAAGCCTGCATTTATAAGTTTTCCATACTCCTGAGTACGGGTTGGGGAGGGCCCCTCCAACATGTAAGTCAGGAGCTTTACTCTGTTTTCAGGTATTTTCCATTTATGTTGTGAATCGACCTACTTCTTATCGTGTATGAAGATACCTTGATGGCATTTGAATAGTATGGTTTCATTTCAGTTAAAAGATTATTTTCGTTCAACATATTTTCTATAGTTGATCAATGCTCATTCTGTAGTTCGGTAGGACGCAGTCCATAGTCCTGCAGCTACGTTCTGCGCACACATATTTTGACATCTGTTTTCATATATTTTCATGTTGGTTCTAAAACAATGATTCAGATCTAGAAATCTCAAGCATATTTCTTTTATCAGACTTAGATTGTAGAGGTTAATTACTTTCAGTTCCTTGATTTAATGATCATCACTTGTAGTGTTTAATCCGAATAGATCAGATTGGTTAATTCTCAGCATTAGATGTTTATGTTCTGGATTTGGTTTTCAGCATTTAAGTTTTTAGGTTAGCCTTTTCAATATTCAACACTTAATTTCAGTATTCAATTCTTAGATTAAAATCTCAGCTTTCAGCAGTTCAATTCTTAGCATAAGTTTATCAAGATTTCAGCATTTCAATTCTTAGTATAGATTTACAATTTGCAGCATTTAACTTCTTAGTAGGGGAATTTGTCATTCATAGATTTACAGTCTTTTTAGCTCACCTTCTTCTTGAAGAGATAAACCTTTAAGATCTATACCCACACCCTAAACACGATGAAGACTATCCTTTAGAGAACATACAGTGTTAGCCTCTGAAGTTTGTACGTCCCTCGGGTTGATAATTAAAGTGGGCTCCTGGTCTAGCTGCCCTCATTAGGCATCCATTCTAAGAGCTCACCAATAGGCATAACATCTCCAATCAAATCTAACTTATCTGGATCGGGCAAGAGCCATTGGTCAGTGGAGTTGGATGATGAGGGGATCATAGAAGAAATCATGTTCACCATGGCAACATGGGAAGGGGGATCTGATGTTGGAAATACTCCCATGAGGGATGAATCTTTAAGAATTCCTACCCCCACACTCTCGAATAACTGTGAAGTGTCCTAACATAGGGACATTATCTACGGGATGAGTAGTGGTGTCCGGTGTACATAAATCCAGTTGGTCGACAGTGACAATTCTCCCCTGGTGGGGAAATTGCACGATGCGGAATATGGATGATATGACCGCAGTCATGGCATAAGACCAATTACGACCAAGTAATAAGTTATAATCCAATGGGGTGGTGACTACTTCCACATTAATGGTAACAATCTTTCCCCCCAGCTCTACTGCCAAAGCTTGTAACAGCCCGTGTGGTTGAAATCCACGGTCGTCAAATGCTTTCAATGTGGTAGGGGAATGGTTCAACTCAGGGGAGCCAATGGCTCTCCAACAAGATAACGACATAACCGAGGTAGAGGCTCCTTCGTCTAAGATAGTACAATGGATAATTTTACCAGTGACATTGGTAACGATTTGGAATGCAAGTTGGTGGGAAAGCCTTGGCTTGAAATACCCAAGTTTGAACATAATGGTATTGGAGGAATCAGGATCTACCACACCGATAGAATCTAGGATAGTCTTATGCTAATTTGGACAGTTTTGTAAGACTTCCAGCATCGACATAGCACAAGGATATTGCGCTAAGTCCTCTACAATGTTTTAATTTTGAGCAGCCCAAGCATTACGATTAAAAACAACTTTTCTAATCGTGCTCTCGGGTGGACGCAACACTAAATCGAGTGAAGGTTTCTCAATAAAGAGAGGACCTTGAGGTGAGGGAATATCCGATGTAGATGCGGAATTTTTTTCAGTATTGTCTCCATTAGATTCCTTATTGGGGACTGAGTCATATGATCATGATCAAGTGTTCAAGTTGACAGTTTCACTACGCATCATGCGAACATGAGCGGTTGTGGATGGTTCTCCTTGAGAAGGAGTGGGTTGTGCAATCATCTGTTGTTGTTGTGTGGGGAAGGGATCAGTTAACACTGCGGGTGTGGGGTTTCCTTTGAGAAACTTTTGCACTTCGTCCCAATGTGGGCACTCTTTCATGAAATGATCACCACTGCACAATAAACAAGGATACTTCACCTTCCACTTTTGTTTGTCATCAGGGTTGTTCTTTGGTTCCTACTAGTTAGAAGACTTTTTCGATTTACCTTTGTTCTTCTTCTTACCAATATATTTTTTAGGTGAAGCAGATTGTACTGAATTCACTTCGGCAGTGGCAGTAGGATTGGGTGATTTATTGGTGTTGTTCCTAGTGTATGATGAGGGTGGATTCAAGCCATGGTGGTTCGACAATCCGTCGGATTGGATAGCAAGATGGAAATGAATGAAACCAATGATGCCATCGGC
Organism: Larix kaempferi; assembly: GCA_027924585.1. Taxonomy (NCBI): domain Eukaryota; kingdom Viridiplantae; phylum Streptophyta; class Pinopsida; order Pinales; family Pinaceae; genus Larix; species Larix kaempferi. The sequence continues at coordinate 34,244,650 of BSBM01000372.1, forward strand.
ATGAGGTCCTGTGGGTGGTTTTTCTGGCTCATAGGTAGGGATGGGGGAATCAAGAACGATGTCTTATAGCGTCCCAGATTGGGCATAGACAAGGTCTAGATGTTGAGCACGAGCTATGGCTTGTTCTTTCGTGATGGTCCCATCCATAGCTACGTCTTTATATATGATAGGAAAAAGTGACTTCGTGAACCAGTCGGCCAGAAGTTGGTCTAGAATAGGAGCCTTAATCAAAAGTCTTCTCCTCCGCCATTCATGAATATGATCAGAAATGTGAGTGGCAATAGTTTGTATGAGAGAAGTCAAAAGAACCATACCAGTTCATAGCGAATTGGTAACTGGAAATGAGTCAGAAATGGCATAGCCAAAGATCGAAAGTCAGGAAAGGAATGTGGTGGCAACTCAATGTACCACTTTGCGGTGGTACCGGTAAGCGTTCGTTGGAATAATCTCAAACGGATGGAATCATCCATTAAGGAATTGGATGAACACCACAAATGATCATTCATAACGTGGTTCTTGGGATCCTCGCCAGGTTTTCTGTCAAACTTCAGGTTATCAGATGGTAACTTCATAGGAATAGCTAGCCTATTTATACAATAATAAATGGGATCGTTAGTCAACCGAGATAGATCTGGCAGATCTAATGTAGCCAGAAATGGTAATTGTTGGTTTGGCTGCGGATACGGGTAGTATTGATAAGTAATCTGTGTACTAGTAGGACCGTGGATGGATTGATCATAAGGTCCTCCTGTAGGGAATTGGCCATGTGGATGTGGGACTCCTGGGTTGGGTGGTGGACCAGATGGGGGTACTCCTCCATAATAAGGTGTCCCTCCACCTGAAGGTGGGGTTCCTCCCCTTCCTGAATAAGGTGGTCATCCACCCAAAGGTGGGGGTCCTCCTCCTCCAAAATGAGGTTTTCCTCCGCCCGAAGGTGGGGGTCCTCCACCGCCAGAATGAGGTGGTCCTCCGCCCGAAGGTGGGGGTCCTCCTCCTCTAGAATAAGGTGGTTCTCTTCCCGAAGTTGGGGGTCCTCCTCCTCCAGAATAAGGTGGGCCTCCGCCAGAAGGTGGGAGTCCTCATCCTCCAGAATAAGGTGGTTCTCCTCCCGAAGGTGGGGGTCCTCCTCCTCCAGAATAAGGTGGGCCTTCGCCAGAAGCTAGGGGTCCTCCTCTTCCAGAATAAGGGGTTCCTTCGTCAAAAGGTGGTGGTGGTGGAACTAAAGGTGGGGGGGTGGTGGGGGTGGTTCACTGGCTGGGGGTCCAATCGGTGGAATATTTTGATTCCCCCATGGAGTGTTTGTGTTTCTGGGATAGGATAATCTAGGAAAAATGTTTCTTGTATAATTGTGTCCTATGACAATATTACCTAGATAAATGTAATTCCATGGTGGTTGGGTCCAAATGGATGGTCCCCCACTGTGATGCGTCCCTATAGTTTGTCCTATGGTTGGTAGAGAACTGCAACCATACTGTATTTCAAATGTCTGTTACTCATGTTATGTCCACTAACCAGGGGTTTCCCCCTAGTCACATGTTGACCACTAATAGAAGTATGTCCAGGGGCCATGGATTGACCACTAACTGTAGGTTGACCCGTAACTAATTGTTGACTACTAACAAAGGGATTACCGCCACTTGACTGTAAAATAACAGGTAGATTATAACCTCCTCTCAAATTTTGAGGTGGGGGAGGTGGAGGTAATGTTCCAGTAACAAATTTAATAGTGGTTGAAGGTTTCCCTCCAGTAGTTGGAGTCAAATTAGGTTTAGAACCAGTCGCCTAACTTTGAGGTGTACTCGTCAGGATTAACAGTTGACCTTGTTCATAAGTGGTCGTGTTGGGTATAGATGTTTCCGGTGAAGAGAAAGATAAAGAATGTACAGGGGAATATCGAAAAATGGGTACTTCCGAACTTGCTCTACGTGAGAGACTTTGACGTCTATTTTTTTCTCCAGCCATGTGCAACTATCTCATGTGTTCATAGAGTGGTGTAGGAAACTCGTCATTGGGAATCCATTGATGAGGTATATTTTCTTCCATCGGAAGTGATCCAAAATCGACAGCATGTCGACCTAAAGAAGTGTCCCAAAAAGATGCAATCAGACCAAATACTGTTGACACAGGGTCATCCTAGGGCTGACTGAAAAGCCAATCTAAAGCTCTAGGATGTCCTTCCATCGAATGATGAAAGGACGTGTCATGTGAAGGAGGTTTCTCCACGATCAAAGGTCATGTAGGATCATATATAGGTGGATTTGTGGGAGGTGAATAGTTCATTCCCGACTCCATGGTAGAGTTATCTTCTTCATGTGACACAAGTGTGGGAGATTGATCCATGTTTGCTCCTAATTTCTCCTCCCGATCAAGGGGATATTCAGGTGGCAAGTTCAATATCCTGCGGGATCTTCTTAAAGGTTGATCATCCAAAACGATTGAACCAAAATTTCTCCTAAGTGTTTTATATACAAAGAGAAAAATGCAATCCAAAATCTACACAAGTTAAAGCCGCAATCAAATTTATGTGGTAGGTGTGGATTCGATGGTCTGGAACCTCACGGGATTATCAAGGCGGTGCAACTCGCGATATACCACAGGGTCCAACAGTTATACTCGGCCCAATTTTTCAGAGCACTAACCAAGGAGGATTAGGATTGTACCCCTGACCGTATAACCCAACTACCTGGTAGCATGTGCGTAGTAGCTCCCTGAGTGTTGTTCTCGATGTATTTCCATGCCAATACGGCCAATAGGTTAACTCAGTTGGTTACAAGAATCCTAGAAGGGTCTCCCGATATACGCAAGGTACATGGGAGCTCAAATCCGTAGTGGTGTTGTCTAATGCACAACCGTATGACAGGAGCCTTCCAATATACTACTGAGTACGTGAAGTACCTTTCTATATACCCAAGGGCATGTTAAAGGCCATTCGATATACCGATTGGTACGTGGAAGAACTACAAGCCCCCGGGATGCAGTGCAGGAAAATAACGACAACTGCCACGCTTAAAGATGTCGAAACACGTCTCTAACTTAACACACAGTTGCTATACAGTTTTAACCTAATGCTACCGGTAAATTTTATCTTGACGGTTAGGTGAATGCATGAGGTGTAGACAGGAATTTAAAAATATTTAAACCTTAATTACATGAAGATGCAAATATTTTCTTTTTCTTTTGATGAAAACTATCTATGGGAAGGAGAAATTGTCTTTTTGTTTCCGATAACAAAAATGAACAAGTACCCCTATATTCTCAAAATCAACCAAAGACAACTGAATCACTCTTTCACTAATCCAACAAAAATAATGAATAACACACACCAAATCTAAAATGTTTTTTTTTCGTCTTTTCAAATCAAACGAATCTACGAGAAAATGAAAAGGAGAATTTCTCTTTTAAAATGCAATAACTCTATTTTTCCAAAATAATGATCCAAAAATGGAGAAGAAAATAAAAAATGCATAGATCTTTCAATCTTTGGAATGCTTTGTAAAAGCTCGAATACACTTGAAATCTTCAAATAAATGATAGTTCAGTTTCCATCACTAAGAAAATACAAGCTAATGATTATCCTTTCAAACTTTTCAAAGATCTCCAAATGATAACTTCCAAAGCATGAAAAATCGCTACAATGATTTCAAGAAATGAACTTGAAATGAAAGATAACAAACAACTTTGATTTTCCAATGAATATACCAAATGCAATTTGATAATTATGTCACTTTTCAGATCTATCTGCGGAAAACGAGAGAATACACTACTGCAAATTCCAATCAATGGGAAATTCTCAAAGAAAAAGTGATCACCCAAAAATCTCAATAACACTCGAAACACACAAAACCAAGAAAAAATGCAAAAACCAAATATAAGAGGGCTTGGAACTCAGATCGAACAAAACGAACAGATACGGTGAGATGATTGAGAGTCACAAGACTGAGCGGATCGATGGGGGATTGAAATTTCCCACAATGGCCAGATCACTTGCTTGACTAGCTAGGACCCTAATTGACACTCAAACTTCAAAATCAAGCCAAGGATAGGAACACGCTGTACCTAAGGGTTCTATGTTTGTAAGGTGGAACACACAGAACTCAGAAAACAAACCAAAAATAAGTGGTAAAAGCATATGAACATGAATTGATCTAGATTAATAGTTAAGGAAGAAAATCCTAAATATCATTAACACAATAACATTTATGGAAAGAACTTGTATTAAATGTAATGAAGAGAAGTACAAAGGGAGAGAATGTTACAACCCAAGCCTTAACGTCGTAACTTCCATCCAACAATCCTAGCCTCCAAGATTGAAATTATTGCCTCCTAAAGGATGACAAGGATCACCTAGAAATTTCACTAGCATAAGGGTATACTATCCTTCCTCTCTTAACAATGGAGAGAGGGTTCATATTTATAGGGCTAAAGGGATAGAATAGGTTGAGGATTTGGGGGAGAGGCTTAAGGAATCATCCCACTAGGTTAAGGGATCGAGTGCCACCTTTCCAAGCTTCTAGGGATGAGCCTCCACATAACCAAGCTTCAAGAAGTCACTCGAAGCTTCATTTTATCCAATTTAACCAACTCCAACGCACTTTGCATGAAAACAACCTGCGTCAGAAATGGATCACCACACCTTGTACAAATGCAGCCTGCGTCACCGACACACTCTGCTAAGTTGCAGCATGCGTCACATAGGGTTTTATGCTTCTTGCTAGAAGGTAAGGTGAGTCGGGATGACAACAAAAGGTGAAAAGGGAAGGGCAACAACTTTTCTCTTGATGTTTTAGCTAATGTACTTTAGGGATTAAGGCATGGAGCTGATACATGACTCATGATGACGAGATTTTGGTGTAGCATGTAATTTTTTTCTTAATGTGTAAAAAAATTAAGATAAAAAACAAAAATTATGCATCCCTCTTTGTCCTTAATATATCCTGGTTTAAGATAAATCTATGCTAGTTTTAATTTTTTATTTTATGAGCGGACATCAATTTTTTTAATTTATTTTTATTTTTGATGAGTTATGAGTAGACATGAATTTTTTAATCAGTTTTTATTGATGAGTTATGAGCGGACATAAATTTCTTTAATTAGTGTTTTTTCTTTTTTTTAGGAACGTTACATTACTTAACGTAACGTGACAACATCTCCCCCATACTAAGAACACCTCACTTCTCTCGATGCAATAATATATATATATATATATACTAAAAATTCATATATATTAACCCAAACTTATATATTTATTTTAACTATGATATATTAATCCAAACATATCTCTATTTATAAATGGGTTATATTAATCCAAACATATCTCTATTTATAAATGGGTTAAATTAGGCATTATTATGTCTGTGACATCATGTGTTCATTTTACACATATTAAATTATTAAGTGGTTGGTGTAGCAGATTTTTCCATCTTGTAAAGCATTTCATTTTTACCTCAATTTTTGAAGCGTGGATTTTAGTCACCAGTGTCCCATACATTAGCCTGTCAATGTACGCTAGGCTAGGACATACACATGTATATAGTTCAATGTTTAGTACTGCTCTCTTCTTGTCCGTTTTGGACATGAAATCTTTTTCGTGGAATAATTGTTGGGCTCGTAGTTCCTGCGTGGTAGTCGAATGGAGTTTTTTCTTCGAGGTGTTAACGGATTTGTAACATGGTGTTCCTTAAATCTCTCTTTCGAGGCATTTTCTACTTAATGGTAACACATATTTTTTTGTTCTGCATGGAGGGTCTATGGAATTGGAACATTGGTTTTTTTCATTTTATTTTATTCCCTATGTACAGACTATCAGGCCCACTATGCCACAAAAATAGAACCTGCCTCTTCCACATTTGTTTGTCATCCCTGTGCCCTATCATTTTCTTCTGGTGGGTTCTCTCCCAATGGATAGGGTTTTAGCATTTTCACTCCACGTGTTGTTGTCCTCTCATATGTGAGCTCTCATGCGTTTATGTAACCATTCGCCAAATGCTATGCATTTTTTTGTTATTGTTGGTATACACTCTGCCACATTCCTAGATAATTTTGTGTTGCAGCATTGTAACTCCTCCTACATGGTGTGACATTTACCATTTTCCCCTTCTACGCCTACCAGACTTTTGCTTTGGTCCCATCATTTCTCTAGCGTGTCACTGTAAACTAGATCCTCACTGTAAACTGCCAATCCATCACTTACGACAGCCAAGTATTCAACTCCCGAGTAAAATACATGAATAACATGAAATATTTTCCAACCAGTCTTGATGGAGTGAGTGCATTACATGAGACTTCATTATCTGAAAATTATACAAAGTTAACTCATAAATTGTACTTCTAAATTGTGTGGAATAATTGGCACATCCATCATTGCTGCAAAGTTCAGGGCAGTATGGAAATATCTCTATAACACAATTAAAACCCAATGTTAGTAATCTAGATCCAGGCATACAACAATATCAAAAACAATTAAGTAAAAATACCATATAGTCCTTCTTGATCACGTGAGTTTTAAGAGAGGGAAATTTCCCTCAACCTTTCCTTGCTTGCTACACCTTCTCTAGAATATGCCATTGCGCAAGGTACAAGTATGAAACATGCAGTTAGCAAGAAAACAAATAGCAGAATACTAGCTCAAAATATCATTGTTATTTTTCATGGTTCAACCGTTGTCTGCTTTAGTATTTTCCTATTATGTTTTGTCATCGACATTGCCGCATACAACTCTTGTTTTTATATAGTTAAACAGTTAAATTTTAAGCAACATGAAATGATAATTTCAATATTAATGGAGTAAAAGAATTGATTCAAAATTAGTTTAAGTATGACTAACATATTTTCTCACCCTCACTAAAACTAAATCCAATTAACACTCCTCTTAATTATAACAAGCAACATATTTCTATCAATACAGATTTTAAATCTGATTAAAAATAATAATAAAATGATCCTTACCCATGTCCTTTAAATTTATAATTAAATAAAACAGTATGCCCTTTCATTAAATAATAGTATTCCCTTTCAATTGATTATGTTGAAAAATAATTAAACAAGAGCCACGAGGTGGCAATGCCAGGCCATCATCTTTTTTTGCGAGCAGTTGTGACAAGGAGCTATTTAGTCGGAGTGCAAAAACTGCAGAGGTTGAGCACATATTTCTAGATGAAAAGTGAAATCCATATATACAAAAAAAAATAGAATACATAAATGCATATCATGTCATTAACTTGATACATTGATTAATGAAGTTGAATCTTCTCAACCCATGATGGGAAAGTGCATTTGTAATAAAAATAAAAACATTTTAGAAATTGAGGCATATATGAGAAGTTCAATTGCCAATCGAGGATGGGAAGGATATATATCAATTGTGGGTAGCATTTGTCATTGTAAAAACATGATGACTATAATATATGAGGCATACAATAGCATATGCATTGTCTAATAACTGATTGACCATGGACATATGGAACATCTAATTGGAAAAAAATATTTACATAATCACAATGAATGCAGCAAAGAAAATATGTGCGAAGATTTCTATAAACTGACAACCATAAATTCTATATACCTTGGTGATGAACTATTAACTAAAGTATAGTATGAGATGCAAAGAACGAAGGCCATGTAGCTATTGTAATTGCTAATTCAATTATGTGATTATTTAGAACAACCATTTAGTTAATGGCCCAAGCATTTATCATAAACATTGCTAAAAGAATAACATATTGCTAAAGATCAACTTCTAAGGCAAGATTCCATGAATCAGGTAACATAAAGGAATGACGTTAAGTCAAAAGAAACTATGTTGTAAATGTAAAAAACTATATTTGTATTGTAAATGTTATTACCTATAGAAGTGTATGTTGTGGATAGACCATTGACAGTTTCAAAATTGCCACAGAAGTCATTTAGCACCTTGAATCAAGATCTATTTTGACATTATACATTGTCAAGAGCTATTTGTGTTTATTTTATCTCTCTATAAACCAAAAAAAAAAAGGCTATAGCTAGAACAACAAACTAAAGTTAAATATAACTTTTTGCTGTGAAGTATCATCAGCTAGAAGTTTGTCAAGCATCTACTAAAATTCCTGGTAGGAAATGTAGATTCTTGGAGTGCTGACAGTAAAATGCCTCTAAGTCCATGCAAATGCTCGAAGTACTCATGTGGCATAGGCAGAAAAACTAGCTAGAACATGTTTTCTAGTTTCCTTGTACATAAAATTTTCTTTTTTCTTATTTGCTTGTTTATGTTTGGTGCATATACAAATCGTAATTGTTGAGGTTCGAGTTCTTGTTCTTGCACATGCTATAGTTAGATCAATGAGAAAAAAATTGAAACCATACATGTATTTGCAAATTTGTAAAAGAAAATGTTGGTTGTCTGTAGTAGAAAGCAATAAGAATATAATAACAAAATTAAATACAATGGCAAATGGACCAATTTGTTACGTTGTATATAGAACACTAAGATTTGCAAAGGGAACTAACAAAATGTAAAAGAGCGATTTCTAAAGAAAAGTCTAATTCTGCATTCTAGAGAAATAAAAGCTCAAACAAAAATGTAAATTCTGCAAAAAATATATTTATGTCAAAAAGGAAAAACTTAACTAGGATTGCAAAACACCAGAGAAAACAAAGATGGATAGTATGGCAAAGTACATTGACAGTTTCGAGGGCTCCAACTCTTTGCAAATCTTGGTAAATTGCAAATGGAAAATCTTTTATTTATTTTTTATATAAAATAATATAATTAATAAACTCCCACAAATAATAAATAAATTAAAAATCATAATAAATTTGGAAGCCCGGATGAAACACAATGAACATGCCCAACATGAGATGAGTAATGCACATATTGGATTTTTATGAATAACAACTCTACCTGGGAAAAAAAAAATGAACATAATTTATAACCTTAATGCCAAGATATTGTAACATTTAATCACAGGGGCTTCACTAAAAGGCAATATAATACCACGTTTATTCATATTGTGGTATTAAATATTCATGAAAACCTAAAAATTATATTGCTTATATATTAAGGGGCAAAGGTTTTTTTCTATTTAATGTAACAATACAAAAATACCTTGGGGTCTTTTTTATATGGGCGGGCTGACAAATATCCGCCAAATGGAGATGGCGGGATCATGACCGGATGAGAAATTGGGTTGAGGCAAGGCTTGGGCTTACCAGTACGTAGGGAAATCTCGTCTTGAAGCATGCTTGAGGCCAGGGGGTTTCATGGTGAAGTGGGTTTCCATTCGATCATAGCCATGAGACAGTGGTCATTGACAAGCAATTGTTACCAATAGCACTCAGCCAATTGTTACCAATAGCCTTAGGAGGCTCTAAGCCTCCAGGGCCTGTTATAGGCCCTCGATAGGCCTTGGGGGCTTGAATACCCAACCACTCGTGCCTATTACAGGCCTTGGGAGGTTTAGTCAGCCTCCTAGAGCTTGTTACGAGCCCTGGGGACTTGGATACCTAGCCCACAACAGGCTTAGTCAGAGATTGGAGAACTGTAACATGCAATCTAAATGTTGTACTATGTGCATTGGCTCCAGTGGCATACAAGAAGTGATCTCCTATCTCTTCATTAGACCATTAGATGTTGCAAATCATAATGATATGTGGTTGAGTAATTGCATTGTGGGTGAAGTAATGTGAATCCACAATATACATTGAAAGAAGCAAGGTGCATTGTAGAATGCATGTGGGGTCATAAGAGGGGTATCATATCAATATACTAGGTAGAAATATAAAGGGGTGTAAAAAATGTTAATGAAAATATTGATACATACAATATCTAGTGAAAATTGGGGTTTTTTTAAATTGGGAAGGCATATTGGGAGGGGGTTAAAAAAAAGATTTTGGAAGGTATTATCCAATATTTAGTGAAATTAGGGGTATAGTTTCATATGCCATGAACGAACGTGCTATGATAGCGGTTTATTGAGTGAAGCCCCTGTGCATTTAATAGACCCAATGTGGATATCTCTATGAACATTTTTGAAAATCATCTCATTTAAGTTTCCATGGCCATTAGATTTATTGCATGCAACATGTACAATGGGCGACAAATCAAGCAAATCATGCTTTCAATAGTACATATAGTGATAGTTTTCCACGCTCAATTTGCATCATCATCCATGAAAAAATACACTCCAATGTGCAAGTTTATTTAAACATTGAATGGACACAAAGAACGCCTTAATTATATTGAACCCAACATGTTACATGCATATCATTCTTAGTGTTATCAATTAGATATTTTATGACCTTGTATAATCTATTTCTCTCTGACAATGTCTAATTATAAGAGTTTGTTATTAGTACTAAATTATATAAAGAGACCTAATTATAGTGAACGAATAAATCACCTTTTTGTAAATTCCTTTTAAGTGAAAACTATATATATATATATATATTCAAATCATATTTATTTTTATAAAATACTTATCCTCTCTCATTTTTTGCAAATTTAGGCATTTTCATATGTAAAATTGTTTATGCAAAGAAACTTGACATATGCAAAATAGAAGGAAAAATGTGCTACTCCCATGGTTATGGATGTTGTAATTATAATGTTGAGATTTTTTCTCTTATATAGATAATGTGAAGTGGAAACACTTTTTATCCTTTTTAACATATCATTCCGCTTACTCAAATATATTCTTATCTTCAAAGACATTCACACTGATTAAAACAATTGATTACAGCTGAAAATTTAGATCTTTGTAACATATCCTTCAGCTTAGTAAACTATATTGTTACCTCTAAATATATTTACAATGATTAAAACAATATTATAAGTAGAGAAATTAAATGAATTGGTTGAGATCGGAGCGAATGAGATCTCATCACGAGTGCTAGGGTTTGAGAGTCGGCTGCTGTGTTTGAACCCGGTGGCCATGGCTCCTGTGTTTGAACCCGGTGACCATGGCTCCTTCCATGGCCGCCCCCCCTTCTCTTCTCGATTTGCCACCAATTTTCTGAGGATCGAAGGCGTATGACGATTCTTCCATGAGCCTGGTGTGTGGGCGGCGCTTTGCGCGGCGACCCATTGGGTCTGCGGGCACTCCTTGCGACCCAGTGGTGGCGGCGGCTTCAATGGTTTCCATGGTGGCAGTGGTGGTTGACAGAGCACACAGGGTGAGCGGAGAGGGCTGGCAGTGCGTCCTAGCATCGGCGGTGTTTTCTTGTTGTGGATTGGCAGGTTGTAGTGGCTGCAGGATAGTATGACGGTGTTGAGCCTACGGGCCCCTACTCTACTATGGTGGTGGCGGCAGCAACCTTGCCAATGGAACTTTAGCCGACTGGAGGCCCTATTTTTCTCAGTAGCCGGTGGCCCTTCATTCATCAAGGTTTTTTTGGAGTATCAGATTCTGTCTACATCTGGCGTCATTCTTTTGGTTTCTCTTCTTCTGATTTTTAGCTCTTCATGAGTTGGTTTCTCCATTGTATATGAGCCATTCATGGCTGACCTAATATGGGGTTTCTAGATTTAGGTTTTTACTTTCTGGTGGTGCTTCTGTACCTGCATTTTTTACTCTTAGTAGATGAAAAGCTGTTTTCTGGAAAGGGCTCCTCAAAACCTTTCTACAATATGTAATTTGATTATTTTTAATGAAATTATGTTTTTTCCTTGGAAAAAAAAAGTAGAGAAATTAAATCCCGATTAATTTATATATATATACTTTTAAATAATTTAATTTGTCAATTCAAAAAAATAAAGGTTTATCATCACATTGAGAAACTAGATCATGCTCCAAAATATGAAATGTGATGCACGTCCAACTTAAAATCCAGAACATGGAGCATCATTTTGACAACCAAATCCATTTTCTCTTTTAGAATTATAATATTGGTTTATCTTTTGATGCTATTATTACTCCATTAATGTTATAGGATTTGCATAGTCTCTGTTTCAATAAAATATGTGTCTTTTGTTATGGTTTCTAACAAATAAATATGAGATCATAGCCATGAACCTTAACATGATGATTCTCTATTTGTTTATGTGAATACTTATATTTGAGACACAACTGGTTTCCATGTGGCATGGTCTATATTTTTTCCCAATTCACGACTATCCTTCACACTAATTCAAACACATTGGGAAGTAGTGAAAAGCAAATGAAAAGTCCCTTCACCATTTGCATGCCATCTGGATAAAATCCAATCTCCTGATGAAATTTTATGAATGCAGCGACTATGGCAACGAAGCTCCTCGGAGAATGATGCCGATAGTGAAAAAGTGGAAAAACCATCCACGATTCCATTCCACATCAGATTATTAAAATCGAATAGAAAGAGTCATGCAAGTAAAAGGCTAATGCCAGATTCCAACATAAACATTATCTCATAAAAAAAAATTAACTCTTAACTTAGAAGTAAACCATAAAGAATACAAAACCATAACAGTAAACCATAATCATATAGGAGTCAAAGCACAGATATTCAGACATTTCACAATTCAATTCTCACCATTGATATTGATGCCTGAATTGTGATAACTCTCTGCATATCTTAACAACAATTGTTCAACCAAGCTTGCCACACAAGTTAATTCTTGCATAGATAAGTTAGTATTTCCACAAATTCATTTGGGCTCAAAAATACAGAAGTTAATTCTTGCATAGATAAGTTAGATTTCCATGAATTCACCAGGGCTCAAAAATACAATGAGCAGAGACTAGGTTCAACTAGCTAGCAGGAATCCCGTCACAGCATTCCTATATCAACATATGATATCATAAAGGAACTAACACATTTCCAATCGAAGAAAACATGGGAAAAAGATCATGCCTACCTAAAAACAGTAGCCCCCCAAAAAATTGGGGTTTCACACTACTATTGTGGTTAGATATTAATATGAGAATTGTGTAAAGTAAGATATTGATCAAGCAATCCACGTTCAAACCAAAGCAAAAGCATCACAATTCAAACTAAGCAAGCAACGTTCAAACTAAAACTAACTTTAAATAAGAAACCAAAGAAAGCAAGAAAACATAGAAGCTTGTGAGCAAGTTTAGATTGTTTTATATAAATAATGAAACACAACATCACAAACAAGTGTCATCGTGACATCCATAGGTAATGGCTTATCAGATAATCGAACCTGCATAGCTCATCCCATGAAACCATCATCACCCTATCCAACTCACAAATTTACAGCAGGAAAACTTACAAATATTTACATTGTCGAAATGTTCAAGCATCTATACACGTATACATCCAAGAAATTCCTTGCACATTTAACTAAATTGTATATTGCAAAAACACATTATGGATTCCATAATGAAAGAAACAATTACTCTTGTAGAGGTCAGAAGAACGAAACCACTAAACGACCATGGACAATTGAGCTTGCCAGAATCCCACCAATGCGGGGCAACTGCGACTGCACTGGAGACTGAGGGAAAACGCTAATGCACCAGCCCTCCATCAATAAGCAACAACAGAAACACCGACACACCAGCACCACCATAGCAAACAAGCACTGGGATTTCCACCACAATATCAGCACTGCTCATATCAATATACCATCGCCGCAGAAACACAAGCAGTGCTCTAGACAACAACAATGAGCACAATGTTTCAAACTGCGGAATAAAAACCCCTCGGCCCACAGGCCCTTGCCACCGCATAAGCAGAAAGAACCCCCATTAAAACTCTTTGTACCAATTCCACCGCATCAGCTTTCTTAGCTCTCGCCCAAGATTCAGTGGAACGAAACCCAGAGCACATAGCATTAATAAATAATTCAAGAAGCACACAAATAAATCCACTCCCAGAACCGTGAACCCATGCCACAACCAACACCGAGAATCGTAAACCCAATGCCGAGAAATAACAAACGCACAGAAATCAACAACAACAATGCATAACATAAACCCACTCAACATAGATGGATGCCTAGCACTGTAAACCCATGCCTCAACCGACGCCAGGAACTATAAATCGATGCCGATGTAATGTCCCCATCTTGACCCTATTGCATTAATATTGTAAATGATGTACATATTGTTATTTAGTCATGGTGAGGAGCTCAAGGCCAAGGCCCCTCCATTGATTTATCGTTCTATGTATCGGAAATTAGAATAGATGCATATGGTTCTGGTGCTAGCCGTGCACAATGTAAATTTGGACATCATGTAAATATGCATTTTTAATGAAAAACCCACAACCAGCTATGCAATGCAACAAAGAAATAGGGCATGATCTTAGAAGGAATAGGGAGGAAAAATAACCAAACCCTTGAGCCATGGAGTCAATCCATGTGTCCATGAGAAAACCCATGAGATCCCAACTACCCATTTTGGCTTAAGCCCCAATCATTAAATTCTTCCAAGAGTTGGTTGAGGCAGTTAATGCCTTGGGAATGATGAGGTATGGCAGCCAATTTCAGGTATGGGAAAGCCATCAATTTGGGAATTCGAATTTTTGCTTGCAAGGCAAGAAATCACGCACGTTTTGCCTTCCCAAGCCATTCTGAACCACGGTTTTTCCTCTCTCACGCAGCCTGGGGCGAACTGGGGTTTTTCCTTCACGTTTTCACCATTTCTATGCATTCTTCCATGCCTAGGAACTCGTTTTTGGTTAGCACAGTGGCTGGGAGAAGAGAACCACGATTTTCTGGGGTTATAGAGGTCGTTTCTGCCCATGAAATGCCCATGGACGTTTTTCTGAAAACGATTATGCTCCTGGGGTTGTTTTCCCATTTCCCAATTTTCGTTTTGGGCTTTCTCACGTTTTTCTGAACTGATTGAAATCCCATCGTTGGGCATCCTACTGCAAAAACGCCCAGCACTTGCATTTCTGGCTGTTATGTCCCTCCCCGTTTAGTTTGAACCTGTGAGCAGGGGATTCAGGAGTGGAAGAGGAAAGATTTGGATTGATGAGCCCAATGAAGTATCCATAGCTCAATGGTTGAGCCACTAGCCTAGTAATTCACCTCTTTCCATCTCTTAACAGCCTGAGAAACCCCACTGCTGATTGGTTTGGTTGATTCTGGTGTATCTTTGGCTATGTGAGAGCCTGCTTTCCCCTTTTCCTTGTGGAGATCATGCCCAGCTCGGGGGTGGCAGTGGTGCTGAGAGATTGAGGAGCACACTGGCCTACAGTTGGGTGGAACGTTGCAGAAGCGTAGTTGGTTGCTCAGGGACTACTTGGTTTAAGATAAGTATTCTCATTTGCTAATTTGATATTGCTTAATTGGTGAATGACATGAAAATCTGGAATGTATGATGGATGTGTAATGGAATTAAATTATGCTGTGTTTTCAATATTTTATGCATTTGCATATCTCCATCTACAGATTATATGAATGCTTATTTGATTAAGTATGGGACTAGATGTCCAATATTATTGTTAGTGTTCTCTCCATAGCCTTGTAGGATAGGAGGGACATTACAACCGAGAAACCCATAGAACCCATGCCCCCCATCGAGCAAATAACATAAAAACCCATGACTAGAACCATTAAAACATAGCATCATCCATTAACACCAGCTAGTGCAAGACAACCGTAAACTCGATGCTAAGAAACAACGAGGAATAGAGGCGGACCACCTCGCCATACTACAAGGACAATTAACCATGACAGATGGTACTTGTGACAAGATACTGCATTAAACTAGTGTTCATCAGTCACCAAACACATTTAAATCCGTTGACGACAATTCGCCGCCGGGTCCTAGGGCACACAGCCTCAGGACGACGTCACCCGAAAAAGAGTTAATCGGAGACTAGAAAAATCACCCTCCTAAAATTTAAAAAAATACAGTAAAATACAACTTTGCAAATACCTTTGGCACATACTCTGTGTCATCCTCCTCCACCTCCACTAATGTACCCGACGCTAAACTAAATGTCGAGGACATAATAACAGTATGTAACTATCTTCCTAAACCCAATAGCTATGTTGGGTTGTTGAGTTTTGAAGTAATGCGTATTTCAGGATTAGGCAAGCAGACGTTTTCAAATACAACTACTCTCTGACTTGTTGCCAAGCTAAATTGCAACCTCTTTAGGTTTGATATCATATAGTGTTTTTTAGGTTATGTAATCGCTTTCTGCTTGCTTTGCTTTAAAGTTGTCGCATTACTATACAAATTGCTGAGATCACATCCATCGCCATTGTTGCTATCCCATCAATCGCCTTGAAATATATAAGGGCATAGTGTTATGCTACTTATCTCCTTGAAATATAAGGGCATACTGTTCAACATTAATTGCTTTCAGAACATCTTCGTCAAAGCGTTTAAAATAATAACAAATGGATGAAAAAGAATTTTCTGTATTGGTTAAATCTGCACTACTATATCCAAACAAAGAGAAAAAGTATGGTGTTCAACATTAATTGCTTGAACATCTTCGTCAAAGCTTTTAAAATAACAATTATGAAAAGAATTTTCTGTATTGGTTAAATCTTCACTGACATCCAAAGAAAGAGAAAGAGTATGGTATACTTAATAACTACAACTTTTTGACTTGCGTTTCTGTAGTGGGCATGATACTGACAATATCACATGAATACTATTAATATTAACTGCAAGTTTTTCATATTTTATAAATTAAATTTAAAATTTCAATAATTATATCCATGGAAAAAAATACAAATATAGATTTTTTTTAACTCTGATCAAATAATCTTTACTCTCCATACAATCAAATCAATCCAAAAAAATACATATAAATTCATAAATTAAAATCAAAAACCTTGCAATCAAACTCAAACAGTTCACAATCAAGTGGATGGAGACAATCGTTGTGTGTGATTGTTGAAAACATGTGTCCAATAAGATATTGACAATCGTATGAATCATCTCAAAATAATTGTTATGCATAAGTAAATCAAAACAATTTAGATTCAAAATAATTGTTATACATTTGTAAATCAAAACAATTTAGATTCAATTGGGTTTAGATAATTATGATGTGTTCTTGTTTAAAAACATATAAAAAATGTATAATAATAAACGTATAATAATGGTTTAAAGATGACGAGGACATTGCTCACGAGGACATACCCACAAACTATTTGCTCTTCTATCATTAAAATATTTGATAGATTTGCTCTTAATATATATTTGAGGTTATATATATTTGTTTGTTTGAAAATTAATATTAAGAAGTGGAATGGTTAACCATATTAACTAAAACATATATATATAACCTAAACACCACGGCGCAATTGAAAAAGGAGTATCACTGCCAATGCCAAAGTCACTGCAATGTTTGGCCCATACAACAAGGTTTTAGAGAAAAGGCCCCCATAAAGAAGCTCAAATCAAAGCCCTCTATAACCAAAAAAAAAAAAAAAAAACAATCCTCTATAACGAAGAATAAATAAAATATTTATTGTTATAGAATTTGTTTTGTTCCATACTTGTTCATTAATGAATTCACTAACATATTCTTTTTGATCCACGGGTTGAGGACAAGAGTCAACGGTGGGGTTTGATGGTTGTCTCGACGAAAGTCCAGGTTCGAATCCCTGTGAGGGCTGGGATTGAACAAACCTCATCCTTAAAGGTCTCATATGACTGCGATGGTGACTGTACTTCTATTGATTATGTCTTATCCATCATTAAGCTTTGCTCCGGACCGTGAGTTTGGTATCCAGGTGGCACAATCAACCATGCTCATTAAATGGTCTAAAGAGGTTCTTGTAGTTAGAAAATAATATATATACATATATAAACTATGCCTTCTATAAATTCAAATGGATCATCGCACCAATGCCCCACCCCTATTTTGACATGGGGCATAGACAAGTATCTACTTAAGAATTAATAAGAGCTCTTAGATTTGAAAATCACACTATGATAAATTAATTAGTTGTTATGCATTAATGTCAATTGACTTATCATTATTATCTAAGGAAACCACTCAACCCATAATGAAGATTCAATAAACCAACCCCTATTTGATATGTTTTCAAGTTGTTTTTTCAATTTAAACAAAAAATCCTCGAAACACAAAAGAACATTCTACCATTCTTCAAACTATAGCATCTAAATGAGATTCACGGAGAGCCTACAATAGAGTATACATCTGAAAAACATTCACACAACCCTTTTTTAAATGGAGCTAACCAACTTTTTTTCTTTTTGTTAAATTAATCGAACTTTAAATTACTATAAAAGCAATATGTATATGGTTTTAGCATGTTCAACACATTATAAAATGTGACAAGAACTTTATATTTAAAACGAGAACTATTGCCATAAAAACATATATTTTTGCATCGAAAACATAAAAAAAAACAACCTCTAAATCAAAAAGTGGCCATGCAACCAATAGCACCATTTTTTTTCAATACTAAAATTACTACTCTTTGGAAACCTCGGCAGACGTTCATGCAATCAAAACCCTAAATCAACCCCCAAATCGAAAAGTTGTGCTACCGGTAGCACCATTTTTTTCAGGTCTAAAATTATGACTTTTTGAAAACTTCGACCAATGTCGGTGCAATCAAAACTCAAAATCAACCCCCGAATTGAAAAGTGATGCTACCGATGGTACCCCTTTCTTCCATTGAGTTACACTTGCATTCATTTCATAATCATACATAGCGTAATTTTTTTTTTCTTTTAAATAACTTTAAAAAAAAATATCCCAATTTTAATTATAAAAATATAATTTTCTAAAAATAAAAAACTTGCTAAATACGAATTTCTAATTTTCTTTAAAACATTTAAAAAATTAAAATGTCAAAATATTTTAAAATAAATTTGATTTTTCTTTTTAAAATATATACAAATATTAAAAAAAAAAAAAAAATTAAAAGAAAAAATTAAAAAAAAAAACACAAAAGAAAAGAAAAACTAAAACATTAAAAGTTTAAAGATTTAAAAATATTAAAAGCATTTCAAAAGAATTAAACAAAAAAATTATATTAAAAACATTTCAAAAGAATTAAACAAAAATATTTTTAAAAAATAGCTAAAAAAACATTTTAAAAAATATACATTTAAAATCAAAACAAATATAATAAAATTTATCCCTCCTGTACTCTCCTCATATCCCTCCCTCCCTTGTAGTCCCTCCTCTCCCCCCCCCCACCCTCCTCTCCCCCCCCCCACTCCCTCGATCATTCCTCCCCCTTCACCCTCTTGTTTCCCTCCCACACCCCACAATGGCCATGGCTCTAAATTTTAGTTTCTAAATTTATATTTTGTATTTCAACTCTTTTTATTAATTTTTGTATGGTAATATTTGTTTATATATATATATTAAATTTTTGGTTTCTATTTTGGTTTTTTAATTTTTTTTAATATTTTGGTATTTTAGTTTTTTTTTTCAAATAATTTTTTTTTACGTCTTAGTGAACGTTAAACATCATCATCATCATAAAAAGATTGGGCATTATAAATTTTTTTTCTTTTCAATTTCATCAATTTTTTTTCTTTTTTAGAGAAAAATATATTTTTTGATTAAAATTGGGCTTTCTCATCTTTTTTAAGAGATTTAAATGAAAAATAAATAAATAAATATTGTTCTTATGTCATGCATGGTTTTGAAATGTATGCAATAGTAACCTTATAGAAGAAATGAGTGCCATCGTTAACACCACTTTTTGTGTCGATGGTTGATTTTGGGTTTTGATTGCACCAACACTCGCTAGAGTTTCCAAAAAGTCGTAATTTTAGCCCTGAAAAAAAAACAAGGTTCTACCAATAGCACCACTTTTTGATTCGGGGGTTGATTGCATTCACATTGGTCAAGGTTTCCAAAATGTTGTAATTTTAGCTCCAAAGAAAAGAAAAAGAAAAAGGTGCTACTAATAGCACCACTTTTTCGTTTTGGGGTGAAAAAAGCCACTAAACGTGACCTATAAAAAAATGAGAACTCTCGAGAGTTCTCGTCAAGTTGTATAATATGTTGTTGGTCTGCAGCTAGGGAAACTAAAGCAATTGCAAAATAGCATTTTATCATCATATTTCCATAAGAGATCAACAAAAAAAATTCAAACCAATGTTCTTAGTTCTTGTTACTAACCAACTAACTAGGATAACTAGTTTTTCCTTCTATATAGATATATAACAGTGTTAGCTAGTTTGTGGCTGAGCTGGATATGTTGCCACTCTGTCAAACTTTGAAGCACAGCAGGATGAAGCTACAGCAAATGTAAGGTTACATACCAGGAGTCACGGTCAAGGTTTAGCCATTAAAGTTTTCCTGCCTTCTGAGCTCCTTCAATAACAAGTTTCACTTGCCAACTGCTATTTGATCCGACTGTTAGATGAATATACAGCATAAACTACTTCTACTCAGCCACAAGATGTTGCTAAGGATACGGGTACAGTACACTGTGAAAATTCTCGATATATGGCGTTCTCTGTTCATTGGGGCATTCATGATATTTCTGCTATTATAGATTAAATGAACGAGATTCAAGGAGCATCGGGGTTAAGAAATCTTGAAATGAACTGTGAGTTAATGGAGATGATACAGAGTTTTCAATAATATTATGTTCTGAATAAGATATGACACATATGATCCATTAAGAACCGCAGCAATTCCATGAAGTATTATATCGTTGATTCAATGGTTGAGGACAGAGCGGAAAGTTAAGGTTCAAATCTCGAGGACTCTTCTCATTTTCCGATTGGAGCCACGTGTCCGTCAGTATATGGAAACGGGATTTCAATGGTAAGTACAAAAATGGAATTAGTGCGCATTTCCGATTGGGACTGTGGGTCATATTGAAGAGTCATAAGGTGCTAAGCTCTCGGGTCTATTCCTCAAGATTGAAAAGTCAAAATATCTCTCTTTCATCCGATGGTTCTCCTATGTTTTACGGGCTGATCCAATGGCTACTGAGCCTCGTATAAAAGGTTTATAACAAGAAGCAGTTGTAAAACAGTTAGATATTGTAACCGTTTCGTGGCATAATGAGTATAGTTCAGTTTCTGGAATTTGAAGGGATTAGAATCAAGGTTGTTTAACTCTTTAATATGACAGATGGCTTCAGTATCATTATTAACTGTATCCTGGACAGGAATGCACAGAGTTCTCTTATAATGTACAGAAGATGAAACCACTCAATAAAAGCATCGAGAATATGAAGAGAATTTCTTTTTATTTTATTTTTTCTCGAAGCTCAAGTGACATCTGTGATTTTCGATGATGAATGATGGATCCTGTAACGACTTGAAAGCGTTTTTTTTGCAAGAGTAGCTAAAAGAGAAAGAAAAGTGGGAATGTAAATGAAAAGCAATATGAACCATTTTTTTGAAAAAAAAGATTTGGCTGAATAACAATTAAAGAGCATGAAGATCCGTAAACGTTGAAAAAGAAGGAATAACAGAGTGAATAGAAAAAGAGCTGGACAAGATGAAGAACAAAGAATAGAAGTACAGAGTAGAAATAGCAGAGAAGCATGAAGCTGATATCATACAGAAATCTGACCAGAAAGATGAGCCCAGAAAAATAAACGAGCAGAAGGAGATGAGATAACAGTATTGAGGAGCATGAATGAAACATAAAAGTGCAGAGGAGAAGAGCAGAGCAGCAGGAATTTGATAACATTCAGAAGATCTACCAGAGAGTAAAAGACAACACCTGAAATGTGAATGCACAGAAGAAGATGAAATGACAGTCTTGGTAAGTTTTGCATATAGTTAATATAGATGATACACAGACAGTAATATGCAGAGATATTGAATGAATATTGTTCATAAATGTATAAGAACTGCAAAATCTGTCCAGTCCAAATTGAAACTCAAATACATGATTTGTAATGCATACTCTTTGAATGTAAGGGTTGATAAGGGTAAGTAACATTCTGTAAATCAAGTCAAATTAGGGTGGCAGGGTGGAGCAAGGGAGAACATAGTTCTCTAGGGTGTTGTAGCATCCTTCTGGCTGCAGCCAGAGAAACAGGGAGGACTTCAGTCCTCATGTTCAAGTTGGAGCTTGAACAGGTACGAGTCGGTGCTTATACATTTGGGAGTTGCAGCTTCCATTCAGTAGCAGCTGAAGAAGACTGAGGTAGCAGCCTCGTCTGGGTTGGAGCTCAGGCAAAATAAAAGAATGTAAAGAGGACTTGGAGCTTGCCTTTCATTCTTAAGAAGAAGAGGTTTTTTTCCCTTTAGGGTTTCCTCGTGAAAAATATTGTGTCTTGTGTTCATTGATGTGTTTGATTGATATATGTTGCTTCACTGCTGATATATGTTAAATGGTTTGTGCATTTTCCATATTAAATGTATAACATTGTTTAAAAGCAAAGTTTTGGTATGTAACTGATTCACCCCCCCTTCTCAGTTACATTAATCTGTCCAACAAACAGATGTCCCAAAAAAAAGATCTATTAGTAAACAAAACAAGGAAACTAATCATCATCAGAAATTAACACAGTTGGAACCTCTTGAATTGGAGGAGACCATGTGCATAGTTTCCTTCACCAACAGGTTGAGTTTTGTGCCTAGCCCCATTATCACCTTGGTCATGAGATGAAGTTTGGCATCCATTTTACGAATATGATGCTCGGTTTCATCAAGCTGCAACATAACTTCCTTATAATGTAATTGTTTTGACATAGTGTCTTGAGTGCGGGATGAATTGGCATCCTAGACTCAATGCCTCATCTCCCTCTGAATTTCATGTTCTTCAAGCACATATTTTTTCTACACGACCCATTTGGCATCCTAGACTCAATGCCTCATCTCCCTCTGAATTTCATGTTCTTCAAGCACATATTTTTTCTACACGACCCATTTAGACTCTGCCTCTTCAATTTTCTCTTTGATTCGAATTGAGATTATCCTCTTAAAGACCCCCTACACAGCGTCCACCTCCTTAAGAATTATGGGCATATGAGCTCGCCCATTTCCTCATTTCCCCCACTATGGGTGCCCCTTTCTCACCATGCTATGGATGATACACCAGGAAATTGTGCCTCCAACAGTATGAATGAGCCTGTCGGTTTTGTCCATGAACTTACCATCTTCCTTCATCATTTTCCGACATTCCATATTGTACCCAACAATCATCAACATGAGTGGAGGATCCATCATTCTCGTACTAACTAGATTGTTCATATTGTCGTTTGGACTTTGTCAACCATGATTTCCCCGCAAATTGTTGTCCAAATTCATTACTCATTAATTGGATAGTGGAGGACACATACCCATGTCATGTGTCCCCATGCCACCTATCTACTCGTTCCTGCAAGTTGTTGCATCCGCATTGGTGTTTCCACTTGAACAGATGACCGAGGGGTAGCAAAGCAACTTTCATTAATAATATTGAAATTCAAATAAATTCTAAACCTATTAATTCATGGAAAGCAAACATACACAATAAACATTCATTCAAAGTCAGTACGTTTTTAGATGAAGTAATAAACTTTTCATTGATAATATTGAAATTCATATAAATACATTTACAAATTTAGAATTAGAATGTTTTTGTTCAATTTGTTTTATAAAAAAATTGAAAACAAAACCAAGTTTACAAATTCAAAGTGTTTTTATTCAATTTATTATCAAAAACAAATTATGAAAAAGAAGAGATACTATTATTTAAAAGACGATAATTTAAATAAACTAAAATAGAAAACATAATTATAGTTAATTAACTTAAATTAAAATATTTCAAAACATTTAATATCAACCTTTAAAATATTTTTTAAGAAAGAATGAAATTATTGATAAGTTATCAAATACATGATTATAAACTTTATATATACCTTAATTGATCGACCAGCAAAATAATTATTTAGTTTAAATTGATTAGAATCATCACTTATATAATTAATAGTTTTATTCAATTCAATCTTAGATTCAAAAGAACTTAATTATTCACTTCATAGTCTTCGATTATCACAAACAAGATAATGCTTCAACCCAAAACCCTTTTGATTATCATCAGCAATAATATGATATGAGCCCTAAATATTTAAATATCAAAATCACAACTCCATTATCGCCCATGGATTTTGACATACAAACAATAAATATGATGTGAAATCAAAATCACATCTCTATTATAGCCCATGGTTATTGTGTTTCTTACAGCCAATTGTTTTTTTTATAGCAAATGGTTATTATGTTCTTATAGTCCATAGTTTCTATGTTTGGGAGCTGAACAATTCTAATCTGATAATCTTTTCTAATATATACAGTGCCTAAATTTTTGCCGATTCAGGATATTTCGCAGACACACGTTTTCAAATAACCTTATTGTAACTTGTTGCTAAAGTCAAACTTGTTGCATTTTCTGTTTGGTTCCTGCTTTTGTGTCCTTCAAACAAATTGTTGCTCTCACCAGTCTACTCAAAATAATCTTTTTGTATGGAGGTTTCTTCAGAGCCCATCTTTTCGTTTGGACGTTTGTTGATCACCCATTTAAAATAAGCAGCATAAAACAAAAAAAATATGTTTTAAAAAAATTGTGCTCATCACCCATTTTAAAATAATAAATATAAAACAAAAAATCATATTTAAAAATAATTGTTTAAATCGAAATACAGATGTTCCAAGACTCGGAAACATTTGCTCTGAGGTCACTGAACACATCTAATCTCTCCCATAAGAAATAAAATATAATTAATAAATCTCTCATAACTAGATTAATCATATCATGTTTGTAGAGCTTAAAACACCAGAAATCGACACTTACATAGCCAGCCAACCAGGTATAAAATTTATATGGTCAACCATGTATTTTTCAGTGGGAGAATCCATAATAACAGTTACATTTACAGAGTTAACCATCTTTTATTCAATGTCAAAGAGAATAATAATGTTACATTAACCTAGAAATTTTGCTTTTCAAAACAATTTCACAAATTAAAAATAATTTAATCTTATATTAACTGTTAAAAATACAACACCAAACACCTCCGAAACAATTACTGTAACATGTAAACTCAAAACATCATAAAGAAACAATCACCGAATATGTGCAACTCAAAAACATTATAATCCAAAACCAACACAGTTCAACTACTCTACTCTGAGAGTGTGAAACAATTTACTATGTAAAACTCTAAAAACATTATAATCCAAAAACCAACTACTCTTCTCTGAGAGTGTGAAACTCAAAGCATCATAAAACCACAAAACAACCTGACAACAATTACTGAGCATGTGATTGTTTATGACATTAAACTGGAAAACACAATAGCAACGATAGATGTCTCTTTCAATTGCCAAAGTTTTTTGACATGAACTTTGTAACATTACAGCTAACATCAGTTACCAAATTCACCACATATATATATATATATTACTCTTACCAAATTCACCACATATATATATATATATATTACTCTTAATACTCCAAAGCAGGTTGAACTTTTCTTTTTAGGATTACAGTTAAGAAAGACTACTCTTAATACTCCAAAGCAAGTTGAACTTTTCTTTTTAAGATTACAGTTGAGGAATACTGAGCTTTTTTTAACATTACAGTGACATATATACAGATCTACTCTTAATACTCCAAAGCAAGTGAACTTTAAAGTCGAACTTTTCTTTTTAAGATTACAGTTGAGGAATACTGAGCTTTTTTTAACATTACAGTGACATATATACAGATCTACTCTTAATACTCCAAAGCAAGTGAACTTTTCTTTTTAAGCTTACAGTAGAGACTGAACTTTTTAACATTACAGTTTTATATATAAAATCTTTATTTGTGAAAAAAGATGCGTCTTCCAGTAATTGTTTATGGATTTTAGTTACAAGATAAATGCTCATGGAAGATTTTCAATAATTTCATTTGCTTCTTCACTTATGCAATCATCACTGGATGCCACTACATGGATATGGATTATATGTAATAAGTGCTAAGTGAATTAAGCAAAACCATGAAAAATTGGTCCATTACCACTATATTAATTGGTCAGTTACCACTATATTCATGTTCATGGGATATAAATCATATAAGACATATAGATTAATATGAAATGAGTATTAAGTCTGTCTTTTTTTCAATAAAAAAAATGAGTAAAACCATTTTATATATTAATATGTAATAAGTGCTAAGTGAATTAAGCAAAACCATGCAAAATTGGTCCATTACCACTATATTAATTGGTCGGTTACCACTATATTCATGTTCATGGGATATAAATCATATAAAAGACATATAGATTAATATGAAATGAGTATTAAGTAAGTCTTTTTTAAATAAAAAAATGAGAAACCATTTCATGTTCATGGGATATAAATCATATAAGACATGTAAATTAATATGAAGTAAGTACTAAGTAGTCCTTTTTTTTTCAATAAAAAGAAGCGAGTAAAACCATAAAAAATTAGTCAAAACTCATCTATACTCAACTACATTTATCTATACTCATAGAATGCAGGTCATAAATTAATAGGATATATAATTAATGACTAATAAGATGATCCTAAAAATAACACGTCATACTTGATCTTAAACATTTATCTATACTCATAAGATATAAGATATAGGTCATAAATTAATAGGATGTATAATTAATGACTAGTAAAATAATCCTAAAAATAACACGTCATACTTGATCTTAGAAATTTAACTACTTCTGAATTAAATTACTATAAATTTAACTACTTCTGATCTGCTTATGAATTTACCTACTTACTAGTTACTGTTTATAAATTCAATTTAAATACTTCTGAATTACTGCTTACGAATTTAAGCACGTCCTAGTTACTGTTTATAAATTTAACTACTTCTGATCTGCTTATGAATTTACCTACTTACTAGTTACTGTTTATAAATTCAATTTAAATACTACTTCTGAATTACTGCTTATGAATTCAACTACGTCCTATAACTGTTTATAAATTTAACTACTTTCGGATGCCTATTGATCTTCCTAGTTACTGTTTATAAATTTAACCATTTCCAGATGCTTATTTTAACTACTTCCGATGCCTATTGATCTTCCTAGTTACTGTTTATAAATTTTACCACTTCTGGATGCTTATTTTAACTACTTCCAGATGCCTATTGATCTTCCTAGTTATTGTTTATAAATTTAACTTACTTCCGGAATAAATTTAACCATTTTCGGTCCTAGTTATTGTTTATAAATTTAACTACTTCCGGATGCCTATTGATCTTCCTAGTTACTGTTTATAAATTTAACCATTTCCGGATACCTATTTTAACTACTTCAAGATGCCTATTGATCTTCCTAGTTACTGTTTATAAATTTAACTACTTCCGGATACCTATTGATCTTCCTAGTTACTGTTTATAGATTTAACCACTTACGGATGCTAATTGATTTAACTACGTTTAGATTAATGGTTAAACTACTTCCGGATGTACATACCCTAACCCTACCCTCTGGATGTGAGATACAACCTAACCCTACCCTCTGGATGTGAGATACAACCACATTGGAAATAAAAAATATCATACCCTAACCCTACCCTCTGGATGTGAAATACAATCACATTGGAAATAAAAAAATATCAGCCCAACTCCCCACACCCCCAAAATGGAAA
The DNA here is from genome assembly GCA_027924585.1 of Larix kaempferi. NCBI lineage: Eukaryota > Viridiplantae > Streptophyta > Pinopsida > Pinales > Pinaceae > Larix > Larix kaempferi. The sequence continues at coordinate 34,272,105 of BSBM01000372.1, forward strand.
AATCACAATAAAATTTTAAAAATTAAACATTTTTAAATATCCTCCACATTTTACTGCTCTTCGTATCATTCAATAATTTTTGGAAACCATGAAATAGAAAGAAAAGCTGTACATCTGTGAATAATACTTCCATAAAATTAGTCTCAGAACACCTGAACAACTACCATTACAAAGTAAAGATAAATTGAGTACTTTCATTTTAAAGGTAATAATCTAAATGTATACTACTTTCATCTAATTTTTTATTTTAAAAATTAAACATTTTTAAATATCCTTCACATTTTACTGCTCTTCGTTTCATTCAATAATTTTTGGAAACCATGAAATAGAAAGAAAAGCTGTACATCTGTGAATAATACTTCCATAAAATTAGTCTCAGAACACCTGAACAACTACCAGTACAAAGTAAAGATAAATTGAGTACTTTCATTTTAAAGGTAATAATCTAAATGTATACTACTTTCATCTAATTATTTTAGGAAACTAATGATCTCTGCTAGTAGAAAGTAAAGATAAATTGAGTACTTTCATTTTAAAGGAAATAATCTAACTGTATACTACTTTCATCTAATTATTTTAGGAAACTAATGATCTCTGCTATTCTGAGAAAGATAGCGCCATAAACGAGACTCGGTACACCTACATATTAAAAATTCCTGTCCTTTATTACTTCAATAAAATATACAGTGAAAACTTAGATAACACCTAAACATTAAAAATTCAAATATGCTCTGCTTCTAAATGGAGCAAGCAACCATCAAATCAATGGAAGATGGTTTCACTGATATATATATATAATCACAAACATTGAAATTCAAAATTCAAATATGCTCTGCTTCTAAATGGAGCAAGCAGCCTTCAAATGAATGGAAGATGCGTTTACTGAAAAATATAATCACATAAATGACATTGAAATTAAAAATTCAAATATGCTCTGCTTCTAGATAGAGCAATCAGCCTCAAGATGAATGGAAAATGCTTTCACTAAAATATATAATTACATAAATGACATTGAAATTCAAATGAATGGAAAATGATAATAGTTTATACAGAATGACATCACACTGCTGGTCTGTACCCAGCAGTCGCCTAACTTGACTTGACTTCCCTTATAAACTATGCTTCCTGTACAGATAACTATTCTATCTGGCAAAATAATGTACCAAAATGGATGGATGGCTTACCGATCCAAACACCATACAATGTAAGTATTCACTGCTATGGCTAATATGATAATCGATTATTATTATTGATATATATCACATTTATAGCATATTCTGCTACATCCCCAAAAAATTAACAGAGCAGGTTTTCCACAGCTAGCAACCTACCATCTGCCAAAATATGTGCGCTACCTGTTGCCAGGGCAAAATAGAGAGGGCTGTCATCCTTCCCCCCACGAAAACTCATTGTCATGTCACTTGCACTGCAGCTCAGCAGACACCGATTTGTAAATTTAAGTCTACCCATCTTCATCTGTGCAATCCCAAGCCTTGGTAAATCCTTTCCCCATGTAAAACTCGGCCATGCAACACTGTTCCCATGGCTCCAAGCAAAAACCATTGGAGTTCCCAAAAACCATTGGAGTTCCCAACTTATACAGGCATGAAAAAAAATTAAAAAAAAATTACGAATTCATCACAAGGATCAATACCTGAGATTGAAGAAAAACCTACAACCATGAATCCATTACTGGACAAGCTCATGCACCCACCCCACATCTGGCGATTCTGTTGAAGAAGTACAGTCATGGAAGAGATTTTCTCTGGTAAGCCTTGAATATATCTTTGCCCTCAAGTCTTTACCCGACTCGACCCTCTGAACAGGCTCTTCAAACCATTCAGCCACGTCGTCGACGTTTTCCGAGTGAGTCGGTGTGCAGGGGAGACTTTGAACAACACAATGTCGCAGGTTGGAAGCTCTAGGTGATCCATGTCCAGTCCCACCATTGACCATTTGGGCTTGAACTTGCAGCCATGAAGGTACAGAAGAATCTTTCAGCCTAAGGCTCTGCAGTGAATTCATGAGCTCCACCATTGGCTGCTGCTGAGAACTAGTATCAGATAAAGACACAAGCCTTGAACTTGACAACCCTCTTGAAGCTTCAGAGGGCATTGAGGAAACTCTGTCTAAATGACGAAGGTGTCCTGGGATTTGTCTGTTAAGAACGGCCTTTTGAAGACCGACTCTGTAAGCATTAGACCAGCCAGGCTCTGGCGACAGAGGAGGTGATGCAGATGGTGACAGAGGTGGAGACAGGGGCGGGGGCGACTGAGAATGTCCCGCCAGTGTCGAAGTCGGGGAAGACAGCAAAGATCCACCAGGTGGGCTCGAGCTCACTACTCCTTCCAACGCATGTCGAAGCGGCGATCCATCATAAGCCGGCGCCGAGGCCGACAGAGAATAGTTCTTCAGAGCAGAAGCAGCATGCAGAGCTGCGCTGCTTCTTGAATTACTGCCGGGCGATGAAAGTCCCGGCAACAGACGAAGTTGCTGCGGAGTGTGAGCAAAGAAACAGACTCTGCGTTTACAGCTCCGCCCATCTTTACAAGGCTGTGTTCGATATCGGGCAGGATGAAGCCAGCATTCGAATACACCATGCGCAAATTCGCAGGCATCCCCGCGACGGCAAGTGCCCTTTCTGAAGTCCGGGCAAGCAGTTCCGGAATAATGAAAACGTCGAGGATCGCGTCTTCTGGCCTTCTCACCAGGATGCGCAAACGGGCACTCAGTCCAGTCATGGCTCCGTCCTCTCATACAACGCCGGACCTTGAACTCATACATTCTGAATTCATCGCAAGAATACGCGTCCACGGCAGGCAAAGACTCTTCGTCTTCATTATTGGAAGGAAGATACTTCTGCAGAGCACAGATCACATCCTCGAGCCGAGGAGAAGGAGATCCCACAAACGAGTTATTAATTCGAACACCCATCTCGCTACGCCCATCTTTTTGTAAAAAAGACGAGCCATCCCCATTACTCTGTACAGAATCATACCCACAGCTCATGTCTGGAAAATCAGGAATGCTCAGAGTTCCTCTGTCGTTTTCGAACCCACGACCAACCGCGAATCTGGAAGGCGAAGAATTCATATAATCTGAATTCGGCGACGAAGAAAACTGGGCTTCATTCAAATTCAAGCCACCGCCGCGACTGGGTGACATGAAATAAGCCGAGTCGTTGCCATGGTTTGCAGAAGAAAGATCGCTAAAAAAGGACCAGGGCAATGGTCCCATAGAAAACGCTGGTTGCTCCGCAGAAATGCTTGACATTTTTGCTATATGAATCAACAATCAGACAGACAACAGAGATCCGACAAAGCCAGCCAGACAGACAGACAGTAGCAAATTCCAAATATAATCAATCAAAATCTATTAAACCCACAATTCCTTCAGAGTATTGCCATCCCTGAAGGCCGCCTTCATTCATTCCACTACCATGTCCTGCTATAAATATCAGAAAAACATTGTATAAAAATATTGTCATTAAACCCCCTGTTGTGCTCTGTGACTTTTTTGAGGCGGTGCTAGACTTTGAGACATTATATTTTCATTTTATTATTATTATTAGAATATTATGCAGTCAGCATAATATTAAAATAATAAAAAATAAATAAAGAAGTAGAGAGAGAGTGGGGATAATATTAAAATAAAAATAAATAAAGAAGTAGAGAGAGAGTGGGGATAATATTAAAATAAAAATAAATAAAGAAGTAGAGAGAGAGAGGGGTTTATGGGCATGAATGCACATCCCGAGACACTGTTGCGTCATTTAGAAAACTCCACCACGTGTCACGATCAGACAAAACTGGCAGTTGCCGCTAAACAGAAACCGCATGATCGCTCAAATTGGCCCTCCACTTGGCGGATAAACACTCGGCTAAATTTGGCAACTCAGAAATCTTCTTCTGCCATTATTTTCCGGCCACTCGCAGCATCACGTGAACACGCCCCTCGAGGGTGGCAGCATTTAATGTCGTGTCACGCCCATTCCCAGTCTCCCACCTTGTCTACTAATATTTAATCCAAATCAGCCGTCCGGTCTTATGACGATTGCTCCCATGTGACCACAGGTCCTCAACCCCGCCGCCTCACTCGTCGCAATGATTTTTCTGTACTGTGCGTATAAATATACGGTACACGGAAATGGTGGAAAGATGGGTTGGAAAGTTACTTTGAGGAGAAGTAATAATTAAATGTTTTACTATAAAATCTAAATATGTGTATGTAGTCAAACCATAGATTTTTATCTTTTGCTTTTTTGTAAAGCCCCAAAAATCTGAGACGATAATTCCGATGGGATTGTTTACGCGCTTAAAAAAACTCCTGTCCACGTCGACTTCATGTGAAAGTAAATTCCCATATCTACATTTATTCTATTAAATCCTATTTTTTATTGTCTTGGTTTCTAAGTCCATGGAAAGTGGCATTGCAAGTTGTTCTTGGTCCCTATCTCAAAACACCAAACCTTGGTCCATTTGATTGTTTATTTATTTACAAAGTCATGCGGAAGCATCCTCGAAAGATCTTAAGTACACCATGGTGCGACAAAAGTAAGCTCAAGACAAAAGGCAAGAGTAAGTGGATAAGTGTGCAAGAGATAAGAGAGAGCAAGTTTATATTTTAATAAGTGGATTGTTTTAAATATTTTACTCAGAAATTTGAGTTTGAGTGATGAATAGAGTTTTACCATGATCTCAGATTTATACATTGGTTTATAGAGGTTTTATCTAATTTCGAATCGATTCAAATTGTTAAAAAATTGATGGAAATTTGTTGCAACATTACATTTACTTATTTTGAATCAATCCAAATTGTCAAAAATTGATAGAAATTTTTTACAAGATTACATGACTCTGATAAAAGAGTATAATGTGAGGTACAATTAAGATACGAAGGAAGGAAATGCATGATAACATAGTAGTGTAGCTACCTTCAATAACATAGTTGTGTAGCTATTGTGGGTAGCTCGATTGATTAATCTAACCTGGGTGCTGGCTAGTATGATTTGATTTCTTGGATAATCGCTTGTGAGTTAGTCACAATGTCATCTTTAGACAAATTGACTTTGTAGTCTGCCCACATAAGGAGTGAGCAGTATCAGGGGATGGGATTTCTACCATCATATTGGGAAAAAATCAAAGCAATATATGAAACATGAAGGATAAAAAGATAATAGAGCAATGTACGAAGCATGGAGGATGTTAATTCATTGTAGCTTGAGTGGTTGTTGAAAGTTGTTATCCTCCCCTACCTAGTGCCAAATGCCACTTTGTGACATGCTTACCCTCTACATGAGTCAATTGTTTATTATTAACCTAGCCTTGAGCTTTGAAGAATCATTGTTACCTTAGGTACCTTATGGTGAATCGGCTACGTAGGAGCGAGCAATATCGTAATATTATCCTAAGGGGGTGGGAGTTCTACCATCATAATGAAAAAAACAAAATAAAGATAGCATAGCAATGTAGGAAGCATGAAGGATGAAAATCCAATAGAGTATTGTAGGAAGCATGGAGGATAACATTAATAGGAGTGTGAAGGCAAGCAAAGGTTGATGGAAAGGCAAGGACGTTTAAGTATGATAAGGAGCATGCACAAAGAGCATGGCAAGAAAAAGGGTGTGATAAGTGACAACATGATAACATGTTGAAGGAAGATGAAAGTTCATAGAGGAAGGTGTGCAAATATAGGTAGCATGGAAAACTGTAGGGATGAAGTTTAGACATGGGCTATTTTTCGATGTTTTTTTCCAAGAAAATATTTGTCAATTTCTATTTTTTTATAAAATAATTCACGCAAATTCAGCAAGATAAAAATATTTTACTTTAAACATCGTCAAAATTGTCCAAAAACTATATAAAATCTTTCGAAATTTGAATATTTTTATAAAAATATCGCAAAATATTTAATGATTAGAAATTTAAGAATTAATAAGATTTGCCAAAATTTATGCACTTTAACAAAATTATGAATCCTTAAAATTGTCCTTGCTAGATAGCTAAATCAAAACCAGAAGTTATTGAGAAAAAGACAAAATGTCACCGGAAAATCTAAATAAATATTCAATGAAGAACAAATAAAGTGTTGGTGATTGGTTGGTTAATCATAATATCAATTTCGGTGGGAATAGAGTAAACAATTAGTCAAGTAGTAATTAAAATATCAAGCATGCCAATTGATATTGTAATATATTATTTATATAATCTCAACAAAGATAAGAATGAAAATGAATAGATCATTACCTTATGAAATTTATGATATAGTTATGCAATGTGAATTATATAAATGATATTTATCTTAAAGCATTCTTAATATAAATTTCATATTTTTAAGTTATTATGAAGGACAATAAAGATAAATTAAGCATGTCACAATCCAAGGACATCATAAAGTAAAATAAAATTAAATCTACTTCAAACATTTAAAATTTTATATTTGTTTAAACGTATAATAAATGATTTTTTTTTAGAGAGGTACAAGGTTCAAATCTCTCTTTCTCACATTAAAATGTGTTTTTAGTACAGTAATATATACTTGAGGTTCATAACTCTTCATTTATCAATCGAAAGTACCCACACATATGAAGTAACCAAGTGAAAATGAAATAAAAACACGCAATACATAATTCATACACATGGCAAAACAATGCATAAATAATGAAATTAGCAAGTGTGCAAGAGTATACACAAATTCATTAAAGGGCATGCACACTTGAAGCATGAATGAGAAGCAAATGAGTGTGACAAGTAACAATAGGATTGAAAGAAGATAAAATGTCACAAAGAATAAAGTAGAGGAAGCTAAGTAGAGAGGCACAAATCTAGTAACCAAAATCAGAAGCTAAAGCGATTGAAAGAAACATAAAATGTTGTAAAAGAATTTAAATGGACAGCTAATGGAGAATAAATAGTGTTTGTCATGATAGATGGTTAGCTAATCACAAAGAAACATGAAATGTTGTAAAAATAAATAAATGCATAGTTAATGGAGAATAAATAGTGTTTGTCATGATAAATTGGCATGATAGAATAAAGTAGAGAAGCTAAATAGAGAGACACAAATCTAGTAACCAAATTAGAAGCTAAAGCGATTGAAAGAAACATGAAATGTTGTAAAAGAATTTAAATGGACAGCTAATAGAGAATAAAAAGTGTTTGTCATGATAGATTGTTAGCTAATCACAAAGAAACATGAAATGTTGTAAAAAAAATGTATAGTTAATGGAGAATAAATAGTGTTTGTCATGATAGATTGTTAGCTAATCACAAAGAAACATGAAACATTGTAAAATAATTTAAATGGACAACTAATGGAGAATAAATAGTCTTTTCCTTGACAAATAAACACATACTAGTAAAGTAAAGACTTGGTCAAATGGCAATTAAATTATGTAGAGCCCAAGTTGATATTGTAATTTACATTTTGTATATTCTTTTTTAATAATGATGAGAATAATGATAAGATGTAGTAGAATATTGCCTAATGGGATTTCTGATATGGTTATGTAATGTTGTATAAATGATAAGCTAAATGCATATTTGCCTTAAAGCATCATTTATGTAGATATCATGTTGTATGTTACCTTAAAGCATCATTTATGTAGATATCATGTTGTATGTCACTGTGCAACGAAAAACACCACTGCTCACATGCATCATAAAGTAAAAATATGCCTATCTTGGACATCAAAAAAGATGATATTTTTCAACTCATAATAGATGATCATTTGTTAAAGTCATTGGAGAGGGAAAATTTATATCTAGTAAAGATTTGTATCATGTTAATGTGAAGTTCTCGTTTATGACTATATTTGTTTAAGTATTTACAAGTTATTAAAAAGTTTTCTTTTCATTTAAAAAATGACACAAACATTTTAACTATTTTATAACATAGAAAGTTAATAAGTGGATAAATTCAATTTCTTTGGTGAGTTCATATTTTTTCCAATGACACAAGTTTCACTTTGATCCGTTTATTTTTTTGAAATTTTATGATTTGGATCATTTTAAAATGGGCCAAAACCCCTAAGAGAAAATACCAATGGTCAAAGTTCCCATCAATCAAGTGGAACTATAACTTCTGAAAAAAATCCTATCAAATTAGAAGAAAATCTCTACCTAAAAGAGGTTAAGTTTGTCCCCTTATTAACTTACTCCATTTTATAACCTCTATAATGTTATGGTTTGTTAAAAATAACATGAAAATATTATTTACAAACATTATAATTGGAGTTAAATAGTGTTCATCCTACTCATGGAACTACGTGATCTCTACATGTGCTACACAACATAATAACAATACACTTTGTGGAGGCCCTATATTCCCATTTGTCAATCGTATTTTACGACCATGTCATTTTCATACACACGGTGATGCACTACTCCAATAAAAGGCCCTTGTGTCGAAATACACATCAAAATTTGCATCATCTCATAATGTTTTTGTTTTTCAAGTGTTTGTTGGTACTTTGGAAGTGTTATCTAATAATTTGTCAAAGGACACATCAAAAATATTCAATTTAACTAGTATAGACCCATCTAACTCCAGTTCTACAAAGCGTTGAGAGGGATCAAATCTGCAAACCTTTCACCACCAAACTACATCACACATCCCTCTCACCACTATGCTACAACACACTGATGCATGCATTCTTATTTTTTATTTTATTTTTATGGGACATATGGACACTTTCCCCCACCAAGTTCCACTATGTTATAATACAACAGCACATTAATGTTAGAATTTGTGCAACTTCAGAATATATTATTATTGTATTTGTTTGTACCTCCTAAGGGAGTTGAACTTGATGTAATTAATTATGTAAACACTTGAAAGAATCAATGTAAACCTTGGGGTGAAAAGAAAGCAAAAGAAAATATTAAAATTAAATTATTAATTGCCCCCCAAGTGAAGTCAGCCCAGTCAACTAGACAAGTCGGCCCAATTAGGGTAAAAACCAGTTTGGCACTTGTATAAATAAAGGGAAAGTTCACCTCATTATTCACTCACTAACTTCACACAAGTTCGCATCACTTGGAGAGAGAAGTTCGCACCTGTAGAAGGAGAAGACTATTTCTGGGGTTTCTACTTGGAAAGTATTTCCATCTTTTTTCTTTCATTATTGTACTATGATCTCGAAATTATTATCTCTATACGAAGGTTGTTGGGTTTTCTCTCGTTTGGATTTCCTAGGATAAACTCTTGTGTTATAGTTTTTTGCTTTGTCTTTCTTCTATTGATCATATTTATGCATTTGAATTATTATGCTATGAATGCATGAAAAACTAACATGGTATCAGAGCGATACTAGAAGAAGCCATTGCCGGAACATTGTCGGAACCTTGTCAGAACTAGGGTTTCATTTTTTTGAAGTCTTCACTCAACTTTTTGAAGGAAAAAGAGCATTGGGAATTTCGCTCTAAGGAGGGCGCATCTCTTGGTGAAGATAGAATTCAATTATGAGATTTTTCATTTTTTGACCTAATTCTACAGTTGCAACAGAAATTAGGGTTTCAGTTTTTAACCTAATTTCTCCACAATTTTGGCTCGGTCCTACCTCTACTCAACTCGCCTTGCTAAGGCACATCTACCTGTGGAGTTAGTTTTCAAAAATTCCAACTTTCATTTTTGACCTAACTCCTGCTAGGGTTTCTGGTCCAAATCTGCATATAAGATGATTGGCATGAAGGTTGAAGATCGATTGGAAGGGGCTTCCAACTTTATCTCCTAGAAGTCTAGGGTTCTTCTTCTACTATAAGAAAATGATCTCTTACAGTTTGTAAATGAGAAGGTTCCAGAACCAGAAATTGAAGAAGACAAACCTCGCTGGAGGAAGAATGATGCCATAGCAAGAAGGATTCTGGTGGACTCAATTAGAGACCATTTGGTTCCTCAATCTCAAGTAAGAAAACTGCTAGAAAGATGTTAAAAACCATAAATAAGTTGTTTGAACACAGTAGTATCAATGTATCCATTACATTGAGGAACCAGCTATCAAACATGAAGATATCCAAGTCAAAATCTATTGCCTCATATTTCATGAGGATTACATAACTAAGGGACAAGCTTAGTACCAGTGGAGATCCTGTTGATGATAAGGAGCTTGTCATCACTACTCTAAATGGTCTCCCACCATCTTGGGAGTCCTTTATCCAAAGTATAAGTGGTAGATCCAAACTACCCAAATTTGATAAGCTATGGGAAGATTTCACTCAGGAAGACACAAGAATAGCAGCACGACAAAGACTTCATGGCACTCAACCTGAGGAGAATCAAGCATTCATATCCCATGCCAAGAAAGGAAAGGGAAGGGGAAGGAATTTTTACAAACACAAGCACTAATATAGGAGATCAATTCTACCCCCAAACCAAAAGAAGAAGAAGAGGGACTTATCTCAGATACAATGCTACAAGTGCAAGAAATATGGTCATTACGCCAGTAATTGCCGAAACTCAAACAAAAGGAAGCATGAAGCCTCAACTGCTGATGTAGAAGAAGATCATCATCACAAGAAGCAAAGGAATGAATATCGTACAGAATTCCTCTTCATATCATCTTTATCGGGTATTGTTCCCACCACTAGTGATACTTGGCTCATAGATAGTGGCGCTTCTAAACACATGACAGGTTATAAAGGAAATCGTTCAGAATTAGTTGAGAAAGATTCTCATCTCCGTGTTGTACTTGGATATGATGCTAACTACACTGTGAAGGGATCTGGGTTCACCTCCCTTCAGCTAGAATCAAGTGATACATTACGCTTGAGTGATGTTCTCTATGTACATGGTATGAAAAGAAACCTCACCTCCATCTCAGCCTTTGAGGACAAGGGATATAAAGTAGCATTCTCAGGAGGGAAAGTGCTTGCTTGGCACAAGAACTCAAGCATGGAGAAAGCCAAGGTTATTGGTGTGAGAGAGGATAGATTGTACCGACTGAACACTCCACCAGTCCAATCCCTAGTCCATGATTCTACAAGCATGGGTAAACTATGGCACAAAATACTAGCTCATCTAAACTATCAAGCTCTCCCAACATTGAAGAATATAGTGACATCTTTACCAGTACTTCAGGTAGACCATGATGGAACATGTAGAGGATGTGCACTTGGAAAGAATACCAAGATATATTTTCCAGATAGTGAGAGTAGATCTAAAGGAATTTTGGATCTAGTACACTCTGACTTATGGGGACCCATGACAGTTGCTCCATTGGGTGGATATCATTACTACATGACATTTATTGATGACTACTCACATAAGACTTGGATATACTTTCTCAAGTCGAAAGAATTCGAGGAAGTACTCAGCAAATTCAAAGAATTCAAGGCACAAGTCGAGAATATGTCAGGAAAGAGGATCAAGGTCCTGAGATCAGATAATGGTGGAGAATACACCTCTACAAAATTCAATGATTTATGTAAGGAAGCAAGAATTAAGAGGGAGCTCACGGTTCCCTACAACCCTCAACAAAAAGGGGTTGCTGAAAGGAAGAATAGAACTATTGTGGAGGAATCCAAAGCCATGATACATGACCAGAGTCTACTTATGTTCTTATGGGTAGAAGCTTCCAAAACAACTATATTCGTACAAAATAGATGCCCACATAAGATAGTGAAGAACATGACTCTGGAAGAAGCCTTCATGGGAGTGAAACCAAAAGTAGGACACCTTCAAATCTTTGGTTGTCTAGTCTATATACATGTGCCCAAGGAGAAAAGAACGAAGTTAGAACCTTCAGGAAAGAAGGGAAATTTTGTGGGATACAATGAGTCTTAAAAGGATTATAGAATCTACATCCCAAGATCCAGACAGATTGAAGTCAGTAGGGATGTGACCTTTGAAGAAGAGATGGCTTTCAGCAAAGGCAGAGGATCAGATATGGAGATCGATGATGAAGAAATGCTAAAACCAAAGGAGATGATATCATCTCCAAGGATAATTTTAGGGGCAAAGTTTAGCCCATGGGCTATTTTTCCATGTTTTTTTCCCAAAAACGATTCGCCAATTTGCATTTTTTGAAGCCCCATTTTGCTCAATTTTGATGGTGTAAAATTTTTTCACTCTAAAAATCACCAAAATGTTATAAAAACTATGTAAAATCCTTAGAATTTGAAATAGTTTTAGAAAAATATCGTCAAATATTTTATAGTTGACATTTTGAAAAATGGTAAGATTCGCCAACGCTTATACACTTTTAAATAAGTATGGGTCCTTAAAATTATCCCTGAGATTCATCTCCCCCTCCAGTTCAGAGGGAGTTAGCATAAAAGGATGAAACCATTGATCCTGTTGATCCAGTTGATATTCCTAGAGATATTGCAGGAGGCCGTAAAAGGCCTAGAGGGGCACAACAAACCTTGCAGGATGCAGAGGGGAATGAAGCTCCACATGGTGCTTTCAGAGAAAGAAAAAGACCTCAGAGGTTCTCCAGTTATGTAGCATTGATGAGTAACATCATTGAATTAGAACCAACCACTTATGAAGAAGCATCCAGACACCAAGTTTGGGAGGATTCCATGGTGGAAGAATATCAATCCATCATGAAGAATGACGTGTGGGAGGTTGTGCCGAGACCTAAGGAGAAGTTAGTAGTAACTTATGTTTGACGGACAATCTACCAAGAGCAGACTAGAGGCCTGATCTCTCTAGCTTAACGTAAGTCTAGAACAAATAGAGACAGAATATAAATAACTTTCCTAGATCTAATTAGAGATCAAGGAACTAGATGCTTTAACTTTCAGATCGGTGATCTTTTCTCCTTGAATGCTACTCCCAGCTTGATGGTCTTTAGATCTTAGCTACAAAACCTGTCAAGACAACACAACAACACAAGCAGTAAAATGCACCTACACAATAATATATCTAAGTAAGCAAACTACACAAAATATCATCAACACAATGAGATTTGGTGGAAAGCACTTATATTACTGTATTAAAAGGGAAATACATAGGATGAAGAGATTACAACCAATGACTTAACGTAGCAATCCTTCTCCGATCAAGCCAATGTCGAAGCCTCCAAAGGGATGATGGATCTCTCAAAGGATGAGTAGAGATCTCTCCTAAGCTAATTTCACCAGCATGTAGATACTATAGACTTCCTCCCCTTGGAATGGGAGTGAGCTTCAATTATATAGGACTAAGTGGATAGGGTAGGTTGAGATATGGTAGGAGAGAGATAGGGTATCCTTCCAAGAGGCTAGGAACTGAATGCCGACTTCCCCAAAGAATAGGGATAGGGATACACATCAGCTACCTTTGAGAATGAGCTCGAAGATGCTATTTTAATCAATTAAGACAACCTGCGACGACCTCTCAAAACTGAGTAGGAAAAGGTTTATATCTCTTCCAGGTTAATGACTTAGTCAAGGAACTTCAGGGAATTTTTACACTGACTATCATGATGGTAAGATTTAAGTGTAACAGAATGCCCCCCAAAGCATGAAGCTGTTTGAAACTGGACAGGTGAAATGCTTTGACAGAAGGAATGGCAATGGACTTGTCGGACAATGGATGTTGCTGCAGTACAACTAACTCTGACTACACAGTCTCATATGACTCACAACATGGTTGCCGACCAATACATTGCAGATCCATGATAGTAATGACCAACTGAACACAATCATGGCTACTAGACACAAGCGTAGATCCATGATGAGATCATAACACAGCCATGACCAATACAAATGTGGATCCGTGTGATATGACTCAAAACAATCTCCATCGCAACCTGGGTAAAACATGACTCCCCAGGGTCTTCAAGCTGAACCCGCAATGATACGAATCTATCCATGTGATTACAAATGTCTTGACATCGAACATGGCAGAAACCACTTGATTACCGGTCATTGATGTATATTGTTAACAAGCGTGAGGGAATCACCATTATTGTCAATGATTCCCAAGGTATCACAGTACATATCGTCAAGCGTGAATAAATGAGTTGAAGTCGAACACTTAATAAAATCTTTCAATCAAGATTCAATGATGTAAACTCATGTTGAACGCGAGGTAACCTGCCATTGAGGCATGCAGGCCCAAGGTACTCGATTGGTTTCTAGATTCAAACCTCAAATGATGATTTGAATCGACAAGGATGAATCCGTCGAAGGAGGGCCATGATGAATCCCCCATCATTGACACGAAACACGACAATAGATGTTTGGAGTAGATCAGATGATACAGTAACATACAAGACTGACACAGAATAGACCGACATTGTGGAAGGTGTACTGACTGCAGAAAATGAGTGGTGAAAGTATTCTTGAACATGGGCATGGCATGACTTGGCAGTATTGACATGACGAGTACGACACCAAATCCTAATGTAACGGATGGTGGAAGTATTCTTCGGATGACCCAAAGGAGTAACAAGCTCAGAAAGTAGGCAAAACTCGAGGACAAACGGATGATCCAAGTACAGTATGCAAATGCAAATGAGTGCCATGTTCAAGAATGACTAGGTACTGCCACAGATAAAGAGTGTAACATAAAAGCTTTCCTTTTTCCCCATCATGAACGATGAGTGCCTCATGTGTTTTTAACAAGCTTGATGAGGGTAACCAAATACTCCGTATAGCTCATCTCATAGATGAGTCCAATCCCAAATATTTTCCAAACCTGGGAGAGGAGGGGTTCGTCCCATGACAGGCCCTTCAATGTTAGAGTTCAACGACTCCATAGAAAATAAACTCAGTCGTCATTTCATGTTTAGAGAGTCTGAAAAGAACTAAAGAAGACTCCAACGGTCCTTTTTCATAAAGTTAGCCTCATCACCCAAAAACGGGTAAAACAACGTGGGAGAGGACTCTTCCAGTCATGATTGGTTGGAGTATACATTTTTTGTAAATAGTGCCCCTGGTCCGAAAAAGGGGTAAATTATCACCCGAGAGACGACCGTTCAAATACTTTAGCAAGCGTGAACACGAAAAGTTCGCTTGGCGATATTTTCATATTTCGAGAGCCTGAAAAGAGCTTAAAGATAGACTCCGGGGGGGCTTCCTTTTCCGTAGGAGTTTAACGAGCCCGGAAAAGTGATAAATCGTAACTTGGTGAATTCTTCTCATGGTTTTGAGAGCACAAGAAAGAACAAAGAGTAAGCTCATCATCATTAAATAATTGAAATCTAACAGGAAAAAAAAAAAAAGAACATTCAAGGGGTTGTTCATACCTGAGATGATCATTACAATGTGAAAACAATGCAAATGGAACACTTAACGTCTCCTCTATGCTTGAAAACTAGGTCAAATAGTCAACCAAGCATTCAAATGCAGTAAAAATGATCCAAACTATAGCAAATTACCCATAAAGCATCTAAATTTGAAAAAGAATATTCCCTTTTTGTTTGTAAAATAGAAAAAATGACCAAATATAGTTACCATTGTTTATTTGCCAAATTAGGGAGAAGAAAGTGCCATTTGGAGCAGAATTTCATTCGCCAATTGCTGGAGCTACGAGTGACCATTTCACAAACCGTTTGGAGCAAGTAACCCTAAATCTCAGCCAACATATTTCTAGTGGTTTAGAATTTCAATTTTTGTCTATTTTTTAGGTTTTTTGAGTTGATTTGTGGGGAGTTTGTGTGCCCTCAAGTCGTCGCAGGCCTCCCTTACGGGAACTGCGACGAACCCAGGTCGTCGCAAAGCCCGCAAGGGTGTCTTGCGACAATGTCGCCCTGTCTGCAAAGACAAGGTGCAGCGACGGAAATGTCCATGTTCAACTCAAAACCTAGCTCAAAAGAAAAAGTTTTAATGGTTTGGGTGAGATTTAATGGTGTTTAAATGCTCCCTTTGACAGGTTTGTGGCTGCCAACAGGGTTCTAGAATGGTGCGAGCATGAACATGAAGTGGATGATGTACAAGCTGCAAATGATCCGTTATGTGTGGAGGCATTGAGGAACTATGGACTGCTGAAGTTCTTCCAGGTCCATGGCATGAGGGCCCAAGTCCTACTGCTAGAGCATATGATCCGGATCTAGGATGCAACATAGTAGTACTTCATGATCGGAGAGCACATACTGACTATAGATGTCGAGGACATCTACTTCTTGAAAAGATTGTCCCGGAGGGGGGACAATGTGGCTCTTACCGGATCACGAGTAGTGACCGGACGATGGATGACTTGATTGTCCAGTATTGTACTCCACATTCCTGTGCCTCTAGTGGGAAGACTCCCATCAAAGAGGTGCGAGATCGTCCATTGCATGCTATACTTTTCACCATAGTGAGGATAGCAGGGAGCCAAGTGGCTCATCTAGCTACCAGGTCCCGGATGTTGTATGCGGGGGACTGTATGTCTCCGAAGGTGTTCAATTGGTGTGAGGGACTCCTCACCAACCTTCGAGCTTAGCTAACCAAGTGTCGGCGCGATGAGCTCAAGCAGTTTGGGTATGGATCGATAGTGATCTCATTCTTGTTGGAGCAGGTTCCCCTTTTACACCCAAAGGTGACTTTGGATGACAGGGATCCCATGGATCCTCACATGGTCCGATGGACAGAGGTGATGGCCCTCCATGGTGGCGGGGGTTGGATCATTGGGTACGGTCCTGGATTCTTCACCTAGCTAGAAGGCCAGCTACTCATGATAGAGGACTATCCGTACAGCGGTACAGATTTCAGGGAGCAGCCAGACCTAGTGCTACCTAAGGGGGCAGTGTGGGGAGACATCAGTAAGAACAATGACCCTTGTACTTTTTATTTTGTGTATTTATAATTTTTTTTGGATAGTGCTGATGAATTAATAACATGTGTGTGCAGATGTGGGTCCTTCACGACCGGTGGGAGTCTCACTACTAGCGAGGAGAGGAGAGGCACCACCAGTATCCCCAGCCATGCACGATGCCATCATGGAGATGGATGGCGTTTATGAGAACCTTACCAGGTTGACATTGGACGTTCCAGATGCAGCAGTACATGAGTTGTCGAGGCCCATGCATAGGTACATAGTTGGCGTGACTATGCGTTTTGGTATGCTACTCCGCAAGGTCGCGAGGGCAGTTGACTACTTCCACATCCAGCAGGCGAGGGCTGCGAGACCTAGGGGTGCACGAGCCAGGCGTCAGGCCTTGTGATGTTATTATGTATGTACTAAGAGCTACGTGAGCCTCAGATTTTGTACTGCTGAAAGCTATCAGGCTTCAGATTTTGTATAGACTCACTGAAAGCCGTCGTGATTCAGACTTTTTGTATCAGCACTACATTATCTTGATTATATATATATACAGACATTTTGGTGGTTTTATACATTATGTGTTTTAATGGATGAATGATGTGATCTTGTTTATGTGTTTGCTTATACAATGAGTTATTTACATGTTATGTCTACTTTTACAGTTCATGAATATACTCATGTGTGTGCAATGTACCAATCTAAGACGAAGTTGGCCATGGAGTCGGAAACTGTGTTCACGTCTCGTGGAATGTGCAGGTACTGAATGGATTCGAAGGACCTTTCCAAAAGACAAACTCGTCTGTAGAGACGGAGTAGGGTAGGATCGCAGATGGTGTAGACCTGATTAAGATGAGAGACCACTAACTGAGAATCCAAATGGATGACAACTTGGTCCATACCCAAAGAAATAGCGTCGGTTAGGGTTCCAATGACTACTTGATATTCTGCAGCATTGTTGGTTGCGAAACCTAGACACATTCCTCTTGAGCTGATAAGCTCTCTAGTGGGAGAATAGAGCACCTAGGCTGCCGAAGCAAGGTTACGGGTATGCCGGCCGACACTGTCCGCAAATCCATAGCAAGTTGCCATCTGCACATGCAGACAGAACACTGTATAAGTAACGAAACAAGACCTAAGCACGCAAAAATCAAAACGTCACACCACACAAAAAACACGCCATGTACGGTATATACAAAGTACTTATGCATGAAAGACTCAGGCATAGTACCTCTTTAGGTAAAGCCCATTGCGGGGTTCACCTAAAGATATTCCGTCGTAGTCTTCAAGCTCATAATCTCCCTTCTCTAAGACTCGTTTCACTATGTAGGGTCCATGCCACATGGACTCAAACTTTCCTGCCCCTAGCTTATCATGTCTTTGGTTGTATGTAAGGACCAAATCACCTTCGCTGTAGACGCGAGGTTATACCGACTTATCGTACTGCACTTTGATGTGTTTCTTATGAGCCTCGTTGGTAAGAGTAGCATCGCGACGAGTCTCATCGAGTTTAGCTAGGTAGAGGAATCGTTCTTCCTCAGCAGTAGTGTTAGGGAGAAGTTCAACTATGAGTTTGAGGGATAGAATCTCGCACTCAATCAGTAGGACAACCTCCAATCCGTAAACTAATTGGAATGGGGTAAATCCAATGGTGGTCTTAACGAAAGTTCGATAATCCCATAGTACCGAGAAGAGCATATTGTTCCATTTGGACTTGTGCGTACCCACCATGCATTGGATCATGGTTTTCAAGACCTTGTTAATGGCCTCTACTTGTCCGTGGGTAGTACGGTGTTGAGTTTTCATGGTGAAAACCCAATCTAATGCTCAACTCGTCAACCATATGGTTCATGAAGTGAGAACCATGGTCGGTAACTATAGCTTGAGGAACTCCAAACCGTGCTATAACATGATTAAACATCAAGAGTGCGACAGTTTTGCCATCATCTGTGTATGTAGGCATAGCCTCGGCCCACTTTGTGACGTAATCCACGGCTACTATGACGTAACCATGCCCCCCGGCCGAGGTAGGCTTACAGTTCATGAATTCGATGCCCCATTTAGCAAAGGGGCCAGCAGCAATAACCGGGTGTAATGGGGCGGGGTGGGTGCGCTTCTTAGTTTGCAAGTGTTGGCATGGAGGACATTTTTGTATGGCCTCGATACAATCTTTAAAGATAGACGACCAAAAATATCCTGCGCGAAGTATTTTCTGGGCTGTAGCCATCCCAGAGAGATGACCGCCACACACCCCAGCGTGCCAATCATTTAAGACGTGTTCACCCTCTTCATGAGTGAGACAACATCGAAGAATAGAATCGATACCATGGCGATACAAAGTATCACTAATGATTAGATAATACTTTGCATGGTGGCGTATTCGATGACGGTCATCCCGCGAGAGTTGGGCGCTGAAACGTTGGGTTTAAAGATATAAAGTGATATCTCCATACCATGGATCAGACATGCTGATGAGGAACAATGATTCATCTGGAAGAGAATCATTGGGCTCAAAACCGACATCAGCCCGGGGAAGATCACAGATCAGCTCAACAAACACCAAAGACTTTTTAGACTTAGCCTTTTTAAAAAGGAGATCAAATTCTTACAGTACCACGATCCAATGTGAATACTTTCCCCCGAGCACCTAACGTGTTAAAACGTGGTACATGGGTTTTGAATCGGCGATGATGGTGGTGGTGCGAAGCAAGATGTAATGTCGGAACTTTTGGATGACAATGTCTGCCGCGAGAGCGAGTTTCTTGACATGTGAATAACGGGTTTCGACATCAATGAGACCCTTACTTGCGTAGTATATCACATGTTCCTGGGCATTGTTGTCTTCTTGGACCAAGACCATGGCAATCGTGGTGGTAGAAGCAGCAAGATAAAGGATATAATCCTTGTAGTAATTGGGCGGTTGGAGTACAGGGGCGTGCGTGATAGCATGCTTTAAGATTTCAAAAGATTGTTGAGCTTGCTCTTCCCATATGAATGAGACATCTTTCCTCATCAATCTCATGTAGCCCTGCGTCTTTTGCGTGAAATTACAGACAAAACGCCTTAAATAAGTTGCCTTCCCTTGCAAACTTTGAAGTTCCGTTATGTCAGTGGGAGGTGGAAGAACGACGATGGCTGCCACCTTCAGGGGATCAATGTGGATCCCTTCTTTCGAGACTATGAAATTGAGGAGGTGTCCAGACTCGACACAGAAGATGCACTTGTGAGGGTTCAAGCGGATGTTATAAATAGAGACAAAATATAAATAACTTTCCTAGATCTAATTAGAGATCAAGGAACTAGATGCTTTACCTTTCAGATCGTTGATCCTTTCTCCTTGAATGCTGCTCCCAGCTTGATGGTCTTCAGATCTCAGCTGCAAAACCTGTCAAGACAACACAACAATACAAGCAGTAAAATGCACCTACACAATAATAGATCTAAGTAAGCAGTTAAGTAAGAAAACTGCACAAAATATCATCAACACAATGAGATTTGGTGGAAAGCACTTATATTACTGTATTAAAAGGGAAATACATAGGATGAAGAGATTACAACCAATGACTTAACGTAGCAATCTTTCTCTGATCAAGCCAATGCCAAAGCCTCCAAAGGGATGATGGATCTCTCAAAGGATGAGTAGAGATCTCTCCTAAGCTAATTTCACCAGCATGTAGATACTATAGACTTCCTCCCCTTGGAATGGGAGTGAGCTTCACTTATATAGGACTAAGTGGATAGGGTAGGTTGACATATGGTAGGAGAGAGATAGGGGATCCTTCCAAGAGGCTAGGAACCGAATTTCAGCTTCCCCAAAGGCTAGGGATAGGGATACACATCAGCTACCTTCGAGAATGAGCTCGAAGATTCTATTTTAATCAATCAACTGACATCGTTGCAGTCTATAAGAGGACAACCTGCGACGTCGCAGGTTGCATTAAGACAACCTGCGACGACCTCTCAAAACCTAGTAGGAAAAGGTTTATATCTCTTCTAGGTTAATGACTTAGTCAAGGAACTTCAGGGAATGTCTACACTGACTATCATGATGGTAAGATTTAAGTGTAACAACTTCCAAGTGGTTATACAAAATCAAGCATGGAGCAGATGGGAGTGTTGAAAAATACAAGGCTAGATTTGTTTCTAGAGGGTTCTCTCAGAAAGAGGGAGTCGATATACTTCCATCAGATCAATCATTGCTATTGCTTTTGCTATGGGATGGAAGTTGCATCAGATGGATGTTAAGACAACCTTTCTCAATGGTGTTATTGAGGAAGAAGTATACATTGAGCAGCCATAAGAGTTTATTGTCCACAGAAAGGAGTCTCACGTATGCAGATTGAAAAAGGCACTGTATGGACTCAAGCAAGCACACCGTGCTTGGTATGGATGGATAGACGGATTCCTGGTGAGCTTGGGATTTACCAAGAGTGATGTAGACCCCAAACTTTACTACAAGGTTGTGGATGATGAGCCATTGATTTTGGTACTATATGTTGATGACCAATTTCTCACTAGAAATGAGAAACTTATCATATGGTGTAAGAAGAAACTCGCCTCTGAGTTCGACATGAAGGATATTGGATTGATGCATTACTTCTTGGGATTATAAGTATGGCAGAGGCAGAAGGATATTTTCCTAGTTCAAGGAAAATACACCATAGATATTCTGAAGAGATTCAGAATGTTGGACTGCAAGTCCATGGCTACTCCGATGGATGCAAATTTGAAGAAGTTAAGAGATTCTGCTTCAGATTCAGATTTGATTGATCCTACTATGTATTGCCAGCTGATTGGGTCCTTGATGTATATAATGGACAACAGACAAAATATATGTTTTGCTGTGAATGCTCTCAGTCAGTTTATGTGTGAGCAAAGACAGATTCAGTGGATTGATACAAAACATGTGCTCAGATACTTGCATGGCATTGTGGGATATGGCCTGAGATATGCTTCAGAGTGTGACTTGAGACTACAGGGGTTTATAGACTCAGATTGGGCTGGATGTGTTGCAGATAGGAAGAGTACTTCCGGATGTTGCTCCAATTTGGGTTCTGTAGTTATTTCCTGTTGCAACAGGAAGCAGAACTCAGTAGTACTCGATACTGTAGAGGCCGAGTATATGGCAGCTAGTACAACAACCCGAGAAGCAGTATGGCTTCGTAAACTCCTTGCAGGATTGTTTGGCCAGATTCCAGAGCCAACCGTGATTCACTGTGATAACCATAGATGTGTGCAGATGTCAGTGAATCCTGTATTTCACGACAGGTAGAAGCATATAGATATTCGATATCACTTCATTCATGATATGGTGCAGAAAGGTGTGATCGAATTACAGTATATTTCGACAGATGACCAGACTATAGATGTTCTCACTAAGCCTCTTTCCAGGATGAAGTTCAAATACTTTCGCGAAAGACTTGGAGTAGAAGAGAACATGTCCCTCATTGAGAGGGAGAGATGATATAGAGATGTCTTACCGTGCATTCACCTAGGTGCCTCTACTCATCCAGGTGCTCAACCAGGTATGGGAGAAATCCCATCGACAGATGAGTCGGACATGCAATAGATGGTTGGGTTCACCCAGGTGCCTCTACTCGTCTAGGTACTCAGCCAGGTATGGGAGAAATCCCATCGACAGATGAGATGGACAGGTAGTAGATGACCGTGTGATTGCACAGGTACCTCTACTCGTTTAGGTTCTCAGCGAGGCATGGGAGTACCCCATCGATAGATGAGACAAAGAGGTAGTAGATGGTCGTGCACATCTACTCGTCGAGGTTCTCAGCCAGGTATGGGGAGATCCCATCAGTAGATGAGACAGACAGGTAATAAATGGTATAGTAGATGGTAAATCCTATCTCTCGGACATTTAGGTAGGATGGAGAGACCCTCTTGGACTCCCCGAAGGACTGGTGGAGTTGATACATGAAGACACTTCTCGAAGGACTAAGACCGTGTTGACAACCTTCAGTATGTATAGAGATGATGGAGACAGTATATATGTATAGATGAAACCCAGATGATCGTGATGCTGATAAAGACCGAAGAATGCCTTCCTCGTTGAGAGGGAGTGTTGGAATTTGTGCAACTTCAGAAGATATTATTATTGTATTTGTTTGTACCTCCTAAGGGAGTTGAACTTGGTGTAATTAATTATGTAAACCCTTGAATGAATCAATGTAAACCTTGGGGTGAAAAGAAAGCAAAAGAAAAGATTAAAATTAAATTATTAATTTCCCCCCAAGTGAAGTCGGCGTGGTCAACTAGACAAGTCGTCCCAGTTAGGGTAAAAGCCAGTTTGGCACTTGCATAAATAGAGGGAAAGTTCACCTCATTATTCACTCACTCACTTCACACAAGTTCGCATCACTTGGAGAGAGAAGTTCACACCTGCAGAAGGAGAAGACTATTTATGTGGTTTCTACTTGGAAAGTATTTCCATCTTTTATATTTCATTATTGTACTATGATCTTGGAATTATTATCTCTATACAAAGGTTGTTGGGTTTTCTCCCGTTTGGGTTTCCCATGATAAACTCTTGTGTTATTGTTTTGTGCTTTGTCTTTCTTCTAGTGATCCTATTTATGCATTTGAATTTTTATGCTATGAATGTATGAAAAACTAACAATTAATGCATGCATGCATTCTTATTTTTTTATTTTTTTTATGGGACAAACGGGCAATTCCCCTCACTCGGGCTGTAGAAATGTGCCTTCTCGGTGCAATAATACAACAACACACTGATGCATGCATTTTCTTTTTCTTTTTTCTTTTGGGACAGATAGACACTTCCCCCCACCTGAGTTGTAGAAATGTGTCTTCTCAGTGCAAAAATACAACATCACACTTATGCATTTTTTATTTTTTTTATTTTTTATGGTATAGATGTACACTTCCCCCCACTTGGGCTGTAAAAATGTGCCTTCTCGGTGCAATAATATAACAACACACTGATGCATGCATTCTTTTTTTTTTATTATTTATATTTATATTTTTTTTTATTTTTATGGGATAGACAGACACTTCCCCCCACCCAGGTTATAGAAATGTGCCTTTTTTGTGCAATAATACAACAACACACTGATGCATGCATTCACTTTTTTTATGGGAAAGACGAACACTTCCCCCCACTCGGGCTGTAGAAATGCGCCTTCTCGGCGCAATAAATAGTCGTGACACCCAACAAACCCCTTCTATAGCATGGCCACAGGAATTTATTATAATTAATTATTATTTTTTCCATATTTATTTTTAATCATTTTTCTCCTAATCTATTAATCATCATTAAAACTAAACTACTATATTGTTAATCATTGTTTGTATAATATGTGCATTAACAATCAACCAATTTCACAACATGATCAACAAAAAAAACCATGTATACATGAACACAATTATTAATTTCAATTCAAACTAAAAAATAGCTACATAGTTTTGTCTACTTATAGAAAGTGGTTTAAAATTGCCCTATGGAAATGAAAACTTATATAAGATAATGCATGAAAAAAATCTACAAATATAACAAAATGTGTGTGATCAATTAGCAAGTGATTGATTGTTGTCAGTGTCCTTATCGTTCTCTGAACCCTCCTCATCCTCACTCATAAGAACATAATAAAGAACATGAGTTTGATTAATTAAAGAATTATGATGTTTATAGATGTAATATGGTGCATACAAGTTTATTATAGAGTATGGTAACAAAATCATCCCAAATTAAGCTTTGGAAACTTAAATACCATACCCATATACAGGGTGGGTGTTGTGTGGAAATTGACTCAATGGTGAGAAAATTCATCTTTCCTTGTACGTTGCAAATAAGAAAATGGAACAAATGATTATTAATGTCACACTTACCTATGTGTTGAAGCTAATAAACAAAGAAAACAAAACATGTGAGCTATTAATAACAAATTTTAGCTAATAAAATGGCATTCAAAGAAGTAAATGGAGGCAAGCTTCAACTTTATTGTAAATGTCCACGGAAGGCATAAATACAATGGTATCACCTTGAGGAATGATGATGGTATATGGTATCCAATACTCTCTTTGGTGACGGTCCTTTAGGAGGTATTTTTTAAGGATTTAAATAGTATACCTTTGTATAGTATTTTAGGCGACTATTTGGCTTGAAAAATTATACATATAGATATAATGTAGGTGAATATTCAATAAAAATCATATAATAACTATTACAAATGGTCATTTCTTGGCGAATTTTGTGATAATTTGCAGGGGATCTAGCAACCGTAACAAACTCACAATCAAACTCTCAAGAATCTTGCAAAGAAAAAGAGAAGCATGCACTCAATAATCACTCATAAACACAGAATAATAGACAATATCAATATCATATAATGAATAATGAATGTAAAAAATGTGTTACAATAAACTGTGAAGTAGCATCATATAGGATTCGAATTAGCCAAGTAGGGCATTCGAATTTGAGCTCAAAGTCTAGCTTGGATAACTATGGAGACATCATCTAGTCAGTAGTATCAGTCATAAATGGTAAGAGTCAGTCAAGTGTGTCCAACTGAGTCTAACATAACCATATAGGCATAAATCAGGGAATGGAGACTCCAAGGGGGGCGCATGAGGCTGTCATAGGGTCAAGTGGCACTCCAAAACTAACTAACTAGGAGCTACAGGTAGTTAGGATGAGCAATTAGTGGAAGAAATTCTCAATCCATGCACTAACTGAGTGATAACTCCCGGTAGGTGAGATGAGGTGCCCTAACTGAGTGATAATTGAAGGTAGGTGAGTAAAGGCACACTAACTAAGTGTGGTAAGTGAGAAAGGCACACTTGCCATGCATAACAATCAAGAAGGGCGCATCAGGTAGGTAGGATGCCAATGGGGGCTAAAGACAGGCTCTGGGAAGCTAAAAGTGAGCTCTAAGTGCTGGGAGGACCATCCATATGATGACTGGATGCATGCAAATGCATGCCTGCATGATTGCATGATGGTGTGAATATTCCAACACGCCACCACAAGCTATACTATGAGATAACTGAAAACAGTAAAATAGGGCCCTGGTGACTAAGACCAAAGGTCACCCCGTACAATCAATCTAAATAAAATAAATGAGGAAAGAGGTAAAACCCAGTGGGAAGAAAGCCCTCCCTCAAAATAGATTGAAGGATGCTAATGTAGCATATCATCACCCACCCCTGAAGGAGGCAAGTGTCCTTCTTTCTCGAAGAAGGATCGGTAGATCTGAAATGGATCAGGAATGTCACAGGGATGATACCCTTACATGCTGAAAATATGATCTGGCAGATCGAGGAGCTGTGGCTGCCCATCGAAGAAGAGGATCAGTAAAATAAGAAGGATGAAACCTTCCATGCTGAAAATATGATCTGGAAGATTGGGGCGCAGTGGTTGCCATCGAGGAAGAGTATCAGCAATGTGAGAAGGATGAAACCTTCCATGTTGAAAATATGATCTGGCTCATCAGGGAGCAGTGGTTTCCCATCGAGGAATAAGAGGAAAAATAGGTGAGAGATCTTCAAGTTCTTTTGGATCTGGATCTCCCATTCACTCATCTTCATCATCAGTTGCTAGACCTTCAGGTTCAGGTTCTTGTGGATCTGGGTCTAGCATTCCCTCATCATCATCTCCATCTTCAGATTTTGAATCTGAAATATCATGTGAAGATGCATCATCACATCCAAACTCTAAATCTGAAATCCCATGTGAAGAAGCAAGTAGAACTGGCTCATCATCACATCCAAACTCTGAATCTAAAATCTCATGAGGAGAAGCAAGTAAAACTGGATCATCATCACATACAAACTCCAAATCTGAAATCTCATGAGGAGAAGCAAGTAAAACTGGCTCATCATCACTCAAAGGAGGAATATATCAAAAAATATGGATATCATGAAACTTCTCCAGAATGTGCATGTAGTCCTCATTTGAACCATCATAGTTGTGATCATTATCAAAAGAACTAGAACTAGATGATGATGGATCTTCATTAAGATCAAAGGAGGATGCAGTAGTGGAGGCCCATTTTGAAATAGGAGTTGGACAAATAGGTGCTAGATCTTCAGGTTCTTGTGGATCTAGATCTAGCATTCACACTTCTTCAAGAGTCTTCTTTTTCTTCATCTTCTTTTGTGGATCTTTTCCCTTTAAGAAATCTTTGCAGATACCATGAGCAAACTTATCATCTGGAAGGCTTTCAACCACATCTTGATCTTGCATGTCCTGCAAATGCTTGTAGTTGAGATGTCCAAATCTCTCATGCCACAATTTGCTTTCTTCATTGGCATGAGTATGGAGAGCAGATGGCTTGGAGAGCGGTAAGAAGTGTGAAAACTCATAGAGTTTTGAAGTATGATTTGCAACTCCTTTTGCAATGATTTACCCTAAAACCATGTGTTGTATATCGACTTCATTTGGAGAAAAGATAACTCTTTTGGGCTCTCCAATATGAGTCATTTGATACGCTGAAAGTAAATTTGCTGCAAGAGAAGGAACATAAAGCACATCATAAGAGTAACCATAGTCAAGATTGATTCTTCCAATCCCCTGAGAGGAGACTTCTGAATCATTGCCCAATCTGATGGAAGGGCCAACTTAGCTTTCAAAACTGGAGAAGAGATCTTTGGAGGAAGACATGTGTCTTGATGCTCCTGAATCTATGATGAAGGAAGAATCTGTTGATGCTCTTGCCATGAGGGCATGACATCTTTCTTTGTCTTCAAATCTAGAAGGTTCAATATCAGGATCTTTCTTCCTTGTACATGCAGGTACATGAAGATTGTTCTTCTCAAGTAACTGAGCCATCAAATCTATAGTCTTCTTCATGCAATTACTCTCGGGATGGAAACCTCTAAGAGAATATGTGCACTTGGATCTTTTCTTCCGAGAATGCTTGGTCTTCCTTGAGTTCGAAGCCCCATCTGACTAATATAGAGTATCTGTAGGCCTTGTATCATTCGATCTCTTATCATAAATCTTTTGCTTGTCTTTACCATTCTCCCTTTTGGCCTTAGCAGCTGTAAGGGCCGAATCCAACTTGGGTTTGATCATTCCCATGGAGATTAACTTTTCTTCCTCTTGAGTAAGAGATTGGATGAAGTCATTAAGTGAGGGAAACTTCCATTTTGGAATGGACATCTTAGCTGACTAGAAAATAGAGACAAAAACTGAGAAGTTTGGCCCCAACTTTGAGAGAATGGAAAGAATAAGCTTCTTGTCTTCTTTCACTATATCATATCTTTTCAATTGTGATATCAAGCTTTTGAACTTGGTGAGGAAGGCATTGATTGATTCAAAGCTGTCAGGACTCAAAGAGATGAGTTCATTCTCCAATTTGTGTCCTTTCATATCATCTTTCTGTCCAAAAAGAGATTCGAGCTTGTCCCAAACCTCTTTAGGAGATGTAAGATCAATTACATGGAAGTGAAGATCTTCATAAATTGAGAGAAGGAGGAGGCCAACTGCTTCATCAAGCCTATCCAAGTACTTGGACTTTTCAACTGCACTGAGAGGTTCTACCATCCTTCCATTGAGTATTCTAGTGAAGCTCTTGGTTCTCATGAAGAGAGCCATCTTGGATTTCCACTCAACATAGTTGGAAGATGTGAGCTTTAGATCCATCTGAACAGAGAAGGTCGAATTGTTGAAGAAGAATTCGAACATGTGAATAAACCTGCAAAACAAGAAGAGTTTTTGGTGATGGAGAATGCTACACTTCGACTGAACACTACCTTTTGAACACTGAGCACATAGACTAAGTCCTTCACACCTGGCTAGACCTCACTGGATTTCTCCAATGAATTCAAGTAATAGCACCAGGATTTGCTGTGGAAACTCATAGGCTTCTGGTGCTCAAGTGAAAGATAGCTGCTCAAAGAAATGTTGCAACTGCTGCAATTCGAATAGTTGTTGACTGCTCTGATACCATGTGATGATCTGCAGGGGATCTAGCAACTGTAACAAAATCACAATCAAACTCTCAAGAATGTTGCAAAGAAGAAGAGAAGCATGCACTCAATAATCACTCATAAACACAGAATAATAGACAATATCAATATCATACAATGAATAATGAATGTAAAGAATGTCTTACAATAAATTGTGAAGTAGCATCATATAGGATTCAAATTAGCCAAGTAGGGCATTCGAATCTGAGCTCAAAGTCTAGCTTGGATAACTATGGAGACATCATCCACCCAGTAGTATCAGTCATAAATGGTAAGAGTCAGTCAAGTGTGCCCAACTAAGTCTAACATAACCATCTAGGCATAAATCAGGGAATGGAGACTCCAAGGGGGGCACATGAGGCTATCATAGGGTCAAGTGGCACTCCAAAACTAGCTAACTAGGAGCTACAGGTAGTTAGGATGAGCAATCAGTGGAAGAACTACTCAATCCATGCACTAACTGAGTGATAACTCCCAGTAGGTGAGATAAGGCACGCTAACTGAGTGATAACTGAAGGTAGGTGAGTAAAGGCGCACTAATTGAGTGTGGTAGGTGAGTAAAGGCACACTAATTGAGTGTGGTAGGTGAGAAAAGTGCACTTGCCATGTAGAACAATCAAGAAGGGCGCATCAGGTAGGTGAGAAAGGTGCACTTTCCATGCAGAACAATCAACAAGGGCGCATCAGGCAGGTAGGAGGCCAATGGGGGCTAAAGATAGGCTCTGGGAAGTTGAAAGTGAGCTCTAGGTGCTGGGAGGACCATCCATATGATGACTGGATGCATGCAAATTCATGATTGCATGCCTGCATGATGGTGTGAATATTTCAACAAATTTTAGCAATTTAATCATATTGTATGTAAAAATAGGTAATTTTTAAAGCTAATTGGTAAATATATATATAGTTTAAATGGCAAAAAAATAGCCAATTGGTAAATTTTCTCCCTTGAAAAATATGTTGGTCCTTTAACTCTCCAAAATGCTTTCAAACAAACTTTGGAATGTTGAAAAAAATGCTTACTCCTAAAGGGAAGGAGTGAAGAAAGCATGAAGGCCAATATATAGTAGGAAAATAGATGGAGATGATGTCTTCCAATCCAATTTCTACAATATAACCTTGCTCTAGTTCTCCCTTATGAAATGCGTGGCCATGGCTGATTTTTATCGATAAAGTGGATCTCTTCAAAGAACTAGTTCCAAATGTGAAAGCTCCACCCATGAAGTAACTCTCAAGTACAAGAATGTGGCCCATTAAGGCCTAAGTACCTGGAAGGTGATTCATTTGACCTCTTTGGTGCCCAAATGAAATTGGAGATCATTAATGTGTAATCGAATTTATGATTCCATGTTTTTGCAATGTCACATGGGTAACAAGAGATATTCCTTGCTATTTCACTTGGGCACTAGTTCTAACATACACACAACTTGGGTAAAAGTCAACTGTAAGTTGGTCCTTTTCCATATGTTGACTAATGATGAAAATAAGCATTATGAGATGCATAATGTATGATGATGATATATTTTAGTAACTAATATGAAAATGTCACAAGTGTGTGAAATTTAGGCGATAATGATTTCCCCTTGATGTGTGAGGTTAGGATTAGGTCGTATAGCCAAAATACATAATCATTTCTTTCCCTCATGTTAATATTTATTAATTGATAGAGTGAGAGAGAAATTTCGAGGGTAAAGGATAATCCACTAGAGAGTGATGGTGACCACCTATATAGCAAAAAGGTGAGAGGTGATACATGAAAAATAATCTTGATACAAATGAGGTAGGCATTTCTATGCCCATGTAATTTTTTCAAAGTAAATTACAATAGGAGTACACCAAGGGGTCTAATTGACAAACCCAATCCAAGACCCAAGAGGATGTGCTTGGTTATATTTGTATGATGATAATGATGCCCAAGGGGGTGATATGACGAGGTGTTTAAAGGTCAACTCTTTCATATCCATATATGGAAGTCTTCAATCATAATTGGAAACACTACAACCAACTAGGGTGGGGGATCAAAATGGAAGGGGAGGTGTTTAAAGGTCAACTCTTTCATATCCATATATGGAAGTCTTCAATCATAATTGGAAACACTACAACCAACATAATGTATGAATCTCCTTAATTCAATGAATGAGTTGGTGTCAAGCAAAGGAAAGACTACTAAGGTAAGGGGAAATGATGACTCTCTTCACTCAACCCGAGGTTAACCATTTACATGGGAAATGGAAATCAAGGTACAAGCTATTGGGAATGTTATATTCTTTACATGTAAATCGATTGTTAAAGTTGATAATCGACTTGTATAAGCCGACTGGAGTCAAAGGCGATAAACGATGGAAGTCTGGTTGGCCCACTGATTGAAATAGTTGTTTGTCCAAAGGAAAATGACTAGTTGATGGGAAATCAAAGGAACGACCAAAGATCAATGGGCAATCGACCAAAGTTGACCCAATCAAGTCGATTGTAACTCTCGAATGAGTTGAGAGAAAAATGAAGGTTGGTCTATAAATAGGGTGGGATCACAAATTCAAAATTTATTATTTTTTTTTTTACCTTAGAATCCCTAAATTGATTTGAGCTTGTTGAGGGAGATTGGGTTGACACTTTTTTTATCTGGGAGCTGCAAGTGAGTCCTCATTCAATTTTAAGCATTTTCATCCATTTAGTTTTTAGTCCGGGGGCCTGTTTGACCTGTATGGAAGCTCATTAGGGTTCATGTAGGGTCACACGAATATTGAATGAATAATCTTGCAATGTCATGTGAATCTTCCATTGACAATTGTGCTAGGCATGGGATGTCAGCTCTATGCACTACGTTTTACAATTGCACACATGTAAGTATGACCAACAATGTGTGGCATCA
Organism: Larix kaempferi; assembly: GCA_027924585.1. Taxonomy (NCBI): domain Eukaryota; kingdom Viridiplantae; phylum Streptophyta; class Pinopsida; order Pinales; family Pinaceae; genus Larix; species Larix kaempferi. Next base: position 34,303,585 of record BSBM01000372.1, read on the forward strand.
CAGAAGGGATTATATGACCATGTAGAAAAATTGTGCATTTAGTTGTACGTACAGATGCACATGGCATAGGAAGATGGTAATTTTGACCACATGTAATGGTCGCATTGTTAGTGTTGTTGATTAGTCACATGTGGCATGATTGATGCTTAAAAAGGGCCACACATATTAATCAAAAGTCATTTTACTTGACCAATCGTGTGTGGAGTGATTGTCAGAGATAACCATATGACATGCTTGTGTGACTATTGTTATAAGCAAAATCTGTCCGTGAGGATGGATCCAACCTATCCGGCAGTCGTGCTGGTTACAAGCCTCTTTGGTAAGCTATGAACAAGGTAAAGCTACCCACACCTAAGATGATCTTATGTCAAAGGTGGTAAGAGGGGAAAAGAAAGAGAGGTGAGGGACTTGGAAATAATCCGTCTTTGGATCACCCTAAATGGGTTTTAACCTCTAACAATTTTCAGGATGTCCCAGGGGCCAAAAAAAAATGAAAATGGGTAGGATAACTGTAAGTGTGAGGAAGTGAGGACTGACAAAAGGTTGACTTGATTAATGTATTTTATCAAGTTTTTAGTTTATTAATCAAGCATGCAAAAGGTTGACCATACCATTCTGAAGGTCCTCCTGAGAAGGCTCACACCCTTTTTAACGCCAAGGTCACCTTAGGTGTAGGAGATTGAGTGGGAAATTAGTTGGATGAAACGAGAATACCTCATGCATTTCAGTGGAAGAGGGGTTGGCCCTTCCTCGTCACTAGATTAGTATCCCACACATACCTCATGCAGTTCAGAAGGAGAGGGTTTGACCCTTCCTCATCACTAGTGTAGTATTTGTTGTTTCAAGAAAATGTAAAATACTCATTGACCGACACTTAAGAGACCAACAACGAGGGGTCCCTGACTGAGGATTCCCTGGTTTTGACACTTAGAGTTCTAGAAAAATTGAAATGCTTGAAATGAAAGGACCAGGCCATCCACGTGGCGAGATCACTGCTTTCTTTCACAAGAGGGTCTCCTGGTCTAAACTGCAAAATTGAAATCTAAACTACATACATGTAATAATACACCCTATAACGGGCTTTGAGCATAGATATATATACATAGTAATTTGTTTTTGTGAATGGGGCGGACCCCTACTTGGTTTTTAGTTTTGCTTTATTTTTTCTTTCCTTTTTGTTTTTTGTTTTTTGTTTTTTGTTTGGTGGGGCGGACCCCTGCTTTTTGTTTTGTTTTGAGTTTTTGATTTTGCGGTTTTGCTTTTGCGAATTAACCCTCTTGGGGTGCAAGTTGTAAGAGAACACGTCAGTAAATAAAATGCATTAAACAACAACAAAAAAACAAGCAAGTATGTACCAAAACTAAATTATCCAGCCCAAGGAATGGGACTGGTTTCCCTCACGAGCGACAAAGCCGCCATGGGTGAGGAAAGAGCCAGTTTGTTCCTTGGTTAGTGGGCTGGTTTGTTAGTGAAAAAATGTAAATTTTAAACTTATGAAAATGTTGGAAATTAATCAAAGTAGTGTGTGCAAGGCTTGTAGTCTTGTGGGTTATGTGCAAAATGGTAAAAATACTTGAAAATTACTAAGAATTCTAAAGCTTTCCTATGTTTTTTATTTGCTGCCCTGTTTTTCCTAATGCCTCAAACAGGTCTTGGGATGGTTCCCTAATGCTCAGGAAGAGCATCCAGGGAAACCAAGTAAAGGGACTTAAACTGGGCAACAACTTTTGGATTGTAAGTGTAAAAAAGGAAAAAATAACATAAATTCTTACATACAAATAAACAAGTGAAAGGGAAAGAGAATGACCACTCAAAACAGGAAAGACATGGTGACTTAAGGGATGTCCTAAACTACCAACATCAAGTGGACAAGTACTCCTCCTGATTTAGAAAACCTGCACAAAGATCCATATAAACAAAGGCAATAATTGTTGAGAGTTAAGAAATAGCAAATAAACCCAAGGAAATAACAAATAGCACCTAGTTAACCAATCCCATAACAGATATCTAACATTAAGAAACTATAACTGTCCCTCAACCCTTATCATGCATACAAACTAATCCCAATAGCTATAAATGAGAACAAGCAAGTGTATTCTAAGACCCCCGAATGAAAACCAATAGCACTTAGTTATATTCCTTGAAGTTCTGAATATTTACAAAAGACCCTCCTCATTATATAGGATATGAGGCTAGGGTTAGGGTTTACATGACACATGTCACTTGTTAAATTTTTAGTATTAAATCACAATACTATAGGATCTTTGCTGAGAGAATAACATCTACAGTATATCAATGCATGACAATCATAATATGACAAGCATCACAAGCATCACAAGAATCAAAAGCATAGAGACAAGAGACACAGAGTTTCCGTGGGGAAAACCCTAAGGTGAAAAACCCCACAACTTCCTCAGAGATAGAGAGAGCAATGGCTCAACCAAAATACAACCAAATAACACTGAGATAGTCTCCTAGCAGATGATCCTCCTCCTCCTCACTAGTGCACCACTTTTCAGAGAGAGAGATAGTTACTTTTTCGAGTAAGTAAAATAGAGATCTCCTATCTCTATTTATACTCACCTTTTTGCCCAGTGACCTACGGGGGCTGACTTGTCTACTTGGATACATCCACATTATATTATATATTACTTAGGGCCGACCCCATAAGGTGGTCTAATAACCCATCGGCAAGTACACACACTTGCGACACTTGTCAATCCACATGACGGCACTTCCTTATAGAGGAATAACACATCTCTTATAAGGGTACAATAAATATATATATAATACACAGATGAAATACATTCCGAAGTTACATATACATCAACACTCCCTCTTAACTAGGAAGGTATTTCTTGACACAGATCTGCTAGACAAGTCTTCTTCTCTGGATCATCGTCATCATCATCGTCACTGCTGCTACTATCTCAACCAATCTCTGACTCTACTCGTCATAGGAAGTTCTACAGAGCCAGTCCTTTTTCATACTAGATGTAGGCCCACCACCTGCAGGTCTTCGTCATCACTGGCCATACTGTGGAATCCTCAGGACTTATTACGTGCGTCACAAAACCTCGAAAGAGCATCCCAGGATGTTACGGGTACACAACTCCGACCTGTAGGATCTCCCAGGGCGCTATTACATGTGACCCCACCACAAAACCTCTAAAGAGCATCTCAGGATGTTACGGGTACACAACTCCGACCTGAAATCTCCCAGGGCACAAATTACATGTGGTCATGGCAAAACCTCGCAAGAGCATCTCAGGATGTTACGGGTACACAACTCCGACCTGAAATCTCCCAGGGCCCAAATTACATGCCATAGGACAAAACCTCGCAAGAGCATCTGAGGATGTTACGGGTACACAACTACGACCTGAGATCTCCCAGGGAGCTATTACATGTCCTCCCAGAGCAATGTCTCAAAAGAGCATCCCAGGCTGTTACGGGTACACATCTCCGACCTATAGGATCTCCCAGACATGCTCATCTGCACAACCTGATCCACGGCCATAGAGTATCAACCTGATACTCACCATACATCATCCTGATGTACTCATGATCGTCCTGATCATCATCACTGCAACGCCCTGCTGCATGTCATCTGGAGCAACATCCTGAAGCTCATCATCCATGATCATCCTGATCATCACTGCAACATCCTGCTGCATGTCATCTGGAGCAACATCCTGAATCTCATCATCCATGATCATCCTGATCATCACTGCAACATCCTGCTGCATGTCATCTGGAGCAACATCCTGAAGCTCATCATCCATGATCATCCTGATCATCAATGCATCCACCTGATGCATACCAAGTATCTACCTGATACATATCATCATACATGATCCACCTGATCATCAATGCATCCACCTGATGCATACCAAGCATCTACCTGATACATGATACATATCACCATACATGATCCACCTGATCATACAATGTATCCACCTGATACATATACAGATACATGGTCCAAGCATCCAACATGATGCACATACATATATAAATGATCCACCTGATCATATCCAGCATCCAACATGATGCATACATACATAAATTATCCAACTGATCATATCCAGCAGAAACCAGAACATCATCCTGATGCCCATTATCCATCGCTTACATCCACATCCATGTGAAAGATCCTCCTTCCAACATGCTTGGAATGGCTTCAGCAAATGTGTCCATCACTTCTTCCCCGAAGTGTCCTCGATCTAAAGAAGGCCAAGCCTCTCTCTGAAGTACTCGAACTTCACTTTGGCTAGTGGCTTCGTCAGCACATCTGCAATCTCCTCGTCCGTCGCAACATACAAAAGCTTCACAGCTCCTCTCTGCACCATATCCCTGATATAGTGATATTTGATCTCTATGTGTTTCGACCTGTCATGAAACACTGGGTTCTCGGACAGCTTCACACAACTCTGGTTATCACAGAAGATACCAGTAGCCTCCAACGGGAGATCAAATAACTCAGACAGTAGCTTCCGTAGCCATACTGCCTCACAACTAGCTAAGCAGGCTGCAACATACTCTGCCTTAGCTGTACTCAGTGCTACGCAGGACTGCTTCCTGCTAAACCAAGAGATCACACCTGATCCCATACTGAAGCAATACCCAGATGTGCTCTTCCTATCTGCAGCACTGCCAGCCCAATCTGAATCAACATAACCCTGCAGGTTAAACTTTTGATTCGCCTCATACCTGAGCCCATAATCCACTGTACCCTTCAGGTACCTCAGAACATTGTTTACAGCAACCAGGTGAACACTCCTCGGATCCGTCAGGAACTGGCTCAATGTGTTCACAGCAAAGCAAATGTCTGGTCTAGTGTTCGTCAGGTACATCAAGGACCCAATCATCTGACGATACATAGAGACATCAATCGGCTCAGATGAAGCATCACATAGAAGCTTCAGATTCGATGCCATAGGTGTGGCCATGGCCTTGAATTCCATCATCCCGAATCTCTTCAGGATATCTACTGTGTACTTCCCTTGACCAAGGAAGATTCCAACTGCATTCTGCCACACCTCCATACCTAGGAAATAGTGCATCATTCCCAAATCTTTCATATTGAATTCAGCTGCAAGCTTCCTCTTAGTATCTACAATCAGTCTGTCATCTTCTGTCACAAATAGGTCATCCACATACAGGAGTAGAATCACTGGATTCCCTTCCTCAACCTTGTAGTAAAGATTGGAATCTGCTTTACTCTTGGTAAATTCCAAGCTAGATAGGAAACTGTCCATCCTACCATACCAGGTTCTGGGAGCTTGCTTCAAGCCATACAAGGCTTTCTTCAATCTACATACATATGACTCCCTGTCAGGTCTTGGGACTACATCCCAAACATCTTCTTCATGATCTACGGATCATGGCATTCCATTTCTTCATCCCAGATCCTGGGAACTTCAATATCTTCAATAGATATCTTTCTTGCTGGAACAAATGTTGTAGTCCTTTTGTAGGTGAAGATATACGGTCTTTCTTATCTTTGTTTGTTTGTTTGGGTGGACTCCCTCTGAGTCTTTGCTTCCTGGTAGGAGCTGCTGAAGTAGCTTCTTCTACACCTTTCTGTTGTGGAATGTAGGAAGATGGCCAACTCCCTCTGAAGATCTGCATCCTTGCAGGAGCTACTGGAGTGTGCTCCCTTTTGATATTTGCTTCCTGGATTACCTGTCCTTATATTCATCTTTGCTGACATCAATATTCTTGAACCCAGAAAAGACCTCTTCTGGTGTCTTGTTGTCCAATATCTTGTGGGGAGTTCTGTTCTGCACATATACAACTGTTCTAACTGCTTCTGCCCATAGATGCATAGGTAGATCCTGGTCATGCAGCATTGCCCTTGGTGCTTCCATGACTGTTCTGTTCTTCCTTTCTGCAACTCCATTCTGTTGAGGATTATAAGGAGCAGTCAACTCCCTCTTAATCCCTGAATCACTGCAAAGCTTCTTGAAGTCTTTTGAGGTGAATTCTCCACCATTGTCAGATCTGAATGTCTTGATTTTCTTGTCAGTTTGATTCTCCATCAAGGTTTTGAATTCCTTGAATTTATCAAGCACCTCATCTTTTCCCTTCAAGAAGTATACCCAAGTCTTCCTGGAGAAGTCATCGATAAATGATACATAGTAAACATACCCACTCAGGGAGCTGGATGACATAGGGCCACATACATCTGAGTGGATGATTTCCAGGATGTCTTTTGCCTTGCTTTCACTGCTTGGGAAAGCCTTCTTAATGTTCTTACCTTTTGTACATCCTTTGCAAACACCTTCATGTTTGGTCTTGATTTTAGGAAGACCCTCTACTACCTTGCTTGCAATTGGAAGTGCCCTATAGTGCATATGAGCAAGTCTTCTATGCTAAAGTTTACTTGGCTCCATGGATTCATGTACCATGGCATGTTCAGGTTGTCCCTTCAATTTATACAAGCCTCCCTCTTGCTCTCCAATCACTACTGCATCATCTATGGTCTTTCCCTTTGGCCACATTAGGACTTGGCCATCCACAAATGCAACACTCATACCTTTTGCATCCAATGCAGAGATGGAGAGTAAGTTCTTCTTGAGCCCAGGTACATAAAGTACTTCTTTCATCTTCAATGATTTTCCAGAATCTAGGTTGTAGGAGGCTTCACCACTTCCTTTGATTGGGTATTGATAATCATCCCCAAGTTTCACCTTATGGGGTGATTCATGTTCAGATAGGTTCACAAAGGATTCTTTAAACCCAGTCATGTGTTTGGAAGTCCCACTATCAATAAACCAATCATTACATCCATGGGAGATGGTACCTGTAAGAGCAGAAATTAGAACATATTCTTCTTCACTTGATGAGTCATCATCACTACTACTTTCTGCCCTAGCCTTCTTCTTTGAAGGTTCGTCATCTTCGGCAGCATGAGCATGAAACCTTCTTTTGCTGCCCTTCTTCTTCTTACTGGAGTTGTTGTTATTATCCCTTTTGTTCTTGGGACAATCTGAAGCAAAGTGACCCTTCTCATTGCATGTGAAGCATCTTAGGTCCTTCTTACTCTTTTGATGGAATCTTTTGTGGTGAGAGTGATCCTTCTTGGTTTTGCTTCTCTTGGTGTGAGCTGCAAGAGCTTGATCTTCTCCTCCCATCTTTTCCTCACGAGCTATGAGTCTAGCTTCTTCTTGAGAGCATTCTTCGCTCAATCTGTTGAAGGAGATCAATTTCTTCCTTGCACAAATTCCTTGAATAAAGGAATCCCATGACCTGGGTAGGCCATTTAGAGTGGTCATCACCACTTCACCATTCTCCACCATTTCATCTACTGCTTCTAATTGTTCCTTGATCTAGGAGACCCTTGAAAAGTAATATTGAATGGTTTCTCCATTCTGAAACTTCACTGCTTTCAATTGGTTCTGTAGGGTCATCTTCCGATTTATGTTCTTTCCTTCAAATAGCTTGGTCAAAGATTCAAACATCTCTTTGGGTGTCTTAAGAGAAGACACATGAGGTATGAGATGGTCTTTGATAGAATCAGCAATGATTCTCTTTGCCTTGACCAAGTTCTTCTTGTGCAATGCATTGGCTTCTTCATCCTCTGGGATAGGGATGTCTTCTTTCACATATGAGTCCAACTCATTCTCTTCCAGGATTAACCCAATCCTATACTTCCAGTGCTCGGAAGTTGTCAGCCCCTTCAAGCTTATCCTCAAGCTTAGTGTGGAGAGACATCTTTAAGAGTACTTCAAATGGAAATAGAAAAGATTTAGGACTTACCACTTGAAGTGCTGAAAACTGGATCTGGTCCCGGATTAGGGTTTGTCAGAGAAACCCTAAAAATTCAAAATGTGAATTTCAAAATTCCGAAAGGATAGAAAGATGCGCCTTGGAGAGCTGATCAGCCTAGTACATTCAGAATTTGAGATCAACAAAGTCTTGTCCTTCAAAATTGCCTTTTTGTCCTCCCGGGTTCACTAGGGAGAGCCCTGAATTAGGGTTTGAGTTTCCCGGAGATCTACCCAGCCAAAAATCTCGATCCAAAGCTCTAACCTTCGATTTTTGCAAGGAGCTTCCAGCTGTGCCTTCAGTTTCCAGAAATTCCTATTTTTGTGGAAACCCTAATTTTTAGGGCCAAATCTGAAAATGCTCGGAATTGAATTCTGATTGGACAGATAGATGCGCCTTGATGAGTAGCTCCAATCTACTATACTGAATTTCAAAAATCTGTGGAGAGAAACCCAATAAACAAGGAATACAAGCTTCCGTCACTGCAAAATGTCTTCTTCTCAGTTAAGCTCTGATACCATGTTAAATTTTTAGTATTAAATCACAATACTATAGGATCTTTGCTGAGAGAATAACATCTACAATATATCAATGCATGACAATCATAATATGACAAGCATCACAAGCATCACAAGAATCAAAAGCATAGAGACAAGAGACACATAGTTTCCGTGGGGAAAACCCTAAGGTGAAAAACCCCACAACTTCCTCAAAGATAGAGAGAGCAATGGCTCAACCAAAATACAACCAAATAACACTGAGATAGTCTCCTAGCAGATGATCCTCCTCCTCCTCACTAGTGCGCCACTTTTCAGAGAGAGAGATAGTTACTTTTTCGAGTAAGTAAAATAGAGATCTCCTATCTCTATTTATACTCACCTTTTTGCCCAATGACCTACGGGGGCCGACTTGTCTACTTGGATACATCCACATTATATTATATATTAATTAGGGCCGACCCCATAAGGTGGTCTAATAACCCATCGGAAAGTACACACACTTGCGACACTTGTCAATCCACATGACGGCATTTCCTTATAGAGGAATAACACATCTCTTATAAGGGTACAATAAATATATATATAATACACAGATGAAATACATTCCGAAGTTACATATACATCAACATCACTTTTGGGAAAGTGACAAGTTTGACAAGTCAAATACTTTTGACTTTCCAAATACTAATTTCAGAATTAAAAATTTGTCCTTTGCATGAAATAAAATATTACAATAATATCTTTGAAAGGATAAGATACTTGAGAAAAGACTTCGAAAAAATAATGGAATTCCACGTCATCATTTGCTTTGGGATTTGTGGCCCCCATGGCACTTGTGATGGTTTATCATAGGATGGATGATTCCAACATGGATAAAATTTGCAAGTGTCAAGAGGCCATCCATGGCTGCCAAATTAATTAGGAACGATAGTTTGATTTTTTGGCCAAAATGAGGTTCTGTTCATTCCCATAACATATTCAGAAAATACAGGCTTAATTTCTGAGTTTGGATACTGTAGCATTGAAGCTCTCTCTGTCCCAGTCATTTTGACTATTCATGTGCGAAATGCTGCCTCCGGATGAGGGAGATATTGCAATTTTGGCTCAGGGAAGCATTTGGTGGACAATTTACTTGGCTGAAGGCTTTTGTCACAGCCTTGGTTGTGGGATTTTGTCAAACATTTAGTGTGCATCCACCTACAGCCATCCCAGTTTTTGAAATCCTATAGATTTCAATAACTTGCATGAATTATATCAGGCCCAAACCCAGGAAAAAGACCCTCGGGGAGAACCTGTGTTTTCACAAAAACGCCCACATGACGGGTTTTGGTTCTGAAAACAATTTTATTGGATTCAAAATGGGGGTTCCAAGTTCATATGGTACAGATACCCCCTGATGTTGACTTGATTCAAACCAGGTTCTCCTATAGATGCTGTTCTTTAAAAATATTACACTGAAATTTGCAAACGGCCATAGGGGTTTTCAATTTGAAATTAATGGAAAGTTGAGGGTTATGGAGAGCCATGGCTTGGCTCTGGTATTGAAAGGGAACCTGAAGGAAGTAGCATGGTATCATAGGTTCCAAACCCATCCCTCCTTAATTTCCAAAGAAAACAAATCCAACCATTTACAGGATTCATGACAAAATTGCAGATGTGAACACCATTACTTTGAACTACTATAGTCATCATCCTCATAACCAAGTCTCAAATTGCAAAACAATCTGGTGGAAAATAGTAATGGATTTATTTTTCATGGGGAATCCACAACAATTTCAGATTCAAACTTAGTACTTGACATGGGTTTTGGCTTGGTACCTGTTCTATCTCGGTGTGGGTTCATCCTTTGCTTGTCTCCATTGAAACCACGAACCAGAGCACCAGAGCAGCGTTCCCTTCCTTGGTTAACTCGAAAATGAATTGGGGAAGAAAGGGGTAAGGAGAAAACCCTCTTCCCCCCAAATCGAATTTGCATGGTATGGGCATGTGGCACTCCCTCATTGCTTTGATATATGCATCACACCATTAAAATCGAGTGGCTTCCTTTCCATTCAAAACGTAAGGCTTGGGGTTATTGGTTAGTGGAGTTCACTTAAGACACTTTTTGGGTGGTAGGTCTCAAGTTCAAACCTCTTGAACTCCAAATATTCCATTTTACCAAAAATTCCACTATTTTTTAATAATTACAAAATTACACATTGTATATTTTATAATTTGTGCCTAAACACGTTTTCCATATTTAACCCATTTCTGTCCTAAAGTTCCGGAGATCGGTATGTGGCCATATGGTGTCGGAATTGAGCATATGATGGCTCATTGGAAAGATTATCCAGAACCCTATAAGACAAAACCATATAATTTACCAGAATGTGAATAGGAGAAGTCTTATAACCATTGGAAGACATGTCTTTAGTTGGCCCCGCTAAGTGACCAATGAAAGGGGCCAACGTTGAAATTTTTGCAAACTGCGCTCATATCTCTTGAAATATGACATGGTTATCCCATAAATATAGATTTATGAAATGGTAGTGTTCTAGAACTCAATAATAAACTTATAGTAACCTTTCAAATGCCTCAAAAGAAGGGTTCCTAGAACAAGCCGGATGAGGCCAATTTCCACTTAACTGAATACCGATGAGTCTTAGTTAAACACTGTGGCCCTAATGGCTACTTTGAATATGTCCCAAAAGGTGATAGGATGCTCGAGAATACTTAAATATGACAACCATTTAGTTTTAACACCCTAATTTCAATGTAAAGGACCTGACCAATATGAAATCCAACCACTATAATTGTCTTTAACATTGACTTAGTGACTCGAAGACTGCTCACTAATACTCCTTAATGTCCCCAACATGTAATTATGAACCCTCCGTTACTCATTGATTCTGACCCACTGATACTCTTTAATAAACTAAAAGGTCAGCTTTGAACTTAAGTGACGTCCTGAAAGTAAACCACTGATACTCTTTAGATGGGGAAAAGTCGAATGAACCAACTCCTACCACTTCTTTGACCGGAATGAAAGTATGCAGGGTTGCTACAAGCAATCTCCTCAAGAATAGTTTTAGCTATGAAACAACATGTTGATCCCAAACAGATTTTTGGGTCAACAACTATTTTAACTAGCGAGTCATGCATGGTGCAACTACCTAGTTAAACCATCCATGTATGTTAATCATGGAGAATTGGAAACAATGGAATTGTGGCCTCATGCAACAGTGTCTAAGTAAAGTAGTGGAAGTTTTGTTTTTTTGCTTTTATTTTTTTAAGACTCAACTAGACTGAATGGACTTATTGTGATTGTTTTTGCATATTCTATATGAGTTATGGCAATCGAGTGGTGAGAGTGCCACTTTGATGATTTACAATTATTAAGAGGTGGTTGAATATGTAGTAGTTTGACAACATCTACGAGAGATAGGGTTGCTAAAGTTCTTTCATTGCTACCTTATGAGGTCCAGTGAGAGATTTTTTATGGATTTGATCAGTCTTTGGCATTTTGCTAAGGAATATGTTGTCCTAGATGGTTAGCACATGCTACTTGACCATTTTGATATTTAATTTTTTACTAGAGCCCCATCCTTGGGGTCCAAGAGGAGACCCACCCAACCCTTGGGGAAGCAAGGATAGTCGACTATATGGTCATTTGATATTATGAGGGGATCATGTGGGGAAGAAGGATGGGGTGATTCATATCACAAATATCTAGGATTTGACAATGCATGATGTCACCACCATTATTATCAGGGTCTTAGGATCGATTGCAACCCATCAAATATCTAAGGGTTAGATGTTGTTGGTAGAAAGGGTCTTGGAGGGGCATGCAAATCGCATAGCCAACATGTTTTTGGCTAACATTAGGACTTATATAACTTTATGTTTCACCCATAAATGGGGTTAGTTAATGTATGGGACTATCCTTTACACTTATTTCTTTGAGTGGTTCTCAATGTTGGGGTTGACAGTTATGATACTAGTGAGGGGACCATGAGAGCCCTAGATACATTTATGGGGGAACCTGATGCCCTATACAAGAGATGGTGCAATGGGACAAGTGTTCACACCGCAATAGGGGAGACCCTGATATTTCCTAGCCCCTTAATGAGGAGTGGGGTCCTATGGGTGGTAAATCCTTATATTTCAACTTTGTATGTGTTAACTTTTTAATTTTTATTTTGCATGTTTTAACTATGATATACATGAGGTATTGATCTATGTCATGTTTTGTGGATCTAGATATAAAACTTGTAGCACCACTAACAATAGTAACATTCCCCCCACTAGCTAGAGAAGCAGCAGGGTGACCTACCAAGGAGGGTTAGAGACAATGTCACCATCACGATGAGGCAAGGGGAATGAGTGTCGAGGAAGTGGTAGAGATTTCAACTCATTTTGATGTGATGCTAGAGGGAATTGATGACTACATGTGGGAATACCTAAATGATCGGCACCTTGCAGATTTATTTCATAGATACTCTGTTTTGTATTTTCACACAAGTGTTGCTTCTTTGCACATGTTCATTTGAGTGATATTCATGTCGTAAACCCCCTAAATAAATAGAATTATTTCACACTCCTACAGGATCCCAAAACATAAACATATTTCACATCATTCTTCTCTGCATTCTTTAAGAGATTGTCTCATAAATCAAACTAAGACCATTGTTCCAAAGAATATATTTTGCGATCTCTGTGATTTTGGTAAGCAAAAGATAGCCTGCAACCTTTGCAATATTTGCAAATTTTGTGAAGAGATACAAGAAATGCACCCTGCAATTTCTGTTCCCAAGTATTTCTCAATGATCTATGATATCAATGTTCAACATAGAAAAAAAACATAGCTATGATTTTAGCATCTGCTACTCCTACAATCTCTGCAAAAATATATCTGCCTTTTCAGAATTCAAACATATGTGCTATTATATTTATGGGGTCTTCAGGACAAATCCATTGATACTTGCAACTAACCCCAAAATACCTCTTTTTTCATTTTACTCATAGAAACTATATATCATTCATGTTTTCTTCACACTCTTAATATTGGATCGATCTATATAAATACGTTCATTTGTGACTCTAACCACACATTGTGGACCAGATTGATAACTCAGAGCCGAATTCAATTTTTGCTGACTGAACCACTTTAAATTTAATTAATGGGCAGTTTGTGGTTCTTGTGAACGAATAATGGTATCAATAAAATGTTATAGTGGAGATATGGCTCACTCAACACCCATCCTCTTCCCAGAAAATACATGGTGTTTTGCATTTTGACTTTTTCCCTCCAACACAAGAAAGCTCAATGCTCTCTTTCAATATTTGAATTCCAATTGACATGCATCCATCGTGGCAGCTGAGGGGGGGAATTGACCAATGTCCTTCTCAGCTGACCACACCAATTTGCTGCTGAAAGCGACTTTAAAGAACCTTTGAATGCGTTGCACAATGAATAAAGAAACAAAAAAAGAGGGAAAACAATCTTAATTGGTAAGCCTCAATCCCTTTCACTAACCAAATATAATATATCCTATCTGGTAATGAAAAATATGTATACAAATTTGAAACAATCATATTTGCAATATCCTGAAGAGATATCCTCTACAAAGGAGAAACTACAAAATTACAAATCCCATAAGTGTTTGGATGCTTTGGTCGAGACCATTGGGAAGAAAAATGATTGGTCACTTCTTGGGTCACAAGAAGAAGGCCATGATACCTTTATGGAATAAACAAGTAATGTGACAGAGGATGTAAAGTAGGAATCCTTTCCAATCCTTACAAAAGTAAGCATACCTGAACAAGAAAGACTTAAGGGGAAGCCTGCGGATGAAAAAGAGCATGAAGAAACTAAAGAAAAACATGAACCTTTTAAAGATGAAGCACTAGAGATAAATGGGGGTAGGATAGGAGATCTTATTGAGATTCAAAATTTAGAAAGGGGGTTGGAAACTGGAAGTCTAGGGATGAAGAGATAAAGGATAAGGTTGAATCCATGATTGAATAATGGAGAGATATCACGCAAAAAATTGAAATAGAAAAATCCTAGGAAAAAGAGGCAACAATGACCATATAGAGTCTAAATATTGAGGTTCAATAGATGAAGCATGATAAGCTATACATATGTCACCTGGCTCATATAATGAAGAATTATCACCTACCCTCCCAACTATATTCTATCTTCCTCAAGGAACAACTAGTTTCCTTTCATATAAGAGTTGTTGCAACAAGAAATTATGACAAGGTTTTGATCCTTGACCAATTCATCCAAACCTTTTCAAAAAGTAATGAGGAAGATCAAAACCCGTTGTCTGTGTTTTATCTACACAACCTAGTAAAGGCTAGATTTGACCATTGGGTCCAAATCCTTATGTGGGAGATGTTCAACTTTGTGCTTTTGTGTCATTTATGAAAAATCACCTCAAATTTACTAATTCAATTTCATACCTAGAATTCCTAGAGTGGGATGATGATTTATGGGTAAGAGGACCTCCAACACCTACTAAATTGTTGGCAGAATGAGCTGAAATAATTAAACAATAGGCATTTGTGACATCCTTCAAAGTAGCACAAAATTAATCCATTGCCAATTCTAAAGATTGGGAAACTTTTAACAAATTAGAGGTTATCCTCATTATGAGAAAGAGAATTGGATCCATGGCCCCATAACTGAAAATAATGGACCCATTCACCCATGACAAATTCAAATTTGCACTAAATCAATTTCATTTGTACACTGATTGTCTTAAGATGCATGGTATTGATTGGATTGGGATTAAGTTTCATTTTTTGATTTGATCTTTTCTCGAAGAATGGGAAGGAAAACAAGATATATTTTGGAACGATGTCACCCAAGAAATGGGTTATTATACAATAGAAGAAAAAAGCCACCCCTCCTATAATTGGATCATTGTCTATTTGGAGTCTACACCTCCATATTCTTCGAGCCCCGATGAGTAAAAATAGATTAAATGGGGACATGAAATATATCTAGATGGGGGAGATGATGGGATCCAATAGTTTTATCTTTTAAGCAGAGTTTTGGTATAAATTATGCCATTTTTTACTACTTTCCTAAGTATTTGCCTACCATTTTTAGAATCCATATGACAAATTTTGACATAAGGTATATTGGTCTAGAATTGATCACATTTTGTTTATTATTTGATAAATAAGTAAGAATGAATATACTCATGGCTATCTGTATAAATGTTGTAGAGTTTTTGCTACAAGAAGTTGTAGAAATGTATGTACTGCAGAACCTTCTCTTCTACGAAACTGTTGGCGCTACAGAAAGGAATACTGGGGATACTCTACAAGAGCCATGTGGATACTCTACAAGAATCCTATAGATACTCTACATTAATTTTGCAAATACTCTACTGGAATCCTACAGATACTTTGCTGGAATCTTGCATAACGTTATGAATATGCTATAGATTCGACCTTACAAAGATATGATGGATTTTGAGTTGTGTGCTTAGAATCTCACATGATAGCATAAAAGACAGAATGGATGAGGATCCAAATCCTTAAAAAGGGTTCCTTTGACATGAGTTGTTGGCATATACCTGGCACATATTTTAATTATCATACAATTTGAGACATGGTTAAAATAATAACTTTTTATTTTGTAATAAGGTTGTTGGCAAAACTATTTAAGCCAACCATACTCCAAATATGATTTATAATTGTATGATTTTATTACTTAGTAGTTATGAGGACAACTCGAGAATTGTTGGTTCTCAAGCATGTTCGAAATACTATTTGAATTATAGGTCCCCAGGGGTTACTATATAAGAACCCTCGTTTGTTTGTAAAACAAGCTAATCAAGGGGGATAATTAAAGAATCGTTGCAGATATTTTTAAGATTAACTTATGTTTTAATTACATATTTTCAAGTGTGGGTATTGTATTTCATGAATTGCATGAACTAGTTTAGTCTTTACTATAGCTATTTCCAACACTTTGTTTGGGGAGACAGGTCCCGCCACTAGTACAAAATGAGATATAAATGACCAGGCGACCAAAAACTTTGGTCACCATAGTTTTTTCAAGGGATAAATGACCAAAATTGAGCAATTTTAAGCGAGCCAACTAAAAATGACCAAGATAAACGACCAATTTGGTCACAGGATAAAATATATGACCAGATAACAAGTAACTAAACTAGAAATGACCACATAACAATAACATTAAGAATATGAATTGGTCGTTTATTTGGTCATTTTTAGTTGTGTCACTTCGACAATGGAAGAGTACAATTTTGACACCGAATTTGTACAATTTACTAAATTTTAATACTTCAGATGGATTTAGAGACTCCGTACAGATGGATTCAAAGACTCCAGGGAGTCTTTGAATTCATTTACAATGTTAAAATTTAGTAAATTGTAAGATTGTAGATGGATTCATATAATATTTGGTTCAATGTGCTTATCATGTCCATGTCTTATTTCACTATTTTTGTTTTTGTATTATCCCTTCGACGGATCCACCAAGTTGCATCATGTGCGTCATCATAGTGTGTCAGTTGAGTTGAGTCTTGGATATTTGTCGTCTTTCCATTTGGGAATTTTCATGTCATGAAGTTGGTGTCATTGTGTTTGGATCGTCATACTGGCTATAGTCATATTTTGTTTGAACAAAACCGTGGTCGTTTGACCCTCTCGGCAGTATATTAAAAATTCAACAAGATCATGGATTTTGTGTCATGTTAGCTAAAAATTGTCAATTTCATAACCTCCATTAATTCTCCACATGCATCCATTTGCTATGGTTCTCCTTGCACATGTCCTATTATGAATTTGGTGTTGTTGTGTTTTGGCTCATCATATTGGTCACGTTCATATTTTGTTTGAAAAAAACCGTTGTTGTTTGACCATCTCGACAGTCTATTAATGTTTTGGTAAGTTAATGTATTTTGCATCATGCTAGCTAAAAATTGTTAATTCCACAACCTTCATTAATTCTCCATATGCATATATTCATCATGGTTCTCTTCGCGCCCCGTTTCAGAAAGTTCTAAAGTTTACCAAGTCCTTTCCCTGCAAAAAAATACCAATATATAGTAGATATATAATATGCTAATATATATATTATATAGTTAATATATTAATATCACACACACACACACACACACATATAACATATTATTATATTAACATTTTGTTCATGTATTTTATCCCATGAGTATATTTGGTCTCCAAACCAAATATATTAATATATAATGTTCGGGTACATAGGGTACTCCCAAAAGACCAAACCCCTAGAGCAAACACTTCACACAAACAGATCACAGATCAACACACCGGTGTTTTGATGTGGTTTAAACCCTCGTTAGGGAAACACTCCATGGCCTCGGCCAAATAGCTTCTACGGGACAATTTATTATGCAAAGAAAGAAAGTTACAAATGAGATTCTCATAATCGATCAACTTTCCAATGACCCTCCATGCTCTTTAAATAGAGATCATGGACCAATCGGGTGTTAAGCCACGGATCAAGGGTAAGTATGATCTAAGAGAAGTTGAGCCGTTGGATCACTCTATGTCGGGAACATATCGTGACCGTTGGATTAAGTATTTACAAATGCATACTAAAGAAACACACTTTTCCTAATGGATATATTACATGAGTTGATCTTAACTAACTCCTAAGTGTCTAAATATCCTAACATCCCCCCTTAAGAACAACTTGGGATAGGATTGAAGGATTTACAAAAGTGACACTATTAAGAGAAGGAAGGAGGCATTAGAGCCTATCTCCCCTTAATGACAAGTTCCTGAACTCCTAACATAGATCGAAGTTTAGAAAACTTCTCTTCTGTAAGAGACTTGGTGAAGATGTCTACAACTTGATCATCTGTACGACAAAAGAGTACTTCAAGAACACGATCATGAACAAGATTTATGATGAAGTGCATATGAAGCTCAATGTGTTTTCTGCGTTTATGTAGGACTAGATCTTTGGAAAGCTTGATGGCACTTTGATTGTTGCACCAAAGTGGAGTAGGCTGCTGCTGCTCGAATCCAAACTCTGAAAGGATCTGTCGAATCCATAAAGATTCCTGACTGGCATTAACTGCGGCTCGATATTCTGCCTCTGCTGAAGAAAGAGCAAGAGCTTGTTGTTTCCTACAAGCCCAAGTGATAGGTCTAGATACCAGACTGAAAACATAACCTACAGTAGACTTTCAATCATTAGGATCGTCGGCCCAATCTGAATCAGTGAAACAAACCAACAAAGCCCCCCCCCCCCTATACTGTAATGAATCTCGAACTGAATTGTGCCTCGAATATATCAAAGTATTATTTTAGCTACTTTCTAGTGAATTTCATGAGGTGTTTGCATATAACGGGCAACACGACCAACGACAAAGGAAAGGTCAGGATGGGAATGAGTCAAGTATAAGAGATTACCAACAAGCTGACGATACAAGGTGGCATCTACTTTAGGTGAAGGACAAGTGGCAGAAAGTTTGACTCCGGACTGGAAGGGAGAAGGGGCTGGTGTACAATCTTCCATGTGAAATCGACGAAGAAGGTCACAAGCATACATAGACTGAGAAAGAAAGATTCCTTCTTTGGTTTGCAGGACTTGGAGACCAAGAAAATAATGCAAATGCCCTAAGTCTTACATTTCAAAATTTTGCTTAAAATTGGATTTCACATGGGTTATAAGCTTAGGGTCACTACCAGTAAAAATAAGGTCATCAACATATAGAACAAGTATGATGAGATGGTTTCCTACTTTCTTGGTATAGACATTGGGGTCAGAATGGCATCTAGAAAAATCGGTGTCAAGGAGAAAGCTATCCATTTTGGCATACCAAGCTCTAGGAGCTTGCTTAAGGCCATATAAGGATTTCTTAAGGCAGCAGACAAGGCTAAAGTTGTTCTGAACATATCTAGGAGGTTGTTCCATGTAAATTTCCTCCTGTAAATCACCATGTAAGAAGGCAGACTTGACATCCATTTGATGGACTTCCCAGTTTAAAGGATACAAGGGAAAGAACAAGGCGGATGGAGTTCATTTTTGCGACAGGAGCAAAGGTTTCATTGTAGTCAATCCCTTCAACTTGGGAAAAACCTTTGGAAACCAACCTTGCCTTAAGTCTTTCAACACTTCAATCTGAGGCATACTTAGTTCTGTAGACCCATTTACATCTCACAAGTTTTCTTCCTTTTGGAAGAGGTACAAGATCCCAAGTATCGTTCGCTATTAAGGAACGATATTCTTCATCCATAGCTGCATCCCAATCTGGATTTCTTGAAGCTTCTGCAAAGGTTTCTGGATCATGATTCTCGGAAACTTGAGCCAAAAGAGAAGAGGCTCGCTAAAACTAAGAACGTGTTCAACGTTGATCTCTAGGATCACTGACAAGATCACCAACTGCTTCACATGTTGAACGGACCCATCAAGGAAGCACTTGTGCTGGTGCAACTGGAGGAACATGAGCAGGCGTAGGTGGATTTTCATCCTCACTGTCATCATCAGAAACTAGAGTTGGAAACCTGTCAAGGAAGTTGGAAGAAGAAGAAGAAGGCACAATCGCCGAATCAGGCTCACGGGCCAAAGATGTCACAATCGCCAAGTTAGGCTCACAGGCCAAGATATTTTCATCAAATTTAACATCTATTCTAATGAATACATCATGAGAATGTGGTTGAAGAAGTCTATAACCTTTTACGTCTTCAGAATATCCAACAAATATGCACTTTTCACTTTTAGGCTGCAATGCTTTCCGTTTTTCATACAGAATGTGAGCCCATGCTTCACTACCAAACACACAGAAGTGACTTACATCTGGTTTAATTTTACTCCATGCTTCTTCCAGTGTGATACCTTGTAATGCTTTAATGGGGGTGCGATTAACTATGTAATTTGCACAATTTATGGCTTCAACCCAAAATTGAAGACTTAGTCCCTTAGATTGGATCATACAATTAGCCATTTCTTTTAAAGTGCGGTTCTTCCGTTCAGCTACACCATTTTGTTGTGGTTTATATGGAACAATTTGTGGTTGTTGGATTCCTTGTTCAATGCAGAAAATAGTGAACTTTTGTTAACATTTCTCCTCCATTGTCAAATCTTAACCTAATAATTTGATGATGAGATTGTTTTTCAACAAGGGCCTTGTAGGCCAAGAACATGTTAAATACTTCGCTCTTAAGTTTTAGGAAATAAATCCAAGTGCGTTTGGTGTAATCATCAATGAAAGTTAAGAAATATTTGAAACCAGAAAATGAAGCAGATGGAAGAGGACCACACAAGTCACTATGCACAAGCTTCAAGGGAACCGAGGTGTGCCAAGAGGCATGTTTGTAAAAATGTCCCGATGATGTTTTTCGAGTACACAACCGGAACAAACACTATCCCTGCAAGATACCATCGAAAGACCTGTCACCATATTGTCTTTACATAGTTGTTGCAATGAGCGATAATTCAAGTGACTAAATCGCTCATGCCAAAGTTTGCTCAAGTTATTACTATGAGCTACAAAAACTGAAGGAAAAGGTGATGACCCAAAGTTGTTAAACTTGTACAACCTAGTAATATCATCAACAATTCCGGTAGCTAGAACCTGTTGAGGATCTTTAAAATCCTTGATTACAACTTGGTGAGGTGTAAACATCACAGTTTTACCTTCACCAGAATGAGTGATTTGATAGACTAATAACAAATTGCAAGAATTTCTTGGAACACATAGTACATCACTAAAATGACCATTATCTACTGGAACTGTTCCAACTCCTACAACACTTAGAGATCTATCATCACCAACAAATATTTGTTTGGTGTTACATTCATGCATAGTAGAAAAGATGGCTTGATCCTTAGCCATATGATAAGATGCTCCAGAATTAATAAGCCATTCATTTGAAGTAGTAGAAGAAGAAGAAGATGCATTATAAGAATAAACAGAAGCACAAAGTGCATGTCCATGACAGGTAGATTCTGAAGATGAATCTAGGCTGATGTGGTGCTTCTTCATTGCTGCTTCCAAGGCTGCCATCTTCTTGAAACACTTAGATTCATCATGATTATCTTTCCCACAATAGTTGCAATGACACTAAGTCTTCTTGCCTTTTGGTTTGGATCCTTTGTCATTTTTTAAAGAAGGAGCTGATTGAGAGGGTTTGGGACCCTTGTTTGGCTTATTATTGCAAAAATTTTGTTTCTTAGGAGGCTTGGGATTTTCTTTCTGTTGGGACAATAAGGCTTTCACAGATGTATCTGCATTGTTGATTATTCCAAGATGGATAAGTTTATCTTGCTCTCTAATCAAGGAATCACAAAAGGATTCAAGACTAGGCTCTTGATAGCTAGTTGCATTCAATGATTCTTTCATGGAGTAAAATGTAGATACAAAAACAAAATATGCAGGTCCAAGTTTTGAAAGAATATGATAAATGCATTGTTTGTCTTCCCTCTTAATCTTACATTCTGCACATAAGCGTTTAAGACTTTTATACTTAGATAAATAATCTTGAATGCATGAAAAATCACTTGGATTTAAATAAATCAACTCATTTTCGAGTTAATGACCTCGAATTTCATTGTGTTTACCAAACACAAATTCCAACTTGTCCCAAGCAGCATCAGGCTCATCAATTCTAGATATATGGAATCGCAAATCAGTAGAGATTGATATCCCAATCAATCCACGAGCTTCGTCACATCTATTTTCCCATTTTATTTTTTTATCATCATGAGTGGGTTCTGTTTCTTTCCCTGAGGTAATTCTAAAAAGTCCCATACTTCGTAGAACATCCTCCATACGATATTTCCATGAGAAATAGTTGGAACTGGTAAGTAGAATATCACAAGGGGAGGCCATATTTGTAAAGTAATGGTTGTAAAAGCAGAAACCAATAGTCTTGTGAAGAGCTCGAAAAAATAGGTGGTTTAAAAAAAATAGCACTGAAAACTGACTTCGGATGATGAAGTTATGCTTGAACAAAGAAAATGCTGAAGATGTCTCCAATAGTGACGTGGCACATAGAGAATGACCAGCTAAAAAAAAGAACCCCCCTCTTTCCAAGATGAATTTTGACAATCACTTTACAATAAAGTTGCTTTAAGTGAATCACTTTTATAAAATAAGTGATTTCACTTTAAAAATGATGTGACTTTAAATAGTGCAACAATAAAAATTAACTTAAGTGACTCACTTTTTATTTTTATTTTTATTATTTAAGTGAGATGCACTTTTACAATAAAGTAACTTCCTAAGACTTGAACTCAAGACCTATTAAGGAATAAAACAACTTTGAACCAAGTGAGTTAGATTAAAATGTATGTAAAATATGAGAATGAGGAAGTGGGTTTTTTTTTTTACTCTTCTTGCTCGGTTTCCGTGCTTGCCTTTTTTCTTGCAAATCACACCATAAACCAAAACAAAAAAATTTCCACGCTTGTGGGGTTAAATCTCGTTAGCTTTCCCGGAAAGTCGACGTTTTCTCTCTGTTTCTGATTTGCCGAGATCGCACAAGGTGCACGGCAAAGAGCATACACAACCGAAAAAAACCCTTTCCCTTTCTGTTTCTGATTTGCCGAGACGCTTAAGGTGCACGACAAAGAGCATACGCAGACAAGGAAAACAACAATCCGAAACAAAAAAATCTAATAGTAAAAAATGATAAAATATGAGATTTTTTTTCTTTAAAAAAAAAAAATGTGTCACTGTAACATTATACCTTCAGATCTGATGAAATACGCGTTTCTGAAGCAACCGGGAACCGTTTTTGATCAAACAATTTTTTTTTCCCAATGGAAACGGCACTTCGAACGCAATGGGACACCTTCCACAGCCCAGATATGCACAGAAATACCATAACCAAAAACCCTTTTCGAGTTTCGGCAACAATAGTTCAAGATCTAGATCATAACCGGAAGCAGCTCTTCATAAAAGCTCTGATACCATGTTCGGGTCCACAGGGTACTCTCAAACGACCGAACACCTAGAGCAACCACTTCACACAAACATATCATAGATCAACACACCGATGTTTTGACGTGGTTTAAACCTTCATGAGGGAAACACTCCACGACCCCGACCAAATAGCTTCTACGGGACAATTTATTATGCAAAGAAAGAAAGTTATAAATGAGCTTCTCATAATCGATCAACTTTCCAATGACCCTCCATGCTCTTTAAATGGAGATCATGGACCAATCGGGTGTTAATCCACAGATCAAGGGTAGGTATGATTTAAGATAAGTTAAGCCATCGGATCACTCTATGTCAGGAACATATCGTGACCGTTGGATTAAGTATTTACAAATGCATACTAATGCATACTAAAGAAACACACTTTTCCTAACGGATATATTACACAAGTTGATCTTAACTAACTCCTAAGTGTCTAAATATCCTAACATATAACATATATATATAAACAAAATAACTAAAATATAAAAAAACAAAAAACAAAAAACAAAAAACAAAAAACAAAAAACAAAAAACAAAAAACAAAAAACAAAAAACAAAGTATTTGTTTTTTCCAAAACAAGAATTGGTGCAACACCGTAAACCTCGAACCCTTTACTTAGCATCGGAATTCCTGTCCCCTGGTGAGTTGCAAAAGCTGTAAAACTACATTGCTGCTATGGGCTTGGATGGAATTAGTTTTTTTATTTTCTTTTATTTTATCCATATTGATTGTTTCATAATTCTTAATTCCTTTACGACTATTGTTTCATTTTAGGAGGGATGGGGTAGGGCGGGGCGAGGCGAAGTAAAGAAGGGAGGAGCATAGGTTGTCGAGGCTGCATCCATGGTGCAGGGTGAGGTGAAGCAAGGAGATGAGTAAAGAAGAGAGGACCAGAGGTTGTCAAGGCTGTATCCATGGTGCGTTGTATTCATTCTCATTGTTGCAGGTTTTTACATTTCAAGGATTACTAGGCTTTTGATGATTTATATTGGATGATAGATTCTAGTGTTGCAAAAACTATGTCTTTGATGATTTATAGTGGATGATAGTTTCTAGGAAAATCTTCTCATGCAATTTTTTACTTAAATTGAACTCTCTGCAAATTTTGGCATACCTGAAGGTTTATTCTTCTTCCTATCTTTATCAGATTCAACGTATCTACTTAAAGAATTTCCTATTGCTTGGGGATATTTGGACCTCTCACTCAGATTGGGGCTGAGGTTAATGCCATGGTAGCTGGATTAAATTCTAGTAACCAAATCTTAAAGAAAAAGCTAGCCTTTCTTCCATGTTTTTTTTTTAAACTTTAGGTTATTTTTACTTGTTTTGAGTTGGTGTTTGTGATCTAAAGAACTATATCCTTCTTGATTATCCATCTAACCAATTTATTTGTCAACAGGTTTTGTAGGTTCATAAATTTTAAATTCTTGACAAGTTTCCTTGTTTGCTTCTAATTTTCAAGATCATACCTTGATTTTCATGATTTTTTGCTTCTTTGTGTCCATTCTCTTCCATTTTTTTCTTTCTTGGAAGTATTGACCTTAGGTGTAGAGTTATAATCATATGATAAAAGATAGTTTTTTCAGGTTAGTTTGAAGCATTATTTATCTAGGGGGCATATGATTATAATTATGTATATGATTGTAACTCTACATCGGAAGAATGAGAGATGTTTTTAGGTTTGGAAGAATATTAGTGCATAAATCTTCTCGTTATATTTTCAAGTATGCACATATTTGCTAAATTGTTTTTCTTTCAGTCTGTTTCCTCATTTCTATCAATTGACATAATATATTTTTCCCAACATTTGAAATTATTAACCTAAAGTGTAGAGTTGTAACTGTCTTGTGAGGACAAATTTTCCAGGTTGCTCTATGGTCTTCAGCTAGGGGGCTATATCAATGATTGTAATTGTACATCTGAAGAATAAGAATTTATTTTTCAGCCATGGGAGAAAATTAGTTCAGAAAACTTCTCTGACTTTTTCGGTCGGTGAATATTTTCTAAAATGTTATAATTATTCAGATGTGCACACATTTGGGAACACTCCGTGTATTGAAGAAATTAGGTAACGATTTACATCCTTTCACTTAATTGTTTTACTCTGTACACAAGAAAAAAATCAAATGGCATATTGATGAAGAAAACAGTACACAACAGAGAGTAGAACATGCTCTAAATAATTATCTCTCCTCAAGTTTCAATTCAAGCTCTCAGCTAATAGATTTGGATTGGTTTGACCCACTCAGTAGTGTTATAGCTGTGGTTCTTGTATCCCTTCTAAATAAGTTACTAATACACTAATGGTGTCTCGTACTATAAGGATCCTATGTTCGGTTATGCTCACAGTGAGTCTGTTAATAAATATTCACTGTATAGTTGAGGCGAGAGAGAGCACATTTTTTAGTAGATATCCTGCCAATGAGTATAGTCCTAAAGGCGGAGAGAGTAGTGTTAACGGTTACCAAGTTAGCTATGGAATTGATAGTGTTCGTGATGGAAATAATGGTTTCAGTTCAGAGTCGGGTGACAGTGTTGGTGGTGGAGCTAGATATGGTTATGGCAGCGGCAATGCATATGAAGAATCCGGAAAGGCATACTTTGAAGGCTATTATGGCTCATATGGTTCAAAGTTTTTTGGAAAAGAAGGTGTTGGTGCTAGTTATAAAGAATATTTGACCAACACGGTGCCTAACTGTTAATATTTTGAGATTATCTTGCATAGCTTGATGTCTGCATTGTTGTTTTTCTAGAACTCTTGGATATTAAATATTTCTTTATGGGTATCTAGTGAATACATTTTTCAAAATGAGCATTTGGAAATTCGGAAAAATTGTAAACCTTTCTTGGATGTCTGTTGGTCGGGTATAAAAGGGAGCCAAGACACCATATGTGTGAGTTTGGTTGAAACTTGAAACTAGCCTTTGAAGAAACATTCCTTCAGGGTTGGAAGATGATCTATCTCAGCTCCCCTAATTATGAATTTACTTGCTTTCCCCTAGTTATATGAATATAGTCCGTTCATTAAATAAGTAAGATCATACATATAAGTGACACCTCTTTCCTATCTTCTCGAGACATGAGGCGAGGCCAAATTAGCTCCCTTCATTCCATTTCTTCATTCCAGAGATAAAAAGGCTGAAGATTCAATATAGATAGGATTTTCATTGTATTATTAGCGTAATTAGGCCTATCGACTTCGTACGAGGTATTTTTGTGTGGAATTATATACTTCAAATCCACTTCTAATAATGTAAGCATGGATCCATCTGCCTTGTTCAGAGTTTCTAAATGGGCACGTGCAGGCATGGCACTAACCATGACGACATAGTTGGGTTTCAAACTTTCCCATAGCAGTTGATTAAATTTTTTTCTAAGGTCTCCTCAAAATTTCCATTCAATGCATATCCTGCAGTCAATGCAGTCCAGGAGCCCACACCTTTTCTAGGAAATTGGTGAAAGGTCTGGCCTGCAATTTATATACTTATGCATTTGGCATAAATTTATATGAGGGAAGACCTTAATTGATCATTCACTTCAACTCCATTTATAATAATATAAGCATGGATCCACTCTTATCAATACATTGAGGGTAATTGGAACATTTGTAAAACAAAGAAGGAAGATCAGACATATAAGTGACAAATTGTGTCTGCTAAGATTGTGTCCTTTCTATATCAAATCAAACAAATTGTCTCAAAAGTTATGATGTTGGTGTTAAAAGTGCAATAGAGAAGTTTTGTATATATATATACTTACAATTCATTATCTCACACAGAGGATTCGTGCTGCATTTACTAAAGAAAATATTTTGATAGTAGTACCGTATTTATGCAATATACTTTCCTAAAAATGGAAACAAAACTTCAACTTTGGTTCATGAACACTTAACCAGACATTATCATTAATAGTGATAATATCTTCCTCCTTCTTCACCATATCTATTTTATTCAAAGGTCTCTTCCAAACCTATAGTCATGTCAAATTAAATTATGTTCATAATTGTAAAACTCATAAAAAACAATACCTTAAAATACAATGAAGTCAACTTCTAACCAAAATCAATAATTTGATACATTTCATATAGTCAATATCTTAGCACCATGAATGGTTGTAAAACAATTTGCAATGAGCCTAAACCTCTAAAAATATATTACTTTTAAATATAGAAGTGATGATGGTCTCAAAGCATGGAACTGTTGTAGGATGAGATAATGTTGTTCGAAATCATATATAGGAGATAATGTTGTTCGAAATCATATATAGGAGATAATAATGTAAAGATGTATATATTGACCAACAAATATTGAGTTTATTAATCACAGAGGATAACTAGATAGGTTATGAAACATCAAATAATACATATTTTGTAGATAGCATTATTGAATAATGTTGAGTGCAATTGTGCAAGCTTGGTTACCATATTTGAGTTGTTGAATAAAATTAAGAAAAATAGGTTATCAGATATTTCGTAAAGATAATATGTTGTCTAAAATGAGGACTATACATCTGATAGACATGACATATACAAATTGCTTAAAATGTTGAGCTCTTTATTACGATACTACGACATGAAGGGAGCAAGAAGCTCAAGCATTGTTACTTTTCCAAAAGAGTCTCATCTGACATATTATTTCCAAGAGTTACATTGATTCACAAACTAATCAATGCAGTGCACAAAAAATTAGGTTAGGTCTGTTCAGAAAAGAAAAATCCAAAATAAAAATAAAAATGCTTCTTTCGTGTTAAACTCCTAGGTTACTCCGAAGATGTTTACACCATGTTTGCTAGGTGCTTCATGAGATTTGGTGTACATGGTGTATGTTCATCCCCTAGATCGTCCAAGATGGATTGTAGCATGAGAGATGGTCTGTGATGGATATACATACATTTGATAGCTTGCTCAATGGATGTCAAACCTCATATGATCACTAGCTCAATATCAGGGTTTGGAAACTCTTTAGATTATTAGGATTTGGAAATATTAGCTTTCTCAATGGAGAATTGTTGGCCAGAAGAACTATCTTAGGCCAACTTAGAGAAAATAGTCCACACACTCGACTTAGTGCAGTCTTATATGTGTTTGAAGTAATTGTTTTTCACAGGATTTTAGGCCCTGTTGCCTATGTGTGGTGCTCTCAAAGATAGAGAGTCTCTTGAAGTGAGTGTATCTCAGTTTAAGACTACCTGTTGACAAACCAAGAAAATAGAATGGTGGAGAGGAGAAGTGCGTAAAGAAATGGAAGACTTCAAGGTAGAAGAAGGGGACATCCTAGCTAGTTTTGATGTAGTGTCCCTTTTCACTAAAATACCAGTAGATGAAGCCCTTAGGGTAGTTAGGGAGGTGATTGATGAAGAAACAAAAAAAACTAGTTAGAATTTGCTTAAAATCCACCTTCTTCAGCTTCAAAGGGGTATTGTATGAACAAGTTGAGGGCGTTGCTATGGGATCACCTCTTTCCCCGGTGGTGGCAAAATTGTACATGGAAGCATTTGAAAAATCAGCTATTGAAGCTTTCCCATTAGAACCAAAATGGTGGAAGAGGTTCGTAGACGATACTAACATTAACTGGCCATATGGGAGAGAAAGCCTGATTGAGTTCCTAGGACATTTGAATAGCATATCAGACCATATCAAATTCACCATGGAGGTTGAAGAAGATAACCATATTCCATTCTTGGATGTGCTCATCACAAAAAGAGATGGTGGAATGCTAGGTCATGAGGTTTATAGGAAGAAAACCCATACTGATAGGTACCCACATGTGGACTCACACCATCTACCTTCTCAAAAGATAGGAGTATTAAACACACTAGCAACTAGAGCTATTAGGATCTCAGATGGGGACCACCTAGAGCAAGAGTTAGACCACTTGTCCAAGGTCTTCCAAATGAATTGTTATAACAAAAATCAAGTCACTAGGGTGATCCAAGAAGCTCGTAAAAAATCTCGGAAACAAAATAAGAACATTGATGGAACTAAGATCACCCTTCCTTATATTAAAGGAACAACGGATGTTATAGCCAGGATCCTTCGGAAAAAAGACATGAGGGTTACCTTTTCTCCCCCAAACTCGGTAGGTAGAATGTTAGATTCTTCTAAAGACCCAATAGAACCATTAAAACAGAAGGGTGTCTATAGTGTCCCCTGCTCCTGTGATGTACCATATATAGGGGAAAATGGACACTCCATCCAAGTAAGACTCAAAGAACACTGTGCAGACATTAGACACGATCGTCATCAGAAATCAACACTAGCTGAACATGCCCACCACTCGTGCCACCACATACGCATTGAAGAAACAAAACTCATCGCTAGGGAGGAACAATATAGAAGGAGGAAGATCCAGGAGGCCATTGAGATAGAGAAGGTCCCATCAAATTTAAATAGGGATGATGGCCTTAAGCTTAGTGAATGTTGGTGCCCCATAATTCGCCATCTCAAAGACAATAATCCACATATAGAAAAACAATAACTCTAAAATCAACTAATGAATTAATAATTTTCATAACTTTAATTAAAAATTTACAAACCCTAAAACTTTTAATCCTCATCAATAAAATTTTTTAAATCTTAAAATTTTTAGTTTAGAAATTTATTAATAATTAAGAACTCTGTCAATATTAATTATTAATCCAATTAACAAAAAAAAGACTTTGAGTTTAAACTTAAGATTACAAGATTTCTTTTGAGTTAATCAATTTTTTTTTATTAATAATAATAAAACTTTACTAAATTTTTTATTAATAATAATAGAAAATTTTTTCATTATATATTGTTAAAAAGACCAAATATTAAATTTATTAAAAATAATTATTTCAACCATTAAAATTAGGGAACAAATTAAAAATAATTTAAAAAAAAAAAGTTTTTAAAATTTTGAATTAATTGAATTTTGAATTAACTAATTAACCAACCATATACTTTTAAGACTTTACTCTTAATAAAAAAATATAATTAGTTAGAATTGTTAGAACTTGTTAAAAAAAGATTAAAAAAACTATTAAAAATTAAAAATTAATAAAAAATTAAAATATAAAAAACTAGGATGTCGGCAAAACCCTAAAATTTTAAATGAACCTCACACTTATTAATTACTATCTTCCATACCTAATTTAAACTGTGAGACACTCTCTCTTGATGATGAGCCCTACTTTGCGGCTCGAAACGTCGAGAAATAATTTTACTAACGCAGTTCTCCTCTCCACCATTTTATTATCTCTCATTGTGTGATCATGAACAGCTTAAACCAAGAAAATTTAAGCTAACAATTATCTAATCCTAAGGACTAATTAACACTAAAAAAAAAACCAAAAAAAATTTGTAGCTTCTAATGTTATCCTATGATGAGATAACTGCTAATAATCTATCTAAAATGTTAGCTTCCTATCTCAGCCAAGAGCACAGATTAATTTATTTGACTAGAAGTTCGAAACAAAGAAAGCATTCACTAGTTACAGATCAGTAAGAAAAAAATACCCAACTATAAAAGTGAATTTGAATTACCTCACAATGGATTAAACAAATCTATTGTAAGCAATTTTATACATGAATTCCAAACTAGAGCCAAAGTTAACTAACAAGATATATCATTCTGAAACATGAAAGTATAATAATTACTAATTTGCAATTGAAACAAATTCAACCTGCAAGTCAGATATTTACAATAGTTGATTCACAAACCATTGCCATCATGAAAAAGTTCTTTAACATCAATATGAGGATAAATCACTTATGTTTCAAATGAGTATAAGCATTCGAATTTCCTGTAAAGCATTCCACATATAATATGAAGATTAAAATAACAAAAGAGAGAGAAACCACACAGTATAGATATCCAAAACTTAGCTATGGTTTTAGTATTCTAGCACACTTGATATTCTTCAGAAGAAGTTCAGAGAAAATCTAAGTAAATAGAATAAAATGATGCTGTATAATATCGACTCTCCCATGTGTTAGAAATCGAACCCCTATTCCAAGTTTTGAAATTGTTTATATAGAAAACATCAAACTCCTAATTCCCTAATCGTCCTATCTTCATGGAACCTTGTGGATCCCTATCCGAATATACAATAACAGAAATATCACTTGAATTCATTTCTATTTTAATTCTAATGCATGCCATGTAGTGACACCTGGAATTGAATGACACAACAGATGACTAATAACTTATTGGATAAAATCCAGTATCATTATTCCCAGGCATGAGATATCCTTGCATTAATCATCTCATCAACTGTCGATGTAAAAAATTGGAAATGTGATGCCAACAATGTAAAGGAAACGATTGTACGTTCATATCATCTCAGACAGGTAATCTTCAGCGAAACAAACTCCAAAAATGAAGCAACAGGACCAGCTTCTAGTTCATATATTCCATGACACCTAGAATTCACAAACCAAATCAGTTAACAAATCGTGGAATTCACAAACCAAATCAGTTAACAAATCGTGGACAATATAAATGAATGATAAATACAAATGCATAATAAATAGGATGCCTGCAGAATTTTAATTCTGCAGGTATCCTTATAAAACACTCTGTATTTAAGTTAAAATATGAATGTGTCTACTAACCTATAATAACCGAATTTCGTATCACCTGTATATTCAAGCAAAACCATAAAACCAAAAATGAATTCTATCTTTCAAAGCATCAAGGTTTTGGAGATGATTCAACAGAGACTCAAACCGGAACAACTCTCCTAGCTTTGTTTAGCTTGGCCTTAAACCTCACAGCCCTCATTTTTGCAATTCTGTTTTGTTTAACTAATTTTTTATTCTTTGATAGGAGGTTCTTACCATAAGCTTTATACCTGAGCTTCCTTTCCTTTAAGAGATTCCATTTATCAACCTAGATAGTCAATTCAGCTTTCAAGCTACCAATCTCTTCCATGGCGAATGCATTGACAACTTGAGATTCTTTTAGATCGGTTTCCAAAGACGATATTACCTGAGAAAAGGATATTTGAATAGGTTGTTGTGCTGGTTCCAAGTTTGGCTCTTCTACATTTCCCAACCCTAGACGTAGCTCCTGATTAACTTCTTGCTCCACGTTGGGCATTGGGTTTGATCGTTGAACACTCACGCCCTCATGTTCAGAAATCGATACATACTTGAGGTCTAGGATCGTAGGACCAATTAGGGTTTGATTTGGACAAGACTCGGTACAATCGATCTATTCAACCACCGGGGTATCTCCTGCAACCAAATCACTATTCACAAAGAGCGCGACAGCCATGCTATGAGTGGTTCAGCAAATTGCTTGATCACTCAACACTTTACTAACTTCTTGATCGGCCGGTTTGTGACTGATGTTTGGCTGTTGATGTAGCAGGGCATCATTTGAACAGGGAGGAATAGTCATGGGTTGACTCGTTTGGGGCCGAGGGTCATCAGAGGGTATGCTAGGGTTTATCTCAGACTCGAGCTTAGGGCCACCTTCATTTGGTATTTGGCCGGGCTGAAGTGCCTCGTGGTCTGGATCGTTTTGTGGACCAAGTTCCTCTAACTCAGGCTCATCTAGTTCTGTCCCAATACGCTTTCGCCTAGTTTTGGACATCCGTTGAGGCCACTCATCATTTTCCCCAAAATCGTTACAGGTAAGAAACGATTCCCAAGAATCTCCCAGTTCTCCCAATCGGTAGGAAATGAGTATCTTAATAATCCCATGATGAAACAAACTCTGTTCCTTATCTCCCACATTACCCTGATAAGTGTTGGTCATCTTCTGCAAGATATTGAGGAAGTAATATGGCATATTCACAGAATTCCCTTTAAAAACCATTAAGAGCCAAAGATGATAAAACTGAGTCTGAGACAAGCGTCCCTCGCAAGTGACATACCTGATAATAAGCCCGACCATAGCACGCCACTTCTTCTTCAGCACCCTAGACGGGAAACCAGACTTATATTCAACTCGCCGGTTAGTTGGAGTAAAAAACTCCTTCCAGTCATCACTCCTCAAATTCTTACCCTTATACCAGCATTCTCCCTCCATTGGCAGACCTATAGCCCGAGAAACAAATTCCTCTGACAATTCTAACACAATATCTCCTACCTGTGCTTTCATACCATCAAATGAAGTCATGAATGCCCTGGAGACCATTAAATTAAAACCAGAGAACCTTTACGCAAACCCTAACCATCCTTCCCTTACCACCATTTCACGGCATTCGGGAGCAGCGTCTAAGTATTCATCACCAATGAGCTCGAATCTAGAGACGGGAGCCATAGCAATGTTCACACAAACCTCAGAGATCTTCAAAACCCTAACTGAGAAATGAAACAAGTTAATCCTTAGCCCGCGCAGGTTTATCAAATCCCCAACTGACTTCATTCCACCAGGGTACTGTGAATACTCATGCGCGGTCATGGAACACAGGATTATGATGTCTTCGAATTGGCAAAGGTTAACAGAATTCACAGAGAGCTTATGGTGCAATAATGCCTCTCAAAACAATGACAAGCGAGTGATAGTTGGACGTGACATTTGCCTTATGTGAATCAACAGATGGAAAACATTTTGGTTAGGCGAATATCAAACCTTTAATCCCCATGGTGTTCTCAATATTAACCGAAACATTCTCATATCAACACAACACTAAGGTATAATCAAAGTTCCAAACCTCCAAAGTATAAATTAATGCCCCCCACTATGTAATCATCCACCACCACGTATCATTAATACCAAGATTTTCACAATACAAGATGGTATTGATTTAATCGAAGTCATGGTTATCATTGCAATGATGAGCAATAATTAATGAATGTAACCAAAACCAAAAATTATCCCTTGAAGAACATTTTAGTCACTTATGATCGAATCATGATACTTATCTCACCTCCAAGCATCACTAAAAATTTCATAATCCTATAGATCTCATCTCATCATAGAATTCAAAGTTCCTATATGGGGATGAGTATATAAAGATGGTGAACTTGTGATATTAATATAAAATGAGTTTTTACCCTCATAATTGTTATAATGAGAATGAACTTTTGGAAGTGGAAGATTTCATTGGACCAAGCATATGAATTGGAAAACAAATTGCCATATAAGGTATCAATCTATTGAGTGAATCAATCAGAGACTATTAATATAATGAATTTGCTTGACTTTGAATTTGCAAAGATGACCGATGTTGTAAAATTAGGAGCTGCTAATTTTTAGGATTACGAATTTTACAAATAATCAACCAGAAATATGAAACTAAGTCAAGAATTCACTTCAAAAATTAAGACTGATGCTAATCCCTCTATACCAATCAATTTATCAACTTTATTAGGAGTACCTTCAGAATCAAATATTGTGAAGGCACTCCTAAAATATAAATGGATGAGTGTTGATCAAGGTTGTGACATGCAGTATGGTTCATTGTCATCAAAACTTATGTAATGTCCAATTGGATTTTAGTGTTCAATTGCTCCGAAGGGTGTTGCTTGCCAATAAATGGCGACATGCTGGGACCGAACTAGTTATCTCTGTGGCGAAAGGAAAAACTTCAATACCTCAGATAATCAGAAACGATGTTTTGAAGTATCAAACCCCTGTTTGAATGATTCAAACCAAAACTAGTTCCAAAATGTGGGCCTTACTTATTTACCAACAATGAGCCTTTGGCTGTTACCTGGGTATTCCTTACCTACTTCAACTTTTGACAATCAGGGTGAAGAATGACTTAGCTCCATAGGAAATATTTGAGGCTTGAGACAGCTTAACCAATGTTAGTGAAAGATGTAGCTAGTCAAGAATGCCAGATAATTCTCTTCTCATGTAAACAAAAGGAAGCAGGTGATATTTATTTTTTTTATTTTTTTTTATATTTTTTTTATGCTATTATATATACAGATGAATAAACACGAAAATCATTAATCAGAGATACTACCTTAGCTTGGTAACTAAATGATGGTAGCATTATTCACCAATCCTACCAGAAACTGATCAAGCTAGCTCGTAATGAGACTTCCTGCCCCTTAGCTTTTAAACCAAGGATCGTTGTCCTAGCTTGGTGACCAGATGTAGACAACGTCAATCCAATAGAACCTATGATCATAACCAGACCAGCTCAGCACGAGACCTTCTGTCCTCTGATTAACTTTTCCCGTATTCAAAATTTAAAACAAATTAAAGGATTTTAGTTCAAGACTACTGTTCAGGCTTGGTGACCAGAAATTAACAACATCATTCATGAGAGCCACTGAAGATAGATAGGCCGGCTCGTGATGAGACCTCCTGATTCTTATTTTTCGAACAAGAATCATCACCCCAGCTTGGTGACCAGATAAGGTGCTGTCATCTCCAATAGTGCTGATGATCATGACAGATCGGCTTTGTAAAAAGACCTCCTATTCTTGAACTAAAATTCTATTATTATGGGTTATTTACAAAGTATTTACAAAAAAAAAACATGAGTGAGAAAACCACTGGCCTCTTGAGATAGCTTAAGAGTGACTAAACATTGGTCAACTGATCTACAGGCCTAGTAGACACTACTGGAACCAGTAAGTAAGTGTCCTAAGTCATCAGCCTTTTGGGTAAGCATCCGAAGATAACAGTTAATGATTGCTACAAAAGACAACAGGTTCACACACTAAAACCAATTGCAGAAATTAAGTCACCTTGTAGGCATCAGATACTCGAAACAAAATCAATAATTACGATCTGATAAGTATTTCAATCATCCCAGTTGACACAGTTTTAACAAGTAATAAGTCCTCCAATCTAGGTCATATGTTCAAGCCAGATTCAAGCAAGAGTGCAGGGTATGTCTGCTGAAAAGGGATTTTACAAAGAGGGTCAAGCTGACTATGTACAAATGCTTTATATTTGAAATATTTACAATCCTTGAAGATGATGTATCTACAAAAAATCAGAACAGGCTGACTCTATGACTCAACTGGATTAATATAATTCTGCAAAATGAGATCTGACAAAGCAATGAGTCATCTGATTCACTTAGCAGGTCAAACTTTGTTGAATCGAAAATTGTTTAAATCACCAGAATATGATAAAAACAAAACAGGGATTACTATATTCAATTGTATGCATGTGAATCTGTGTTATGTATAGCAATTAATCAACAAAGATGATGAAGTCATAAGAAATTCAGTAAGAAGTTGATTGACTTGATTGTGATTAGACAACCATCAACAAGTAAATAAAATCAGGATGGTCTTGATAATGAAAAATTGTTTGATGTAACCAATCACCAGATATTTATAGGTAAGCGTAATTCATGACTGATATGAAAAATAATCAGGAAGTGTGAGATCATCAGATTAAACAATCCTGAAAATCTAAAACAAAGATAACTATGTACAAAAGTATTTACAATGAAAATGTACAATGAGAATGGATTGAATGATGCAAGACTACTGGAAATATTTTTTGAGGACTTGCCTGTTCACCGGAAAGGTATCAGGCTGTCCCTGCAAAGTTTGCAACCGAAAGGTGTTGGGGTCTAACTTTTCTACTATGGTATATGGGCCCAACCAAAGTCTCTGAAATTTCGTATGGTCCTTTTTGTCCTCATGTGCTTTATCCCATTTTAAAACGAGGTCACCTATCTAAAAATTTCTATCCGAGGATGATGCATGATTAAACCGGGATTTAACAATTTTCTAATGCTTTGAGAAATGTTGTTTGCATTTTCCCTCTCCTCCTCTAATTTCAACAACATATTTATTCTTTTTTCAATAGCAGAGCATTCTATGTCTTGTACAGATTGCGCAAGTTGTAAGGAAGGCAAGAACATATTTGGAGGGAGTATAGCCTTGGTGCCATATACCAGAAAGAATGGGGAATTACCGACATAAGAATTTGGGGTAACTCTGTCAGCCCACAATGCTTGATACATAATGGTATGCTAATTCCTGTGGCTTTCAGCTATTGACCTTTTAAGAATTTTCAACAAGTTCTTGTTCGTTGACTCGGCAAGGCCATTGCCTTGTGGATGATAATTAGCTGAAAACCTGATTCTAATTCCCTTTTCTACTGCGAACTCAGTCAATTCTCCAGAAGCAAAATACGATGCTTTGTCAAAGACTAAAGACTCAGGCAGTCCAAATCTACTAATTATATGAGTCTCAACAAAATCGAGTACCTGATTTGTGTTGACTACCCACAGTGGAGCAGCTTCAAACTAACGGGTGAAATAATTAGTGGTAGTTATGATGTATTTATGTTGGAGAGAAGATGGAGGATCGATTGGCCCCACTATGTCGAGTCCCCATTGTTGAAAGGGTTTGTCCACAACCACTGGCTGTAAAGGGAAAGCTGGCCTTTTGATTCTACCAGATGCCCTCTGACAATCTTGGCATTTTCTCATAAAAGAATGAACGTCTTTGAATAAGGTTGGCTAAAGATAGCCTGCTCTCAAAACTTTGTGAGCAGTAGTGTCGCCATCGAAGTGACCACCAGCATGGCCATCATGAAATTGTTTCAAGACTGACTCAGACTCTTCCTTTTCTAAGCAGCGGAGCAGGACACCATCTGCATTCTTCCTGAAAAGTATGTTGTTCACTAATTGATATGGTGCTGATTTCAATCTGACAGCTCTCTTTTTCTTTGGTTCCAAGTGGTATGGAGCACTTGTTGTTTCCAGATAAATGCGAATGTCAGTGTACCAGGAATTAGCAGGATCTGGGATAAAATAAACTTCCTTTTGCAGCAATGAAGCATCTAAGGGTAAGTCATCTTGACTAGAAAGCAAATGAGCTGATTCCCAACCCTCATACAACCTGAGAGGGTTTGATCTCTAGATCATACTCCTGTAAAGAAACCATCCAATGTGCCCGTTTTACTCCTGATCCTTTTGTACCAACATGTTTCTTACAGTAGAGAAAGGAACAATGGCTTTTGTTTTTGACTTCAGCAGATAAGGCCTGAAGTGCTTCACTGCTTTGAACACAGCGAAAGCTTGTTTATCTACTTCGTGGTAGTTTAGTTCGGCTCCTTTCAAATTCGATCTCATGAATGAAATCGGTACTTCATGGTCTTCCTGATTCTTTTGAGTAAGGACATCAGTGTAAAATATGTCAGAGGTGAAGGTATAAAGAATGAAGTCTTTCTTAAAATCGAGACTCAAAAGTGCAAGGGCTTCAGCAATAGCTTCTCTTATCCTGATGAATGACTCTCTCTCTTTCTCTCCCCATATAAAGTCGCTATCCTTCTTTATCATGTTCTGTAGTGGACGAACTATTTCTGAAAAACTCGGGACAAATCTCCTTACAAAGTTTATTTTTCCCATGAAGGATTGCATAGATTTCTTGGTGGCCGGGAAAGGAATTTTAGAGATAGCTTCGGTTCTTTCCGGGTCAATCATAATTCCTTCTTTTGATACCACAAATCCTAGCAAAACTCCCTCTGTGACTGCAAAGATCGTTTTTTTGGGGTTTAAGGAAATTCCAAACCTCCTATAGCGTTTAAGGAATTTGTGTAGGTGGAAGATATGATCAGATCTATTTTTTGAATATACCGTAACGTCATCTAAGTAGACAACCACAAAGTGATTGATCAGACCTCTGAAAGCAACATCCATCACCCGTTGGAATGTATCCCCAGCGTTTATTAATCTGAAGGGCATCTTCATATAGGCATAGGTTCCCCAAGGGGTCCTAAAGGTAGTTTTCATTTGATCCCCGGGAGAGACCAGGACTTGGTTATACCCAGAAAAACCGTCCAATAAAGACAACATCTGGGCACCGGAAACTTTCTGGAGGATCTGTTCCATTGGTGGAACTGGATAGTTTTCCTTTTCTGATGATCAGTTTAAGTTTCAAAAATCTATGCACAACCTAATGTCTCCATTTTTCTTTCTGATAGGAACTAGGTTTGCTACCCACTGAGTGTGACGTACTGGAAATATGATCCTAGCAGCAAGCAGTTTGTTCAGCTCTTTCTTTACCGCAGGTTCTAAAGTAGGGTGCATTTTCCTGAGTTTCTATTGGAATGGCTTCACTTCTTGTTTCATGGGAATTATGTGTTGTATTATCTGTGTGTCAAAAGTTTTTCAGGTCATCATATGTCTATGAGAATACGTCTTTAAACTCTTTAAACATTTTGACCAAAGCTGCTTTCTCAGTTTGAGTGCAATTTGAACCTAAATTTATGTTTTGGGGATTTGTTTATGTGCCTAAGTTTATGATTTCATAACACATGCTAGAACTGTTCGTCTTGTAGTTAGGCACTCCTTTGAACTTATCATGTAGATCATAAAAATTTTCAAGTCTGAGAACTGAAGTAGGGATTGAATTTACCAGCTTAAATGATTCATCAACAGAATGAGGCGGATGGATTATTGAGAAATTGTGCAGATCTTCGTCATGCGTGATCTCGTCGATCGCTGTTTCTTTAAAAACATCTTCCCTTGTTAAGAAGTCAATAATCTGAGAATCATCATTAAAGACACGCCAATTAGTGATATTATCAGGGATTGATGGTCTAAATAAAATTCAATAGAAAAGATATTGGGAGAAAAATTTTCCGATGGTAGAAGCCATGAGGCCACATTCTCCAAAAGATCAGCTTCTGTATTCTGAAAGTGAGGAATAGAGTTAATATTAAAGGCATCAAATGCTGAAATCGAGTTCCATACCTCCTTTTGATAGCTTCGCAGATGGTTAGATAGACAATGTATAGAATTGCGAACTTGACGAACAATGATTTCAGAATCACCGAAAGCTACCAATACCTTCACATTTAAATCTAACGCTTTCTTTAACCCCTGAATGAGAGCCTCATATTCAGCTGAATTGTTTGTGCACAGAAATTTCAGTCTGCAAGACAACAAGTGTTTATTTCCTAAAGGGTCGAGGAGCAGACATCCTGCTCCTGCGCCTTCTTTTGATTGTGCACTGTCAAAGTATAAGTGCCAAGGCTTATCTACATTATTCACACTATTTACAACATTTAACAATCTGGAGGAAGCTTCCTGGAAATCACAATGTAAAATTTCATATTTATTTACAGAATCAGCAAATGCTGATTTATGTGCATGAAAAGTGCCTAAATCAGAATCAAAACCAATGTTTCCTAGAATTGAGTCGCTAAACATAACCAGTTTGTTAGGTGAATCAATCTCAGTCATAGTATGTTTCATGTATCTTTCCCTATCAATTCTGATCTGATTAGGTCACCCATTCTTAGGTAGCCATAGATGTGACCAATCGATCGAAAAATAGCCCTTTAAAGCTTGAGACCAGTCACAACTTAGAAACAACCCATACACATCTGGTATGTCTGCCACTACAATGTCAATAACTTGAAAAATTTGCGGATTGTTAGCCATCCTAATCATTACTCCTTTCAGCTCCCCTGGAATTTTCACCTTAGAGCGGTCAAGTTGAATGATCTGAGTTTCACAAGGAACAATCTCAGCATTCAATTTCTTGCATACCGAATAAGGCATAACGTTTGATGATGCCCCGAAATCGACCATGCAGTTATAGACATTCCGGTTAAAGATTTCAAATGTCACTAGGAAAGGGGGAGTTGTGGACTTGGAATTCTTTCCTATCAGCGTATCCCTATCAGCAGCTGTCTTATTGTCATTATTGAAACTTGCCACCCCTTTACTGGTGGTGGGATCAAAATTATTAGCTGCAGATGTGGAAGGCTGATTTCTTCTATTATTGATATTAGATGGAGATGGTAGGTTTGAAAATATTGACCCTCTTGGCATAGGATAAATTTTTAACAAGTCAAGCATGCTTATGTTTTCTCTTTGTTTTTTAAGATCATCTATGATGTCATATTGGAGGTCTTTGTCTTGAATTGTAGAATGCTGATTTGTAAGCTGCGGACCGTTCCTAGGAGTGGGTGATGGTTGAGAGTTGACAGGACCTTTACTCCTAGTATTATGAGTATGTTGATTGATGAAAACAGAGTTGTCATGACACTCATCTTGACTTACTGAGTTGTCCCAAAAATGACAGTTGAATGGGAGGGTATCTTCAGAAATTTCCTCTTTAGGTTCAGGTTGTTCATGTTCCTAATGTTCTTCTAACTCATGGTCAGATGAGGTTTCAGGTAAAGCATAAACAACCCTAATTGTATTGAAGATTTCCTCATTGGTCGAAATTTCAGGGGGAGCATTTTGTCGCGCGTTGGGTGGTGTATACGGTTGATATGGAGCCTTAAAATTTCCTCTATTCAAGGTTCCTTCTCCATTGTTTCTTTTTAACATTACCACTTCATTCGTCAGGGACCTAACTGCTTGTTGTAATTTTTCCATATCCAAGGCAGAGGTATCTTTCTTATATGTATTAGTTCTTTGTGTAGCTTCGCTTCTTTTGCGCATGGGGTTGTCGAATTTACTGCTATTCCTTGGTTCGAAAGTCATGGAATTTTTTTCAACCTTGATTACTTCTTAGAAAGTTTCAACCAAAGTGGTTTTTCCAGCTTTCTTGACAAACATCCCAAGAGATTTCGGCAAGGCAGAGGACAAATTCTCAATTATAATATCCTCTGGTGGTTGAGAAGTTGCTGGTATTCTATTCAACAAGGCGAGGAATCGTTGGTTAAAATATTTCATGCGTTCCTTGTTTTCCATCCTAATTCTGGCCAATTCAAGTGCTAATACTGCAGGTGTCTTATCCTCTCCAAATTTGTTTATGAAAGATTGACTGAAATCAACCCAGCTTGATTGAAATCAACCCAGCTTGTTATGGATCCTTGGGTTAGGGAGAAGTACCAACTTGCAGCTTTTCCTTTGAAAGTTAAAGGAAACAAGTAGCATATGACATCCTTGTGCTGAACATTCATGGTCTGCACAACGAGGATGAACTTAGCGATATGGTTTTCTACAGGCTCTTTGTTGGCAGGATCAAATTTCGGTAAAATTTTATTAGGGTGCTTTGGCAAGTTATGTTGTACTCCAGGTATAGCAACAACACCTCGTCGTAACCAGGGTTAGTTG
Organism: Larix kaempferi; assembly: GCA_027924585.1. Taxonomy (NCBI): domain Eukaryota; kingdom Viridiplantae; phylum Streptophyta; class Pinopsida; order Pinales; family Pinaceae; genus Larix; species Larix kaempferi. The sequence goes on from BSBM01000372.1 coordinate 34,345,719, forward strand.
TTTTTTTTATCTCCTCCATCTCAGTCACCCATTTCCTGATCAGATTTAGAATCTGATGAAGATTGGTTGTTATGGTCATGTGGGGTATCACATGGTGAATCAGGGGGTGAAGGGGGTTCGTCAAAACCACCAGAAGTTGGGAGTTGTCTAGAAGTATTCGTGTTTATTTCTCCTCTATGAAAACCACTAAGATGGTAATTAGACGATCTTACTGAGGAATGAACAGGTTCTTCGCCACTTGGTTCGTCAACCGTTTGGGTTGGATTATGGGGTCTCCTAGGTATACCGAAATTGATCGGGGGAATTCCTGTCTGGCGAGAATAGCCTATGGTCAAAATACGTCATGACTCTTCCAGGGGTTCTTGTATGTCTTCCGGGGTAACTGGTATTATGCAGTATGGCAGCCCTAACAATATTCACAAGAGGTGTAGTTGTAGAGTAAATTTGTGATGTAGGGGTAGGACTAGATACCGGTTCAAGATTGCTGAGAAGGGGAGTAGTTTGACTGGTTGTGGGAGTAGTATGTGATTGTTTAGCCATTAAGCTTTTAGTTCAGGCCCTCCTTCTAGCGCCATTTTTTGGCCAGAAGAATTGTCTTAGGCCAACTTAGAGAAAAACAGTCCACACACTCGACTTAGTGCAGTCTTATATGTGTTTGGAGTAACTGTTTTTCATAGGATTTCAGGCCCTATTGCCTATGTGTGGTGATCTCAAATATAGAGAGTCTCTTGAAGTGAGTGTATCTCAGTTTAAGACTACCTGTTGACAAACCAAGAAAATTTAAGCTAACAATTATCTAATCCTAAGGACTAATTAACACTAAAAAAAAACCAAAAAAAATTAGTAGCTCCTAATGTTATCCTATGATGAGGTAACTGCTAATAATCTATCTAAAATGTTAGCTTCCTATCTTGGCCAAGAGCACAGATTAATTTATTTGACTAGAAGTTTGAAACAAAGAAAGCATTCACTAGTTACAGATTAGTAAGAAAAAAATACCCAACTATAAAAGTGAATTTGAATTACCTCACAATGGATTAAACAAATCTATTGTAAGCAATTTTTCACATGAATTCCAAACTAGAGCCAAAGTTAACTAACAAGATATATCATTCTGAAACATGAAAGTATAATCAATACTAATTTGCAATTGAAACAAATTCAACCTGCAAGTCATATATTTACAACAGTTGATTCACAAACCATTGACATCATGAAAAAGTTCTTTAACATCAATATGAGGATAAATCACTTATGTTTCAAATGAGTATAAGCATTCGAATTTCCTGTAAAGCATTACACATATAATATGAAGATTGAAATAACAAAAGAGAGAGAAACCACACAGTATAGATATCCAAAACTTAGCTATGGTTTTAGTATTCTAGCACACTTGATATTCTTCAGAAGAAGTTTAGAGAAAATCTAAGTAAATAGAATAAAATGATGCTGTATAATATCGGCTCTCCCATGTGTTAGAAATCAAACCCCTATTCCAAGTTTTGAAATTGTTTATATAGAAAACATCAAACTCCTAATTCCCTGACAATCCCATCTTCATGGAACCTTGTGGATCCCTATCCGAATATACAATAACAGAAATATCACTTGACTTCATTTCTGTTATAATTCTAATGCATGCCTGTAGTGACACCGGGAATTGAATGACACAACATATGACTAATAACTTACTGGATAAAATCCAGTATCATTATTCCCGAGCACGAGATATCCTTGCATTAATCATCTCATCAACTGTCGGTGTACAAAATTGGAAATGTGATGCCAACAATGTAAAGGAAACGGTTGTACGTTCATAGCAGCTCGGACAGGTAATCTTCAGCGAAACGAACTCCAAAAATGCAGCAACAGGACCAACTTCTAGTTCATATATTCCATGACACCTGGAATTCACAAACCAAATCAATTAACAAATCGTGGACAATATAAACGAATGATAAATACAAATGCATAATAATTAGGATGCCTGCAGAATTTTAATTCTGCAGGTATCCTTATAAAACACTCTGTATTTAAGTTAAAATATGAATGTGTCTACTAACCTATAATAACCGAATTTTGTATCACCTGTATATTCAAGCAAAACCATAATACCAAAAATGAATTCTATATTTCAAAGCATCAAGGTTTTGGAGATGATTCAACAGAGACTCGAACCGCAACAACTCTCCTAGCTTCATTCAGCTTGGCCTTAAACCTCACAGCCCTCATTTTTTCAATTCTTTTTTGTTTGATTAATTTTTTATTCTTTGACAGGAGGTTCTTACCATAAGATTTATACCTGAGCTTCTTTTCCTTTAATAGATTCCATTTATCAACCCAGGCAGTCAATTCGGCTTTCAAGCTTGCAATCTCTTCCATGGCGAATGCATTGACAACTTGAGCTTCCTTTAGATCAGTTTCCAAAGACGATATAAACTGAGCAAAGGGTATTTGAACAGGTTGTTGTGCTGGTTCCAAGTTTGGCTCTTCTACATTTCCCAGCCCTAGACATAGCTCCTGATTAACTTCTTTCTCCACGTTGGGCATTGGGTTTGATCATTGAACACTCATGCCCTCATGTTCAGAAACCAATACATACTTGAGGTCTAGGATTGTAGGACCAATTGGGGTTTGATTTGGCCGAGACTTGATAGAATCGCTTAGTTCAAACACAGAGGTATCTCCTGCAACCAAATCCCTATTCGCAAAGAGCGCGACAACCATGCTACAAGTGGTTCGGCGAATTGCCTGATCACTCAACACTTTACTAACTTCTTGATCGGCCAGTTTGTGACTGATGTTTGGCTGTTGATGTAGTAGGGCGTCATTTGAACATGGAGGAATAGTCATGGGTTGACTCATTTGGGGCCGAGGGTCATCAGAGGGTATGACAGGGTTTATCTCAGACTCAACCTTAGGGCCACCATCATTTGGGATTTGGCCGGGCTGAAGTGCCTTGTGGTCTGGATCATTTTAAGGACCAAGTTCCTCTAACTTAGGCTCATCTAGTTCTGTCCCAATACGCTTTCGCTTCATTCTGGACATCCGTCGAGGCCACTCATCATTTTCCCCAAAATCGTTACGGGTAAGAAACGATTCCCAAGAATCTCCCATTTCTCCCAATCGGTAGGAAATGAGTATCTTAATAAGCCCATGATGAAACAAAATCCATTCCTTATCTCCCACATTACCTTGATAAGTGCTGGCCATCTTCTGGAATCTATTAATGAGGAAGTAATACGACATATTCATAGGATGCCCTTTAAAAACCATTAAGAGCCAAAGATGATAAAAATGAGTCTGAGACAATCATCCCTCGCAGGTGACATACCTGATAATAAGCCTGAGCATAGCACGCCACTTATTCTTCAGCAGCCTAGACGGGAAAACAGACTTATATTCAACTCGCCGATTAGCTGGAGTAAAAAATCCTTCCAGTCGTCACTCCTCAAATGCTTACCCTTATACCAGCATTCTCCCTCCATTGGCAAACCTATAGCGCGAGAAACAAATTCCTCTGACAATTCTAACACAATATCTCCTACCTATGCTTTCATACCATCAAATGAAGTCACGAATGCCATGGAGACCATTAAATTAAAACCAGAGAACCTCTACAGAAACCCTAACCATCCTGCCCTTACCACCATTTCACGGCATTCGGGAGCAGCGTTTAAGTATTCATCACCAATGAGCTCGAATCTAGAGATGGGAGCCATAGCAACGATCACACAAACCTCATAGATCTGCAAAACCCTAACTGAGAAACGAAACAAGTTCATCCTTAGCCCGTGCAGGTTTTTTCAAAGCCCCAACTGACTTCATTCCACCAGGGTACTGTGAATACTCATGCGTAGTCATGTAACGCAGGATTATGATGTCTTCGAATTGGCAAAGGTTAGCAGAATTCACAGAGAGCTTATGGTGCAATAATGCCTCTCAAAACAATGAGAAGCGGGTGATAGTTGGACGTGACATTTGCCTTATGTGAATCAACAGATGGCAAACATTTTGGTTAGGTGAATATCAAACCTTTAATTCCCATGGTGTTCTCAATATTAACCGACACATTCTCATATCAACACAATGCTAAGGTATAATCAAAGTTCCAAACCTCCAAAGTATAAATTAATGGCCCCCACTACGTAATCATCCACCACCACATATCATTAATACCAAGATTTCCATAATACAAGATGGTATTGATTTAATTGAAGTCATTGTTATTGCAATGATGAGAAATAATTAATGAATGTAACCAAAACCAAAATTTATCCCTTGAAGAACATTTTAGTCACTTATGATCGAATCATGATACTTATCTCACCTCCAAGCATCATTAAAAATTTCATAATGCTATAGATCTCATCTCATCATAGAGTTCAAAGTTCCTATATGGGGATGAGTATATAAATATGGTGAACTTGTGATATTAATATAAAATGAGCTTTTACCCTCATAATTGTTATAATGAGAATGACCTTTTGGAAGTGGAAGATTTCATTAGACAAAGCATATGAATTGGAAAACAAATTGCCATATAAGGTATCAATCTATTGAGTGAATCAATCAGAGACTATTAATATAATGAATTTGCTTGACTTTGAATTTGCAAAGATGACTGATGTTGTAAAATTAGGAGCTGCTAATTTTAAGGATTATGAATTTTACAAATAATCAACCAGAAATATGAAACTAAGTCAAGAATTCACTTCAAAAATGAAGACTGATGCTAATCCCTCTATACCAATCAATTTATCAACTTTATTGGGAGTACCTTCAGAATCAAAGATTGTGAAGGCACTCCTAAAATATAAATGGATGAGTGTCGATCAAGGTTGTGACATGCAGTATGGTTCCTTTTCATAAAAAATTATGTAATGGCCAATTGGATTTTAGTGTTCAATTGCTCCGAAGGGTGTTGCTTGCCAACAAGACTAGAGATTATGGTTTGGAAACTCTTGGTTGTGTTTGAGGAAGAAAACGATGACATATTACCTTGGAAATAACCTTACACACCCAATCCATCGCATCTTTGACAAATACAGCCATTGCCGAATCTGTTCCGACAATAATCATCCAATATTCAGTCCAAAAATCATCCTCAAGGCCAGGTGTTTCTCATTTATCCGCAACCATCAAATGAGGAGGTATAACCATATGTATATGTCTAATTCTGCATGCCAAAGGCGACAACAATTACAAGAATAAGTGCCTGGTTGAACCTTTATATATATGAACATAGGTTGTGCTTGTTTTAGATAACACAAATAGAGTGTGTTAAATAACATCCGGTTTAACATAATTAAGACTGCTAGGCATGGATGAAGTGCTTGCATATTGGTTGAAAATATGTATTTATCTTGTGAATGGGAAGAAGGATGGTTGAATGAAGTCTTGTGATTGCATAATTGAAAATAATATAGAGTACGTTATTTTATTTTGGCATTACAAAGTGTGATCATTCGGCTGGCAATATAATTTCACTTGTTTCCCTTGGTTCAACATTGCCTTTGGGATTGCAAAGCCAACGAACTGATCATTGAAGCCAGCTTTGAAACAAAGCATTCGTTCTGGTTAAACAACAATGATGAAGAATCTTGCACTCCTTTTGAGAGTTATCATATACACAATTAATTATCTAAATTCCTTGTTGATGAAAAGAACAAGCCATGGACCTATTTTTTCCGGATCGAGGAGATCAACCAAGGGTGAGTGCATTTAAAATAAATACCATTGCATAGACTTAACAACTTTAGATTATGTATACACTGAATAAGATGAATAAATTGCAGATTTATGTGAAGCGTACATGTTTTAAGTATTATTGCAACTTTGTATTAAAAAAAATAGGTGTTATTGTAAGTTGTATAAAAAAAAAAGGTGAATTCAAGAGTTGAATGAGTAACTAGAAGGTAGTGCTCTATAATATTTCAAATGCAAGGGCTTGACAAGCCATTGGAAGGTAGGATTATATATTTGAGAAAATGTGGAAGTAATGCAAAGTAATTAAATAATTTCTATCCTTCCTTAATTATGAGGTTTGTTAATGTCCTATGGCAGTGTCCTGCTTATAGAAATAAATATAGAAGATATTTTTATGAGCTACTTTGATCTTATCCATATGTCTGCATTTTTTTTGGAATGTTGCTTCAGGAAACACACCCCAAGGTTGGGGGATACATACACTACACAACTTGAACTATCTTTGTCTTTGATGCTAGTTTTGAGAGGCAACTATTCCACCAAAATCATCTGGGACTTGCACCTGTCTTCATCTCTTTTTGAGATGTGCCATTGGGTGGGAAAAAGACCACAATAAGAATGGAACCCTGGTGGATGGCTTACCACTATGTTGACCTTGGTTTCAAAAGTTTTTTTAGCACACCATTCTTCTGACAATCCTGCTGCAACTGCCAATGTTATGAGTCTCCAGGTAAAACATATTTACCACTTGTCATTATCATGTTACAATCCATGTCCTCTGTTCTTATTTATCTCAAGAAAATTCTGATTTGAAATGAACATTAGAGTTTGTATGGTTCTTTTCAGTAACGTAGTCAACTTTCTTTGTTCTATGCTGTCAAGCATCCATATGACTGGTTTGTTCATTGACCTCTTAATGATTTTTTTATTGATTAGCATGTACATCATAATGAAGCTGTCAATGCACTAATATATGGTTCTTGTTTGTTACACACATAAAAAATGCTATGGATGGACTCCCTTAGCACGTCCTCAACTAAGTTACTTATTTTATGTTTTCATTATAGCTATCATGGATTTATAATTTATTTGGATTAGATTGGGGTCCTTGGTTCCAAATATTGACTTATGTGTTGAATATTGATAGTTTATAGTTTCTAATGGTTAATTACTTGACTAATGATGTTGACACAACATTTATCGATAGGGGTTCACTTCGCATTGTCATCAACAAACATCAACCAAACTCCCTTAAACACCGACCTGGAAAGGTTTAACTCTTTCCAGCAACACTCGCAGAGCAAGTGAAGTCTCACACAAGATGTATAAGGGGGTTGCAGGAACCAAGTTTCCTCAGTGGAGTTGAGGACATGCATCAAACACACATCACACTCTCAAAAACCAAAGATTATACCTTTCGCATTATGCTAACACTTCATCATTCACAGATTCAATACATAATGGACATTTGCATCAACATGATCAAACTACTCATTTGCATGAACATAAATTACCAAACCATAGAGTATTAAACATTTTGCAAACATTTGTATTCTCAAAACCTGCGGAATGACCTTCGCAGAATAGTCAATGCATCATAATGTGGATACAAAACAGATCAAAGATCAAATATGGATCAAAACTGGATCGAAATGGGATTCCCTTAGGCTTACAATCATGCTCCTATTTATATGAAATTAAGTGGTTACAAAACGGTCCATATGACCAATTCTAACAACCTAAACTAATCTTGTGCTTCCTCGTTCTCTGTGAATGACCCTTCTTTCATGGATTATCCCTTTTTGCATCTATCGGCTTTCGTGCTTCATGCAGACTAATCCTGTGCCAATGGGCCCCCAACACAAACTTGTGGCTCTCCCTTGAGTCACATCAATTGGACACCTCTGGTGCTATTCTCATCCTTCGCTCTAAACTTCTGAAGTTGTTCTTTCCATCTAGATATCGCTGTCATGTACTTCTCAAACTCATCCTCTAGTATTTAGAAACCTTCGTCATCTATCCCTTTTGCGCCACCTGGTGCACTTCATGCTTGTTCCGGACTGGGGAAAAGTTCATCTACGGCACCAAAATGTGAAACAGGCCAACTGCTCTGGCACATCTGTTTCGCACCTTGGATTGTCTGCTGCTGGAGCTAGTGAGCCTCAGCCCCTGGTGTTCAGGTGGTCGTAGGGTCCATAAGTCTTCTAACTACTACCACGCTCTTAGACATCTCGATTGAGACTTCATTTTCATTCCTCCTGATTGTCTGCGCCATTTCCTTCATTGGTTGTTCATGCACACTCATTGTTCTGGCCCTTAGCGCACCTATAGTGCTTCCACATGAAATGAAACGAATCATTTCCACAGCTTTCTTGGAATTTCTTACTCAACTTACTGCCTTACCAACTTGTGTCATGGAGTTTACTAAATCTCCTCTTCCAACTTACGGATACTTCCTTGCTCAATTGATCTTCCACGCCTGTATTTATGCTTGCTCCTTGTGTCCTTGATTCCTGATTCTTGAATCATTTACGAAATATTTTCGATATCCATCCGATTTTATCATCATACTCCTCCACCATCTTCTGGTGATACTGATCCATAGTAATCATGCTTGGATTTGACTCTCGCGTGCTAAACGTGCGAAGCATCGACGAGCAAACCGGCTGGCCATGCTTCCACTTCTTGTCATAATTTTTTTCTCCTCTGGTTCTCAACTGCTATGTGCCTGATCATGGTGATAGGGTTTCAACCTATTCCCGTTTACCAGCTTAGGCAACAATACCCGATCTAAACTTTGTAGCTGCACCGCACCTCCATCAATGACAAAAATTATGATGTAGGGACCTAACCAATGCATTTGTAACTTACCCGGGTGCTTAGCAAACTTACTTTCATATAGAAGAACTGTATCTCCACGCTGAAAGTTCTTTTGTTTAACATGGTGATCATGCCAATCCTTCTTTCGATCATTTTCTACCTTCTGATGAAATCCTGTGATGAATCGATCCTCATTGAGCTATATCATTTGTTCCAACCGTTCCTCCAATACTCCGTCATCGCTCATTCCTGTGGCTGCTGCCAAACTTGGTACAATATACTCCATCGGCATGATTGCTTCCTGTCTGTAAATGAGCTTGAATGGGGTCTGGCCGGTTAGTCATTTACATGTATTGTCATACGCCCAAAGTATCGCCAGATTTTTCAAATCCCAATCATCTCGGTCTACATTACACACCTTGGTGAGTGCATGCTCCAATATCTTATTGAACACCTCAACTATCCCATTCGCTTGAGGGTGGTAGAGGTAATCTTCTTGTGTTAAATTTGAAATTCCGCCGTCATCGCTATGATTGTCTGATTAACAAAATGAGTCCCTTGGTCACTCATTAGGATTTTTGGGCACCCAAACTTGGTGACCACATTATCGAAGAGGAAGTGTGCTTCAGTCGCAGTTGAGCAATCATTCACAGGTGCAGCTTCTGCCCATCGCGTCAAATAGTCTGTCGCAATGATGATGTAGCATGACCCTGTTCTTTTGACTGGTGGCTTGATGGGTCCAACAAAGTCAACTACCCACTTGTTGAAAGCCTGCAATGTCACTTGGGGTACCAGCGACATTTCATCCCTTAGTGAAGACTTCCCTATCCGTTGACATACTTCGTAGCTCTTGGCGTAGTCCGCAGCATCTCCATGCATTGTTGGCCACCATAGTCCTGCTTGAAGGATCTTCCTAGAAGTTGCATGTCCTTCGTAGTGTCCTCCAATAATCCTGTCATAAGCCTCCGCTAAAATCCTTCCTACTCACGCAGAAGGAGGTATTGTTGAAGTATCTCATATGGCCCCATATTATACGATTGCCCTGCAATCAATTGAAAATATGTAGCTCTGATGACTAGCTTCTTCTTCTAGTTGGTAGTGATACCTTTCGGCGCCTCCCCTGTCGCTAAAAACTGAATGATTTGTTCATAATGGTCGTCCACCATTCCGACCCTGAACAACTGAGCATTCGACAATCCTTCGTTAATGCTCCTTGTTTCCTCCCTGGAATTTATTTGTGACAGGTGGTCTGGTCTTGCATTCAGTCGTCATGGCTTTACAATTATCTCAAAATCAAATTCCTGGAAGAGTAACAGCCATCGACAGATCTCCCCCCCAACACAGGCTTGTTCACCAGGTATTTTAATGATGAATGATCGGTGAACATTTTGAAATGCCCCCTAAAGAGATAGTGTCGAAATTTCTGTAAGGTGTAGACCATCGCCAACCCTTCCCATTATTTGGTCGTATAATTCTTCTCCGCAGTAGATAGCTTCCTACTTGCGAAGGCTATTGGGTGGTCGATGTTGTCTGCTCCTGGTTGGGCCAAGATGACTCCTAATGCGACTAATGATGCATCGATGTGAACGTGGAAATCCTTCGTCCAATCTGGAAAGGAAAGTATGGGTGCTGTGACCATATCTGCTTTTAATATGTCCAGACTCTTTTGGCACTCTTCATTCCATTCAAACTTGGCGTCTTTCTTCAACAACTTCTCCATTGGTGCTATGATTGTTGCATAACCTCTGATAAAATTTATGTAGTAGCCCATGTGTTCCAATGTTGCTCTCAATTGCTTGACTGTTGTCGGTGGTGGGAGGTCAACAATAATTACAATCTTCGCTGGGTCTACTAGCATTCCTTCCCTGCAGACAATGTGCCCTAGCAAAATCCCAAACGGAGCACATGATATGCAATTTTTCAGGTTCAATGAAATATGGTGCTATCGACATCGTTCTGACATTAGCCTCAGGTTTGTGACGTGATCTTTGACCAACCCATACATTGTCTAATCGTCCATATAGACGACATGAAATATATGAATGTAGTCTTTGAACGCTGAAACTACTAATCTTGAAAAAATTGCTGGAGCATTCTTCAGTCCAAATGGCATCACTGTATACTAAAAGCAACCCCATTCTATGATGAATGTAGTATTATGCCAGTCTTCCTTCACGATTTTGATCTGGTGATAGCTCGAAAACCCATCCATAAATGATTATATTTCCTGACCTCCTACTCCTTCAAGCACCTCATCTGTGAATGGCATCAGGAATGGATCTTGTAGGCAGGCATCATTCAACTTCCGTAAATCGACACATATTCGGACTTCGCCAAATTTCTTATCCTGGAATTACCATTGAGATCATCCACTCTGATTCTTCTACTGGTTCTATAATGCATGCTTTCAGCATTCTTTCAATCTCGGTTTGCACCCGTTCCTTGTACCTTGGATTCAACCGGTAGGGCCGTTGCTTGAATGGCTTCGCATCGGGTTTCAGGGGCATCTTCATTTCGCCTAAGTCCCCGGAAATTCCTTTCATCTCCGAGAATTTCATTGAGAACAAATCCTGAAACTCATGTAGCAGATCAGTCATCTTCGCAATAGTCGAATCATTCCAATAATCTCCAATACTAGCAAACTTCGAATTCTCCTCCGACCCAATGTTTACTTTCTTAATTTTCAGTGGCTATTGAAACATGTTGGAAGGTATTCCTGGTGCGTCAACTCTGTGACTACCTTCTTATTTCGACACATATATAGCCCTCAGATCATCCTCATCATCCAGTTCTCCTGTGATATTATAGCACTCCATCAACATTTATGGTGTCGTAGTCCACCGAAGTTCCATTGGTTGCTCTGTCGGTACTGCTTCAAATATCTTCTTGCGGATCACCTAGAGCACACTATTGATGAAGGGGTTTTCATTTGAGAAAAAAAATGATTCTCTGAATCCAATTGTTAGCTTCTCCCAAGAGGTCGTCCCACGTCGCAGTTCTGTTGCGACATACCAATTCCGTGGTACTTCATCGAATGTGTGAAAAAATGCATGGACCCATTCCTGTTTCTTCGTGAGCCCCATTGGTGTTGACATGCATTCACATGTTCCTTTGGATCTCCTCTACCGTCATATTTCCCTTCATCGTATCCAGAAGCATCGCCGATCGAACCTCCATGAGGTGTCGACATAGTGGATAGTTTGTGATATTAGACTCTTGCACCACCCACCAACGTGTGGGAGTATCCTTCAAGGCTTCCACCAAGGCCAATAAACGTTGCGGCTCCGCTACGTTTTCCTGAAATTCAGTGATAAATTTGTTCAAATTGGGAAATCCCTCATATGTCGGCAGTGCGCACTCCTCTGTGGCTACCCATCACAACGACTGTGTGATCCATGCACACCTCCAGAATGATATCTTGTGAATTCGATTCTGCCAATTCTTGAGTGCCTCATCTGAATCTGATGATGCCAAACTAACACTGCGCCATCCAAATTCTCCATCTACGGTAGGATTAATGTAATCCTCGGATATGTTATATACACTATCCCATCCCTTCATAAATTCATCTCTGGCTGGTTGTACGTACTGCTGCGCTTCCGCAGGATCAAGAGGTGCAATGACCCTCATCTCATGATTTTCAAATCACATAGTCCTCTTCTTGAAGTTGATGGGGGCCTGGTTTTCCATCGCCCCATCTATCCCTAGCAGCATCAGATAGGGTCTTGTGTTATCAACAATCTCTATTACATCAAAATTAATGTATGTCTTGAGTCCCTCAATTTCAACTGGAACCTGGCACACCCTACCAAGTGGAGTAACCTTACTCTGATTTGCTAAGCGCAGCTGTACTGGTGACCAGGACAACTGTGGTTTCCCCATTGTTTCCCATGTCTGCTTGGTCAAAATGTTGACGTCTGACCCCAGGTCAAAGATAATTGAGTCGAAATCAAATTATCCAATTTGTGCCCACATTCGCATCTCTCTCCCCGTCTTTCTCTTGTGTATGCGATTGACCTTTTTCTCCTGGCGCGCACCCTCCCGTCGATGCAACAGACTGGATATTTCTTCCAACACTTCTTGATCCTTTTCCAAATCTAGGAAACTCTCCAAGAAGGCTCTTAAAGTGTTATCCTTCCTCTGTGAATTCGTCGTGTCGAACGTCGGTGGCATATCATAGATAACTTCTTCCTGAAGAGGTAACTACCTCCTCTGTCTCATTGCCTCTTGTGCTTTCATAAAAACATCCCTTTTGACCTCCGCATCAAAGGTGACATGATTCCGTACTGTTGGATGAATGGTAGCTTGTGACCTGTCAACTCCTGTCACGGCTCCTCCTCATGTCACTACTCCAACAATCGCAGTGTGGCTTCGAACCTCTGCTGATATCTTCTGTACAGCCGGTGGCATATTCTGATTCTGGTTCTGTGGAGGTGGTGGCAGATTCTTGGTCTGTCATTTTGCAATGAGCTGCGGACAGTCTTCAATGCCATGATCCACAACGTTGCAATAAGTGCACTGTGGCAATGGATTCGGCAATCCCTCTAATAATGCCCTTGCTGCCCACAATTGTAACATATGATCGACCCTCGTCCTCATCTAGTAGCTCCTCCATGTAATACCCCAATTTTGACCCTTATGTTATATTGGCTTTTAATGTAAATATATTGTATACATGCAATGTATGTTTCCCTAGCGTGGAGCTCAAGGCCAAGGCCCCGCTAGTGTATACTTGGATTTTATTTAAAACAAGCAAGTATTTGATATTTTGATACCCATGTGCTATTAAGCCATGGAATATTGTAAATTGATGTAAATGTTAATATTTCAATAAAATACCAAAACTGGCTATGGAAGCAACCAATGAGAAGGGGCCATGTGTATCCACTAGGGAGTGGTGAGGGGGTTGTGGGGATGGACCATATGTTTCCAAATGTCATTTTGAGAACCCATTTGACTTTCCTTACTGACATTTAATTTTGTTGTAAGGAAGTTGTTGAGGAATATAGTCCATGGCTTCAATGGAGCATGGGCAACCCAGAAATTCGTATGGTAGAGTATGGGCTACGTTTTCTTGTACCACAAGTCACTCTACCTCATGGGGATTGCTTATTTCTCATTCCCATTCCATTGTTGAAGATCCCAGCATCATTTTTCACCCAGGATGAATTACCAGCAGTGAAAAAAATCAGAAATCGCAACTTTGGAAGAACCCACGTTTTGAAGAGCCATAAACGCACAGATTTGGTATTTGACAGTGAAATCCAATGGGGGATCCATATATATGAACCTTGTGGCGAATTTGAGAGTATTAGATACCCCGAAATCCATGGGAAAACCCAGTTTTTGCAGCCCAGAAATCAAGTGACGGGATTGAGTTATTGGATAATAGAATTGTGAGAAATCCAAGTGTGAATGACTGAGCAGAGGTTGGGTTTGCTTGATAAACCCAGTGAAGGCTATAATCTCAAGGAATTAGCATTTGGTCCTTTCTATGCCCATCCTGAAGAGCACTGGAGGGAATGGACGCTTGAGGGACTGTGCAACAGAGAAGGGAACCTTCCTTGTGTTGAATGTGGTAGGTAATGTGGGTGCCTTGACTATTGAATTATCTTGAGATGCCTGTAGCTCTGTGGATGAGCTTACTGGCTTAGCATCCTCCTCATTTGTCATTTGTATGCTTGATAAACCCAACTGTGTGTTGGATTAGCATAGCTGTTGAGTGAAACCATGGCTGTGAGTGAGCCCAATTAGTTCCTTCTTAGTGGATACACAACCCAGCTCGGGGGTGATCTCTCAGCTGAAGGAATATAGGCTGGATAGAGATCTATGGTTAGGTGGAACGTTTTTCTCACATAGCCAGTTGTTTGGACAACTTCTTCTCAAAGATAAGTAATCTCTATGGTTTGAATTATGTTCATTCTGTGCTCTGTTCTGAATGTTAATTGTTCATGTTAATAAACTGAAATGATTATCTTAATGAAAAGGATATGGAATATGTGAATGGGATTGGTTCCATGTGTGAATGATTCATCATCTGCTTGGGTTAAATATGCTGATGCATTCTATTCTAGCTGTGCATTAATCTGTTTAATTAAGCTGTATAATTTAAGTCTGCATTTTATTTAAATGGCAAAATTTTAGTCTTATGGCTTTGGGGAAGAATTAGACACTCCCATGTCACAGTCATGTTCCATCCCTTACATTGGATTGATGGAATGGGACATGATAGAGTGGTATCAGAGCCCAGCTTGCGGCACTGGGGCTGCTTGGGCCAAACTGTGAGTTACAGGTAAGTGACATAATGTTTTAATGCAGTATTGGTGAAGTTGGGGCGCCATTTTTTATTGAAAAAAATTGTAGGATCAGATTTCTCAGGTGTGGAAGGGGATCACATAGGTGCATAGATCTCTCCAATATCTTTCCAATGGTACCAAACTCGCCTCATTTGGCCAAGGTACGAAGGAGTTATGAACCCCGCAAGTTGTAGGGCCGGAGGTGTGCCACGGTTTCGGGTTTCGGGAACGCAATTTTCCAACATTGTGTATTGGATTTCTGAAATCCCGCACCCGCAATTTTTGGGTTTCGGGCTTTGGGAATGCAATTTTCCAACATTGCGTATTGGATTTCCGAAATCCCACACCCGCAATTTTTGGGTTTCGGGAACGCAATTTTCCAACATTGCGTATTGGATTTCCGAAATCCCGCACCTGCAATTTTTGGGTTTCGGGAACGCAATTTTCCAACATTGCGTATTGGATTTCCGAAATCCCACACCATCAATTTTCAAGTTTTGGGAACGCAATTTTCCAACATTGCTTTATGGATTCCCGCAATCCCGCACCCGCACTTTCGGCTTTCGGCTTTCGGCTTTCGACTTTCAGGTTCGGGTGGAAAAAGAGTATAGAGCTCGAAACTTGGTTTTTTGGATTGCAGGAGCATGCAAGGTAGGAATTTGATGAGTTTAGTGGCATTTTGATGCCATTGACGGAGGGCATGAATGAACCAGTGAAGAACTCGAGCCCATTATACTCCGATTTGGCATAAAATTAGAATGAATGGCTTTTACAAATCAGTGTCTCGACGCCTGACAGAAGGTCGGATTGAGATGAAACTGATATGGAGCGGTCATGGAGAAGGAATGGTGTTAAGTTTGGGGTTTTGGAGCCAAAATACAAAGGATGTGGAGTCGGGGTGTACAAGAAGGCCAAAAATCACTATTTCAGGCCACGTTTTGGGAATTTTGAAAAGCTTGCAGTGGTTGAAAGTGACCCTATAATTCGGATTCAAGAAATTTACTGAACTCAACATTTCTCATTCTCAGTAAACAGACAGACATATTCCATTAGACAAAGATTTCCCAAAAATGCACCGTTTGGGAAATAGCCATTTTTGGCCCAAAATTTGAAATTTTGGAAAAATGTGAAAAGTGGAAACTAGTCAAACCTAGAATTTTATAAAAGATGAATGGTGCATCGGAACAGAGATCCACGAGTTGCTGAGTGTTCCTTGCTATATGGACTAACTTTGTCTGGTAGAAAATTTTTCGTGATTCTTCATATATTTTCTTCTACAGGTGGCCGTAGTTGGTAGTTCATGATATTTTACAACTGTGAAAATGTGCAGAATTGTGGTAAAAATTGTCATTTTTGAAGTAATGCAATTTCCACACCCGATGTCGGAATGGAGCAAGTGGATAGGCATTGGAAATCTTATCCAGTAGGGAATAATGTTGCATAGTCAAATTTTGGATGGGGCCATCATACCCCATAGATATTTAGAGCAGAAAAGTGCTAGTAACCATTTTTGTCAAATTATTGACAGTATGGGCAATTTCCAGAATTGCATAAATGGGCAAAAGAAATGAATGCATAACATCTATGTGAATGATTCCATGAGTTTGATTGTGTTAAATATTGGTGTTTTATATTTCTATATGCATTCCTAATATGTCTAACAGATATTTTCGTAATGCATAGTGCTTGCAGCCCATAAGATTTAATAGTTGTAGCAGAAGCAACATACAGGAAGAATGGTGACCATAAATGATGCCCATGATCCTTATGAGAATGAAGAAGATGTGCCAGGAGAAAATGTGCAAGAAGGGAATGCTGAGACTGAATCCAATGGGAGAAGGGCGTAGGTGACTCCTCAAAATTTGGTTGAAACCATGGTGAGATTCAACGAAAGGTTGATGAAGGCTCAAGAAGAACAAAACCAACTCAATGCTGCTATCTTGCAAAGTCTCACTGATATGCAGTAGAGGATAAACCTTGGGTCCAACCCATGCAATGTAGGTGAAGAAGGAAGATATGCAGAGAGTCGCTCTAGAGGTCGTTCAAAGAAGAGGACTCCAAGCCCAAGGAAGAGTTCGGTGAGCAAGAAGCATAGAACTCCTTCTAGCAAATCGTGTGACTGCAAAGGTTCTCAAAGAAGTCCAAGGCATACACCCAAGATATTTGATGGAAGAAGAAGTTCAAAGGAATTCCACAGGGGGAATTCAGGAAGGCAAGGCCTCCCACATTTGATGGAGAAGGCAAGACTGGCCAAGAGGCAGAGGCATGGCTTCTTGGAATGAAGAAATATTTAAGAATTCAAGACTACTCAGGAAATGAAAAAGCCATAATTGCCATTTACAATCTAAATGGCAGAGCTTCAATTTGGTGGGATAACTTCTTGCAAGTGAAAGGGATCAGCGAAAGGAAGATCAGTTGGGAAAGATTTAAGAAGTACTTCAGGGAAAAATACCTTTCTGCTGGGTATTATGACAGTAAGAGAAAAGAGTTCAATGAACTCAGGTTGGGGCAAAAATCTATGGAAGAACATGTCCATAAATTTTGGGAATTATTGAGGTATGTAGATTACATTAAAGATGAGAGGATAAAAATCCAATGTTTCCTTGGGAGTCTACCTCAAAGTTTCAAATATAGAATTGAGTTTGTTAATCCACCAAGTCTTGATGAAGCCATTAGAATGGTAATGCATTGCTACGAGTAGAGTAAAGGTAAAACATAGGTTAACCAAGCATGGAAAGGAAATCCAAGAGGGAGGTTTGAACAAAAGAGAAGTGGCTTTAAGCCACCATTCAAAAGTCATCCTAGAACCTTTCCACATGGGAAGCAAGCAAGGAGTGGATTCAAGCCAGCAGTAGCAGCAGACGAAGCATCAAAAGGATCACTTCAATGTTGGGGATGTGGAGAAAACCACATGCTAAATGATTGTCGACATCAGAAGGATAATCCCCGAAGGTTGCACAAATTAAAGGGATAAAAAACAATGGAGGACATGGCAAGGGAAATGCCTCGAATTTATGCAGCGTTGGATAATCATCAGGCATATCATCAATCATCAGTGGTGGAAGTTGAAGGTAAGATTGCTAAGCAATCTATTTCTGTTTTGATTGATCCAGGATCTACTCATAGTTATGTTTCTCCAAAAGTGGTTGAAGGTTGTTCTCTTAGAAAAGTGAAGCATAATAAGTCTTGGCTAGTTCAATTAGCCACAGGGACCAAGATAAAAGTAATTGAAGTAGTGGTGGAGTGCCCCATAGAATTGAATGGACTCCACACACATGCAGATTTAAATGTATTACCATTAGGATCTTATGATGCCTTAATTGGCATGGATTGGTTGGAAAAGCATAGAGCCAAGTTGGACTGTTATGAGAAGGCACTTGAGTGTATTGATGAAGAGGGAAGACCAAGATTGGTAAGGGGAATTCCCAAGCAAGTTTCAGTAAGACAAATTTCAGCCTTATAGTTGAAAAAATTCTATAAGAAAGGTTGTCAATTATATGTAGTCCATATATCATATTCGTTAGAGGAGAAAGGTCCAAGGATGGAATACTTCCCATTTTTGAAAGAATTTCAAGATGTATTTCTGGATGAGGTGCCAGGACTACCACCAAAGAGAGATATTGATTTTACCATCGATCTTGTTCCAGGGAAGCGCCAAATTCCAAATCTTCTTATAGAATGAGCACACTGGAATTGGTAGAGTTAAAAATGCAGCTACAAGAGTTAATGGAAAAGAGGTATATCAGGCCTAGTGTGTCTCCTTGGGGAGCACCGGTGTTATTTGTTAAGAAGAAAGATGGGACTCAAAG
Source organism: Larix kaempferi (assembly GCA_027924585.1). Lineage (NCBI taxonomy): Eukaryota > Viridiplantae > Streptophyta > Pinopsida > Pinales > Pinaceae > Larix > Larix kaempferi. The sequence goes on from BSBM01000372.1 coordinate 34,364,353, forward strand.
GATGTGTATTGATTACAGGAAACTAAATAAAGTGACAGTCAAGAACAAGTATCCATTACCAAGAATTGATGACTTGTTTGATCAAATGAAGGAAGCTAAAGTGTTTTCCAAGATTGAATTGAGGTACGGCTACCATCAAGTGAGAATTAAAGAAGAAGACATTCACAAGACGGCTTTCAGAACTAGATATGGTCATTATGAGTTCACTGTGGTGCCATTTGGTCTTACCAATGCACCTGCTACATTCATGTGTCTCATGAATAGTGTCTTCAGAAAATATTTGGATAAGTTTGTGATTGTGTTCTTGGATGACATTCTTGTCTATTCAAGGAATGAAGAAGAACATGAGGAGCATCTAAGGATGGTGTTGCAAGTCCTTAGAGAACATCAACTGTGTGCCAAGTTAAGCAAGTGTGAGTTTTACCAAAAGAAGGTGCAATATTTGGGTCATATCATTTTTGAAGAAGGAATTGCAGTCGATCCAGAGAATATTAATGCCATCATGGATTGGTCTACTCCAAAGAATGTTTCAGATGTTAGATCTTTCATGGGTCTTGCTGGTTACTACAGAAGGTTCATTGAAGGATTCTCCAAAATAGCTCATCCAATCACTTCATTGCAAAGGAAGAATATCAAGTTTGTATGGTCTGAAAAGTGTGAAAGAAGTTTTCAGTAGTTAAAGGAGTTACTTACTAGTGCTCCTGTTTTGAAGATAGCAGATCCAAAGAAGGATTTTGTAGTGTGCACAAATGCTTGCATTGAAGGACTAGGTGGAGTACTCATGCAAGAAGGATTTTTGATTTGATATGAGTCAAAGAAATTAAAAGAGAATGAAAAGAATTACGCCACACATGATTTAGAATTAGCAGCCATAGTGCATGCTCTCAAGATGTGGAGACATTATTTGATGGGAAGAAGATTCGAGCTTAGAACAGACCACATGAGTTTGAAGTATTTGTTTGATAATCCAAACTTGAATGCTGGGAAAACTAGATGGATGAAGTTTCTTTGTGAATTTGATTTTGAAACTAAGCATGTAAAATGGAAGGAGAACAAGGTTGCAGATGCTCTCAGCAGAAGCTTTCATGTTGCAGCATTAAGTGTGTGTAAATCGGATTTGAAGACAAGAGTTCTTGAATCCCAAAACAATGATGAAACTTGCCTTCAAATTAAATAGAAGTTGTAGCAGGGTAATGTGGATGAAAAGTATGCGGGATATCAGCTTGGTGAAGATGATATCCTCATCTATAAAGATAGACTGTACATTCCAAATAGTGCAGATTTGAAGAAGCTAGTGATGAATGAAATACATCAAATGCCATATTCTGGACATCCAGGATATCAGAAGACTATAATAGCAGCAAAAAAGCAATACTTTTGGCATGGTATGAAGAAGGACATAGCTAAGTACATTGCTAGATGTCAAAAGTGCCAACAATTCAAGGCAGAGCACCAACATCCAACAGGATTGTTGTAGCCCTTACCCATTCTAGAATGGATGTGGGAAGTGATCTCTATGGATTTTATATCAGGTCTTCCCATGACAGTGAAGAAGCATGATTCAATCATGGTTGTGGTGGACAAGCTATCCAAGGTAGCTCACTTTATTCCAATCAAGTCCACTCACAAGGCTAATGACATTGCGAATATCTTCATGAGAGAGATATTTAGATTGCATGGATTGCCCAAGCCAATAATTTCTGATCGTGATACAAAGTTCACTTCCAATTTCTGGAAAGGATTATTTCAGGAATTGGGAACTAGATTGAATTTCAGTACAGCATATCATCCTCAAACAGATGGCCAAACCGAGAGGGTGAATCAGGTTCTTGAAGACATACTAAGAATGTATGTGATGGATAAACCATCCAAGTGGGAAGATTACCTACACTTGGTAGAATTTGCATACAATAATGGACATCATGCATCATTGGGGATGAGTCCATTTGAGGCATTGTATGGAAAGGGATGCAGGAATCCAGTGAATTGGGATAGCCCGGTGAACAGGGTAATACTTGGGGCAGAGATGATCAAGGAAATGGAATAGGAAATTGTTAAGATCAGGTAGAATTTAAAAGTAGCTCAGGATAGACAAAAGAGTTATGTAGATTTGAAAAGAGTGCATATGGAATTTCAGATTGGGGATCATGTTTATTTGAGAGTAAAACCAAGGAAAAGTTTTCTCAAGTTGGGGAGTTGTGCCAAGTTGTCACCAAGATATTGTGGGCCATTTGAAGTCCTAGATAGGATAGGTCCAGTTGCATATAGACTTGCATTGCCTGCTAACATAAGATCTCATAATGTTTTCCATGTATCTTTGCTTAAGAAGTATGTACATGATCCTAATCATATGATTGATTGGAATGTGAAACAGGTGGAACCCGAGGGAGAGTTTCAAGTAGAGCCTATGCACATCCTCGATAAGAAGGTCACTTTGCTCCGGAACAGATCCATCAGGTAGGTAAAGGTCCAATGGGAGCACCTTAGTCCCGATGAGGCTACATAGGAGATGGAGGATGCCATGAGAGAGGCATTCCCATTTTTGTTCAGTTTTGAGAACACCGAGGATGGTGTTGTTCTAAGGGGGAGGGGAATGTAATACCCCAATTTTGACCCTTATGTTATATCGGCTTTTAATGTAAATATATTGTATACATGCGATGTATGTTTCCCTAGCGTGGAACTCAAGGCCAAGGCCCCACTAGTGTATGTTCAGATTTTATTTAAAACAAGCAAGTATTTGATATTTTGATAGCCATGTGCTATTAAGCCATGGAATATTGTAAATTGATGTAAATGTTAATATTTCAATAAAATACCAAAACTGGCTATGGAAGAAACCAATGAGAAGGGGCCATTTGTATCCATTAGGGAGTGGTGAGGGGGTTGTGGGGATGGACCATATGTTGCCAAATTTCATTGTGAGAACCCATTTGACTTTCCTTGCTGACATTTAATTTTGTTGTAAGGAAGTTGTTGAGGAATTCAGTCCATGGCTTCAATGGAGCATGGGTAGCCCAGAAATTTGTATGGCAGAGTATGGGATCCGTTTTCTTGTACCACAAGTCACTCTAACTCATGGGGATTGTTTCTTCCTCATTCCTATTCCATTGTTGAAGATCCCAGCATCATTTTTCACCTAGGACGAATTACCAGCAGTGAAAAAAACCAGAAATCGCAGCTTTGCAAGAACCCACGTTTTGAAGAGCCATAAACACCTAGATTTGGTATTTAACAGTGAAATCCAATGGGGGATTCATAGATATGAACCTTGGGGCAAATTTGAGAGTATTAGATACCCCGAAATACATGGGAAAACCCAGTTTTTGCAGCCCAAAAATCAAGTGACGGGATTGAGTTATTGGATGACAGAATTGTGAGAAATCCAAGTGTGAATGACTGAGCATAGGTTGGGTTTGCTTGATAAACCCATTGAAGGCTAGAATCTCAAGGAATTAGCACCTGGACCTGTCTATGCCCATCCTGAAGAGAACTGGAGGGAAGGGACGCCTGAGGGACTATGCAGCAGAGAAGGAGACCTTCCTTGTGTTGGATGTGGTAGGTAATGTGGGTACCTTGACTATTGAATTATCTTGAGATGCCTATAGATTTGTGGATGAGCTCACTGGCTTAGAATCCTCCTCATTTGTCATTTGTATGCTTGATAAACCCAACTGTGTGTTGGCTTAGCATAGTTGTTGAGTGAAACCATGGTTGTGAATGAGCCCAATTAGTTCCTTCTTAGTGGATACACAACCCAGCTCAGGGGTGATCTCTCAATTGAAAGAATATAGGCTGGACAAAGATCTATGGTTGGGTGGAATGCTGCTCTCACATAGCCATTTGTTTGGACAACTTCTTCTCAAAGATAAGTAATCTCTATGGTTTGAATTATGTTCATTCTTTGCTCTGTTCTGAATGTTAATTGTTCATGTTAATAAACTGAAATGATTATCTTAATGAAAAGGATATGGAATTTGTGAATGGCATGAGAATGGGATTGGTTCCATGTGTGAATGATTCATCATCTGCTTGGGTTAAATATGTTGATGCATTCTATTCTAGCTGTGCGTTAATATGTTTAATTTCATTGTATAATTTAAGTCTGCATTTTATTTAAATGGAAAATTTTTAGTCTTATGGCTTTGGGGAAGAATCAGACACTCCCATGTTACAATCATGTTCCCTCCATTGCATTGGATTGATGGAAGGGGACGTGACACTCCATGTCCTGTGCCAACACCTTGAACTTTGCAGAATCCCCCTTTGAAACTTCCATGCGGTGGCCCATATAGTGGGTACTGCGGTTGTCCATACTGCGGCTGTTGATATGGTGGCTGCCCATACTGCGGCTGGCCATACTACGGTGGTGGATACTACGGATGACCATACTGCGGTTTCCCATACTTCCCTTGATCATACTACTGCGGTTGGTTAAATTGAGGCTGTTGTTGGGTATACCGTGGTTGTTGCTGTACCGTCAGTTTCTCTTCCCCTTTCATAAAGTATGCATCGATAGTCCGGTCCTGGAGTAGGTCATAGGCCCTGCAATCTTTTTCATCGTGGCCAACCGAATGACAAAATTTGCAATATAGGTTTACTGGATTTGAGACCATCTTTTGTAAGTACACACATTCTTCCGGTCAATTCCCTCTGGTCTGACAGACGGGACACCATGAAATTCCTCCCTGACGGTGGGGATTCGGTGCACCTAATTGCAAATATTCTCGAAACTCTGGGAAATTATCCTTATGGTGTCCTTCTTTTTTACATCTGGTGCACCATATGTCTTCACAGGTTTCTTTCCCCTTCTTCATATCTTGCAATTGGAGTGTCAGATTGGTTAACTGCGCTTGTATCCTATCCATCCCTATACCATCTTTGTCGATTGGTTAAGCTTCCATCATCATCGCAATATCCAACGCTCCGGCTTGTGTTGCTACCTTCTGTTGCATTAGTGGTTCGCGGATGTGTGGCACCAATCCTACGATAACCAATCCTTGTGCTACCTATCATTTATTTCAAAGTTCACCTTCGCTATCAATGTTTTATAGCATTGATCAAATTCCCATACCACCTCGTTTGGGTATTGCTTGATTTCTTTGAGCTCGGTGACACACTGCGACTCCGATTTTGGATTTCTAAACTCATCGACCACTCCTGCTTTGATCTGCACCAATGTCTTGCCTAGTGTTACAGTTGGAACCTTTGTGAACTTCATAAACCAATCTAGTGCATGGCCCCTGAGGGTCGTCACTAGCTTTCCCTTTTTAATATCTTCATCCTGGACCTGCTTCATAGTCCATACTGCCTTGCACAGAAACCAATACTGCTCGGGATCCTCAGTCCCGTTCCCCTGGAAAGTGGGAATTTTTGTGTCGTCTTCCATTCTAACGTTCCTACTGTTATTGTTTACTGATGCACTACTTCTACCACTGCACGTAAGGAAACTCTGCGAATATCTTGTGTTTTTTCCCATGAAATTCTGAGTAGTGCGCACTATCGTCAACAAACATCAACCAAACTCCCTTAAACACCGTCCCAGAAAGGTTTAACCCTTTCCAGCAACACTCACATAGTGAGTGAAGTCTCACCTGAGATGGATAAGGGGGCTGCAGGAACCAATTTTCTGTAGTGGAGTGAGGACATGCATCAAATGCACATCACACTCACAAAAACCAGATATTATACCTTTCACATTATGCTAACAATTTATCATTCACATATTTACCATTTGCAGATTCAATACATAATGGACATTTGCATCAACATGATCAAACTACTCATTCGCATGAACAGAAATTACCAAACCATAGAGTATTAAACATTTCGCAAACATTTGTATTCACCATCTAGAAGAAACAAAGACAAAAGATAGAACCATAATCGAACATCTTCATGCATTCATCAAAACCCGTGGAATGACCTTCGTAGAATAGTCAATACATCATAACGTGGATACAAAACAAATCAAAGATCAAAGATGGATCAAAACTGGCTCAAAACTGGATGCCCTTAGGCTTACAATCATGCTCCTATTTATATGAAACTAAGTGGTTAGAAAACGGTCCATATGACCAATTCTAACAACATAAACTAATCTTGCGCTTCCTCGTTCTCCGCAAATGACCCTTCTTTCGTGGATTATCCCTTTTCGCAGCTGTCGGCTTCCATACTTCATGCTGACTAATCCTGTTCCAACAAATGATCATCTGATGATATGCTCTTAAATTGTGTGAAAACATTGATAGAAGTTTGATTATTTTATTTGTTGTGATATTTTAAAATATTGAAATGGCTTATCAATTTCTTGCCCATGCAGGTTCAATTACTTTCATGCATGGTTGATGGGCTAGGTTCTCAACTTACTCAACACAGACATTTATATTTTGTACCAATGTCAAAACTCAAGATTCTCATGATTTGTCGTATGGCTAAACCATAAGAGGTTTTGTTGTAGAAGATGAGAATGGAAATCTTGTTAGAGAGGCTATGGAAGATAATGATGTCTTTGTCCAATACAAGGTATGGATACCTTCTAATTTATAAATCATCCCCACATACATGAACGATTCCTTTGTTCTGAACATTTTGAAGTAACCAAGTATATTGTCTTTCTATTTGATTAACTTTCCCAAGTTCAAGGGCTATCAAGTGATAAAAAACATATCTTCATCTATTTTCCGACTCTTTTTGCTTGGCAATGTTGTCAACCACATCAGGATCCTTTTTTTGTCAAATTCCAAACAAGAAAATAGTTCCATAAATCATGAGGTCCATGTACCCAACTGACAAGAACTTCCTAATGATGTCTTCATAATGACTATTACATGGCTTAAATAATGTGTCATGACCCACAAAGTAATCAAATGATTATGTCATAACACATATGCTGATCACATATGCATTCACTAAATACAATATAGACCATAAGATAAGATAAGATGAGATGCATTAGTTTCCAATAGATGACCGCAAATAGGTCAATGTGACTGTTAAGTACAACAGTGTAGAGTACAAAATGGGAGTGCAAAGACCACCGCTATAAAAATATGATAAAAGAAGATCTATTCTTTTCCAAACAAGACCTTCGGGCTAAGATCAAGGAGCTAGCTTGTGTCAACTGTATTTCCTATTCCCGTGTTAACTTATACTGATTTCATTCCTTGTTGGATTTTATATATTCATGTAATGAGGGAGACATTAATTTACTTATCACACCTTGATCATGAAGACGCAAAACAACAAGTATGATTCTATAATCTAATGACATATTTATCATGCATTTTTATTTTTTATCTCGTATGTCTTCTATGTCTATTTTTGCTATAGTGTTGAAAAATGAACTTTTTATTTAAAAAACGGTTCACGGATGGGAAAATATTTGAGAAACTAAGGTTCACAGGTTCTCTACTTGCCTATTGATTGTAAAGTAAAATATTTGAGCAACTCAAGTATCCCAAAAACTATTTAACGTTTTCATTCACTTATGTTCATTAAAGGCTAGTTTGGTTTTATGTGATAGTACATTTCTAATCTTTGCTCTCTTTGTGCAGAATAAATGCAATGTTGGTTATGCATTTATAAATATGTTTTATCCAACTTATATCATTCCTTTCTACCAGGTTTGTTCTCTCCTGTAACTTTTAAGAATTGTGAATGAAGAAATAGATGGTAAGAATTGATAGCTTATATCCATCTCATTTTACATCTTGTCTATTAACTTTTCTAGTTTGAATAGCACAGTCTGCTTTGTACATCTAAGTTTGCTTTCAAGGATAAAATTTATATATTGCAACACCCTGGAAAGAACATGAATTTGACAGACTGACCTCGATTCTTTATTCTTATCATGCCTTCAATTAGTGAAAAATCCTTCACAATTCCAAGTATGGAAGCAATTTAGATTATGAGAGGGATACAAATATTTTTCAAACATGCAAGAACTTGTGTTTCTTGACCAACCAAAATGTTGTACTATGTGCATTGGCTCTAGTGACATACAAGAAGTGATCTCCTATCTCTTCATTAGACCATTAGATGTTGCAAATCATAATGATATGTGGTTGAGTAATTGCATTGTGGGTGAAGTAATGCGCATCCACAATATACATTGAAAGAAGCAAGGTGCATTGTAGAATGCATGTGGGGTCATAAGAGGGGTATCATATCAATATACTAGGTAGAAATATAAAGGGGTATAAAAAATGTTAATGAAAAAATTGATACATACAATATCTAGTGAAAACATGGTTTTTTTTAAATTGGGAAGGCATATTGGGAGGGGGTTAAAAAATGATTTTGGAAGGTATTTTCCAATATTTAGTGAAATTAGGGGTATTGTTTCATATGCCACGAACAAACGTGCTATGATAGCGGTTTATTGAGTGAAGCCCCTATGTCGGTGGCCTAGACCCCATTGTGTTCGGTCATGCCTAGTCCTCTTAGTTCCCATTTCACAATGTCTTACTCTTGGTGGAGAACTGCACGGTTTTTTTTGCATCCTCATTACACGCATGGAGCTACTACAAGGTTATGAGATTAAGATTCATATGACTGGTTATCATGATCATATGGTTATTGTTCATACTATTGAATTTATTTAGTTGATACATATGCATTTGAATCTTGATATCATGTTCAATCTTTCTTAGATAGTATTCATGTTGCTCATGTTATTTTCTTGTGGCAGATAATTTTGAATATTTCTTGTTGTTTGATTATACAGTCCATATTTATATGTTTATGCTTATGCTGCAGATCAAGTAAATAAAACCATGGAGGTATGATCCAGGGAGTCAATTTTATAGGTAAAATAGTCTAGTTCTTTTATGGATTTTATACACTAAAAGTTTTGTAGCTGTGTAAGAGCTATACTTAGTATTCATTTCATGGTTAAGTTGAAAGTTTATTTAGATCTATACTTTAGCTTCTATGGAGGGTCAAGTAAGATTATTGTCCCGAATGCACCTCTTCTTGTGTGATAGAATGATTTTTAGTCTATTATTTATTTGTTCAAAAAGGAAAATAAAACCTTATATTAACATATACAATATGACTCGTTTTCCTGCGAGTTGCTCTTGAAGTTAGGTTCCATACTTAGTCAAATAGGGTGCTCCCTTGCATTTGCTATGACCATAGAACCTTTTGAAAGAGACCATGCTTGTGCGTTATATTACTGATGTAAATTTATATTATATATTTTTATTTAAGGGTGCTATCTCAATGGAAGAGCACCTGGCTTATAGGCAAGAGGTCGTTGGTGGTTCGATTCCTCCGTGCCCTATATATATTCTGAAACCACTAAAAAGAGATAAATGACCAGTACAAAAATAGAGATAAATAACAAAAAAACAACCAAAATCTATATATAAACAACCACTTTTGAGTTGGTGACTACTGGTCACAAATTAGCGGTCACTTATCACACGATCGAAAATGTGGTCATATTTAGCTTGGTCGTTTATATCTTATCTTGTGGTCATATATTTGGTCATTAATTGTGACAGTTAATGATTAAATATATGACCAAATTAACGACCAAATATACGATTAAATATATGACCACAATATAAGCTATAAACGACCAAGCTAAATATGACCACATTTTTGGTCGCGTGATAAATAACTGCTAAGTTGCTACCAGTGGTTGCCAACTCAAAAGTGGTTGTTTATACGCTTATTTTGGTTTTTTTTTGGTCATTTATCTCTCATTTTGTACTAGTGCACTTCAATAGGACAAGTGATGTAGAAATTTTACTATGTAGGAGTAAGTGTGACAGTTTATTTGATTGGATTTAGAATTAGTTTGATTAATATTAAATTCCTATTTCTTGTGTAATTTAATTGTGTTGATGAAATAAATTTCATTTATTTTCATAATAGAGTTATCATTTCTTTCTAGAATTGTTATTTTAATATTGCACTCTTTCCATCAATACAGTTTTCCATATTCAAATTTATTTCTTTAGATTGCACTCTAAAATTGAAGTTGTATGGATTATGTTTAGTATAATCTGTAGTAGAAACATCCCATTAAATAATTGCATTTTATACAATGCACTATGAACAATGATCAGTCATTGGTAAGAATAGTCTTTATTTCCTGCAACTTTTTCAGCAAGAGTGTGTTGTGAACATTCCCTTTCAAGCACAATATGAATTTATTTCCAGTAATTCCTTTCAAGTATAGTGCGATTTCATTTTCATCATTTATTGTCTATTTTAGCATAGATTCATGTTCTTGCAATTAATAATATTTATTTTGAGTGATTTACTTTCCCTACAATTTAGTTTGATGTATTAGTCTCTTGTCAATTGTCACGTCCCCTCCCATCGAACCAGCTAGATGGAGAGGATCGTGACGGTTAAACCGGGCATCTAGCCCCCATATTCATTCATTAAACAAGCATTCAAGTTCAAATGAATAAGAATATATACATACACAAATGCATAACAGATGTGATATTAAACTGGGCGTCTAGCCCTATGAAACATTTAATCATAAGCATGAACATAATATAACAGAGATAGATGGAACTGTATGGTTTTGAGAAAATCACAGCGGAATATTAAGAATTTCACATCCATCATACATTTAAGGTGATCATCAAATAAGTAATTGCAATTTAACACAAGAGAATACTTATCTTATACAAAAGTAGTCCCACGCAACTGGCTATGCAACTGCAACGTTCCACCCAACCGTAGGCCAGTGTGCTCCTCAATCTCTCAGCACCACTGCCACCCCCGAGCTGGGCATGATCTCTACAAGGAACCAGGGAACAACAGACTCACACATAGCCAAGCATACACCAAGTTGAGCCAAGCCAATCTGCAATTGGGTTTATCAGGCTGTTAGGAGATGCAAGGGAAGAGTTGCTAAGCTAGTGAGCTCCAGCACAGAGCTAGGGATAACCTTGCAAGATCTATCTAGCTTGGCACCCACAATACCTACACACCCAGCACAAGGAAGTATTCTTTTCACTGCTGTACAGTCCCTCAAGCCATACCTTCCCTATCTAGTGCTCTCAGGGTATGCATAGAAGAGTAACCAAAGCCCTCTTGATCTTCTTGAGAGGTTGCCCCCCCACTAGGTTTATCAAGCCACTTCTATCCACTACCACTTCAAACTTCAATTCGCAGGTTCAAACCAAAACGAGGATGCACATAACAGCAGAACCCCACTTGCTGGGCATGAGAAAAACGTTTTCCCCAGTGGAATGCATGAGATGGGGTTTTTCAGCTAACTCAGAAAACATGGGAACCCACAAAAACGAAATGGGAAGTTGGGAAACAACCCTGTGGAGTCAATCCGTTTTTAGAAAAACGTCCTTGGGCAATTCGGGGCAAAAACGACCTCCATATAGTCCCCAAAAACGTGGCCCTTCTCTCCCAGGCTGCTATATATACAAAAACGAACTTCCAGGCATGGAAAAATGTAGGATTTTGCTGAAAAACGTGAAGGGAAAGACCCAGATAGCTCCCACTGCGTGAATGAATGAAGAATGCCCATTCCCCATGGCTTTGGGCACCATTTCGTGGGTGGTTTCTTGCCCCACAAGCAAAAACACGATTTTCCAAGTTGATGGCTTGCCCATGCACGAAAATGGCTTGCCCATACTCTTTCATTCCCAAGGCATTAACTGCCTTAACCAATTTCTTGGAAAAAAAATTAAATGATTGGGTACATGAGACAAAATGGGTAGTTGGTGGTTTATGGGTTTCCCCATTGACACATGGATTAATACCATTGGCTCAAGGGTTTGAATAGTTTCCCTCCCTTTTCCTTGTAGAATCATGCCCCATCTCTTTTGTTGCATTGCATAGCCGGTTGTGAGTTTTTTTCATTGAAATTCATAATTACATGATGTTTTATTTACATCGTGCCTATCTCGCACAAGAACCATAGGCATCTATTTTAATTGCCGATACATAAACGCTAAATCAATGGTGGGGCCTTGGCCTTGAGCTCCTCACCATGATTAAATATCAGTATTTACATCATTTACAAAAGGGGGTCAAAATGGGGACGTGACATACCCCTCCCCTTACATTAGCACTGTCCTCAGTGCTCATCAAAATTGAACAAAAATGGATATGCCATCCTCATGGCATCCTCCAGCTCCCATGTAGCCTCATCGGGACCGTAGTGCTTCCATTGCACCTTTACCTGTCCGATGGCTCGGTTCCGGAGCAATGTTACTTTCTTGTCTAGGATGCGCAATGGATCGGTTTGGAATTCTCCCTCGGGTTCCACCTGGATCACATCCCAATTAATCACATGGTTAGGATCATGTACATATTTCTTAAGCAAAGAGACATGAAAAACATTATGAGCTTTAGTGCTAGCAGGCAAGGCAAGTCTATATGCAACTGGCCCTATTCTTTCAAGTACTTCAAATGGCCCACAATATCTAGGTGATAGCTTGGCACAACTCCCAAGCTTCAAGGAACTCTTCCTTGATCTTACTCTAAGATACACATGATCCCCAACATTGAATTCCCTATGCATTCTGTGTTTATCTGCATAGCTTTTGTGTCTATCCTGGGCTGCTTTTAAATTTTGCCGGATCTTTGCAACCTCTTGTTCCATTTCCTTAAGCAATTCTGGCCCAAGTACAATTTGGTTCACTGGATTGTCCCAAGTCACTGGGGTCCTACACCTTCTGCCGTACAAAGCCTCATATGGACTCATTCCCAATGATTCTTGTTGCCCATTATTATATGCAAATTCTACCAAGTGTAGATAATCCTCCCACTTGGATGGTTTGTCCATTACGTACATGCGGAGCATGTCTTCAAGCACCTGATTTACTCTTTCTGTTTGCCCGTCTGTTTGAGGATGGTACGCGGTGCTAAAGTTCAACTGTGTACCCAAATCTGCAAAGAGAGCTTTCCAAAAATTGGAAGTGAACTTGGTATCCTTGTCAGAAATTATTGCCTTAGGCAACCCATGTAATCTGAAAATTTCCTTCATGAAAATATTTGCAATGGCATCGGCTTTATGTGTGGACTTAACCGGTATAAAATGTGCTGCCTTTGTTAACTTGTCCACCACAACCATGATGGAATCATGTTGTCTCTTAGTCATTGGCAATCCTGTAATAAAATCCATGGAAATTATTTCCCATTTCCATTCTGGAATTTGCACTGGGTGCAATAAACCTGCTGGGTGTTGGTGTTCAACCTTTACCTGCTGACACTCCATGCACTTAGAAATGTATTCAGCAACATCCTTCTTCATGCCTGGCCAGAAATAATATTTTCTTGCTGTAGCAATTGTTTTCTGATATCCTGGGTGACCAGAGTATGGAGCTTTATGGATTTCATCCATAACAATTCTCCTTAAATCTACCGCATTTGGAACATAGACTCTATTCTTGTAAGTAAGAAGTCCGCCTTCTTCCAAATGATAGCCCTCATACTTCTTTTCAAGGTTTTGCTGCTGCAATTTGTCCTTGATCTGCTCATACACTTCATCCTCAACCATACGGTTAACAATCTGCTGCTTCAAATCTGGTTGGCAAGTACTAAGCGCTGCCACATACATTTCATGTACCTTCCTGCTGAGTGCATCAACCACCTTGTTTTCTTTCCCTTTTATGTGTTTGATCTCAAAATCAAATTCACACAAAAATTCCAACCATCTAGCTTGCCTAGCATTTAACATTGGTTGATCAAATAAGTACTTCAGACCACAATGGTCTGTCCTTAACTCGAATTTTCTTCCCATTAAGTAATGCCTCCACATCTTCAAGGCATGTACTATGGCTGCAAGTTCTATATCATGAGTAGCATAGTTCTTCTCATGCTCCTTCAACTTTCTTGACTCATAGCATATCACGTGGTTATCTTGCATAAGAACTCCTCCAAGTCCTTGATTGCATGCATCGGTACACACCACAAAGTCCTTTTCCGGGTCTGCAATCTTCAGAATAGGTGCACTTGTAAGAAGATTCTTCAACCGTTGAAAACTTTCCTCACATCTTGGTGACCATTCAAACTTTATCCCCTTCTTTTGCAAAGAAGTGATTGGGTTTGCAACCTTGGAGAATCCCTCGATAAACCTCCTGTAGTAACTAGCAAGGCCCATAAAAGATCTCACATCAGTCACATTCCTTGGAGTTGGCCAATTCATAATGGCTTCAATCTTCTCAGGGTCTACAGATATTCCTTCGTCGGAGATGATGTGACCCAAATAATGAATTCTATCTTTATAAAAGTCACATTTGCTCAATTTTGCATACAGCTTATGCTCCCTTAGTAGTTGCATTGTCATTCTCAGATGTTCTTCATGTTCTTCTTCATTCTTAGAATAGATGAGAATGTCGTCTAGGAATACAAGAACAAACTTGTCCAAATACTTGCTAAAAACATTATTCATGAGACACATGAATGTAGCTGGTGCATTTGTGAGACCGAATGGTACCACTACAAACTCATAGTGTCCATACCTCGTTCTAAAGGCGGTCTTATGAATATCTTCTTCTTTGATTCTTACCTGATGGTAACCAGACCTCAAGTCAATCTTTGAAAATACCTTTGCTCCTCTCATTTGATCAAAAAGGTCATCAATTCGGGGCAATGGGTATTTATTCTTCACAGTGACTTTGTTCAACTGCCTGTAGTCAATACATAATCTGAGTGTTCCATCTTTCTTTTTCACGAATAGAACAGGTGCTCCCCATGGAGACACACTCGGCCTAATATATTTCTTTTCCAACAACTCTTGTAATTGCATTTTCAATTCTAGCAATTCTGGTGTACTCATCCTGTACGGTGTCTTAGACACTGGTGCCGCTCCTGGCACAAGTTCAATTGTAAAGTCAATGTCTCTCTTTGGAGGGAGTCCTGGAATCTCATGGGGAAAAACATCCCTGAATTCTTGCAATACACGATAGTCCTCCAATTTAAGAGTTTCATTCTCTGCTGCCTCTAAAACGTGAGCTGCATACAGTTGACATCCCTTCCTACAGAACTTCTTCAGTTGCATGGCTAAAACCTGTCTAACAGAAGTCACCTTTGGAATGCCTTTTACAACCCTCGGGTTTCCTTCTTCGTCCATGCATTCAAATGTCTTATTGTAGTAGTCAAGTTTAACCCTGTGTGCTTCTAACCAATCCATTCCAATGAGAATATCATAGGAACCCAGTGGCAAAATATTCAGATCTGCATAAGTGAATAGCCCATCCATCTCTAATGGAAATTTCTCTACTATTTCACTAACTTTTCTCTTGGTTCCAGTGGCTAGTTGAACTAACCATGATTTACTATGCTTTAATTTCTTGAAAGCACAAACCTCAACAATTCTAGGAGTGACATAACTGTGAGTGGATCCATGGTCAATCAAAATAGAAACAGATTGCTTGACAATCTTACCTTCAACTTCAACCACAGTTGATTGATGATCTGCCTGGCGGTCTTCTACTGCTGCATAGATTCTAGGGATTGCTCTCGCCACTTGACCCACAGTTCCAGCTCCTTGGATGTTGTGAACTTGATTTGCATTCCCATTCCGATGTGGACAGTTCCTAAGCATGTGGTCTCCTCCACAACCCCAACATTGAAGGGGTTCTCTTGGCTCCTTTGGATCTCTTGGCTTGTCTCCCATCATCCTAGTTGGCTTAGTCACAACCTGTGGTGGTTGCCTTTGTTGATTCCAGAATTGAGGAGGCTTGAACCCCTTCTTCCTTTGATCAAACTTCTCATTTTTCTTATCCTTCCACGCCTTATGGAATTCTGGTTTGCTTCTGTTTTGATCAAAGCAATACTTGGCCTTTCTTATGGCCTCCTCTAGAGTTCGAGGTTCATCAAACTCAATTCTGTCTTTATATGACTGGGGCAGTCCACTTAGGAAACGCTGAATTTTGACCTTATCATCGCGAATATACTTGACATACCTCAGCAGCTCCAAGAACTTGTTTGCATATTCTTCCATGGTCGATTGTCCCAATCTCAGCTCATGGAACTCTTTGATCTTATCATCATAGTACCTGTCAGAGAGGTACTTCTGCTTGAAGTATTTCTTGAACTGCTTCCACACGATCTTCCTTTCATTGATCTTCTTCACTTGCCTGGTGTGTTCCCACCATATGGATGCTCTTCCATTCAAGTTGAAGATGGCTACCCTTGCCTTCATATTTCCCGAGTAGTCTTGGACTTGGAAATATTTTCTCATCCCAAGAAGCCAAGCTTCAGCTTCTTGACCAGACTTCACTTCTCCATCAAATGTAGGAGGTTTTGCCTTCTTAAATTCCCCATGTGAACTGTTCTTGTAGTGCTTCTTCCTCTTGCTCTTGTGAGATGAAGAACTTGAACCCTCAATGGATTCTTCAGAGTCAGATGATTCATTAGAAGAGATTTCTGGACTATATGTTCTGTCTGTAGAAACTCTTCTTGGGCTACTGGCCCTCTTACGGGAATTTCTTCTAGAGCTACTCCCACCCCTTTCTAGATTTGATATCTGATGCCTAGAGTTTATTTGCCTTTGGATGTCTGTTAAACTCTGCAGCATGGCTGCATTCAGCTGATTTTGTTCTTCCTGAGCTTTAATCATCCTTTCATTATCTTCCCTACATCTTTTCAACTCCACCCTTAGGCTTCTCATGGTGGCTGCAACATCTGGAGGGGTCTCTTGATTTCTTCTCCCATTAGATTCTGTTTCAGCATTCTCAACCTGTATGTTTTCTCCCATGCCATCTGTCTCAGGTTCATAGGGATCCTGTGCATCATCCATAATGTTGATTTTCTTGGCCCAACCAAGATCCAAAACTCCCTGACTGTATTATCTAGATTTTTACCCTGCTGTAACTGTGACTCTCTGAAATGTGTTCATCAACACAATTGTTAGCTGCATTACATTCTCAGAATTCACAAATTCATCATGCACGTGGGAAAACATTACCTTGACAATCATAGAATACTCTTAAAACCAACGACATACGAGGAGAAAAACAAAAAGGGGGTCAAGGGGGCTTGCCCCCTTGTGGCTTCCCTACGCCACAGCAGGGCGGGTCAAGGGCAGCGCCCTCGTTTTTTTTTTTTTTTTTTTTTTTTTTTAACAATTAATGCCCTTGTCGCGGGGCGGTTCGTTGAATCCTGCCGCAATAGGCGGGGCGGTAGGCTGAAAGAGTCCGCAACGGGCGGGACGATAGGATGGAGGCTTCCGCAATGGGCGGGGTGATAGGATGGAGGCTTCCGCAACGCGGACGGTTCACTGTATGTTCCCGCGACTGCGGAGAGGTTGGCTGAATGCTGCCGTAACTGCGGGGCGGTTCGGCGACGGCTTCCGCAATTGCGGAGCAGTTCGCCGAACGCTTCCGCAATTGCGGAGTAGTTCGCCGAATGCTTCCGCAATGGCGGGGCGATTTGCCGAGCGGAGCCATTCGGCAAAGGCTTCCGCAGTTGCGGAGCCATTCGGTGAATGCTCCCGCAATTGCGGAGCCATTCGGCGAAGGCTTCCGCAGTACCGGAGCCGTTCGCGGAATGCTTCCGCCGGAATGCTTCCCCGATTTCGGGTGATTTTTCGGAATGATTCGGCGAAGTCCTCCGCAGTTGCGGAACGATTTGGCGAAGTCTTCCTGTTGATGTATATGTAACTTCGGAATGTATTTCATCAGTATATTATATGTATATTTATTGTACCCTTATAAGAGATGTGTTATTCCTCTATAAGGAAGTGTCGTCATGTGGATTGACAAGTGTCGCAAGTGTGTGTACTTGCCGATGGGTTATTAGACCACCTTATGGGGTCGGCCCTAATTAATATATAATATAATGTGGATGTACTCAAGTAGACAAGTCGGCCCCAGTAGGTCACTGGGCAAAAAGGTGAGTATAAATAGAGATAGGAGATCTCTATTTTACTCACTCGGAAAAGTATCTATCTCTCTCTCTGGAAAGTGGCGCACTAGTGAGGAGGAGGAGGATCATCTGCTAGGAGACTATCTCTGTATTATTTGGTTGTACTTTGGTTGAGCCATTGCTCTCTCTATCTCTGAGGAAGTTTGTGGGGTTTTTCACCTTAGGGTTTTCCCCACGGAAACTCTGTGTCTCTTGTCTCTATGCTTTTGATTCTTGTGATGCTTGTGATGCTTGTCATATTATGATTGTCATGCATTGATATACTGTAGATGTTATTCTCTCAGCAAAGATCCTATAGTATTGTGATTTAATACTGAAAATTTAACATGGTATCAGAGCTTAACTGAGAAGAAGACATTTTGCAGTGACGGAAGCTTGTATTGCTTGTTTATTGGGTTTCTCTCCACAGATTTTTGAAATTCAGTATAGTAGATTGGATCTACTCATCAAGGCGCATCTATCTGTCCAATCAGAATTCAGTTCCGAGCATTTTCAGATTTGGCCCTAAAAATTAGGGTTTCCACAAAAATAGGAATTTCTGGAAACTGAAGGTACAGCTGGAAGCTCCTTGCAAAAATCGAAGGTTTGAGCTTTGGATCGAGATTTTTGGCTGGGTGGATCTCCGGGAAACTCAAACCCTAATTCAGGGCTCTCCCTAGTGAACCCGGGAGGACAAAAAGGCAATTTTGAAGGGCAAGACTTTGCTGATCTCAAATTCTGAATGTACTAGGATGATCAGCTCTCCAAGGCGCATCTTTCTATCCTTCCGGAATTTTGAAATTCACATTTTGAATTTTTAGGGTTTCACTGACAAACCCTAATCCGGGACCAGATCCAGTTTTCAGCACTTCAAGTGGTAAGTTCTAAATCTTTTCTATTTCCATTTGAAGTACTCTTAAAGATGTCTCTTCACACCAAGCTTGAGGATAAGCTTGAAGGAGCTGATAACTTCCGAGCCTGGAAGTATAGGATTGGGCTAATCCTGGAAGAGAATGAGTTGGACTCATATGTGAAAGAAGACATCCCTATCCCAGAGGATGAAGAGGCCAAGGCATTGCACAAGAAGAACTTGGTCAAGGCAAAGAGAATCATTGCTGATTCTATCAAAGACCATCTCATACCCCATGTGTCTTCTCTCAAGACACCCAAGGAGATGTTTGAATCCTTGACCAAGTTATTTGAAGGAAAGAACATAAATCGGAAGATGACCCTGCGGAACCAATTGAAAGCAGTAAAGTTTCAGAATGGAGAAACCATTCAATCCTATTTTTCAAGGGTCTCTCAGATCAAGGAACAATTGGAAGCAGTAGAGGAAATGGTGGAGAATGGTGAAGTGGTAATGACCACTCTAAATGGCCTACCCAGGTCATGGGATTCCTTTATCCAAGGAATTTGTGCAAGGAAGAAGTTGATCTCCTTCAGTAGACTTCGGGAAGAATGTTCTCAAGAAGAAGCTAGACTTATAGCTCGTGAGGAAAAGATGGGAGGAGAAGATCAAGCTCTTGCAACTCACACTAAAAGAAGTAAATCCAAGAAGGAATCATCTCATAATAGAAGATTCTCTCACCATCATCATTATCATAAAGATAAGAAAGAACTCAGATGCTTCACTTGCAATGAGAAGGGACATTTTGCTTCAGATTGTCCCAAGAAGAAGAAAGACAACAACAGCTTCAGTAAGAAGAAGAAGGGCAGCAAAAGAAGATTTCATGCTCATGCTGCCGAAGATGATGAACCCCCAAAGAAGAAGGCTAAGGCAGAAAGCAGTAGTGATGATGACTCATCAAGTGAAGAAGAGTATGTTTTAATATCTGCACTCACTGGTACCATCTCCCATGGTTGTAATGATTGGTTGATTGATAGTGGGGCTTCCAAACACATGACTGGGTTCAAGGAATCTTTTATGAACCTTTCTGAACATGAATCACCCCATAAGGTGAAACTTGGGGATGATTATCAATATCCAATCAAAGGAAGTGGTGAAGCTTCTTACAACCTAGATTCTGGAAAATCTCTGAAGATGAAGGAAGTCCTCTATGTACCTGGACTCAAGAAAAACTTACTCTCCATCTCTGCTTTAGATGCAAAAGGTATGAGGGTTGCATTTGTTGATGGCCAAGTACTAATGTGGCCAAAGGGAAAGACCATGGATGATGCAGTAGTGATTGGAGAGCAAGAGGGAGGCTTGTATAAATTGAAGGGACAACCTGAACATGCCATGGTACATGAATCCATGGAGCCAAGTGAACTTTGGCACAGAAGACTTGCTCACATGCACTATAGGGCACTTCCAATTGCAAGCAAGGCAGTAGAAGGTCTTCCTGAAATCAAGACCAAACATGAAGGTGTTTGCAAAGGATGTGCAAAAGGAAAGAACACTAAGAAGGCTTTCCCAAGCAGTGAAAGCAAGGCAAAAGACATTCTAGAAATCATCCACTCAGATGTATGTGGTCCTATGTCATCTAGCTCCCTGAGTGGGTATGTTTACTATGTATCATTTATTGATGACTTCTCTAGGAAGACTTGGGTATACTTCTTGAAGGGCAAAGATGAGGTGTTTGATAAATTCAAGGAATTCAAAAACTTGATGGAGAATCAAACTGACAAGAAAATCAAAACATTCAGATCTGACAATGGTGGAGAATTCACCTCAAATGACTTCAAGAAGCTTTGCAGTGATTCAGGGATTAAGAGGGAGTTGAATGCTCCATATAATCCTCAACAGAATGGAGTTGCAGAAAGGAAGAACAGAACTATCACGGAAGCAGCTAGAACAGCTGTATATGTGCAGAATAGAACACCCCACAAGATATTGGACAACAAGACACCAGAAGAAGTCTTTTCTGGTAAGAAACCTGAAGTCAGCCATCTCAGAATATTTGGTTGTCCAGTATACACTCATGTCCCAAAGGAGAAGAGGACTAAACTAGATCCTTCAGGAAGGAAGGGCATCTTCGTGGGTTATAGTGAAAGCTCGAAGGCTTACAGAATATATTTTCCAGGGTTCAAGAAGATTGATGTCAGCAGGGATGTAACATTTGATGAGAATTCAGCATTCATCAAATCAAGAAAGGCACCTATCGAAGTATATGAAGAACCTAAGGAAACAAGATTTCAGGACACTACGATGACTGATGCAGTTCCAGAAACTGCTCGTGAGTTTGAAGATCCACAAGAACCTGTAGATCCACCCCGTGAGGATAACTCTCACAAGAGGAAACCTGTATGGGCTAGAGAGCTCATTCATGATGCAGAAAGATTTGGCATTCCAGAAGAAGAACACAGAGCAAAGAAGAGAACCAGATCACACACCAGTTATGTTGCCTTACTCTGTGACATCATGAACAAAGAGCCTTCCAGTTATGAAGAGGCAGCAGAAAAGAAAGAATGGAAGGATGCTATGGTTGAGGAATACCAATCAATTATGAAGAATGATGTTTGGGATGTTGTCCCAAGACCTAAAGGGAAGTCTGTTGTGACTTCCAAGTGGATCTACAAAATCAAACATGCTGCAGATGGCAGTGTGGAAAAATATAAAGCAAGATTCGTAGCTCGTGGTTTCTCTCAGAAGGAAGGAATAGACTATGAAGAAACCTTTGCACCTGTAGCCAGATATACTTCCATCAGAACAGTACTTGCCCTGGCTGCAGCAATGAAATGGAAGATACACCAGATGGATGTCAAGACTGCTTTCCTGAACGGTGTAGTAGAAGAGGAAGTATATGTGGAACAGCCACTCGGCTTTGAAATACATGATAGGGAATCTTATGTATGCAGATTAAAGAAAGCCTTGTATGGCTTGAAGCAAGCTCCCAGAACCTGGTATGGTAGGATGGACAGTTTCCTATCTAGTTTGGGCTTTACCAAGAGTAAAGCGGATTCCAACCTTTACTACAAGGTTGAGGAAGGGAATCCTGTGATTCTACTACTATATGTGGATGACCTATTTGTGACAGGAGATGACAGAATGATTGCAGATACCAAGAGGAAGCTTGCAGCAGAATTCGATATGAAAGATTTGGGAAAGATGCACTACTTCCTAGGTATGGAGGTGTGGCAGAATGCAGGTGGGATCTTCCTTGGTCAAGGGAAGTACACAGTAGATATCCTGAAGAGATTTGGGATGATGGATTGCAAAGCCATGGCCACACCTATGGCATCGAATCTGAAGCTTCTCTGTGATGCTTCATCTGAGCCAGTTGATGTTTCTATGTATCGTCAGATGATTGGGTCCTTGATGTATCTGACGAACACGAGACCAGATATTTGCTTTGCTGTGAACACATTGAGCCAGTTCCTGACGGATCCGAGGAGTGTTCACCTGGTTGCTGTAAAGCATGTTCTGAGGTACCTGAAGGGTACAGTGGATTATGGGCTCAGATATGAGGCGAATCAAAAGTTTAACCTGCTGGGTTATGTTGATTCAGATTGGGCAGGCAGTGCTGCAGATAGGAAGAGCACATCTGGGTGTTGCTTCAGTATGGGATCAGGAGTGATCTCTTGGTTTAGCAGGAAGCAGTCCTGCGTAGCACTGAGTACAGCTGAGGCAGAGTATGTTGCAGCCTGTTCAGCTAGTTGTGAGGCAGTATGGCTACGAAAGCTACTGTCTGAGTTATTTGATCTCCCGTTGGAGGCTACTGGTATCTTCTGTGATAACCAGAGTTGTGTGAAGCTGTCCGAGAACCCAGTGTTTCATGACAGGTCGAAACACATAGAGATCAAATATCACTATATCAGGGATATGGTGCAGAGAGGAGCTGTGAAGCTCCTGTATGTTGCGACGGACGAGCAGATTGCAGATGTGTTGACGAAGCCACTAGCCAGGGTGAAGTTCGAGTACTTCAGAGAGAGGCTTGGCGTTCTTCAGATCGAGGACACTTCGAGGAAGAAGTGATGGACACATTTGCTGAAGCCATTCCAAGCATGTTGGAAGGAGGATCCTTCACATGGCTGTGGATGTAAGCGCTGGATGATGAGCATCAGGATGATGTTCTAGTTTCTGCTTGATATGATCAGTTGGATCATTTTATGTATGTATGTATGCATCATGTTGGATGCTGGATATGATCAGTTGGATCATTTTATGTATGTATGTACGCATCATGTTGGATGCAGGATATGATCAGGTGGATCATTTTATGTATGAACGCATCATGTTGGATGCTGGATATGATCAGTTGGATCATGTGTATGTATTGTTTATGCATCATGTTGGATGCTTGGACCATGTATCTGTATATGTATCAGGTGGATACATTGTATGATCAGGTGGATCATGTATGGTGATATGTATCATGTATTTGTATTTGTATCAGGTGGATACATTGATGATCAGGAGGATCATGTATGATGATATGTATCAGGTAGATACTTGGTATGCATCAGGTAGATGCATTGATGATCAGGATGATCATAGATGACGAGCTTCAGGATGTTGCTCCAGATGACATGCAGCAGGATGTTGCAGTGATGATCAGGATGATCATAGATGACGAGCTTCAGGATGTTGCTCCAGATGACATGCAGCAGGATGTTGCAGTGATGATCAGGATGATCATAGATGACGAGCTTCAGGATGTTGCTCCAGATGACATGCAGCAGGACGTTGCAGTGATGATGATCAGGATGATCATGGATACATCAGGATGATGTATGGTGAGTATCAGGATGATACTCTGTGGCCGTGGATCAGGTTGTGCAGATAAGCATGTAATTTGTGCCCTGGGAGATTTGCAGATGGTCTTTCGAGGTTTTGCCTATGGCATGTAATTTGTGCCCTGGGACATCTGGCAAATGCTCTTTCGAGGTTTTGCTTGGGAGGACATATAATTTGTGCCCTGGGAGATCTGCAGATAGTCTTTCGAGGTTTTGCCTATGGCATGTAATTTGTGCCCTGGGATATCTGGCAGATGCTCTTTCGAGGTTTTGTCCTATGGCATGTAATTTGTGCCCTGGGAGATCCGATAGGTTGAGCTGTGTGCTCGTAATCAGTCCTGGGATGCTCTTGCGAGGTTTTGCCATGACCACATGTAATTTGTGCCCTGGGAGATCCGATAGGTTGAGCTGTGTGCTCGTAATCAGTCCTGGGATGCTCTTGCGAGGTTTTGTGGTGAGGTCACATATAATTTGTGCCCTGGGAGATTTGCAGATAGTCTTTCGAGGTTTTGCCTACGGCATGTAATCTGTACCCTGGGACATCTGGCAAATGCTCTTTCGAGGTTTTGTGACGCACGTAAAAGTCCTGAGGATTCCACAGTATGGCCAGTGATGACGAAGACCTGCAGGTGGTGGGCCTACATCCAGTATGAAAAAGGACTGGCTCTGTAGAACTTCCTATGACGAGTAGAGACAGAGATTGGATGAGATAGCAGCAGCAGTGACGATGATGATGACAATGCATCGATGACGATGATCCAGAGAAGAAGACTTGTCTAGCAGATCTGTGTCGAGAAATACCTTCCTTGTTAAGAGGGAGTGTTGATGTATATGTAACTTCGGAATGTATTTCATCAGTATATTATATGTATATTTATTGTACCCTTATAAGAGATGTGTTATTCCTCTATAAGGAAGTGTCGTCATGTGGATTGACAAGTGTCGCAAGTGTGTGTACTTGCCGATGGGTTATTAGACCACCTTATGGGGTCGGCCCTAATTAATATATAATATAATGTGGATGTACTCAAGTAGACAAGTCGGCCCCAGTAGGTCACTGGGAAAAAAGGTGAGTATAAATAGAGATAGGAGATCTCTATTTTACTCACTCGGAAAAGTATCTATCTCTCTCTCTGGAAAGTGGCGCACTAGTGAGGAGGAGGAGGATCATCTGCTAGGAGACTATCTCTGTATTATTTGGTTGTACTTTGGTTGAGCCATTGCTCTCTCTATCTCTGAGGAAGTTTGTGGGGTTTTTCACCTTAGGGTTTTCCCCACGGAAACTCTGTGTCTCTTGTCTCTATGCTTTTGATTCTTGTGATGCTTGTGATGCTTGTCATATTATGATTGTCATGCATTGATATACTGTAGATGTTATTCTCTCAGCAAAGATCCTATAGTATTGTGATTTAATACTGAAAATTTAACACTTCCGCAGTTGCGGAACGATTCGGCGAAGTCTTCCGTAGTTGCGGAACGATTCGGCGAAGTCTTCCACAGTTGCAGAACGATTCGACGAAGTCTTCCGCAGTTGCGGAACGATTCGCCGAAGTCTTCCGCAGTTGCGGAACGATTCGGCGAAGTCTTCCGCAGTTGCAGAACGATTCGCCGAAGTCTTCCGCAACTTCGGAATGACTCGCCGAACTCTTCCGCGTTTCGGGACGATTCGCGGAATCCTTCCGAAATTTTGGAAGAGAATTCCTTCCATAATTTCGGAAGAGAATTCTCTCTGAAAAATTCTGACACTTAGAAAATTTTTCACTAAAAACATTTTTCTCCGCTGTTTCGGAGCCATTGGCTGAATTCTTCCGCAATTTCGGGAAGGTTCGCGGAATCCTTCCGCAATTTCGGGAAGGTTCGCCGAACTCTTCCGCAATTGCGGGAAGGTTCGCGAAACCTTTCCGAAATTTCGGAACGACTTCCCGAAACGGCTTAAACACAATTTTTTTCAAAAAACAGACTTAAACCAAATTTGTTTTCTCAAAAACAGACTTTAAAACAAAATTTCTAAAAACTCATAAGACAACAATTTCCTTGTAATTGCTTATCAGATTTGGCCCATAGAGGCCCAATGCTGCAACGCAGCTCTGATACCATTCTGTCACGTCCCCTCCCATTGAACCAGCTAGATGGAGAGGATCGTGACGGTTAAACCGGGCATCTAGCCCCCATATTCATTCATTAAACAAGCATTCAAGTTCAAATGAATAAGAATATATACATACACAAACGCATAACAGATGTGATATTAAACTGGGCGTCTAGCCCTATGAAACATTTAATCATAAGCATGAACATAATATAACAGAGATAGATGGAACTGTATGGTTTTGAGAAAATCACAGCGGAATATTAAGAATTTCACATCCATCATACATTTAAGGTGATCATCAAATAAGTAATTGCAATTTAACACAAGAGAATACTTATCTTATACAAAAGTAGTCCCACGCAACTGGCTATGCAACTGCAACGTTCCACCCAACCGTAGGCCAGTGTGCTCCTCAATCTCTCAGCACCACTGCCACCCCCGAGCTGGGCATGATCTCTACAAGGAACCAGGGAATAGCAGACTCACACATAGCCAAGCATACACCAAGTTGAGCCAAGCCAATCTGCAATTAGGTTTATCAGGCTGCTAGGAGATGGAAGGGAAGAGTTGCTAAGCTAGTGAGCTCCAGCACAGAGCTAGGGATAACCTTGCAAGATCTATCTAGCTTGGCAACCACAATACCTACACACCCAGCACAAGGAAGTATTCTTTTCACTGCTGTACAGTCCCTCAAGCCATACCTTCCCTATCTAGTGCTCTCAGGGTATGCATAGAAGAGTAACCAAAGCCCTCTTGATCTTCTTGAGAGGTTGCCCCCCCACCAGGTTTATCAAGCCACTTCTATCCACTACCACTCCAAACTTCAATTCGCAGGTTCAAACCAAAACGAGGATGCACATAACAGCAGAACCCCACTTGCTGGGCATGAGAAAAACGTTTTCCCCAGTGGAATGCATGAGATGGGGTTTTTCAGCTAACTCAGAAAACGTGGGAACCCACAAAAACGAAATGGGAAGTTGGGAAACAACCCTGTGGAGTCAATCCGTTTTTAGAAAAACGTCCTTGGGCAATTCGGGGCAAAAACGACCTCCATATAGTCCCCAAAAACGTGGCCCTTCTCTCCCAGGCTGCTATATATACAAAAACGAACTTCCAGGCATGGAAAAATGCAGGATTTTGCTGAAAAACGTGAAGGGAAAGACCCAGATAGCTCCCACTGCGTGAATGAATGAAGACTGCCCATTCCCCATGGCTTTGGGCACCATTTCGTGGGTGGTTTCTTGCCCCACAAGCAAAAACACGATTTTCCAAGTTGATGGCTTGCCCATGCACGAAAATGGCTTGCCCATACTCTTTCATTCCCAAGGCATTAACTGCCTTAACCAATTTCTTGGAAAAAAAATTAAATGATTGGGTACATGAGACAAAATGGGTAGTTGGTGGTTTATGGGTTTCCCCATTGACACATGGATTAATACCATTGGCTCAAGGGTTTGAATAGTTTCCCTCCCTTTTCCTTGTAGAATCATGCCCCATCTCTTTTGTTGCATTGCATAGCCGGTTGTGAGTTTTTTTCATTGAAATTCATAATTACATGATGTTTTATTTACATCGTGCCTATCTCGCACAAGAACCATAGGCATCTATTTTAATTGCCGATACATAAACGCTAAATCAATGGCGGGGCCTTGGCCTTGATCTCCTCACCATGATTAAATATCAGTATTTACATCATTTACAAAAGGGGGTCAAAATGGGGACGTGACATCAATACTTGTTGATTGTCCACATCATTGTTAAAAGTGATATTTTGAGCTACAACTTCACCATAAAAACTAGTCTAGAAGGAGATCGTGGCTTGCACATATAGCGCATGATAACTCTCAAGTCAAATTGAACCTTGGGTTGACAAATTTAATGCATAGAATCTTTACTTACATACTATAAATTATAAGGTAATTAAAAATCCCATCAATGACATCAAACTATTGGGCCAAGAGATATAATGTTGGAACTTTCTGTAGAGGTGTGGCTCACGAATTTGGAAGAAATTATTGAACTGAGAGATGAGGAGTTGGGAATCAAAATGGACTTGGAGGTGGAAAATGTGGAAGTGCATTGCATCAGACAATATCTTGATCATGACATTGTGCTCTACTTGGTTGTTGGTGTTTTGTCCTAAACAAACACCATTGTTGTGGAGTAATGCAAGTGAAGTAGTATAGATAGTCCAAGCAACATATGCAAGATTCTTTTACCAATAAATCGCTCCATTGGTGAAGTTGATGGAGCAATCTATAATTGAAGACATCTGTAAGGGGAAACAAAGTATTAGGTACAACAAGCCATAAATTATGCTTTGATGGAAAGACCAATCATAAAAAATTAATTGAAAGTGCAGTTTATATATAAGATAAAAGTTGGTTATGCATGTTAGGGATAACATTTCTTCAAGTATAGGTTGTTGACGGGGATTTTAAGAAGTCCTCCTTTTGGTAAGGAAAGCATATATGTTCCTTTGGGGAGGCATCATTTGATGATGTATGGGCCTTTCCAAATGGGGACAAACTTACTAGGTCCTGGTTTGGTTCTTTTGCAACATTGAAAGTGAGGACAAGGTCACCATCATGAAAGGTGTGAGGGAGAACTTGAGGTTGTGATGGGCCTTCAAGAATTTCTTCATGGACTTTCTCTATTGTAATTAAGCACAATGTTTTTCATCGCGGTGCTCCAAGTTTTAAGGCTTTGTTGATCACATAAGTGCTAGGAAGTGGTTTGACAATGGTTTGGCGGGTACATATCTTGCACTCGATGGGTAAAACAAATTCAATGTCATGGATGAGATGAAAGGGTATAAACCATGTGGCAATTTTCATAGAGTCTCTATAGGAACAAAGTGCTGAGAATAACATATGATTGTTGAGAATAACATATTACTCCAATTAGATATGTACTTGCTAACTAGATGTTGCAGCATGGTTTTAAGGCCTTTATTTGTAAGTCTTAAACTCGTGAAGTGAAATAATGCATATGGATTCTTAATAAAAATAGAGATTAAACAATGACAGACACACATAATACACAAGATTTACCCTGGAAACCCTTAACTAGGAAAACCAACAAAAATTATAGTCACACTTCTCATTTTCTCATTGTATATTCTTAACCATTCACAATACAATATTTATATATTCCACAACGTCCAAAACCCTATTTCATTAAACTGGATTAGTATATACCTCAATTGCATAATGAGGATTAAATTACACTTTTTTCATAAAAATAGCCCCCCTCCAAAAATATTTAGGGCATTGCCCCAAACCCCATTGTCCTCGGGGCTAACACCCCTTGTGAGAATCCACTATGTGGAGCAAGAGGGGTTAGGCAACATGCCACATGCAAATAATATAACACTTGCCCAACATGATTGAAATATTCAACTTGGTTGTTGGTCTGTGGATAGTAGGGGATGGGAAAATCATGGGTGGATGCTAACAAGAAGGACAATTCTTAGAAACATCATTTTCAAAATGGGTATTGTTTCTAGATACTGACTATTTAGGTATGTTGAAGAGTCTGATGATGTGATTGAAAAAGAATCGTGCAGGGGTGGCATTAGTATTGTTGAAGGTGGGCATATGATAACCCATTTGGTGAAGTTATCGATAATGATGATGATATACTTATGCCTATTGACATAAGCTACTATGAATTCTATAAAGTTGATTACTCACTTACAAAAGGGTTTGACAATTATGACATGATATAGGAAAGCAAGTGGGGTTCTAGTTTTGTGAGCAAAGAATTAACAATTTTCACACCACTTCATGGCATGCATACAATTATGAAAGAGAGAAGTCCAAAAATATCTGACATATAAGATTTTCTATGTGGTGTCCATTCCAAATAAATGGTTTCCACAATAGCCACCATGACAATCATTAATGACTTGCTCGACTTCCTCATCGATAGAGAGTGTCTCCAATGAGGGTCTTGGTGATGGATGTGATGATGGTCATCAACTGATAATTTTGAGAAAAAATTATATGTTCAAAGATAATGAGAATATTTTCATACAATGGGTCTTCAATAGAAAGTGGGAAGAGATGCTCATTAGGCAATTGATCATTGAGGAGGGTCCCTTTTGTGACTATTGAGAGGTTGGTGATGAACTTGTTGAGGGAAATAACCTTATTAATTTATTTTAGGGATAAAAAATTTGAGTTTTAATTCTTGGAGAATGATGATCCATCATGCAAAATTACCATTGATAAGCCATTGGCCTAGTATATACTACATTGTGTTGGAAATTGCAATTACCTTGGTTTTACGCAACAATATGTAATGGTGAAGTTTTTGAATTTAAAGGACCACAATCAAGACTAGATTATTGCCATCATTGTAATTGAGTGGTGGTCTAGACATCGTTTTTCTTATGTAATCGATGACACACCGGTCCTACCCTTGTTGAACTCAAACTATGGTAATAAGAAAGGTTGATTTTGAGATATAAAGGATAAATCTTGGTCAATATTAGGGGGAGAGATCAAATAAGAAAATGTGAGCACTTTATTTAATGCCTCAAAATACCATTGGTATTGGTGATCTGATCGAAAGGAGATGTCTTTCCATAAGACATGTGAGAACTCGTGTGCTTGGGTAGTGTAATCATGGATGAACCTATGGAGAAATTTTTCTTCACCTTGGATGGCTACAACTAATGTCAAGTCTTTGGTGGGGGGAGTTCAAGAATGGATTGAATATTGAGGGGATCGAAGGTGATCCATTTTTGGGACACAATAAACCCTAGTAAGCATCCTGCATTGACACAAAAGATGCACTTGAGGGCTTAGAAGCATATTTTGTACTACCAACATCATAAGAAGATGGTGTAGAGATTGGTTAGATAGTCCTAATTTTTTTTTGGAATTTTCCATGATATTTTCAAGATAAGCCAATATGATGCATGCCAAATCATGGAAAACATAAGACATGGTGAACTAAAAAGTGGCTCCAACCATTTTTAACTCAAAAGGAATGACATGATAGGAAAACATCCCCCCATGGTGTGGTGAAGGTGGTTTTATATTGATCATGGTGATGGATCTAAATTTGATTGTACCCAGAAATATAGTTCACTAAGGACAATACTTCATGTCCTTCACAGGCATCGACAACTTGGTAAACGAACAAGATGGAAAAGTTTCCTATGGGACAAGCTTGATTTATGTCCCTAAAGTTAGTGCACATGCGAATAGTTCCATGTTTTTTTATAATATGGATATGATTGGATACCCATGATGTGTAAGTGACGGGGTAGATAAACTTACTAGGCTATAATAGTTTCTTTATTTCTTTTTTGATAGCAGATGATTTAGATGGATGTAAAGGTCATTGTTTCTATTGTATTGAAGAAGCATCTAGCCATGTGCCAATATGATGTTTGACAGTGGCATGATCTAGTCTTGGCATTTCTTAGTATGTTTAGGAAAATATTTCTTGAAAGTCTTGGACCAATGCTTTTTAAGCAAAAAATTGATGTGGTGAATAGGATTCTCCAACTAATATATTTTCAGTGACATTAGATGTGGAAGAGATATCCACCTTATTGGTAGGTGAAATGTTGGCCATGCTACCTTACTTGAAAAAATCAGGGGTAGGGATGGTATTTTTAAACCAATCTGTGACATGGTTAGAAGATATGAAGTCCTTAGTCCATACAACATATTGATCAACCATCTTGGTGGAT
Organism: Larix kaempferi; assembly: GCA_027924585.1. NCBI lineage: Eukaryota > Viridiplantae > Streptophyta > Pinopsida > Pinales > Pinaceae > Larix > Larix kaempferi. The sequence continues at coordinate 34,395,675 of BSBM01000372.1, forward strand.
TTAAAGGTATCATGAGGTAGAAAGTAGAAATATTGATTCATATTGTCCTAGGGGGTTTCAAAAGCACTCATGGCTTCTATGATGTTCTCATTAGAGTGGAAGAGGTGATCAAGGAATATATTTGGATGTTTGTCTCCAACATGTTTAAGAGTAGAGTTAGTGGTGCTTGTGTAGGATACATTGTAAATGTGGGATGAATGAAGCGATTTATAGGAACCCATGAAGGTTGAGACATTGTATGAGTAGTGTGTCTTCGTCCATGGGGGTGAAAAGGATTTGTGCACAAATGGTGTGTTGATGTTGATGTCATACATCATAGACTCGTGATGGGACATAGTGTATATCAACGTATATGGTAGTATTGTTTGATGGGGGGGATCTCTTGTTGGGAGGTTGGGGGGGGAAAGTGAGTTAACCATGACCTAAATAAGTGAGTTGAACTAGTTTTTTATAGTTCATTGGCATTAAAATGAAGAATGGTCTAATAGCCCATAGTAATGACGTGGGAAAAGAGCACGCGACCTAACTAGCATTGGGGCAAGGGTGAGGGGATGACTACAATCCTCCCGGGGGTTCATTATATAATTAATGACGATAGAATTTGTGGAGGATATATTATGTGGAGATGGGATTGAATAATCCATGGGTGTGAGAGTCTGGAGAGTAATATTAAGGGTGTTCTAAAACTATGGGAGGGTTGGACAATGATGGGTATAATGACCAAACTTAGAACATAGAGCATATGCATGATTTATGTGTGTTCTTCGTCTTTGTGGGATCTATTGAAGGAACAAATATTTTAACCTCAACTTGCGGATTCTAGGAGAGAGGTGTAGTATTTGGCGGGTGTAAAATATTCCTTAGCTTAGGCAGGTCTGGGCAAAGGTTAGTGGGGTGACCTTTCACTTCACATAAATCACACGGAGGGAGACTCGAACATGGGGAGAGTTTGGGGAAGCTACAAGTTTTACCTTTTTTTCTTCATGCCCCAATTGTTTTGAGGTGAGATGGACTAAGAGGTGTTGACAATCCTGAGGTGGGTGGAAATGAAATCCATGGGGCCTCTGAAGGTGATAACTTGGTGAGGGAGATTAGGGTGAATTCGATATGAGCATAAGGTATTAGGATTAATTTTCGGTATGAAAGTGTTAAGTGTCATGTGAGTATAATGATAGTGAGTCTTGATAAGGTGAGGGTGGCCATGATTGGTGTTCCCTTGGTAATAGGCGAGGGGAAAAGAAAAGGTATTTATATAGCTAGCACAACTAGGGAGGGAGGGATGTCTGGGTATTTAGAAGGGCTCTCTATGATTGGTGATGATGATGTAGAAGATGAAGGTGACAAGAGTTTTTTATTTGCAGAGGAAAACATCGTACACATGAGGGCATCATTTGTTGGTGTGATGACATGTGGTGCTATTGCATATGCCTCCATTAATAAGGAATATTTGTAGACTCTTGAACTGATCTCATTGCAATAAGAGAGATTTTTATTAGTAGTATTTATTGGGCGTAGGATATTGTCTGAGTTTTCGATGCAGTGAGGCTTTTAGTACATAAGTTGATCGAGAGTGATGAATCTCCTATTGCCGGGGAACATAATTGTGTGGAATATTGAGAAGGCATCCACCTTCATGGCATACATATAACTACGACTAAGGAGGATGTTATAGTTGTGTTATGCATCAATGATTCTACATCAAGGAGAACCATATCCCCGCTAGATTGATAAGGACATTTTTTAAAGGCCTTGTGGTTGCAATGGACAACCATCATAGGCATGAAGGGTAATTTTAAACAGGACAAGATCAAGGATCCCAGTCTTTTCCAAACCATGGTGGATATGACACAAGTTGAAGAAACCTCATAAAATATACATTGATGAATGATGATATTATTGATGGTGATGGGGCCCTTTGAAATGTGAAGGATGAAGGTAACCTAGGTTCACCTTGTTCTAAGTTGAAGGTCAATAGGTTTGATTCAAATGGGTCAATGACCTGACCTAATGTTGACAATAGTGCCCTTTTTGGGGAAGGGAAAGACTGGAGGACATCGAGCGTAGACATGGCAACAAGGTATTGGGATAGAGAATCAATGATGCTATAAGTATGCGTAGATATCACATGGTGGTTATGATTCATATGCCATAGAGGTGGCCTATGTACACATGGGTTAGGGTAACTACTAAGGCATGTAACCTTAACAGAATCATTGATGTAAGCAAGAGCATCCTTTTGTTGTGTGGGATTGGATTTATCATTCCATAAGCTTGATTTCATGTCTGGAGGTCAATATTTGTCAAGTTCATGTAGATGTTCTAATAGGAATAATACCTAGTTGTGGGGGGTTAGGGTGTTGGCGCACTTCTTGTTGGTGAGTTGTGGCCCCTTATTGAGGGATGTGGTTTTATGAAATTGCTTGTTGTGGTTGGGCATCATTATTTCATTGGAAGTGAATTGATTCTAGATTAATCCTATATTTCCATCATGCATTTACAATAGCTGATTTTGGGGGAATGCTAGCTATAATAGACATACTCACAAAAAAGTGCACAAGAAAAAATGGTTCATAGGTTATTATTTTTTCCTTGCTTAGGTCGGTTGTTATTACCATTATTTTGGTTCTAGTTTCCACCATTACGATTTCGTTGGATGGGAGGAATATTAACCTCATGCCCTTGGGGTTGGTTTTGTTGTTTTTTATTCCCTTTTTTCTTGCGTTGATTTTGTGGATTAGGAGGGTATTCTATGTTCAATTGTTTAAATTCTTGAACCTATTGAGCTAGAGAGGGTTTACAAAAATGAGCATGTTGGTTGTGGAGCCTAATATTCCTTATTCATACATTGTGTTTCAGTCGTGTCTGGATCCCAACCCATGACAGGGGGGTTTGGAGGAGATTCCCCCCCAAAAATAGTTTCCATGGGGGGAAGTGACTAGTTTGGGATCCCCCCTAGAGGGGGCTCGGGGGCAGCACCCTCGTAGGGAAAATTTTGGAAAAAATGCCTTGTAAAATGTTGTAATTTCATAGTCATAACTTGGTAAAACATGGGTGATTTATGGGTCCATGGTATTGGGTGTTCCATAGTATTTTCCCATGGTAATCGCTCTTTAAAAGGAAGGCATTGTAATACGACTGTGTATTGTAGCATTGTAAAAATATCTAATTGTGTGAGAGAAACTATGAGAGAGGGAAGAGAAAGTCACAACGGATGTGCTATAGGTTGTATCCCTTCATTTGTTGGATGGTATAATAATAAGGACTAGCAATTTTTGTGTGGATGTAGCCCATCTTGGGTGAACCACGTTATATTGGTGTCTCTCTTGTATTGTGTTTCTGTGATTTATATTTGCATCTTTTTTATTGTTATTGATCTGCGATCCTATTTTTCTAACAATTGGTATCATAACCAAAGGTCTATTTGGTATATAAACTCACAGGAGAAAAGGGTTCCTGGTTCGAGTGGGAGCAATGGCGGAAGAAGGAAAGTTTAAGGTCGAGAAATTTAATGGCCAAAACTACCAGTTATGGAAGGTGAAAATGGAGGACTATCTGTATCAAAAGGATCTATTCCTACCGTTGGGAGGAAAAGCAAAACAACCGACAACTATGAAGGACGAAGAATGGGAGGTTCTTGACAGAAAGGCACTGGGAACAATACGGCCGTGCCTAGCTTCGTCGGTGGCTTTCAATATTTCAAAAGAAAAAACAACGGAGGGTCTGATGAGTGCATTGGGTAAGCTGTATGAAAAACCCTCAGCCTCCAACAAGGTATTTCTAATGAAACATTTATTTAATATGAATATGTCAGGAGGTGGATCTGTTGTTGATCATTTAAATGAATTTAATACGATTACAAATTAGCTAAGTTATGTAAAAGTGAACTTTGATGATGAGGTTAGGGCTCTTCTAATCTTGTGCTCATTGCCAGAAAGCTGGAATGGATTGGTTATGGATGTAAGTAACTCTGTATCTGGTTCAAACACTTTGAAATTTGATGATGTTGTTGGTGTTATTCTTAGCGAGGAAATGCAAAGGAAAAGCACATGTGAGAAATTAGGTAATGCATTGACCATGGAGAGCTGGGGAAGACAAAAGGAGAGATGAAAGAGCCCAGGTAATCGCAACAAGTCCAAGAAGGGAAGATCCAAGTCTAGTTTGGGAAAGATAGAGTGTTGGAATTGTGGAAAGAAAGGACATCTGAAGAAAGATTGCAGATCTATAAAGAAGAAAGGAGATGGACAACAAGAGACTACTCGGGAAGAAAATGTAGCAGGTGATGTGTTATAAGATGATTTGATTCTTGCATTAGATAATACTAGTGATTACTGGGTAGTAGATTCAGGTGCTTCATGTCATGCTACACCCCATAGGAAATTCTTTCATGATTATGTTCCAGGGGATTTTGGACATGTTTGATTGGGTGATGATGAACCATGCAAAATTGTTGGAATGGGTAAGGTACGAATAAAGTTAAAGAATGGTGAATGGCTACTGAAAGATGTAAGGAATATCCCTGCTATGAAATGAAATTTGATCTCAACATGGAAGTTGGGAGATGTTGGTTGTTTATCTACGCTTAGAGAAACGTGGTGGAAGATCACTAAAGTATCAATGGTGATAGCAAAATGAGTCAAGATAGGTATGTTGTTTTTATGTCCTCATAATACTTACTGTTCTATCACTTTATCTTCCATAGGAACATATACAACATTGTGGCATCATAGGCTTGGCCACATGAGTGAGAAGGGGATGTAGATTCTCCACTCAAGGAAGTTGCTTCCAAATCTGAAGCAAGTAAGTTTGGAATTATGTGAGAACCATGTTTATGGAAAACAAAAGAGAGTCAAATTTCTCAGGGTTGGGGAAGATAAGAAGAGTGAAAAGTTAGAGCTTGTACATACATATGTATGGGGACCGGCTCAGGTACAATATCTTGGTGGCTCTCATTATTATGTTCCTTTTTTTGATGATGCATCGATAACTAATTGGGTTGATTGCATTAGACATAAATCTGGTTTGTTTGCTACTTTTAAGAAATGGAAATATTTGGTTGAGAATGAGACAAGAAAAAGGTTGAAGTGTCTCAGATTTGATAATGGAGGTGAGTGTTGATATATTTGTAACTTCAGAAGATATTCACTTGTATATTGTATGTATTAAATTTGTACTTTATTGTATCCCCAATGGAGATGTATTATTCCTCCGATTGGAAGTGTCGTCATTTGTATTTGCAAGTGTTTCAAGTTATATTGTAAGTGTCGTAACTTATACTTGATGGGTTATTAGACCACCTTGGTGGGGTCGGCCCTGTATGAGTTAAAGGGTTATTAGACCACCCTAGTAGGGTTGGACCAGTGAAAAGTGGTAATGGGTTATTAGACTCTCCTAAGGGAGGTCGGCCCAATTAGAGTAAAAGGCAAGTAAAGGTAAAGTATAAATAGAGAGGAGCACCTCTCTATTTATTCATTCACACACTCACTCACTTCGCATTAGTGAGAGAGAGGAGGAGTGCGCACAAGTGGACGAGGAGAATATTCTAGGAGACTATCTCTTGTTTTGCGGTTTGATCTTTGTGATCTTTGTATTGGTGCTCATTCTATCTCTGAGGAAGTTGCGGGGTTTTTCGCCTTCTTGGTTTTCCTCGATGAAATGCTTTGTGTCTCTTGTCTCTTATGTTTGATATGCTGTACATGTTGTTCTCTCAATTAAGATCCTATATCATACTGAATTAAATGATGAAAAACTAACATGTTATAAGAGCTAGCCTGAAGGAAGGCATTGTATGGCATTTACGACACTTGTTTCACTTACAACAAATTGGAAGCTAGGGATTGATATAGTAAGAAATAGTCATCGTGGCACTTTCGCTATAAATAAGTTTTAGCGAAGATTCAGGGTCTAAAGTTTTTACAGGACCAATACCAGACACAGATTTACCTTGTGTAAAAATATCAGCCTCATATACATTGTACTTTGTGAGATATGATCCATACAAGTTAGGGTTTCTGCCTCTTCCAGAATGCATCCCTAAACAGGTGACCTAGGAACAGAGGTCATATCTCAGGATAGGAAGATCCAAATGGAATTCCATAAAATGTGGAATTTAGGCCACAAACTGTAGTTTCATAGGTCTGATTTTCAGAGGCCGAAATTGAAACAGTGACACGTGGCACTCTATACAAGTTCGCTATGTTGTTTCATCCCATAAACAGGTCATGTTGCAACACTTAGCATATCTCTCTAATAAAGAATCCATTGGAGTTCTGATCTGTGGGGTTGGAAAGATAACATGTTAGTCTACCATAGGCCTAAGTTTCAGACCCCGAGGATCTTAAATTTCAGAGATACATAAAAAACAATATGGCATATATTTATGTCAAAACATAATTGGATTCTGAGCACTTTCATTTTTGGCTTGTCACTGCTGCGGGAAATTAGGGATTTTGAAGGAAGTGAAATTTTGGAGTGCTCTCAGCATAGGATTTCTCTCCTCATAAAAATTGAAATTTAGAGACCAAGATCGAAGTTTTTGGTTGGGTAGAACCCAAAGATCTATCAAACCCTAGTTTGGGTTTTGGACTAGAAAAACCAGATTTTGACAAAAGTTGCAGATCCGAAATTCGTAGGTCATTTTTGGAGGGTCAATTTTTGGAGTTTTCAAAATATGAGCACACGAGCTTTCTCACCTCAATCAATTGCATCTCCCTTTCCAGATAGAAGTTTGAAATTCCAAGTTTGGATTTTTAGGGTTTCTCTATCAAACCCTAGCCAACTCCAGATACAGTTTCAACAAATCAAAGTGGATTGGTTTAATCCTAGAAGAGAATGAATTGGACACCTACATAAGTGAAGAAGTTCCAGTTCCAGAGGGATATTAGGCTATGGCCTTACATAAGAATACTACAAGCAATCTCGACAGGTATGACTTGAGGAGATACATGTATGTTTTGAAATTTGATCATGATTACTTTTGCCTTCATATTATTGAGGTTAGTACAATCTTGATTAATTTTAGACCTCTCTTATCACCTTAGTAAAAGTATGAATGCATGTGAATGATAGAATACATTCATTGATTAGGGTTATGACACTTATGATTGTACTAATGCATTGTGGTGTTGTATGAGGATGATGTTGTCCGCTAACATGAAATGTACATCAAGAAAGACAAATCAAGTTCTAGATCAAGAACATATGACCATGGGGACATGAAGACAAAGACTCATCCATAGCCATTGATCACATAGAAGCTCTACTTACGAGGTATGTATAATTTGGTTCTACAATGCTTAACTTATGAGATATGCAGGTTACTAGCGCAAGGTCTCAAAAGAAGACATTGTTTAGGTATGTTAGACATAACTAATAATCCATGTATGTTTTTCCTATATCAAGTTAGAATCCTACCTTGTGTTAAGATCTCATATAAGTATACTTTTGTATGATTGATAATGATTATTCATGAAATTATAGGTTTGAGTAATCATGGGTTTATGCATATTATGTTTCTTACCTTGATTAATGATATAAAAAACCAGAAGAGTCCTATGGTCAAATAAGAATATGCATGAGTAAAAGAAGTCCTCCCTGAAACCTTGAATACTAACGCTTGTGATAAATTACTTGTGTAGGAAATGATTGTTAGAAAAACATGATCGTAGAGCAATAACAATAACCATAAATACAAATATAATCACACATACACATTACAAGAGAGACATAGATATATCATGGTTCACCCCAAGAGGGGCTACATACACACTAAAATTGCTAGTCCTTATTATTATACCATCCAACAAAGTGAAGCGATACAACCTGCAGCACAACCGTTGCACTTCCTCTTCACTGTCTCACAATCTCTCTTCCGATCTCAGAGATATTTACAATGCATAATACCTAATACATCAAACCTAGCCGTATTACAATGTCTTTCTTATAAAGGGGAAATACAAAGGGAAAATACCATGGGTTACCCAAACCCATGGTCCTGTAAAACAACCCCAAAAATTTCCTTCAGGGGATTCGCCCCCAGACCCCCCCACACCTCCCACACCCCCCCCACTGGAGGGACTGTACAGTCCTTTCACATATCATATAAATTTGGGGTACAAAAATGATTGAATAATAATGTCTCTGAATCTGGAGATCAGGCTCCACAACCAACAATCTCCCACTTGGAGATTGATCACAACAACTCCACCGCTGTTGCACTAGCTGGACCGTGGACTTGTAAAATTTCTCATCTTCACCTTCACGCTAGAAGGCCAACTAAAACCAAGTAGGAACTCAGTTTCTCTCTGTTCACTACCTTTGTGAACATGTCTGCAGGATTCTGGCTAGTATGTATCTTTTCTAGCTTCAACAATTCATCTTCTAGAACAGAGCGTATGAAATGGTACTTGAGCTGTATATTTTTAGTCCCGGAATGGAATGCTGAGTTCTTTGCAAGATGAATGGAAATCTGGCTATCACTATACAACATGCTATCCTTCTTCTTCTTACCCGATTCCTCCATAAACCTCTGCAACCAAATTATCTCTTTACTAGCCTCTGTAACAACAACATACTCTGCTTTTGTTGTTGAAAGTGAAACAAACTTCTGCAATTTTGAAATCCAACTTATTGTTGTTCCACCTACAGTAAATACATACCTTGTGATGCTCCTCCTGCTATCCTTATCACCTGCCATATCTGCATCAACATATCCCTATAGAATAGTTTCTGAACCTCCAAAACATAATGCCTAAGTGGGAGTACCTCTCAAATACCTGAGAATCCACTGTATTTCCTTCTAATGTTATTTACCTGGATTGTTCATATATCTGCTCACAACTCCCACTGCATGTGCAATATCTGGTCTTGTGCACACCATGGCATACATCAAGCTGCCAAATACTGATTGATAAGGAGTCTTGGAATGTAATTTGTCTCTTCTTGTGTCTTGGGACACATTTCCTTAGTTAGATTGAAATGGCTGGCCAAAGGTGTACTTACTGGTTTTGCATTCTGCATTTTGAACCTCTCCAACAGCTTTTGTATGTACTCACCCTGAGACAATGTCAATTTGTGATTTTTCCTGTCTCTTGTTATTCTCATACCAAGGATTTGCTTTGCAGCATCCAAATCCTTCATCGCAAATGAATTAGCTAGCTTCCTTTTGAGTACATTTTTATCTTGCATGTTAGACCCTGCAACAAGCATGTCATCCACATACAATAACAAGATAATATATATTTCATTGTCTAGCTTCTTGAAATAAACACAGTGGTCATAATGACATCTACTATAACCCTATTCTGTCATAAACCTATCAAATTTTAAATACCATTTCCTTGGAGCTTGCTTCAAGCCATACAAACTCTTTTTCAACTCGCATACCAAGTTCTCCTTACCTTTGATCTCATACCCTTGTGGCTGCTGCATATATATCTCTTCCTCCAAATCCCCATGGAGAAAGGTTTTTTTTACATCTAACTGTTAAAGATGCAAATCTTCTATTGCCACTAGACTTAAAATAAACCTAATTGAAGTCATCTTAACAACAGGAGAAAATATTTCATCAAAATATATACCTTTCTTCTGTGCAAACCCCTTTACAACAAGTCTGGCCTTGTACCGCTTCTTGCCTCCTTCGTCTTCCTTCAACCTGTAAATCCATTTGTTCTGCAATGATCTTTTACCAGCAGGAAACTGAACCAAATCCCAAGTCTGGTTTCCTACCAATGAGTCCATCTCCTCATTCATGCCTTGCTCCCACTTCTTTCTAGTTTCCACCTGCATTGCTTCTTCATAACATTCTGGTTCACCAGTATCAGTCATCAATAAATAATACATTGAAGGAGAGTATCGTTCAAGGAGTCTACTTAACTTGGTAGATCTTCTTACACTTGCAGGAGTTTCAAGTACTTGCTACTGTTCTTGATTTTTTGGCACCTTCGAAACTTTATTTTCTTTAATTTCATCAAGCACTGCATACTCTGTGTTTTCTTTTTCCTGTTTCTTTCCCTGCAACTGATCTTTATACATGACCTTTTCATTGAATATCACATCTCTACTCTTGATGATTTTGTTATTTTCATAATCCCATAAGCGATAACCAAATTCATCAACCCCATATCCAACAAAGGTACATTTCTTGGATTTAGCTTCAAGCTTTGTTTTATTATCTTTATCAATATGGACAAATGCTTCACAACCAAATGTTCTTAGAAATGAGTAGTTTACCTTTTTATCTGTCCATGCCTCCTCTGGAATACCACCATCCAAAGCACTTGAAGGTCCTTTGTTTATTAAATAAACAATAGTATTTACAGCATCCGCCCAAAACTGTAAGGGCAACCCTGCATGCAATCTCATACACCTTGCACGCTCCATGATCATTCTTTTTATCCTTTCAGACACCATTTTCTTGTGGTGTTCCTGGGACTATCTTCTCTCTACAAATCCCATGGTATGAATAGTAACTATCAAACTCCTTGCCGTAGTACTCACCTCCATTATAAAATCTAAGGCACTTCAACCTTTTTCCTGTCTCATTCTCAACCAAAGCATTCCACTTCTTAAAAGTAGCAAACACATAATATTTCTGTCTAATGCAATAAACCCAAGTTTTTCTAGTTGCATCATCAATAAATGTAACATAATAATGAGAGCCACCAAGAGATTGTACCTGAGCCGGTCCCCATACATCTGTATGCACAAGCTCTAACTTTTCATTCTTCTTCTGTTTCCCAACCCTAAGAAATATGACTCCCTTCTGTTTTCCATAAACAAAGTTCTCACAGAATTCCAAACTTAACTGCTTCAAATCTGGAAGCAACTTCCTTGAGTGGAGAATTTGTATCCCCTTCTCACTCATGTGGCCAAGCCTATGGTTCCACAATGCTGTATCTGTTCCTGTGGAAGCTAAAGAGATAGAATGGTCAGTATTATGAGGACATAAATACAATGTACCTATCCTGTCTCCTTTTGCTATCACCATTGATCCATTAGTGATCTTCCACCACATTTCTCCAAACGTAGATAGACACCCGCCATCTCCCAACTGCCCTGTTGAGATCAGATTTCTTTTCATAACAGGAATATGCCTTACATCTTTTAGCAGCTAATCAGTTCCATTCTTAAATTTTATCCATACCTTACCCATTCCAACAATTTTACATGGCTCATCATCACCCAATAAAACATGTCCAAAATCGCCTGGAACATAATCATGAAAATATTTCCTATGGGGTGTAGCATGACATGAAGCCCCTGAATCTACTACCCAATAATTACTAGTATTATCTCATGCAAGAATCAAAGCATCTTGTAACACATCACCTCCTACATTTGCTTCCTAGGTAGTTTCTTGCTGTCCATCTCCTTTCTTCTTTAGAGATGCAGTCTTTCTTTAGATGTCCTTTCTTTCCACAGTTCTAGTACTCTATTTTTCCTAGTCTGGAATTGGATCTGCCCGTTTTAGACTTGCCATGATTACCTTGGCTCTTTCCTCTCTCCTTTTGTCTTCCCCTGCTCTCCATGGTCAACGCATTACTTGATGTCTCACCTGTTCTTTTTCTTCGCATTTCCTTGCTAAGAATAACATGAATAACATCATCAAATTTCAAGGTGTTTGAACCAAAGACAGAGTTACTTACAGCCATGACCAAGCTATTCCAACTTTCTGGCAAAGAACACAAGATTAGAAGAGCGCTAACCTCATAATCAAAGTTCACACTTACAGAACTTAGTTGATTTGTAACCGTATTAAACTCATTTAAATGATCAATAACAGATCCACCTTCAGACATATTCATATAAATAAACGCTTCATTAGAAATACCTTGTTGGAGGCCGAGGGTTTTTCATACAGCTTACCCAATGCGCTCATCAAACCCTCCGTTGTCATTTCTTTTGAGATATTGAAAGCCACTGACGAAGCCAGGGACAACCATATTGTCCCCAGTTCCTTTCTATTAAGAACCTCCCATTCTTCATCCTTCATGGCCACCGGCTGCTTTTATCTTCCTCCCAATGAAATGAATAGATCATTCTGGTACAGATGGTTCTCCATTTGCATCTTCCATAACTGGAAGTTTTGGCCGTTAAACTTCTCGACCTTAAACTTTCCTTCTTCTGCCATTGCTCCCACTCGAACCAGAAACCCTAGTTTCCTGCATATTTAACTGCCAAATAGACCTTTGGATCTGATACCAATTGTTAGAAAAATAGGATCGCAGAGCAATAACAATAAACAGAAATGCAAATATAATCACACATACACATTAAAAGAGAGACACAGATATATCGTGGTTCACCCCAAGATGGTCTACATCCACACTGAAATTGCCATTCCTTATTATTAAATTGTCTATCAAAGTGAAGGGATACAACCGACAGCACAGCCGCTGCACTTCCTCTTCACTGTCTCACAGTCTCTCTTATGATCTCAGATATCTTTACAATGCATAACACCTAATACATCAACCCTAGCCGTATTACAATGTCTTTCTTATAAAGGGGAAATACAAAGGGAAAATACCATGGGTTACCCAAAACCATGGGCCCGTAAAAAAAAACCCAAAAATTTCCTTTGGGGGCTTCGTCCCCAAACCCACGGACCCCCCAGCTGGGGGTAATTACCCCCACAGCCCCCCCGCTGGGGTGAGTGTATAGTCCTTTTACATATCATATAAAGCTGGGGTACAAACACAGTTGAATAATAATGTCTCTGAATCTGGAGATCAGGCTCCACAACATGAGATTATTTAGAATCATAATATTTTTATAGTATTGAGATTATACTAATGAAGTGTGATTATGTATGAGATCTTGAGGATGACACAAAGATGACACTAGTGCACACTTAAGCATGCATAGTGGTCCAGGATGAATAGAAGTTCAAAGACAGGAAGCAAAGATCAAGAGGGAGCACACTCCAGTAGTTCCTGCAAGGAAGAAAATATTGAGAGGGAGTCCACCCAACAACTAAACAAAGATAAGTATTTGAATTATCATTTCTTGTATATATGATGTTGTTCAATCATGTACATACTTATGTTCCTATATTTAGGATGTATATTATGCATTTTACAAAAGTTCCATTAATGAACAAGATACTACTAATATCGTAATAGGTAAGTGGCCTATGGTACTGTACAAAATTCCATTGCTACATATATAGAATGAAACCTCTTTACTGACATGTTGGGAGTAGTGCACACTCTTAACAATGTTTTGGTAGAGATGGAAGGCATCTAGAAAGTTACCGTATAAATATGGGATATGGATGAATGTTGTATTGAAGCATTGGCTAAGTTAATTGCATGACTGTATGACATATATATTTATGCATAAGAATTTTGTTATGAAAACTATGAGATATTTCTAATCATGTAATTGAATTTGACTTGTAGGAAAGATCGTGTACAATCACCTACAAAAGAAGGACAACGACATTTGTTCCAGCGACGAAGTTCAAGAAAACTACCTATTGATGATATTGAATAATATGAAGTTCCCAGGATCTAGGATGTAGTAATGGAAGGATGCCATGATCAAGGAGTATCAATTGATCATGAAGAATGATGTATGGGATGTGGTCCCAAGACCAGAAGGGAAGTCTGTTGTGACTTCTAAGTGGATTTACAAGATCACGCATGCTGCAAATGGTAGCATTAGAGAAATACAAGGCAAGGTTTGTGGCTCACGGCTTCTCCTAGAAAGAAGGGATAGATTATGAAGAGACTTTTGCACTTGTATCAAGATACACTTCCATCAGAACAACACTTGCTCTGGCTGTAGTGATGAAGTGGAAGATACACTAGATGGATGTTAAGACAACTCTCTTGAATGGTGTAGTCAAAGAGGAAGTGTATGTGGAGCAACCACTCAGATTTTAGACACATGACAGGGAGTCACATGTGTGCAAATTAAATAAAGCCTTGTATGGTTTGAAACAAGCACCCAGGACATGGTACGACATGATTGACAACTTCCTGACTAGTTTGGGTTTTACCAAGAGTAAACCGGATTCCAACCTTTACTACAAGGTTGAGGAAGGAAATCCAGTAATACTCCCACTGTATGTAGATGACCTATTTTTGATAGGTGAGATTGGATTGATTGCTGATACGAAGAGGAAGCTTGCTGCCGAGTTTGAGATGAAGGACTTGGGTATGATGCATTACTTTCCAGGTATGGAGGTGTGACAGAGGGAAGTATGCAGTATAGATCATGAAGCGGTTTAGGATGATGGATTGTAAGGCCATGGCCACACCTATGGCATCGAACCTGAAGCTATTGAGTGATGCTTCATCAAATTCGGTTGATGCCACGATGTATCATTAGATGATTGGGTCCTTGATCATACTTGATGAACACGAGACCAGATATTTGCTTTGTTGTGAACAAATTGAGCTAGTTCCTGACAGATCCTAGACATGTTCACTTGATTGCTGTAAATCATATTCTGAGGTACCTGAAGGGTACGGTTGATTATGGGCTCAAGTATGATGCGAATCAAAAGGTTAACTTGGAGGGTTATGTTGATTCAGATTGGGCAGGCAGTGCTGTAGATAGGAAGATCACTTCGGGGTGCTGCTTTAGTATGGGATTAGGTGTGATCTCTTGGTTTAGCAGGGAGCAATCCTGCATAGAACTGAGTACAGAAGCAGAGTATGTCACAACTTATGCAGCTAGTTGTGAGGCAGTATGGCTAAGGAAGCTACTGTCTGATTTGTTTGATCTCCAGTTGGATGCTACTTGTATCTTCTATGATAACCAGATTTGTGTGAAGTTGTCTGAGAACCCGGTGTTCCATGACAAGTTGAAACACATCGAGATCAAGTATCACTATATCAGGATATGGTGGAGAGAGGAGCAGTGAAGCTCTAGTATGTTGCGACGGACGAGCAGATAGAAGATGTGTTGACCAAACTACTAGCCAGGGTGAAGTGCGAGTACTTCAGAGAGAGGATTGGTGTTCTTCAGATTGAAGATACTTCCAGGAGGAAGTGTGTCACCTACCCAAATTATGAAAATATTATTTTATTGGCAAAATAATTTATGTTAAATTTTAATTACAAAATTTTGTAATTATGACCAAGTTTGGTCAAGGATGAATGTAATTACTGATTATTATTATTTAATAAATTAAAGTATGAGACAAACACCCAAGGGAGTTGTTAAATGAGTGTTCACTGACCCACTAGGAGGAATGGAAGCTGTTAGAAGGCATGGGACAGATGGCAGCAATTGCACTTCACCACTAGGTGTTGGTTATGGGACAACTACCCCTAAAAATGTGGCATTATCCCCCAGGTGGTGGGAGTGAGCAGGAAGCTCATTAAATGACCAGTTAACCACTAAAAGGCCTAGGAAGCCTACATAAGGAAAATTTTAATTGAGCAGCCAACTCTTACAATATTTTCTACAAAAATATTCCTCAAGTGCATCAGGTGATCACTGAGAGATTCGAATAGGGAGGCTATGTGAGAGTGCAACTGTAAGTCTGCAAATTATTCTGAGAAGGAGAACCAGAGATGTTGGGGCAGGCCCCTTTGACTGCTAAGCCTTTAAGACTAGATAACTATTGCTACTGCAAGTTTGAGGTCCTAAGCTTCTAAGTTTCTTCTTCCTGGTGGTTCAGTGAATGGGATCGGGGGTCCTAAGGCAAGTAACTTGGCTGTCTTCAGGAATTGGTTGGGTGGAACAGGTTCCTTGGGCTGTTTGTTTCCCTACAGTTAACCAGGTTTCATTGTTCCTACTTTGTTTATAGCTTAATGTTTCTGCTTAGTCAAACTCTGTTTTGTAAAAGAATTTATTTTATTTTCCGATCTATGTTTAATGCTGAATGATAAAGCTTTGTTAAAGATATGATTAGATAACCATCTCTATATTTTTCCCCATGTCGTTCTCTGCATAGTACTCTAGTATAGAGAAGCAAATTAATGATAAACGAGAGATATACAGATTGCCATTGATTGGTTAAATGATTTGAGTAAGTGTTCTGTTTATAATTCTGTCCTATTTTTGTTTAAAACACAGTAAAAACATTATAGTGTAGCACAAATTGCGGTATATAATTCATGTAAATATTAATTGAAATAAAAACAGTTATATGCTTCTAACAGTCCCATATATTCTCTTGTCTCTATTCATTTAAGATAGTAAGCAAACGCACATTAATACTTTATATGTTTTCAATACAACTGTATTTTCAATGATTTGTTCTATATCAATCTAGTACAAATATTCACATTTCATTTATGCAATATTTATACTTTTGTTTTCAATCATTGAATATCTCAAAGTAGTATCAAACCCTATTTATATTTCCAAACCCTAGAATTAATTACACAGTCCATCATTTTCTTTTCTGCTCAAACCTTTCATGGCGAATCCTAAACATTTCTTTTTTCAAACCCTAGCTAGCATTTCAAAACCTCTTTAAGATAGTAAATTCACACAACTGCAAGCACGATTCTTTACCATTGTTTATCAAGGATTCATAACCCTAGAAGAACACATCTCAACAGAAAACAGTCACATTATCGAAATTATTTATACATAGATTAAGCTTATGGAATCATAGCTTAATGCAAGTCAGATAGAAATCAAAGGTACAGGTAGAACACTTTTACATTTCAAATTTAGACTTTGTGCATTATCTTTTGCAGAATTTATTGACATTTGAACTCATTTCACAATGTTTCAAAAACTTCACTATCGACATCATTGGCAAAGAGTAGAAAGCAATCATCTACACTAGACCTGAGATAATTTCATTTTCAGACTCGAATCAACAGTATTCAAAACAATCTTATACTTTTATCAAAACCAATAGCTCAGAGTCAAGTGAAAATAAACATGACTCCATTAAATATTTCCCAACAGCATAGTTAAAACATGACAAAGGCTGTATTATTTTCCATTTAAAGTTTTCCAAAAAACACGAAAGGTTTTTTCCCTCAAACATCCAAAGGTGTAAAGACCAACTCGAAGTTGGTTCCAACGCTTCAGTAAAAAACCTACTGAGGATCAACCTCTTACATCTTGACATCAAAGCAAGTCAAACTAAAAAAATTCGCAGTCGGCCATCACTGAAATAAGATGAATGTTTCCAACTCTCGGCATACAAGCAAACACCGTCCAAGGCACCTACGAGGTTTGTTGTGAACCACTGGAGCTTACCAAGAAAACCGTAGCAATATCCAGTTTCCTATTCTTCAAACAGCAACCTCATTCGAGTGGGTAACCTACCAAAACATGTAGTGGAAGGTTAAAACAAGATTATGAAGGACCAAATCAAGTATTACAGTGTTATGTTACCAGCTCTCGAATATTTACCTTTAAAATTGGCATTTCGAAATATCAATCCATTACACCATCAAATGATGAAGCAAGTTGGTATTGAAAACAACCCTAAAGCTATCACAATAGACCAATCTCAACCATAGGAGAATCGAAACCCTGACCAAAACACTTCTGCTACATTGGAAGAAGAACACCCTGTCACTATTTTGGTATCGTAGCTTAATTGTAGAAGGTCCAATTCCTGTAACTATTTAAAAAACTACCACTCTCAAGTCATAAGATCGAAACCATGAGAGACATTCTTGCCAAAACCCTACATTTTGGCATCCTGTCGGCCTCAACCTAGCGTAACAATGAAGACCGGGAAGCTTGCAAAACATTACATACAACGAGGTTTAGGGTAACAACATCAACGATCAATATTTGGTGAGATCAACACACAGGAAAGAACCAACAGTGCTACATTGAAAGCCGAGCAACATTGCATTTATATCACATTAATTACAAAACAATCACGACGTTACCAATAATGCATGCTAGTGATCATTACCGTGTACAGCTCAGAGGAGAGACGTTATATTAGCCATGTCCAGTTAGGATTCCAAGTTATGTTATAAATCAATGTTCACGTGGATGGGCTACGTGGGTTGACAACAACACTATCCACTATGGAGTTTGGTTAGAACTTTAAATACACGATCGTAACCCTGTCAACTTGAAGCTAGGAATTTATTACCTGTCAATTCATCACTTCAATATCGAGACTTTGGTGAATACAATAACATATGTTAATAACACTTAGGATAAGAGAAATTACATACAACATAGTTCAAACTACTACTTAAGCCATAACCTTCTAAGGTTGTTTAGATCGTATTCATGGTCTGCATAGGATAATATCCTATAGTGTTAAAAGTATAGCTAGGATGGCTTATCGAAAAGCATAACATTGCTTTTGTTTATCATATCATTGTATATTAAAAACCATATAATATTACATTGTAATATGTAGTGTATATTTTATATAGTTTCAAGTTTAAAAGTAGGCATCAAAATAATTGAATAACATGTCCATGCATTATGTAAATAAATAGTAACTATAAGACATATATATTTTATTTCTATAGTTTTGCATGTGTATTGAAATGATAAATACATGACATAGAGTAGTCTAAGACTTGTAGACGCTAAGTATGATGATAGTTCGAAGGTGTATTTATTATTCTACAAGCTTCATGATAGCATACTTAATAGATAGTAGTATCATTGTTTTAATATTAATGACAGTAGTCTTATGACAATACATGTAGCATCATAAGAAAACGTTTGGACGACATGGAAAGATAACATTGAAGAGCTTCGTAAGACAGTACTTTTAACTAGGATTAGAACCATGTATCCATACCTCCAGTAACTGGTGTCGTAAGGAAGCACTTAGCATCCTAATATTACACTGACGATGAATTGAAAAACACAAGTAATCTTAACATATGCTGTCTTATAAGATTTCTTACCTGCGGTCTGCACATGGAAACAAGATTCAAATGCCTTAGCTAAACGTAGCTAAGTAAACTCCAGGGCATCTCGTATGACCCCTTCATCATCATACAAACAAACCGTCAACACTTCATCATCATTGTGGTCCTTTCGAAATATTATCAAGGGTTGGACCAGTGGCATACCAACTGGCTTTGCCAGCAAATCTAAATATACATAATGTTTTTTCATATATCATTTTTAAAGAAGTATGTACACGATGCTACTCATGTTGTAAACTGGAATGCTGTACAGGTGGGATATGCATGGATATGTTGCAGGTTGTGCTGGTTAGGCATGTAATTAGTCTTGGAGATCCTATAGGTTGTGATAGGCACGTAATGAGTCCTGGGATGCTCTTTAGAGATCTTGCCGGTCGCAAGATGCTCTTTTAAGGTTTTTCCTGTTCACATGTAATTAGTCCTGGAGATCGGATAGGTTGTGCTGGGAACGTAATAAGTCCTAGGATGCTCTTTAGAGATCTTTTTGGTTGTAAGATGCTCTTTTAAGGTTTTGTGAAGGCAACATGTAATCAGTCCCGAGAGATCTTGCCAGTCATGCTAGGCATATAAAGGATCCTGGGATGCTCTTGTTAGGTTTTGCAGATGCACATAATTAGTCCCGAGATTCCACCGGTTGTCGCTCGCAGATATGATGAAGACCTACATGGAGGTTAGGCCTACATCCAACATGAAAAAGGGATGGCTCTATAGAAATTCCTATGACGAGAAGAATTGAGAGATATCACCAGTGATCGAGATGACGATTACAATAGCAGTGATGATGATGCTCCAGTGATCCAGTGATGATGATCCAAATCAAGTATTGAATACTTGTGCCTTTATGTTTTGATGACCTTTGTTAAGAGAATACCTTCCTAGTTAAGAGGGAGTGTTGATGTATTTGTAAATTCGAAAGATATTCACTTGTATATTGTATCCCCAACGAAGATGTATTATTCCTCCGATTGGAAGTGTCGTCATTTGTATTTGCAAGTGTTGCAAGTTATATTGTAAGTGTCGTAACTTATACTTGATGGGTTATTAGACCACCTTGGTGGGGTTGACCCTGTACGAGTTAAAGGGTTATTAGACCACCCTATTGGGGTCAGCCCGGTGACAAGTGGTAATGGGTTATTAGACTCTCCTAAGGGAGGTCAGCCCAGTTAGAGTAAAAGGAAAGTAAAGGTAAAGTATAAATAGAGAGGAGAACCTCTCTATTTATTCATTCACACACTCACTCACTTCGCATTAGTGAGAGAGAGGAGGAGTGCACACAAGTGGAGGAGAAGAAGTTGCTATGATACTATATCTTGTTTTGGGGTTTGATCTTTGTGATCTTTGTATTGGTGCTCATTCTATCTCGGAGGAAGTTGCGGGGTTTTTCACCTTCTTGGTTTTCCCCGGGGAAATGCTTTGTGTCTCTTGTCTCTTATGTTTGATATGATGTACATGTTGTTCTCTCAGTTAAGATCCTAGATCATACTGAACTAAATGATGAAAAACTAACAGTGAGTACCGCGGCAAGGAGTTTGATAGTTACAGTTCATACCATGGGATTCGTAGAGAGAAGACAGTAACATGAACACCACAAAAAAATGGTCTGTGAGAAAGGATGAACAGAACAATCATGGAGTATGCAAGGTGTATGAGATTTCATGTAGGGCTTCCCTTACATTTTTGGGTATATGCTGTAGATATTGTTGTTTACTTAATAAACAGAGGGCCTTCAAGTGATTTGGATGGTGGTATTCTATAGGAGGCATGGATAGGTAAAAAGGTAAACTACTCTTTTATGAGAACTTTTGGTTGGAAGCATTTGTCCATATTGATAAAGAAAATAGAACAAAGCTTGAGGATAAATCCAAGAAATGTACTTTTATTGGATACTAGGTTGATGATTTTGGTTATCGCTTATGGGATTGTGAAAATAAAAAAATAATTAGGAGTAGAAATGTGGTATTCAATGAAAAGGTCATGTATAAAGATCAGTTGCAGGGAAATAAACATGAAAATGAAAACACATAGTACACAGTACATGATGAAATAAAATAAAATGAAGTTCCAAAGGTGTCGGAAAATAAAGAACAACACCATGTACCTCAAACTGCTGCAAGCGTTAGAAGATCTACCAGGTTAAGTAGACCCCCTAAATGATTCTCTCCTTCATTGTATTATTTATTGATGTCTGATTCTGGTGAACTAGAATGTTATGAAGAAGCAATGCAGGTGAAAACTAGAAAGAAGTGGGAGCAAGGTATGAATGAGGAGATGGACTCATTGGTAAGAAACTAGACTTGGGATTATGTTCAATTGCTTGCTAGTAAAACATCATTGCAAAATAAATGGGTTTACAGGTTGAAGGAAGAATATGGAAGAAATAAGTGGTACAAGGCCAGACTTGTTGTAAAGGGGTTTGCATAGAATAAATGTATATATTTTGATGAAATATTTTCTCTTGTTGTTAAAATGACTTCAATTAGAACTATTTTAATTCTATTGGTGATAGAAGATTTTCATCTTGAATAGTTAAATGTAAAAACAACCTTTCTCCATGGGGATTTGGAGGAAGATATTTATATGCAACAACCATAGGATTATGAGGTCAAAGGGAAGGATAATTTGGTATTCAGGTTGAAGAAGAGCTTGTATGGCCTGAAGCAAGCTCAAAGGCAGTGGTATTTGAAATTTGACAGGTTTATGACAGAACAAGGTTATAATAGATGTCATTCTGACCACTATGTTTATTTCAAGAGGCTAGATAATGGAAGATATATTATCTTGTTATTGTATGTGGATGTCATGCTTTTTGTAGGGTCTAACATGTAGGATACAAATGTGCTCAAAAGGAAGTTAGCTAATTCATTTGTGATGAAGGATTTGGGTGCTGCAAAGCAAATCCTTGGTATGAGAATAACAAGAGACAGAAAAAATCGCAAATTGACATTGTGTCAGGGAGAGTACATACAAAAGGTGTTGGAGAGGTTTACAATGCATAATGCAAAACCAGTTAGTACACCTTTGGCCAGCCATTTCAAACTAAGTAAGGAGATGTGTCCCAAGATACAGGAAGAGATAGATTACATGTCCAGGGTTCCCTATTCATCAGCAGATGGCAACTTGATGTATGCGATGGTGTGCACAAGACTAGATATTGCACATGCAGTGGGAGTTGTGAGCAAGTATATGAACAATCTAGGTAAAGAACATGGGAAGGAAGTGCAGTGGATTCTCAGGTATTTGATAGGTACTACCACTCATGCATTATGTTTTGTAGGTTCAAGCACTGTTCTATAGGGATATGTTGATGCAGATATGGTAGGTGATAAAGATAGCAGGAGGAGCACCACATGGTATGTCTTTACTGTAGGTGGAACAAAAGTAAGTTGGATTTCGAAAGTACAAAATGTTATTGAACTTTCAACAATAGAAGCAGAGTATGTTGCTGCTATAGAGGCTAGTAAAATATTATTTGGTTACAAAGTTTCATGGAGGAATTGGGTAAGAAGAAGGAGAATATCAAGTTGTACAGTGGCATCCAGAGTGCCATTCATCTTGCAAAGAACTCATCCTTCCATTCTAAGACTAAACATATACCTCTCAAGTACAATTTCATTTGGTCTGTTCTAAAATATGAATTGTTGAAGCTGGAAAAGATACACACTAGCCAAAATCCTGCAGACATGTTGACAAAGGTGGTAACCAGAGAGAAACCGATTTCCTGCTCGGTTTCAGTTGGAATTCAAGCACGAAGGTGAAGATGATAAATTTTCCAGATCCAAGGTTCATAGCATATTCCAGCAAGTGCAAAAATGATGGATTTGCTGTGAACAATATCCAAGTGGGAGATTGTTGGTTGTGGAGCTTGATATTCCTTATTCATAGGATGTGTTTTAGTTGTGTCTGGATCCCAATCCATGACAAGGAGGGTTTGGGGGGGCTTGCCCCACCAAAATAGTCTCCATGGGGGGTCCAGGGGAGGGTAGAGACTAATTTGGGATTGTAATATCCCAGCCAAGAATTAGCCAGAACACTAACTCCAATTGTCGAATTTATCAGGATTTTCACTAGTAAATTTTAGACAATTTCTTTATGGTGAGTAGGATGTAAGTGAGGTGTACAGATGCACTGATCAAGGATGGTAGGGATGACTTTTGATTCTAGAATTTATATGGAAAAAAGTGCATCAAAAAATTAATTCAGGTCTGAATAGTGAGTCCTATGCACGAGGTAGTGGAGCCATTCACTTTTCAACAACAAATAAGTATGTTGCCTACTTCGAGGCTTCCTGGGTTTCCAGCATATGCATACTAGGATGGGAGTTGGTTCTGGATGGACGTATGGGTTATATCATTCAGTATACTCAGTAAAACATATTAGTGTAGGTATCATAGGATTTTGGAAGGTTACAGGTCAATTTGGAGGCAAACTAGCCAAGGTCGCTACTGGGGATTGCTCAACTAGGAAGATTACAAATTATTCCAAACATTGTCAAATGATTCCAAAAAATCAGGGAGTGGGACAGATTGGATTATTTACTGTATTAAAAGACAAATACAACTTACATAACTGAAAACAGATGCTCAGATAAAGTAGAGCAGTAAATATAGCAAAACTAGTTATTAAAAATGGCTCATTGAGCTAGTCTTACATTCTTTAATACCAAACTGCCTCAAGGGCTCACTAAACTCTATTTTGAGACATTAAATGGTTATGATATATATTTATTGACGTCAAAAGGTTGAAATATTAACTCTAGAATACATTTTTTCTATTTCATTACATTCAGAATCACAAGAGCCTCACAGGCTAGGAGAATCTTACAAACTAAGATAGAATGAATGTAAGAAGTGGAGAAGTTACTGTAACTATGATCTGAAGCTTATATATGAATTTCAACAGGTCTGATAATTGATATGAATGTCTCACTGATATTCTTGAAGTGTCTTGGGCACATTCACTGAACTGTCTTCATTCTACTGCGTGATCTCCTCCAAAACTAGCTGCGAATGAGTGTAAGAGTGAGAGAGGAGGATGCAGATTTCATATGAAACTGATCTCTGATTATAAACAACTCTAATATATAAAGATGAAGGCTCACTAGCCTCGTTGGATTGTCCTGGGCGCATTCAATGAAAAAACTTCCTTCTACTGGATGATCTCCTCCAAAACTAGCTCCAATGGCCCTAGAACTGTAACCTTCTCTCTGGATCATTATGGATCTTCAACCATGGACTGATATGGACATGAATAACAACAATATAAATCTTTGGATTTGAATACTAACTGGCTGGAACATCAAAGGCCTTGGGGCTCATCTCCCAAGAAAAGAGTAAAGGCACATCTCTCAACAATGGAGAAGCAAGAGCTCTCACTAGTGAAAATAATTAACCAAAAGATGTGAATGGAAGTTGGAAACATCATTTTATAGATGAGATAGCTTCATCCTCAAGCCAACCACATGTGTGAGAGAGGGAGGGCACATTCCTTAAGAGAAATAAAAAAAATTTGCTTTACAAAACTTTCTTGCTTTTGCTTCCTTTCACTGAAATTGGAAAGTGCACTGTCCTTTAGCTTTTATGAATGTTGCTGCTTTCTAATTGACTGCTTTTTTGTGCTTTCCTTCTTTTTGCTTTTTCCTATTTTTTGCTTGCTTTTGACAGTTTCCATATTCTCTTGTTGCCATCTTTCCTTTCTCTAACTCCTTGATTTTCTGAGCTTTTCCACTTAAGCAAGTGAGGTCCACATTGAACCTATTGCGCCCTCATAGACATGTAATCATCAATACTTGCCACCAAAATTATTATTAATGATGCATTTATTATTAAAATAATACAAACTTTGAATATAATTAATTATTTAATAATTAATTAACTGCGATAGTATTTTTGCCTCAAAATTACCCCAATAATTTAATTCTCATTCAATTAATTAACTTAGACCCCCTAGGGATGGGAGGATCCAAGTAGTGATCAAGGCCACTAGGGAAGGGACATGGCAATCCTCCCTCCCCAAGACTGCTTTTCCTTAAGCAGTTTCAAACCAGGATGTTGTAGAATCTTTTCATCTTCCTAGGTTGCATATTCACTAGGAAACCCCTTCCATTGCACTAAGCATTCTTTAATGATTCTGCTCCTCAACTTACTCTCTCTTACCTGCAAAATATCTTCTGGTTCTAAGACCAAGTGTCCTTCATCATCAAGAGGAGGCAATATTTCTGAAACAGTCACCTATTGGCCAACTGCTTTCTTCAGGCATGACACATGGAAAACATTGTGTATCTTGCTTCCAGATGGCAGATCTAGTTCATAAGCAACTTCAACCACCGTCCTTGTGATATTGTATGGTTGATAGAACCTTGGTAGTAATTTATCAGACCCCTTTGATTTCAAAGTAGATTTCCTGTAGGGCTGCAATCTTAAGTAAACCAAGGCTCCTTCTTGGAAGTTTTGATCTATTCTCTTCTTATCTGCATTCACCTTATGTTAGTTTTGTGCAACTTGCAAGTTTTCCTTGAGTGCCTTGAGTATGTCTTGGATTTCTTGCAGCCAATCCTTTGCTTTTTTTGCTCTGCAATATCCAAAAATCATATTTGCAAAAGTAGGAGATTCATATCCATACAGAGCTTTGATTGGGGTCATTCCTATGGACATATGGAATGCTGAATTATAGCAGAATTCCACCAAATGTATCCAGTTGACCCATGTCTTCTACTTCCCGGTAACATAGTTTCTGAGATAATGTTCTAGCCACTGATTTACACTCTCAGTTTGGCCATTAGTATGAGGATGATAGCTTGTGCTGAGATTCAAACTAGTTCCAACCAACTCAAACAAAGATTTCCAAAAAGCACTAATAAACTTGCTATCTCTGTCACTGATTATGATCTTGGGCAGACCATGCAATATGAATATTTGTTTAAAGAAAAGTGCAGGTACTTGAATAGCAGTAATAGTAGATGTGACAGCAAAAAAGTGAGAAAATTTTGTCAATATGTCAACTACTACAAAGATGCTATCCTTACCCTGAGATTTTGGTAGTCCAGTGATGAAATCCATGGACACATTTTCCCATTTTTGTTCTGGTATTGGTAGGATTTGGAGGAGACTAGCAAGATGAGTGTGCTCCACCTTATTCTATTGACATGTAGTACACTCCCTTACATGCATTAAAACATAATCTTTGAGGCCCTTCCAAGTGAACCTCTCTCTCACCTTCCGGTAAGTTTTCAGAAATCCAGGATGGCCTGCTATAGGTGCATTGTGGGAAGCCACCAAAATCTGTTCTTTCAACTTAGATCCAGGTGTTAGAAAAATTATGTTTTTGTAATAAATAACATCATTGATAACTTGGTAGGAATCATCCTGAATCATTTTATCCAATACTTCACAAGCAAACTGATTTTTTGAATATTCTCTAGCTAGCTGTGCTTCCAATTAGTAGGAACTTGCAGCAAAGAAAAAGCAGGTTTTCTAGAGAGGGCATTAGCCACCACATTCAACTTACCCTTTTTATATTCTATGTCGAAATCATAAGACTGAATTTTACTTACCCACTTCTGTTGTTTGTCATTCAACTCTTTTTGGGTCAAGAAATGCTTCAAGCTGTTGTGATCAGTCTTGACTATGAACTTGCCTCCCACTAGATACTGTCTGAATTTAGCCAAGGCATGCATAATGGCCAACATCTCTTTATCATAAATAGAATAAAGCTTCTCATGTGGCTTCAATTTTCTGCTCTCATAAGAAATAGGATTCATTTTCTACATTAACACTGCTCCAATGCCTTCACCTGAGGCATCACACTCCAATGTGAAAGGTTGGGTGAAATCAGGAAGTGCAAGTACTGGGAAGCTGCTCATGACTTCCTTCATTTTGTTAAAATATTTTTCAGCCTCATCTGACCAACAAACCAGCAAAAAACACCCTTCTTGGTGAGATCTATCAAAGAAGAGGAGATCTTAGAAAATCCTTTTACAAATTTTCTGTAGTAGGTTCACAATCCAGTGAATCCCCTTAGGGCTATTATGTTCTTTGGGCTTGGCCAATCAAAGGTGGCGTTGATTTTTTCCATATGTACTTTGAATCCTTCTTTCCCAATGATGTGACCAAGGTAAACGAGTTCTGCCAAACCAAACTCACATTTTGACAATTTAGCATAAAAAGATTGTTCTGCAAGAAGTGTTAAGACATTGTACAAATGTTGCAGGTGCTCTTCCCATGTCCTACTATAAATTACAATATCATAAAAAAATACAAGGACATACTTACGTAGCTGCTTACTGAAAATTCTATTCATGCAATATTGGAAAGTTGTTGGTGCAGTGGTCAAGCCAAAAGGCATGACAAGGAACTCAAAACTCCCATAATGGCACCGGAAAGTAGTTTTCTAAATATCTTCATTTTTCATTATGATTTGCTTGTAACCAGAACGAAGATCAATTTTGAAAAAGCATTTATCTCCATGCAGCTCATCCATCAGCTCATCAATCCTTGGAATAGGATATCTGTTCTTGATGGTATTCTTGTTCAAATCCCTATAATCAATGCACATGCACATTGTTCCATCTTTCTTTTTTACTAAAACCACCGATGAAGCAAAGGGACTTGAGATTGTGATGGAATATTGGTCAATACTAAGAGGGGGGGTGAATCAATATTGTTAACTTTTTACCTTTTAACCACTTATTAAACTTTAATCAAAACATGGAACCAACAAGATACACAAAAAAAAAAAATTTATCGTGGAACCCCAATTGGGTAAACCACCAATACTTTCTATACTGCAAAATTATGTTTACAATAAGTTTTGCAAGCCACAACTTGTTGGAGACACCAATCCCCAAGTTTTTCAACCACCATTGAAGGATGCACCAACACCCTAGTTTATGCTTGCACCTACATATAAGGATACACCAATACCCCGATTTTCCAGCCACTACTGGAAGGAGGCCAAGACACCCCTTGCAGGCATGTAGCCTACCCTAGCACCACCCTACCTCCCTTTCTTGATATTATTAATACTTCTCTAGTCTTCTTCAACTTCTGTCTCTTTCTATCTTGACTTGGTCTCTGCCTTGCTACTATAAAGATCTTCACTGTCTTTTTACTTTGTTGGTCTCTATCTTTTATTCTGCTCTCTTCTTCTGCTTGACTGTGTAATCCCTGTTCACTCCCTGGTCTCTACCTCTTCTTACTGTAGCTTCTACAAAAGTCTTCACTGGTTTCTTGCTGGTCTCTGTCTTCTGTTTTACTCTTGCTCTGCTTCAGATCTTCATCATTCCCTAGACACAGTTTTTCTGATCTTTATACTGCTTCAGATCAGCATCATTATTTAACCATAGAGACCCTCTTTAATACTGGATCTTCATTATTTCTGTCTTCTTCAACAAACTCGACTACAGAGCCATCTTCTTGCTTTTTAAAATATTAATTATCCATCCACAAAAGAGACACACATTTTGAATGACTTTGTTTTCTCAATATATATACCTCTCCAATAGTCACGTGTATTCTTTGGAAATAACACAACTCTTCAAAACAATGTGACTCTTTTTAAAACATGACTCTTCATTTAAAATCACTTTTTAATTATATCTTTTTATTCAACCTTTTACTCCAACAAAAACGTTAAATATTTCTTTATTTCTTTCCAGCAACAAGTTTTCCCCCTTTTTTAATTTTCAATTTACATCTCTTATATATTTTTATTTAACTTTTCACTCCAACAAAAGTTTATATATTTCTTTATTTCTTTCCAGCAACAAGTTTCCCCCCCTTTTTTTAATTTTCAATTTTCATCTCTTATATCCTTTTTATTTAACTTTTTACTCCAAAAAAAGGTTAAATATTTCTTTACTCTCATGTGCTTTAACATATAGAAAACCTATCCAAAGTTTGAAGGTCATGTCTCTTCATTAAGAATTTAACTAACATCACATCCTTATCTTTTATAAAACATCATGACTTTTCACAAGATGTGCCTCTTTATGTTTTATAACATATCACTTAATTCTTATATTTATTCTTAACAACATGCAAACTCAACATTTTTCTTGGTTTTGGCAGGTTAATAACTTGCATGTGTGAACACTAGGAGAGGATCTGATCTCATAGCCGAATAGTCAGTTCATCAAAGAACATGATCATGCCATATTTGGATTTTATTGACACACACACACTCTTTGGCAGGCATTTTAAAATAGCCTTCCAACTTGTTTAATTTCAACACTTAGACAAAATTGTCAAACCCTATTCATTATTGTGCCAGGAGGCATTTTGGCAGACTCATATCTTTGTGATCTGACCGTCACTAAGAAAACTGAAGGTATGGCTGGATAGCCAGTCCACTAGGAAACAAAACCATGTCACCTTTAAAATTTACTGAGACACCCTGACCTTTTGGCGGGCATTTCAAATCAGCTTCTCAACCTCTTTTGAACATCAAAACACATTTCTTCCTATTTTGGCAGACTCATATTTCACACGTGTGAACACCCATAGGAAAACCGTCTCCTTGGCTGGATAGCCAGTTCATCAATGAACATGTTATATACTTTCTAATGAATTTATCATCACTCAGACAGGCTTGGGAGGGCATTTCAAATTGCCTTTTCAACCTTGTGAATTTTACACTTGGTCAATTTTAGGATTTCCTCCAAAACTTATTCTGAGACCCCTTTTTGGTAGTTCCATAACTTTGTCTCCAGACATGTTCAAGGAGAAATAAGGCCATGGTTAGATAGAAAATCAAACATACTACAAGACCCCCATGTGGTGTGGGAATTTAATCTAACCCATAAATTAGGGTGAGCATCTTTCTGAGGTGATTTAGTCATTTTTGCTTGCTAAACCCCTGTTTTGGCAGGTCCATAACTTCTCTCTCAGGCACGTTCTGGACAAAATGAAGACATGGATAGGTAGGAAAAGCAACAATATACAAGACCCCCCCTATGGTGTGGGCATTTATATTCTCCTATAAATTATGGCATGCATTTCCTTAAGACATTTTTTACTAAATTTCCAATACTTAGTCATTTTCTTGTTTTTCACCAAATTGCCATATTTTTCCAAAATGATGTTAGATTGCTATAATGACTTCCTGGTAACTCCAGAACACCATCATGTGTTTTTATCGCCTCATCACACATTCCACATCACCATACATTCCATGTCATCACTACCAACCATGCCACATCACCATACATGCCATCCTTTTACTTTCACTGAGTTCACTCTTGCCATCATGTCCTTGGTTATTCCTTTGTCATCACTGAACTCCTTTTGACATCAGTGACAACCGTATTCCATATTTCCAACAATCTCTCCCTTTGGCATTGATGGAAACACCTAAACCTTCTCCCCCTTTGACAACAATGACAAAGGATAACTTATTATGTCTTTTTGTCGTAACCAACTTGACATAAAATTTCCAATTGTTCCCCGGTGGACAACTGCCCTTCTTTTGCTTCTTTTCTTTGCAAACACATTCCATCTTTAGGAACTGAGATAAAATCCACTTGTGGTAGTTGATTCCAATTTGTCACTTCTACACTTCTTCTTGTTTTGATGATAACTTCAAAACATTCTTCTCTTCTCACTAAAGATATTTTTAAGTATTAATTCCAATTTTTGATGTAAACTCCCCCTGAGTTTATGATCCCTTCTTATGCTCATTTCAGAATTTTCTTCTAGGTCATGAGAGTCTTAGAGCAAACATTTATCTTTAGTTCCACTACCATCTTCATTTCCATCAATGTGTTCTTTTATATTTTCATCTTGCTTTTCATCATAATGGATGTCATTTTCATTTGCAACACTATTATGCTCCTCATCATCTTGGGAAATTTCTTTGATGGTTGAGATCTTTGTTTCTTCTTCACTTTTGGAGTCTTCCTTCTTTCTCCACATCTTTCCACGAGGTAAATTGCTTACTGGATTTGTTTTCTTCTTGAATTTCTTACTTAGATCCTTTTTCTTGATTCTGCAATCAATTACCTTATGGCCAAACTTGTGACAGTAGTGACAATAGCCATAGAAACTACCTTTAGTTTTGAGAGATCTTTGAGCTTTTTGATTCATGGCTTCCATCCTCTTCCATTCCTTCCTTTGTTCTTGGAATTTCATTGAATAATTATTCCTTAGATTACATTCTCTAGCCATATGTCCAAAATTATGACATGTGTAGCATTGACCCAAAAATATTTGCTGGACCCTACTTGTCATTGGCCTTTTAGGAATCACATTAGTTCTGTCTTTGTTATGAGAGGAGGGAGCAGACATATGACTTTCTTTCTTCATAGATGGACTCTTTAGTGTAGCAGCATGACTTTTATTATCTCTTCTTTGGTTTTTGAAAGTGGAACATTCAGGCTTCCTTTCACTGTCATACCCTAAACCAACTTTATCTTTTGATGGTCTTTGGCTACTCAAAATGTCATCCAAAGTCTTTGAGCTATTTTCAAACTTGGTTTTAATAGATTTTTCATTAAGCCTTTTTCTAAGCAAAGTAACTTCTTCTTTGATTTTTTCATTAATGATCTGCTGGTCTTCTAGCTTCTCTATTTCCTTTTTGAAGTTAGCAACTTATTGTTTCAAGCTCTCAGCTTCTTCCATGCTAGCCAACACTTGTTGTCTTGAATTGTGCAACTCTTCTCGGAGAGTCTTGACTTCCTCTTCATTTTACTTTTGCTCTTCTTGATACTTTGAAAATGTTTCTTGCAAAGACTTGTTCTTCTTCTTAATTCTTCAAGGGTACTTATGAGTTTTGCTTCTAGGTTCACCTCACTTTCCTCATCTGAAGCATCTTCTGAAGTTTGAGTTATTGTTCCTATAAATAGATTTTCTTCATCTTCATTTGTGTCTTCACTATCAGACTCACAAATAGCAAGGTTTGTTTGTGCTATCTCTTCATTTGAATAAAGTTTTTCCAATTTATTCCAAAGTTCATTGGCTGAAACATATGATCCAATCTTCCTTTTGATGGATTGAGGTATTCCATCCAAAATGGCCTCCATTGCATTTGCATTATTTTTCTTGGCTTTCTTTTGAGCTGGAGTCGTTATTCTCTTTGGTGGGATATAATCAGATATCATTGCATTGCATAGATCAAGTCCTAATGATTGCAAATAACTTTTCATTCTTGTACTCCAAAATATGTATTCTTCTTTTCCAAGTACTGGAGATCCATTTTCTGTGTAAATCTCTTTTTGTTGATCCATAGTGGTTTTTAATAGGATCTTCCTTCCAGTGGTTAAACTGTTAGTGAAGAATCCGGCTCTAATACCAATTGATGGAATATTGGTCAATACTGAGAGGGGGGGTGAATCAGTATTGTTAAATTTTTACCTTTTAACCACTTATTAAACTTTAATCAAAACATGGAATCAACAAGATACACAAAAACACAGAATTTATCGTGGAACCCCAATTGGGTAAACCACCAACACTTTCTATAATGCAAAATTTTGTTTACAATAAGTTTTGCAAGCCACAACTTACTGGAGACACCAATCCCCATGTTTCTCAGCCACCACTAAAGGATGCACCAACACCCCAGTTTCTTCCTGCACCTACATACAAGGATACACCAATACCTTGATTTTCCAGCCACTACTGGAAGGAGGCCAAGACACCCCTTGCAGGCATGTAGCCTACCTTAGCACCACCCTACCTCCCTTGCTTGATATTATTAATACTTCTCTAGTATTCTTCAACTTCCGTCTCTTTCTATCTTGACTTGGTCTCTGCCTTGCTACTACAAGGATCTTCACTGTCTTTTTACTTTGCTGGTCTCTGTCTTTTATTCTGCTCTCTTCTTCTGCTTGACTGTGCACTCCCTGTTCTCTGCCTCTTTTTACTGTAGCTTCTACAAAAGTCTTCACTAGTTTCTTGTTGGTCTCTGTCTTCTATTTTACACTTGCTCTGCTTCAGATCTTTATCATTCCCCAAACACAGTTTTTATGATCTTTATACTACTTCAGATCATCATCATTATTTAACCATAAAGACCCTCTTTAATACTGGATCTTCATTATTTCTGTTTTCTTCAACAAACTCGACTACAAATCCATCTTCCTGCTTCTTAAAATATTCAATATCCATCCACAAAAGATACACACATTTCGAATGACTTTGTTTTCTCAATATATATACCTCTCCAATAGTCATGGGTATTCTTTGGAAATAACACAACTCTTCAAAACAATGTGACCCTTTTAAAAACACTAATCTTCATTTAAAATCACTTTTTAATTATATCTTTTTATTTAACCTTTTACTCCAACAAAAAGGTTAAATATTTCTTTATTTTTTTTCAGCAACAAGTTTTCCCCTTTTTTTTAATTTTCAATTTTTATCTCTTATATCTTTTTATTTAACTTTTTACTTCCAACAAAAAGGTTAAATACTTATTTCTTTCCAGCAACAAGTTTTCCCCTTTTTTAATTTTCAATTTACATCTCTTATATATTTTTATTTAACTTTTCACTCCAACAAAAGGTTAAATATTTCTTTATTTCTTTCCAGCAACAAGTTTTCTTTTTTTTTTAGTTTTCAATTTACATCTCTTATATCCTTTTTATTTAACTTTTTACTCCAAAAAATGGTTAAATATTTCTTTACTCTCACGTGCTTTAACATATAGAAAACTTGTCCAAAATTTGAAGGTCATGTCTCTTCATTAAGAATTTAACTAACATCACGTCCTTATCTTTTATAAAACATCACGACTTTTCACAAGATGTGCCTCTTTATGTTTTATAACATATCACTTAATTCTTATATTTATTCTTAACAACATGCAAACTCAACATTTTTCTTGGTTTTGGCAGGTTAATAACTTGCACATGTGAACACTAGGAGAGGATCTGATCTCATGGCTGAATAGCAAGTTCATCAAAAAACATGATCATGCCATCTTTGGATTGTACTGACACACACACTCTTTGGCAGGCATTTGAAAATAGCCTTCCAACTTGTTTAATTTCAACACTTAGACAAAATTGTCAAACCCTAGTCATTACTGTGCCAGGAGGCATTTTGGCAGACTCATATCTTTGTCATCTGACCATCATTAAGAAAACATAAGGTATGGTTGGATAGGAAGTGCACTAGGAAACAAAACCATGTCACCTTTAGAATTTACTGAGACACCCTGAGCTTCTAGCGGACATTTCAAATAAGCTTCTCAACCTCTTTTGAACATTAAAACACATTTCTTCCTATTTTGGCAGATTCATATTTCACACATGTGAACACCCATAGGAAAAATGTCAACTTGGATGGATAGCCAGTTCATCAATGAACATGTTCTATACTTTCTAATGAATTTATCATCACTCAGACAGGCTTGGGCGGGCATTTCAAAATGCCTTTTCAACCTTGTGAATTTTACACTTAGTCAATTTTAGGACTTCCTCCAAAACATATTCTGAGACTCCTTTTTGGTAGATCCATAACTTTGTCTCCAGACATGTTCAAGTAGAACTAAGGCCATGGTTAGATACAAAATCAAACATAATACAAGACCCCCATGTGATGCAGGAATTTACTCTAACCCATAAATTAGGGTGAGCATCTTTTTGAGGTGATTTAGTCATTTTTGCTTGCTAAACCCCTATTTTGGCACGTCCATAACTTCTCCCTCAGGCATGTTCTGGACAAAATGAAGACATGTCCAGGTAGGAAAAACAACAATCTACAAGACCCCCCTATGGTGTAGGCATTTATATTCTCCTATAAATTATGGCGTGCATTTCCTTAAGATATTTTTTACTAAATTTCCAATACATTTTCTTGTTTTTCACCAAATTGCCATATTTTTCCAAAATGATGTCAGATTGCCTGGTAACTCCAGAACACCATCATGTGTTTTTATGGCCTCATCACACATGCCACATCACCATACATGCCATGTCATCACTACCAACCATACCACATCATCATACATGCCATCGTTTGACTTTCACTGAGTTCACTCTTGCCATCATGTGCTTGGTTATTCCTTTGTCATCATTGAACTCCTTTTGACATCAATGACAACCATATTCCATATTGTCAACAGATTGGTCTTATGAACCCCATCTCGAGCATCTCTTTGATGGTTTTCTCAATATCATCCTTGAATCTCTTGGGGTGTTTGTAAGGATGTATTTTTATAGGAAAAGTACCAGGTTCCGGCTCTATCCAATGCTCAATACCCTTGTCAGGAGGCCTTGAATGTGGCAGATCTTCAAACACGTTTTTGTGTTTTTGGAGCAATCTTTGGCTGTCTTCCAGATGATGTGATACATTAAAGGAAGTCCATTTAGTGGTGACAAAAAATTCAACAACCCACTCTATGTCACCATTCCTCAAAACTGATCTCATACTATGTGCAAAAATTACCTGTTTTGGGTGGGTGTTGACACCTCTCAAAACCACTTGTTTTCCTTCAGTATCTTTGAAGTACATCTGGGGGATTTGGTAATTTACCACACGATCACCAATGGATAACAACCATTATACTCCCAATACCACATTTGTATTAGCCACATCAACAATGTAAAAACTATCAGTCATAGTATGGTCTCCAATAGTCACTTGCAGTTTTGGAATCCATTGGTCACATTGCATGCATAGTGTTGTTTACAAGAATAATGACCGTGAAACCTCCAAATTTTTCTATTTTTATTTTCCTTCTCTCTACCATGGCTACATCAATAAAGTTATGGGTGGCCCCCCCATCTACCAAAACTGATACCTTTTTCCCTTGCACAACCCCTTTAAATCTCATGGTGTGGTAGCGGGGAACTCCACTTAAGACTACAATTTTGCGTTATGGTTGTGGGGGTTGTTCTTCTGTTGTCTCATACCCCTCTTCTGCTTGTACTTCTACTCCAATTTATTCCTCATCACTTTCAGAAAAAAAAATTCAATATAATGGGCCTTCCTCTTGGCACATTTGTGCCCCGAAACCCAAGGTTCTTGGCAGGATAACATATTTTTTTTCCTTCTTAACTCATCTCGATCTTTAAATAAGTATTCCTTCCTATTTGGGGCAGCCAAATTTCTGAATGGTGGCCTTTGGTTCTGAAATTTAGCATGTACATGAAATTTTGGTGGATATTTGGTTCTTGGGATTACATCTTGCAGATCCCTTGTTCTGCTCACCGCTTCTTGTAAGGTGGTTGGTTGGTAGGCTTTAACCAACCCTTTTTAAAGGTTCTGCTAATCCTTCCGTGAACATGAGGATCAAGCAGACTTCAAATATTTCAGTAACCATTACAACCAACTTTTGGAACTCTGAGATGTAAGCTTTAGGAGTTCCGATCTGCTTGACATGTGCCAATTCCCTGAAGGAGATTTGAAGGTCCCTTTTGTCGAATCTCTCTATTAGTCTCTTAGTGAATTCTGCATGAGAAGTCACTTGATCATGGCCCAATT
Organism: Larix kaempferi; assembly: GCA_027924585.1. NCBI lineage: Eukaryota > Viridiplantae > Streptophyta > Pinopsida > Pinales > Pinaceae > Larix > Larix kaempferi. Next base: position 34,431,934 of record BSBM01000372.1, read on the forward strand.
TCCTAATGAAATGGAACCACCAATCATTAGCTTCATCTTCCAAATGCAAAGTTTCCATTCTGATGGCATCCCTTTCAACCATTGCATTCAGCTGGAAATAGGTATCTAGCTTCTACACCCAGGAGCTAGCAGTGCACTTTGATGACCCATCAAAGAAGGGTAGTTGGATCTTACCAATTGCATTCCTCAGCTTATAATTATGTGTTGGATTCCTATGACCTCCTCTTGGCTGATTTTTATATTGTGCTTCAGATAAATCCTTGAAAGGAAATGCCCTTCTGCACTATTCACTCAGAGTTTGGTATTCTACATACCGATCCTCCCATGACGCAACTGATTCATTTGGAACTTCAGGATCCTCCTTATGTTCCTCAAGGAACTTGGGCATGGTTTGTCAGGGCTGATCCTTGATTTCATCTCTTAAATCATTAGGCCTATTATGAGGCCCAGTATTTGAAAAGATAAACCCACTAGGGATCTTCCTTTCACCATTCTGAGAGCCACTATTGCTCCCTTCTACATCTTTATGTCCTAGATGCTTAGCCAGGAATTCTATTTTGTCTTTCCCATATTGAATGATGTTCTGAGATATGTCATGCAACCCCTTTAACATACTATGCACAAAATTTGTGAACTCTTCCTTCTCATCTAACTCAGTCATGCTCTTTTCCCCTTGTATTCTCCCTCTAGTATATTCTACCTCTTCTTCCACAAATGGTTCTTCAGGGATCTTTCCTTTGGGGAAAGGTATTCTCTTAGGACTCATAACCAATTTTAAGAGTAGATTTAGAGGACCATGCTCTAATACCACTGTAATATCACAACCAAGAATTGGCCAGAATACTAACTCCAACTCTCAAATTTATCAGGATTTTCACTACTAAATTTTAGACAATTTCTTTATGGTGAGAAGGATGTAAGTGAGGTGTATAGATGCACTGATCAAGGATGTTAGGGATGAATTTTTATTCTAGAATTTACATGGAAAAAGTGCATTAGCAAGTTAAGTCAGGTATGAATAGTGAGTCCTATGCACGAGGTACTGGATCCATTCACTTTTCAACAACAGATAAGTTTGTTGCCTACTTCGAGGCTTCCTGGGCTTCCATCATATGCATACTAGACTGGGAGTTGGTTCTAGATGGAAGTATGGGTTATATTAGTCAGTATACTCAGTAAAACATATTAGTGTAGGTCTCATAGGATTTTGGAAGATTACAAGTCAATCTGGAGGCAAACTAGCCAAGGGCACTACTGGGGATTGCTCAACCAAGAGGATTACAATTTATTCCAAACATTGTCAAATGATTCCAAAAAATCAGGGAGTGGGATAGATTGGATTATTAATGTATTAAAAGACTCATACAACTTACAAAACTGAAAACTGATACTCAGATAAAGTATATCAGTAAATATAACAAAACTAGTTATTAAAAATGGCTCATTGAGCTAGTCTTGCATTCTTTAATCCCAAACTGCCTCAAGGGATCACTAAACTCTGTTCCAAGACATTAAATGGTTTTATATATCTTTATTGAGAGAAACAGGTTGAAATATTAACTCCAGAATACATTTTTTCTATTTCATTACATTCATAATTACAAGAGCCTCACAGGCTAGGAGAATCTTACAAACTGAGAGAGAATGAATGTAAGAAGTGGAGAAGTTACTGTAAATCTTATATGAAGCTAATATATGATTTTCAACAGGTCTGTAACTGATATGAATGGATCATTGATCTTCTTGAAGTGTCTTGGGCGCATTCACTGAATTTTCTTCATTCTACCAAGTGATCTCCTCCAAAACTAGCTGAGAATGAGAGTAAGAGTGAGAGAGGAGGATGTAGATCTGATCTGAAACTGATATCTAATTATAAAAAACTCTTATATATGAATATGAAGGCTCACAGGCCTCCTTGGGGTAAGTTTTAAACCTTAAAAGTGTAGTAAAAACTCATACAGATTCTTAAGCATTAACAGAAAATACACAATGGCACACGCATAACACAGAGATTTTCACCTGGAAACCCTTAACCGGGAAAAAACCAGTAAAACTTAGAGCCGCACAACTCCTTTCATTATGTGTTTACTCAACCATTTACAATACAATATATGGTATTTCTCAACATCTAATACCCTAATTTGTTTACTCGAAATTAGGTTACAACCCTAATTCCTTTACAGGGATTAGATAGAATACAATGGGCCAAAATCGCAAAAAAAACAAAAGATGTGAATGGTGTAATCCCTTTACCATGTGAACAGATATAACACACCCAACACTTGGAATGTCCTGGGTGCATTCACTGAAAAAGCTTCCTTCTACTGGATGATCTCCTCCAAAATTAGCTCCAATGGCCCTGGAACTGTAGGCTTCTCTCTGGATGATTATGGATCTTCAAACATGGTTTTATATGGATCTGAATAACAACAATATAAAGCTCTATATATGAATACTAACTAGTTGGAACATCAAAGGCCTTGGGGCTCATATCCCAAGAAAATAGTTGAGGCACATCTATCAAAAATGGAGAAGCAAGAGCTCTCACTAGCAAAAATAATTAACCAAAAGATGTGAATGGGAGTTGGAAACATCATTTTATAGATGAGATAGCTTCATCCTCAAGCAAACCACATGTGTGAGAGAGGGAGGGCACATTCCTTGAGAAAAATGGCAACTTCTTGCTTTACAAAACTTTCCTGCTTTTGCTTCCTTTCACTGAAATTGGCAAGTGCGCTGTCCCTTATATTTTCTGAATGTTATTGCTTTCTAACTGACTGCTTTTATGTGCTTTCCTTCTTTTTGATTTTTCCCGTTTTTTTCCTACTTTTGATAGTTTCCATATTCTCTTGTTGCCATCTTTCCTTTCTCTAACTCCTTGATTTTCTGATCTTTTCCACTTAAGCAAGTGAGGTCCACATTGACCCTATTGCGCCCTCCTATCCATGTCATCATCAATACTTGCCACCAAAATTATTAGTAATGATTCATTTATTATTAAAATAATACAAACTATGAATATAATTAATTATTTAATAATTAATTAACCGCGATAGTATTTTTGCCTCAAATTACTCGATTATTTTAATTCTCATTCAATTAATTAACTTAGACCCCCTAGGGATGGGAGGATCCAAGTAGTGACCAAGGCCACTAGGGAAGGGACATGACAGGGATTCCCCCCCTGGCAGGGGTTCGGGGGCATCGCTCTCGTAGCAATTTTTTTGGAAAAAAGGCCTTGTACAATGTTGTAATTTCATAGTCATAACTTGTTCAATAATGGGTGATTGATGGGTCCATGGTATTGGGTGTTCCATAGTATTTTCCCATAGTAATCACTCTTTGAGAGGAAGGCATTGTAATACGACTATGTATTGTAAAAATATTTGATTATGTGAGAGAGACTTTGAGAGAGTGAATAGTAAGTCGCAGTGGATGTGTTGTAGGTTGTATACCTTAATTTTTTGGATGATATATTAATAAGGGCTCAAAATTTTTGTGTGGACGTATCCCATCTTGGGTGAACCATGTTTGATTGGTGTCTCTCTTGTATTGTGCTTATGTGATTTATATTTTCATCTTGTTTATTATTATTGCTTCGTGATTCTGTTTTTCTACAGAACATTGCATGTGGTGATGGGTTAATATTGTCTAATATACTTGGTAGAGGACCATAATAGAATAATACGGGTTGAGTGGTGTGGGTACTCCATAGGGTCTTGGGGCCCCATATGATGTAGTGGTACTAATTAGGTAATTGTTAGAATTGCAAGCTACGTCATGAGTATGGGATGAAAGGTGTAATAAAATTATATGAACACTCATGTTAGGAAAGTTAGTACTATATGGTCCATAAGTAAGTTGACTATATGGCAAGTTAGGTGTAGTTTGTGACAAACTAGCGCTAGGGGATGAGGGAGGTCCACCATATGGTTAATTGGGGGGTAGAACCCATAGGGGTTTGGTTGGGTCCCATGATGGGTAATGGACATGATAATTTTGTTGATGGAATGAGAAGTATCATAAGCACTTTGTTTAAGAGACAAATGTTGAGGGGAATCAATATGATCATGTAAAAATACCTCAAAATGTTGACCTTTAAGATAACCTCATGTTTCATTATCAACATAGTGGTGACTATGTCTTTGGTGATTGTGGGTAGGAGATATTTCAGAAAATAATCCAATAAGAATTATGGTTGTATTTTGACTTTGAAGAATGTGTGCCAATGACATGATTCATGGATATGGTCCCCGATGTGTGTGGAATTATTTTGTTGGAATTGAGATAGAATCTATAACCCAAGGTCATGGCGAATATGGGGCTAAAAATATATGAGGAGAATTGTGGAAATGGAATAAAACATGGAATGCATGGATGTAGGAAAATTAGCATACCACTTGGGATAGCCAAAGGTAGATGGTGTTTGCAACTATGCAGCTTGATGAACGCCATAATTGAAATGACATAATGGTTAGCAAGATCATCTCCTTTATTTCTTTAGAATATAGGCATGCTTAAAGGTAACATAGTTAGTATATTGGGCCATGTAGGTTCATGCGGGATAGGATCATTAAAGAGTTTGGAAGGATATCTTGAGAAGAATTGATCCTAGCCATGATGTGTGATTGGGAGTTGGGTCCTCTAGATCTAGAAAAACTAAAAGGAGATATATGAGGAGGGAGATAGAGCAAGGTGTGTCTAAACATGACTGGTCCAATCATAGATGCACGTGTGTGGTTGCTAAGTGGTGGTGTTTCCCGTATCTAATAAGGATTTGGTATGGATGGAACCCTTCCTCTAATTATGGGAAGGTCTTGTATCCTTAAAGAATGTCGAGATGGTGGTGAGTTTGTTATGATTCCAAATTGGAGGGAAGATTAGTTACGTGTAAAAGATAATGATTATACCAAAATAACAAATGAAACTATATTTTGAAAGAAAGAATGCACATATGATGTAGGTTTGTATGTCTTCCAAAATAATGTCAATATTTCTTATGATATGTAAGTTCAATTACACATACTTCCTTTAAAATAATAACCAAGAATTGTTAGGATATTCCTATACTCCATCCTAGTCCCACCAATATTTTGATCATTTACATTTTCAGTCATGCATACACTTTTGGGGTTTGCATGCATTCTAGGGTTTGCATGCATCCCAATCATCAATCCAGCACCTAGCCCTCAGTTAGCCAGCCCCCATGAGCTTCTCACTATTCAGTTTTAGCCCTCTAGTTGCTTAATGTGCCCTTCTTCCTTGATTTTAGGAAGCAAATCGCCCTCCTTCACCTACCAGTCCAGTTGTCTTTAGTTTATACTCAATTACACTCAGTTACACTCAGTTGCACCTACCAGAATCAGTTTGACTGATAGTTGACAGTTACTTGAGCATTGATGACTCCACTGATGATCATGAGTACACCTAGTTGTGCTCCGATGGCACTCTATTGATCTTATGATCACTCTGAGAGGCTAATTCAAATTTCCACCTTAGGCATTCGAATCCTCTCTACCATTGTACTCTTTATTTGTCCACATTGTGATTAATTAATTAGTGTGTGTGAAGTATTTTTTCTTCTATCTGAGTTCTGCTGTATTATTATTATGTTGCTCATTATACTGCATTGACCACTCTTCTATTTTCTTGCTTAATCAATTACTTTCTTGTGAGGTATACATCATCTCTTAGATCTGCTGTGAGGATTTTCACAAGAATGTGTCTTGATTATTAGAAAAAATATAACAATGGAAGCAAATAGGAATAACAATAGAACATAAAATTTACATGGAAATGTTGTTATGTATAGGTAAAACCATGGGGCAATGACATCCTCGATATTTTATTATTACTTAGAAAAAAAATTGCAATGCTTTCTTCTCTTGTAATACAATGTTCGGGGCAACTCCTCTTTTATAAAATACATATGAGGGTTCCTAAAGAACCAACATATACTAGAAGGGTCTATAAATTTTCATCTCAGGAGCTCTACCCTTGAACCCTTGGAGAGAGGGGGATTTTCCTCTGCAAACCTAGAGGGGGCCTAGCCCCCCCCACCCAACCACCTTACCACCTGGAACATAAAATCATGGTGCACCTATTCATGAACTCAACATGAAGAATAATGGAGATCTGGATATTGACTTCATCTTCTAAAACCGAAGAACATAACTTCCTTAAAATCAATATTGGTAACTGGGACTTCCAAAATATATCTTGTCAGATGGTTTTGAATCCACCAAAGATGGCTAGTGAAGGTATGACAAAATTAGTTAGAATAAGGGTAACTGGTGGTATGTCCCAAAAGATGCAACAACATTTCTAGTAGCCAATGAAATATGATTTGGGTGCAAATGCATCCCACAAATTGCCACCTGGTGAAATTCCTAGGTTTTGGCCACTAAGATACCTGTCTCAAGTGTGGAAAGGTGGTTCGGCCTTGAACAATCAAGTGTCATCTCTATAAAGAGCTAGGTGTCCCAATGCATTGAAAATAAACTAACCTTGACTTTTGAGTACTAGGGAATCCCACCTTCATATCCAAATTTTGTCACACTTTTTATAGTAGGATTTTAAAGCACCTTAAAGATAACAACTAATGTTTCATCTGAATAAATATTGCGGGGAATTATTTGGATGCCTAACTCAATAATCCTAACACAAACTATCAATTGTTTTGTGACCTCCCATGGAGGAATTAACTTAGTTATCATTAAGTTGTTGATTGATTTTAAGGAGTCTATTTGAATTAAAAGGTGTGAAAAACAGGTATTTTAGGATTCTCACTCTTTCTGATTCATCAAGATCGGTTTATGGGTGTAGGATGAAGATCATACTAGAATGAGAAAAATTTGCGTGTCCTTTTTGTGTGTGCTTGATGTGATGAAACAATGTTTTGATTGAACTTTGAAAAATAAATTTGTGAAAAGAATTTTGAAGAAATAAAAAAAAAGCAAGATATTTTGACTTTTATGGGTTCTTACTTTGGTGTTACTTTGTCTTAATTAATTTCCTAATTGTGATTGTATTTTGCAAACAATAGTTGAAATCAATTGTGCAAAGGGAGGTATTTCACTCTCCCAATCCTTTATGATTCACCAATATTTATTTATGGGCACAAGTTAAAGAGCATACTAGGAGTTTGAAGATCTTTTAGGTCCCTTGTTTGTGTGTAGAGTGAAATAATCTAAATTGATTGAAAAAGACAAGTGCAAGAAGTAAGTGGTTAAGCCAACCAAGTTCATTCCATTTTCCCAGTCAAGTGATTCTTTTTAACATGGAAGCAATGAAGAAAGTTGTATTCCAATCTAATGAGGGGTAGGAGGTGATTGATAACACAAATTCCAAAGGTTAATTGTCTAGAAAAGAAAAAATGTGCAAAATATGGTTTTGTGCCTACTTAAAATAGGATATTTAATTACTTAGCAAATAAAAAAAAAATTCTTGGTTGATTTGTTATTTTTTAGAAATTATGGGTAGTTATGTGAATTAAATGTTGGAGGGAAAGCAAGATAGAAGAGCACAATTTGACTGCACTTGCATGGGTCCCTAAGTAAATAGTCGAGCAACAACAAAATAAAAATGCTACAAAAGTCACATGGGGATTTGGAACAACCTATCAAACATGAAGGTTGAGTGGTGGCATTGATATTGAAGAGAAAATCATGTGCGGTCGCTTGAAATAGATCCTGTGTACCATGCTACTTGAATAAATTAAATATAGTGACTTCTAGTTGGAAAAATTGATGGTTAAGGGTATTATAGGCGATGTATTGGTCCTACAATAATCCCCAAGTTAGTAGCAAGAAAATAGAAAAGTTATAGAGAATATTTGAATAAAACACAAAGTAGAGTCACCAACTCTATTGTGGGGAAATTAGCTCAATGGTCATCAAATTCCTCTTTCCTTGTAGGTTGCAAACAACACAATAGAGCAAATAATAATTAGTATGAAAAATACGTATACGTTGAAGCTAATAAACAAAGAGAACAAAACATGTGAGCTACTAATAGAAAAAATAAGCTAATAAAATGGCATTCAAACAAGCAAGTGAAGGCGAGCTTCAACTTTATTGTAAATGTTCAATGGAAGATGTAAATACAATGGTATCACCTTGAGAATGATGTTAGTAGATGGAAAATAGCACTCCCTTTAGTAAGGGTCCTTTAACTCTCCAAATTTGAGTTGGAGATCCAATAGAAAATAATCCAGTTGGAGACTGAATGGACCTCACAGCGGTTCAAGATCCCTTTCTGGCAGTTCTGGGACAGTGCATGAACCCCTGGGCTCACACGTGGGAATTTAATGGACGTGCATGTCAGTGGTTTGTAGCTTGTCTCCCAGAATGTTAGACAGTCTCAAACAAATTTGGTAATGATTAATAAAAAATCTTACTTTTTAAGGGAAGGAGTCAGGTAAGCATGAAGGCCAATGTATGGTAGGAGAATAGATTGAGATGATGTATTCCAATCCAATTCCTAAATCATAATATTGCTCTATTTTTTCCTTGTGAATTTCATGCCCATGGATTCCTTTTATTTCCAAAATGGATATTTTCTAAGAACCGGTTCCAAATGTGAAAACTCCACCCATGAAGTGACACTCAAGTACAGGAATGTGGCCCATTAAGTATCAAGTACTTGGTAGGTGAGCTTCATTCGATCTCTTTGTTGCCAAATTTAGTTGGGAATAATTAATGTTCTACTAAATTTATGAGTCCATTATTTTTCAGGGTAACACATGTATCAAGGGATATTCCACGCCATTTTTCTTGGGCACTAGTTCTGGCAGTTAGACAACTCGAGTAAAATTCAATTGCAAGTTGGTCCTTCCTTTCCATAAGTTGAATAATGGTGAAAGGAATATTTATGGATTTCATAATTTATGATGATTATGTCTTCCAATAACTAATGTAAAAATTCCATAGGTGTGTGAAATTTATATGATAGCTATTTTACAGTTAGTAGCAAACAAGTGTACAAGGGTAGGGTTCGAATGAGATGATATATCTCTTGCTTGTGCTCCTTGCAAATTCACACATTTGAATATGGGATTAATTGAGGGGGAATTTAATCCAGTTCTAATGGAAACAAGCCTTGCATGTGGGATAATCAATATCGTGGTTAGCTTTGTTGGTTTGCAATCCATGAACACTTCAAGGAGAAAAATGTTTAATGGATTTCTGATCATCCCTAGTCTTGACAATGTGAGGATTGTAAAAGCCTTTTCCATCTCCATGGAGAATAATATGATCAATGAGAGCCTTGACGTTTAACATGTTGGAATAATAAGACACAATTCCATCTATGAAAAGGGTAAGTGGTTTGGTTAAGTCTCTTATTCTATCTTAATCTTGGCCTTATTTGTCTTGCTTTGAAAGGATTTCGAGTAGCATATTTATTTGGTTTAAATTTATATTCATAAGAATTGGTTCTATTAATTTTTTGTTTGGATCCCAAGTATTTTGAAATCTTTAGGCATGGTCATCAAAGTGAAGAGACTCCCCATGCCTAGGGGTAGCAATGAAGAAGGATGTTATCAACTCAATAAAATGTTGAGACATTTAGCTATCCAATTGGAGGGTATGTGTCAGGAAATTGAGTATTTGAGTATGCATACAGAGAGATAATATGTTAAACATGAAGAATTAAATCCCAACGTTTAAGTGATTTAGAGATGCAATATAATATGATCCTGGGATTTAGTAGGAGTTCCCAATACTTGGAACTCCAAGTTGACTTCATATATTCCCATTTCACCTAGACTTCATGTAAAAGTAAATTCTCACATCTACGCCATACATTCTATTAAAACCTATTTTTTATTGTCTTGGTTTCTAAGTCCGTGGAAATTGGTAATGATGTTGTTGTTGGCCCCTGTTTTCAAATACAAAAACTTGGTGCATGGGATAATTTTTTTTTACAATATCATGTAGAAGCATCCTTGAAATATTTAAGTAACATGGTGCAAAAAAGTAAGTGCAAGGCAAAAGGAAAGATTGAGTGGATAAGTGTGCACGAGATAAGAGGGATTAAGTTAATATCATAACACATGATTTTTTTATGATTATAAATTTATTAAGAATCTATCAAAAATTTTAGTGATGAACGGAGCATTACAACGATCTAAGATTTGTGCATGGTGGAACAATGATGATAGGGATTTTGAACAACTTTGAATCGACCCATATTGTCAAAAAATTGATCATAATTAATGATCAACAAGAACTATAACTTCCTATATTGTTAGAATATGACAATTAAAGGGAAGTTTGTTACAAGATTAGACAACTCTAAAAAAAAGTATAGTGTGATGTACACTTTAGATGTGAAGGAAGGAATTACATGATAACAAAGTAGTGTATCTATCTTCAATAACATAGTAGTGTAGCTATTGTGGGTAGCTCAATCGATTGATCTACCTTAGGTGCTAGCTAGTGTCAAGTTGACAGTTTGATTTCTTGAATAGTCTCTAGTGAGTTGGTCACAAAGTTATCTTTTAAGGTAAATGGACTATGCAGTCTACCCACCCAAGGAGATAGTGGTATCATAATATTCTCCTCGGGGATGGGATTTCTATAGTCATATTGGGAAAAAATATACCAAGAAGGATAAAAATATAATATAGCATTGTAGCAAGGATGGAGGATGTCAATCTATTGTAGCTTGATAGGTTCAGGAAATTTGTTATCCTTCCCTGTCGAGGTTCAAATCCCACTTTGTGACATGCTTACTCTCTTCGTGAGCCAATTGTTCACCATTCACCTATCCTTGAGCCTTGAAGAATCGTTGTTACCTTAAGTAGCTTACGAGTTGGTCACAATGTTATATCTAAGTGAATCGGCTCTATAGTCTAGTTTCCCAAGGAGGAAGCAATATTGTAATATCCTCCTCAGGGGGGTGGGATTTCTACCATCATAATGAAAAAATAAAATAAAAAGAACATAAAAATGTAGGAACTGTGAAGGATAATAATATAACAAAGCAAGGTAGGAATCAAGGAGGATGACATTAGTAGGATTGCGAAGGAAAGCAAAGGTTGATGGAAAGGCAAGGAAATTTAAGCACAATGAGGAGCATGCATAAAGAGCATGGTAAAAAAAAGGGTGCGACAAGAGACAATGTGATAATGTGTCGAAGGAAGATGAAAGGTCACATAGGAAATCATATAGAGAGGCACAAATATAGGTAGAAGGAAAACTTCTAGGGCGAAATGTATCCCATGGGCTCAATTTTGATGTTCTTTTTCAATTTTTTTTTTTGCCAATTTCCATTGTTTTCTAAAATTATTTGCTGAAATTTAGGAGGAAAAAATATTTCACTCTAATGTCAAAATTGACTAGAAACTAGATAAAATCATTAGAAATTTGAATATTTTTACAAAATTATCGTTAAACATTTATGATTGGAAATTTAAGAATTAGTAAGATTCTCCAAGGTTTCTACACTTCAACAAAAATATGGATCATTAAAAATTTCCGTGCTATGTAGCTAAATCAAAAGCTAAAGTAATTGAGAGAAAAAAAAAATGTCGTAGGAGAATCTAAATGGATAACCAATGAAAAATAGATAGAGTGTTGACCATTAATTAACAAATCATAATATCAAAGTCGATGGTAACAGATAAATAATTAGTTAAGTGATAATTAAAATGTCAAGCACATACCATAATATATTCTTTATATAATCTTGACATTGATATGAATGAGAATGAATATACCATTACCCTATAAGATTTATGATATGGTTATGTAATGCAGATTATCTAAATGATATTTGTCTTAAATATTTCTCATTATAAATTTCAAAGTTGTTAAGTCATTATTAAAGATTATAAAGGTAAATTAAGCACATCATGGTCCAAGTGCATCATAAATTAAAATAAAATGAAAGAGAAGAAAATAAGTGCGATGGTAATAATGGGGAGTCAAGGAAGATAAAAAGTCATAAAGGGTAAAGTAGAGTAAGCTAAATTGAGGGGCACATATCGGGTAGCAAAATCAGAAGCGAAAGCGATTGAAAGAAAGATGAAATATTGCAAGAGAATCTAAATGTATAAATAATGTTGGCCATGAGAGTTTGTCGACTAATCACATAATGATGGAGTAAAGAGTTGGTAAAATGGGAATTAAAATGTGTAAATCCCAAGTTGATATTGTAATTTACATTTTTTATATTCTTTGTTAATAATGATGAGAATAATGATAAGAATGAGTATAATGTTGTAATGTTGTGTAAACGATTAGCTAAATGCATATTTGTCTTAAACCATTGTATATGTAGACATCATGTTGCATGTCAATGTGCGATGAAAAAGGTAAATTAATCTCATCCCATCTCACATGCATCATAAGTAAAAATATGTCCATCTTAAACATAAGGAAAAAAAAGTTATCATTTTTATTCATAATAGATAATCATTTAATACAGATTTATTAAAGGTTACCCTTTTCAATTCATAATAGATGATGATTTGTTAACTTGAGATGCAGAGTTCATACCTAGTAATGATTTGTATCATTTTAATGCGAAGTTTGCATTTATGTGTATCTTTACTTAAGCATTTACAAGTTACCAAAAAGTTTTGTTTTGTTTTTATTCTTCGTTTATAAAAATGATATAAGCATTTTAACTATTTTATAATACAGTAAGTTAATAAGCGATTAAACTCAAATTTTTTAGTGAGTCCATTTTTTTTCAATGAGGTAAAGTGTCACTTTGATCTATTTATTTTTTTGAAAATTTTATGATTTGGGTCATTCTAAAATGGACCAAAACTTTCAAAAGAAAAATTCAATGGTCAAAGTTCCTATCAATCGCATTTTATAATCTCTAAAATTTTATTGTACATTAAAAATAACATAACAATATTATTTACAAACACTATAATTGGAGTTAAATATTGTTCATCCTACTCCTGGAATTATGTGATTTCTACATGTACTATACAAAATAATAACATTGCAGACCCCATCTATGCCCATTTTTCAATCTTATTTTTTTCCCATGTCATTATCATACACATGGTGGTGCACTACTCTAATATAGGGCCCTCTCAATTACAAATAAAAAATTGCATAACTTTGCAATGTTTTTGTTTTCCAATTGTTTTTGATACCAAATGCAAAGCAATTGGGGGCGTCTTACTTTGTGTCTTTTGAGTGTCATCTTGCATACCTTTTTGTTTCAATGTCGTTCATGCAAAAGAGTAAATATGTCTCATTTTCAGCACATGCATACTAATGCAATCTCATTAATGCCACATTTGAGTCACTTGTATTCAGTTTGAAGTTTTTTTGGGTGTGTCCAACACTCAATGCACCCTAGTGAATGTATTATGTTAGTGTTGTAATTCCATTGGGTGTAGGATTATGGTGTCACATTAAAGTTTAAAATGTGTCATTTTTATTCTTATAGTGTCATGGTTTTTTTTTTCCAAAACAAATAGGAAGTTTTATATTAAAAAGAGAGGATAACACCCCAAAAGTACAGCAATATAGTCCAAAACAAGTCCCGAGGCCTGAAAATATAGTAACCATATGAATAGAGCATTCAAATCCTCAAAATTCCCAGTCTTCCTTTTAATAGCTATCTTATACAACTTATATTTATACTATCTAACAAACTGACCTAGAAAAATTATAAAAGAGCAATACATAGCCACCCTATAAATGAAAAGCCAATGGAACCTGATCTTCAATTTTTATCTGTTGAGGTACAGAGGAGGAACCCTTGACATAGTCTATTTCCCTCTATTGCTTCTGCAAAGCTTCCACTCTTTGTTCCAGGTTTACAATCTGAACCTTCATTGGCTTAGCTTGGTCTTCATGCTGCTCACATTAATCTTTTAAGAAGTCCAATTGAAGTTGGAATTCCCTCCTCTCATTATATCAATGATGTTCATCTTCATCTTGCCACTCCTCTCGACGATGCTTCCTGTCTCCGAGATCCCTTTCCATCCCACGGATTGGTGTTTGATCATACGCAAACCCCATTATTCGATGAATCGCATTCCTAGTGTAGTAGAAGGCCTCGTCAACCCCACCATCACTTTCCATTCTGGCCGCTGAAAGGGGACTATCACAAATATCCATTGCCACCTTGGAGAGTCAACACAGTGAGCTTTTAAATTCAGAATTACTTTTGCGTAGGGTTTCCTTAGACAACTACTTGATACCCCAGATATGAAAATATATCAGGTGGGATAATATATAGTGTATTCTTAAAGCGACAACCTTTCTCTGGCCATAGCCACCCCAAGTAATTACTGCACATCCGACATTTGGTCCTTCGTACCCCATTTCATAGGAATTTTGTTAGGAACCCATGTCAACCCTTCTATTTACTTTGTTAGTATATTGTTGTTGGAGCATATGCTTTGTAAGTCGTCCTGTAGTATTTGTTGATCCATAGTTTGTCTTATTGTTGTTGGACGCATATGCTTTGTAAGTCGTTCCGTAGTAATTGTTGATCCATAGTTTGTATTGGCCCATGGTTTGTATTGACACATGGTATTGACCCATGGTATTGACCCATGGTATTGGCGCCTAGAATTAGTATATAAGTTTGTGTTGAGACCAATGAAGGTACTGTGAAGTTATTTGTATTGAACTTGCTCAAAGGAGGTTGCCCCCTCGAAATGGCATGCAATCAATATGAAAGTGATTTTGAGTTCTGTTATTTCTGCTATCTCATGTGTTTTCATTAATTAATTATTGCAGGTTCTTCACATCTGGTATCAGAGCACTTTCTTGGGCTCGTTGGGTGGAATTTCTGCCAATTTTTTTTTTCGCATCTGCTGCATGTTGGGATTTGGGAATAATCCCTATTCGCTTAACTGTGGGAAGTACTTCGGCATAAGCCCTAAAACTCATTGTGAGGAGTACCACAGGAACCCCAAAGTAGCTGGCCCATTGAGAGGACCTGCCAGCGAAAAGGGCAATGACCCCTACCTGATTGACTAGTTCCCACTCGTGAGGTAAACCAAGAGCTGTCGTTTGTGGCAAAGAGGTTATCAGTTTTACCTGAGCCATTGA
The DNA here is from genome assembly GCA_027924585.1 of Larix kaempferi. Taxonomy (NCBI): domain Eukaryota; kingdom Viridiplantae; phylum Streptophyta; class Pinopsida; order Pinales; family Pinaceae; genus Larix; species Larix kaempferi. The sequence continues at coordinate 34,446,972 of BSBM01000372.1, forward strand.
TTGAGGGGTACTCGCCCAATATGCAAGCTGTCAGATAGCATTGGTGGCCGAGTGAAACCCCTGAACTGTTAGGAAACCGAACATACCTGGGGTCCATATCTATTTTCAGCTGAACTATTGTCGATCACTTCCACGCCGTTTCAGATCCATTCTGAGCCATTTCAAATCCAGCCATTTCAGATCCAACCATTTCACATCCATTCTGACATTCGTTCCAGATCCAACCATTTCAGATCTATTCTGAAAGCCGTTTCAAATCCAGTCATTTTTTATCCATTTGGTGTCATTTCAAATCCATCTATTGTCGATCCCTTTCATGTCATTTCAGATCCATCTATTTTCGATCTCTTCATTCCCTATTTCTGCTTCTTTATCCCTCTTTGACAAATTTTCTCATTCTTTCACCCCGCTTCTGAAATCCCCATTTTTTGCTTTCCTATCCATCAGAAAGTGTCCAAAACCTATTCAAACCCCAATTACCCATCCGATTTTTTCACAAATCCAAATTTACCTTTACTAAATAAACTTTTGTTTGTGTTTTTCTATCCATTCCCCCCCCAAAAAAAAAACTCCTGGTTATGGTTGTCACCCGCGCAGGAGCAAAAACCATGAAGGAAGCACTTGTAGCCATCCAAACCAAACTCCAAGATCTGGATGAAAAATTTCTCAGCCTCCATCTTCAGCATTCATCCATGAACAATAACCGACAGTAAGAATCTTCTGCAGCCAATGGGTTCTCTTCTTCTAGCACTTTCCGTGGTCCGAAGCTTGAATTTCCTCGCTTCAATGGTATTGATCCGACTAGATGGATCTATCGTGCAGAGCAGTATTTCAGTCTGCATAATACTTTTGATGTCCAAAAAGTTCCACTTGCATCCTTTCATTTGGAACAGGAACCCCTTCAATGGTACCATTGGTACATCAAGGCTCATTGTTAGAACTTTAATCCACACTTAGTACCATAATCCATAAATTTTTATTGCTCATGTGCTTAATTAAACCATAGTTTGGACTAGGTGACTACAGTTGGTCAAAAACCCACTTTTGAGAGTGTTCACACCCACTTCCAAGCAAACCAGTTCACCCAGCCTCTTGTTTTGTCCACAAGTGCGCCCTCATTAATTGTTGGTGCGCCCTCTCTCCTTGTTTTGGGGAATTTTAGTTGACCAAGGGCGCTAGGGTGGATTTTTGCCCATTTTTGGCTATATTTGGAGCATTTAATGCTCCCTTGGGCCCCCCAACCTCCTCTACTTGCTCACCCACGCCTGTCTTGAGCTCATTATTGACCCAGCATGCTTCAGCCACCTCCACACCAGAATTCGTGGTTGTTTGGGGTGATTGGGATTGAGTTGGACCCACCTAGGGGGGATTGAGGCCAATTTGGCATTGATGACTTGTACACTCAGCTTGAGCCACCTAATGCTCTCGAATTTCTCATGGATGTAATAAAAAACTGTTACTAACATTTTCACATGTTAGACAGTCAGTTAATCAAAGGTTTCAGCATACATTGTGTGTAAAATTATCTCCTTTTTCAAGTTTTTCCACTGTTTTTGCAAACTAATTCGATTTTGTGAGGTTCTCCATAGCTCCTAGATCTTCTGTGATCAAAATACTCACATGGTATCAGATCCATCATGGAGTTAGTGAGTTGCAGGTCAATATTGAGCATTGAACTGCATTGTAGGGAGGATTTCCAGATAAAAATTGAGTGTTTTTTGCAGGTGTTTCAGTAGTTTTCTCACCATTAACGCAGCAGTCATGGAAGCAAACCAAATGTTGCTCACACCCTTCAATTTTTTCGATTGGAAGGCTGAGATGGTCATCAAGCTGAGATCTAAGGGTCTCTATAGAGTGACCATGGGCACAGAAGTGGAGCCAAACTCTGCTGTGGAGAAAGCAAAGTACTACAATCGACTTGATGAAGCTTATGGATTGCTATGCCTGAGCATTTCAAGGGAACTCTTGTTTCATACAGACAGTTTGACAACTCCCAATGAAGTATGGGTGAAGCTAGAATCACTATTTGGGAAAACTGATGAACTGAGAGGCCACCAGCTTGAAAACGAGCTCATTAGCTTGAGCCCAATGCATTTTGAAACCATCCAGGAGTTCTTCACGAAATTCAAGTCACTGGTGCTTCAACTGCAACAATGTGGAATTGTTAAGAAGGAGGAACAACTGATTCTGTCCATCCTTTCGAAGCTAGGCCTAGAGTTTTCAGTATTTGTTAGCACATTTCACTCAGCCAAAATGACCCTTCGAAATTGGCAAATGCCATCACTAGCTACCTTCATGGAGTGTCTCACTCAGGAGCAGGACAAACTAGTTCAGATGGGTACCATAAAATCAAAGGACCAAGCATCGGAAATGGGTGTTTCAAGTGCCAACAAAGGCAAGCAGAAAGCCAAGAATTCGAAGCAGCAAGAGAAGAGGAAGTCTGACAAGACCAAGTCTGCAGATGGGGGTTTGAATCTGTCAAAGGAGAAGGACAAGAAGGGAAAGGAAAAGACCAAATGCACCTATTGTCATAGGGGATGGCATCCAGAGAGCTCATGTATGAAGAAAACCATTGACTCAATGGCGCAGCTGCTGGAGAAGAACAACATCCCAGTCCCTGAGGGTGCAAGGAAGAAAGAGAGCACCTCAAATCCTGACAATAAGGAGAAGTGTCATGCTTTGGTAGTAGGTACTTCGAATCCCTCATCCTTTATCATTGATTCAGGAGCTTCCAGACATATGGTTTCATCTAGAGAGCTCTTCTCCTCTATGCATTCGAATGGTGGCCCAACAGTTCGAATGGGAGATGATTCAGAAATCCAGACCAAGGGGATTGGTAGGATTGACATGGAGCATGGCTATTTCAGTGATGTGCTCTATGTACCTTCATTGGCTGCAAATTTGCTATCAGTTTATCAAATGACCCATATAGGAGAAGCCAAGAGAGTAACATTTACTCCAGATTTGGTAGAGATCTCAGAAATTTCCTCAAATCAAGTTGTGGCTGTAGGGTATGCAGATCATGATGAGAGAATGTACAAATTCTCAAATTTCATTCCAAATTCTAGTGACAATGCTCTTGTCTCTCATGCCAACGAGACCTCCAAGTTGTGGCATGAAAGATTTGGCCACATGAACTACAAATATCTCCAGCAATTGCACAAGGACGAGATGGTGGAAGGGCTTCCAGAAATCAGATCTTCAAATGGTGCATGCATTGGGTGTGTAGTTGGAAAGCATCCTGAGTGCAGCTATGAGAAGGGAATGGCAAGGAGAGCCACTCAACCACTTGGATTGGTACATTCAGACCTCATTGGTCCTCTTCCCACTCCATCATATGGTGGATCAAGGTATGTACTTACATTCATAGATGACTACTCTCGATTCTGCTGGGTTTACTTCCTTAAATTGAAGTCAGAAGTGTTTGAGAAATTGAAGATTTGGAAAGCCATAGTGGAGAACCACAGTGGTCATAAGATAAAGATCCTTAGGACTGATAATGGAAAGGAATATGTGAATAACAACATTCATCACCTTTGTGAGGAATGTGGCATCCAAATGCAACATTCAATCCCCTACACACCTCAGCAAAATGGTGTGGCAGAGAGGAAAAATAGATCTCTCAAGGAGATGGCTACTTGCATGATTGAAGCTAGGGATCTAATCCCTAAGCTATGGGCTGAAGCCATCAATTGTGCTGCTCATATTCAGAACAGAGCCTTTCACAAATCAGTCAAAGGAAAAACCCCCTATGAGGCATGGTTTGGCCAAAAACCAAATGTGTCAAATTTCAGGATTTTTGGGTCTAGAGCATGGGCTCGAATTCCATCAGAAAAGAGGAAGGCTTTGGAGCCACAGAGCAGGGAATGTATCATGGTTGGATATGGTGAGGACACAAAGGGATACAAGCTCTTTGACACATCCACACTCAAAACTTTCATTGAGAGAAGTGTGCAATTCGAAGAAGAACCAATTCCATATTTTGAGCTTGCACCGGGGGAAAGCTCCTCTCCTCCACACCTTAATGAAATTAGTGATGATTCCACCTCTGATTTTTCTGATATTGCTGAAGATGACATGGCTGAAGATGACATTGCTGTACATGAGTCACCATCAAGGCCCAAGTGGGCTGAGAAAATCATACAAGATGCAGGTGAATTGGCAGGCAATCCCCAAGAGCCTAGGAAGACTAGATCTCAAACAATCAATGCTTCCTTTGCAAATGAAAGTGAACTTGCTGATCACTGTTATATGATGATTGGATCTGATCCAACATCATATCAGGAAGCTCATCATGATCCAAGGTGGAGAGCAGCAATGCAAGAAGAATTCCAATCTCTCCAAGAGAACAAAACATGGGATTTGGTGCCTCTTCCTCCCAAGAGGAAACTTGTGCAATGTAAGTGGATTTTCCGAACCAAACCTGTTGCTGATGGTTCTGATATGAAGTATAAGGCTAGGTTAGTGGCTAAGGGCTACTCACAAATCCATGGTGTGGATTATACAGAGACCTTTGCACCGGTTGCAAAGATGGACTCAATTAGACTAGCTCTAGCCATGGCAGCTAGTAAAGGTTGGGAAGTTCACCACATGGATGTCAAAAGTGCATTCTTGCATGGTGAGATACAAGAAGAGATATATATGCAGCAACCTGAAGGATTCCAAGAGGATCCCACACTTGTATGCAGGTTGAAGAAGTCACTCTATGGACTCAAGCAAGCCCCCAGGGCTTGGTATGCCAAAATGGATGTTTTTTTGCTCTCAATTGGTTTCTGTCGATGCAAGTCTGATCCAAATGTTTATTTGCAGCATTGTGATGATAATTTGCAGGTCATTGTACTGTATGTTGATGATCTCTTAATTACAGGGAGCTGCACCAAACAAATTGGCTCAATTAAAGCTTCTTTGCACAGTGAATTTGCCATGAGCGACCTAGGATTGCTAAGGCAATTTTTGGGTTTGGAAATTGAGCAATCTGAGAGAGGTATATTGCTGAGTCAACCTAAGTATGCTTCAGACCTGTTATTCAAGTTTAAAATGGCTGAATGTAAGGCAGCCAAGTTCCCATTCCTTTCAGGCATAAAACTAGGTGAATTTGAAGACTCTCCATTGGTGGATTGCACTCTCTACAGGCAGCTAGTTGGAAGTTTGCTGTACCTTACACATACAAGACCTAATTTGTCTTATGCTGTAAGTGCTGTAGCAAGGTATATGCAGTAGCCACATGAGATCCATTGGAAGGCAGCAAAAAGGATCCTTCATTATGTCCAAGGAACAAAGAGCTTTGGGATACACTATGCAGCTGGTTCTTCACTTCAACTAGCTGGATTTTCTGATTCCGATTGGGCGGGAGATCCCATCGATAGAAAGTCCACTTCAGGTTTTGTGTTTATGTTTGCTGAAGGTCCCATTTGCTGGTCAAGTAAGAAACAGCATACAATTTCTCTTTCATCAGCAGAGGCCGAGTACAGGGCAGCAGTGAATGCAGCCACACAATGTGTTTGGTTGCAAGGCATTCTTCGGGAGTTTGGTGTTGCTATTGATTCTCCAACCAATATTTGGGTGGATAATCAAAGTGCCATCAAGATATATACTGATCCAGTACAGAGGCAAAGAACAAAGCACATTGAGATCCACATGCATTACATTCGGGGCTTGGTGCATGACAGGGTGATTTCATTGCAGTATTGCCCATCCACCGAGCAAACTGCAGATATCTTCACCAAGTGCTTTACTGAGAAGACCTTCACTTACTTGAGAGATTTTCTTGGAGTGAGTGATGGATGGTGATTGCTGCAATTTAATTGCAGGTTCAGCCCCATGTCCATTTTAGAGGGAAGTTTTTATCCCATGAGGTTTTGCTTCTTTTCCTCGGTTCATATGGACAAATAAAATTTATGTTTGTAATGAGGTGACTTGAGCCTTTGTTGCCAAGGCCTCCCACTTATCTTTCATGAGATGTACTAAGATATGGTTAAGGGGGGGTGTTAGAACTGTAATCCACACTTAGTACCATAATCCATAAATTTTTATTGCTCATGTGCTTAATTAAACCATAGTTTGGACTAGGTGACTACAGTTGGTCAAAAACCCACTTTTGAGAGTGTTCACACCCACTTCCAAGCAAACCAGTTCACCCAGCCTCTTGTTTTGTCCACAAGTGCGCCCTCATTAATTGTTGGTGCACCCTCTCTCCTTGTTTTGGGGAATTTTAGTTGACCAAGGGCGCTAGGGTGGATTTTTGCCCATTTTTGGCTAGATTTGGAGCATTTAATGCTCCCTTGGGCCCCCCAACCTCCTCTACTTGCTCACCCACGCCTGCCTTGAGCTCATTATTGACCCAGCATGCTTCAGCCACCTCCACACCAGAATTCGTGGCTGTTTGGGGTGATTGGGATTGAGTTGGACCCACCTAGGGGGGATTGAGGCCAATTTGGCATTGATGACTTGTACACTCAGCTTGAGCCACCTAATGCTCTCGAATTTCTCATGGATGTAATAAAAACCTGTTACTAACATTTTCACATGTTAGACAGTCAGTTAATCAAAGGTTTCAGCATACATTGTGTGTAAAATTATCTCCTTTTTCAAGTTTTTCCACTGTTTTTGCAAACTAATTCGATTTTGTGAGGTTCTCCATAGCTCCTAGATCTTCTGTGATCAAAATACTCACACTCATGATGAGCCAAAATGGACAGATTTTTGCCAACTCCTTTTGCAATGATTTGGTCCTAGTGCTTTTGATGACTTCATCAGAGCACTCACTAAACTTTGTCAAGTTGGCACTGTGAGAGAGTATCAGACAGAATTTGAGAAACTAGCCAACCACACAGAAGGATTGTCTGATGACTTCTACAGGAGTTGTTTTATCAGTGGTCTTAAGGATGAAATCCGCCCAGAGTTCAAAATGTTTTGTCCCAACATAATGATGGAAGCCCTGGGGTTGGCTAAGTTGGCAGAAGAAGAGATTGCCGCCCAACAACGCTCCAAACCCGCTTTTTTCCCCTTCCGAAATATGGGTTCTCAACGACCTCCCATCCTGCCAACTCCTCGACCAACTCCTATCAAGCATTTGTCCGAACCAAAGATGCAAGCATGCAGAGAAAAAGGGCTTTGTTATAATTGTGATGAAAAATTCACTTGGGGACATAGATGTGTTCAACAAAAGCTCTATCTCTTGGATGTGGATTCTCCTCCTGCCTCTGAAGTTGGTGAAGAGGCTCCAAATACACCAAATGATCAGGTCGACATTCAGGAGCCGCCTATTGACCTTCCATCTTAGGAATACCACCCAGAGATATCTCTCCATGCTTTATTCGGCGTCACCACCCCCCAAACAATGCGAGTCAGGGGTTACTTCAAGAAGCTTCCTCTTACAATACTGGCATTGATTCGGGTAGCACTCATAACTTCATTGACCCTCGGATTGCCAAACATGCTGATTGTTTTGTCCATCCTTGCTCCAACTTTGAAGTCATGGTTGCCAATGGGGGCACCTTACCTTGCAAGGGAAAGTGTCACAATGTGCGTATCTCTCTAGAAGATTATAACCTTCGCTTTGACATGTTTTCCTTGTCCTTAGGCGGATGTGATGTGGTTTTGGGCGTTCAATGGTTACGCACACTTGGCCCCATCTTATGGGATTTTGTTGAACTTTGGATGCATTTTTCAGTCAATGGGAAACAACACAAATTTAAGGGCTTACAACAAGGGTCTCTCTGCATCATCAGTTCACATCGCCTGGAAAATATCCTTAAGAAGAATTCATAAGGTGTCATCGCTCAACTCCATTCCATTCAGATGCACCTATCAATGGTCTCCCCTACTTCCTTGGATAGATATACAAGTGTCCTTGCTGAACTAGTGGGCTTGTCGCCTTCAAGAGACCTTTCCGGTAAGAATTTATCTGCATCTACATATCAACAGGAAATGATGGCTATTTTTCATGCAGTACAGAAGTGGTAGCCATACCTATTAGGGAATTATTTCTGCACCAAGACTGATCTCCAGAGTCTGGGAAATTTCTTGGAACAATGGGTCTCCTCCCCTGCACACCTGAAATGGGTTATCCAACTCATGGGTTATGCATATCCGATCACTTACAAGAAGGGTAAGGACAATATGGTGGCAGATGCTCCTTCTCGCACATTTGATGACCCAGTTTCTCTTATAGCTATTTCTCTGCTTGTTCCAAATTGGTTGCAATCTATTCAGTGGGGCTATCTCTTCTATGAACTCCATGCTTCTTCATCAGCAGGGCACTTTGGGTTCCTAAAAATGTATGACCAAGAACAATGTAACTTCTTTTGGCAGGGATTGAACATGACAATTCAATAGATGGTGGATGACTGTGATACTTGCCAGGTCAACAAGGGTGAAACGACACTCCTTTTGGGACTACTCGAACCCTTTTCCATCCCTACAGAGATTTGGACAACTATATCTATGCATTTCCTAAAAGCGCTCCAGTGGTACAATACCACATCTAACAGGACACCATATGAAGCAATGTATGGACATGCACCACCATTTCTTCTTCCATACACCCTCAGTAGCTCCCTAGTTCAGGAAATTGACTCGGTTCTTCAACACTACGATCAGATTCTTCTCATTCTGTAGGACAATCTTCACATGGCAAGAATTCGACTGAAACAACAAGCCGATCAACACCATTCTGAGCGCACTTTTCACGCAGCTGATATGGTTCTTATTCGTCTACATCCTTCCAAGCAACCCTCTCTGCAACTCAAAAGGCGTCAATGGCCCGGAATGAAACCCGAAGATGCTCCAAGGGAACCACTCCTTCCCATTCTGCATCATTTTCCACATCTAAATCTTTGAGGACAAAGCTTTTTCTAAGGGAGAGGGGATGTTAGGAACCCGTGTCAACCCTTCTATTTACTTTGTTAGTATATTGTTGTTGGACGCATATGCTTTGTAAGTCGTCCTGTAGTATTTGTTGATCCATAGTTTGTCTTATTGTTGTTGGATGCATATGCTTTGTAAGTCGTCCCGTAGTAATTATTGATCCATAGTTTGTATTGGCCCATGGTATTGGTGCCTATAATTAGTATATAAGTTTGTGTTGAGACCAATGAAGGTACCATGAAGTTTGTATTGAGCTTGATCAAAGGAGGTTTCCCCCTCGAAGTGGCATGCGATCAATATAAAAGTGATTATGAGTTCTGTTATTTTTGCTATCTCGTGTGTTTTCATTAATTAATTATTGCAGGTTCTTAACAAATTTCCAGTTCTTGAGCTGCCTCTGCATGAATATGAAGGCTTCAACATGTGCGGAGGGAGGGCGTCGCAAGAATTGGATGAAATTCCATCCTGCCATGACATCATACTATTAATTCGGCCTTATGTGAAGATGATGAGAAATCCATACCCCCGATAATACTATGATGCTCCAACTTTACATATTTAAAGAGTTCTAGGATTTAGCACATGTCTCCTCTATGCGTTGGACATGGTGGATGCCATGATGGGACATCACCACATGAACCTTGATTTAATCACCATTTTAAGGTATTGTTCCTAACTTAGGACAAGAACCTTCATCCTTTTACGGAATTGTTTCATAATGTTCAACACCATTATGGTTTGTGTAACATCTTTCTATTCCTTTAGTGACTTTGTTATACAAAGCGTCCGCATCGCTATTATGGACCTTGAGGATATGAAAGAAACTAGCCTTGGGACTTCTCTTTAGGTTTTCCAAAAATTTGCATTGGATCCCAACCAAGGAGGAGTTCTGGAGAGGATGGTTATACTTGAGAGCCTTGATTACAAGCTTTGAGTCTTTGAGGATGAGGACTTTTGAGATTCCTTTTTTATCAACATGTGGGTTCCTTGCCAAAGGGCCAATAGCTCTGCTTGATTGTTAGAGGCCTTTCCTATACTCCAAGAAAAATAATCCACTATGTTTCCTCCAGGGTAAAAGAGAACCCCACCCGCACCTGCCGCCCCTAGGTTCCCTTTAGGCACCCCATCAAAGAAAAGTAAGACATTGTTCTGCTTTTGCTTCCAAAGAACAAATTATTCTTCATTTAACCTTAATTTCCATTGACTGGGAGTAGGGGAGGGAGAAGGAGCATCTTATTCTTGAGATTGAGGGAGGTGATCCATTCCCTTTCCTCTGAAAATAACTGAGGGGAAGTGGATTCCAAAATATTCTTTTCTAAGAGATACTCGGAGAGGAGCAGGGTCACTTTTCTAGCCACTAGGGTAGGGGTGTACTGGAGGTTTTCAAAAATCATTTTGTTACGAGCAAGCCATAAATTCCAACAGATAAATTTGGGAAGAGTCAACCAAATTGCTTTGAGTAGGGGTTTGTTCTGAAGAGATTGGGAATAATCCCTATCCCAAATTTCGAAGTAGCTCATATGGCTCCCAGGATGGGAGAAAAATTGATAAAGTGGGCCCAAAGCATCTTTCCAAGCAACTATGGAAAATGGGCAGTGCACCAAGAGGTGAGAGACTATTTCCTCTTCAACTTCACACAAGACACATCTAGAAGGCCCCACCACTCTTATTCTTTTAAGGCTCTCTTCTATCATAATTTTTACATGAGCTACCAACCACTATAAGAAATTAACTTTCGGGGGAGCATTGTTCTTCTACACATTCCCTCAAAGATTCGAGTCAGAGGAGGCACATTGTTGGAGCTGTAACAATTCACACCCTTGACTGAATTTTAACCATCCTTTTAGGGAGGAGAGATCTTGTTTCAATTTTTTCGAGGGAGGTGTAAATTACCAGTCAATCCATAGGTTCGATCCCCCCTACCATTTGCTTATATTTGCAAGTTTGGAAATCCCATTATCCAATAACCACCTTTGGATGTCTTGGAAGTTTTGGAAGGGACCTTAATGGTGGGTCTTGGAGGATAGGGTCTTCCAAAATCTGAATTATTTTCCCACTACCCAGGATCTAGTGCAACTTACTATGAAAGAATGGCCATACCTTTACACATAACTTCCATATTATTGTACCTTGATTGGAATTAGGGGCAGAATCTAAGCAATAAAGGTAGTGACCCCTTAAGTATTTCTTGTGCAACACTTGTGAAACCCAAGCCATAGTATCCTCCAGGATTTTACAGAGAATATTGGCCCCTAAGGCTAAGTTAGTGAGTTGGATATCTCTTATTCCCAAACCTCCATGGTTCATTGGCCCCTTAACTATGTTCTAGCTGACAAGGGAGAATTTATGCCCGAGTTGTTTATCCCCCTTCCATAGAAAGGACCTGATCAACTGATTTATTTGCATTAGAACTAATGGAGGGGAAAGCAAGATGAAGCATAGGTACAGGGGCATGGAAGCCAAAATGGACTTAATTAGAATCACTCTCCCTAAAGGATTTAGCTAGTTCACTCCCCTCTACTGTGTTTTGGTTGAGATTTTATCAATAATTTCCTACGAATTCCCTTTTCTTTATCTATTCTAGGCAGTTGGGACTCCTAGGTACTTGAAGTAATCCCAGGATCCCGATCCCTAGAATCCAAACACTTATTGGATACTGTCCAGAAGCCGAGCTGAAGTGTTCCAACCATAGATGAAGCTATTCCTCCTGTTAACTAAGCTGCCATATGATTTACAAAAAGTTTGCAATATTTGGTTAAATATTCTTTCCACAACTAATGAGGCCCCCCTATGAGTAAGGTATCATCAACAAACTGTGAATGATTGATTCATTTCACATTTCTATCCACTTTGATACCTTGAATTTCTCCTAACTCTCTTGATTTCTCCAGAGACTTGCTCAAAGAGTCTGCCATAATGATGTATACAAGTGGAGAGGGAGGACACCCTTGACGGAGTCCCCGCAACCCTTTAAATAATTTTGTCACTCTTCCATTTACAAGTGGGGCTATCCATGGTTTGCCAATGCAAATATTTATCCATGATATAATCTTATCATTAAAGGAAAATTTCATTAACACCTTCAGGAGGAAAGCATGGTTGAACTTGTCAAAACCATTGGCCATATCCAATTTTATGATCAATCCTTTTTCTATAATGTCCCAAAATTTGGCCATGGACCACAATAGCCTAAGCCACCTAGTCATGATCATGTTTATTTTCCTAGGTGATGAATCAGTGATTTGGGTTGATTAATTGTTGATCCTAAGGTCCAAAGTTAGGAATAATGCAACATTAAATATATTGGACTTAGGAAAAATGCTTAAGGAGATGATGGACCATAATTGAATCATAAAATAAGCCAAGTCTCCATTGGGTCAAAAATATTGGAGATAGCCTAAGATGGCAGTCCTAAGGTTGTAAATAATTATTGAAGAAGAAAATGTTAGGATATTCCTATACTCCATCCTATTCCTACCAGCATTTTCATCCTTTGCATTTTCAGTCTTGCATACATTCCTGCATGCAACATGCATTGCATTGATCTGCATGCTGCACAGTCATCAGGTTGATACCTCCAACACCTAGTCCCTAGTCTTCCAACACTCGAGAGCTTATTTCCACTCAAATTGAGCCCTCCTAGCCAGTGATGCACCCACATCTCACCATCCACTTGACAAAGGCGCCCTTCTTCACCTACCAGTCTAGCTGTCTTCAGTTAACTGAGTTCTCTCCTTGATTTTAGGCTTGAATCACTCTTAACTAACCTTACCACTCCGATGGACCTCCAGTGTGACTAGACTGCTCATTTTGACTTCAGTTAGCTCCTCATGCACCCTCCACTGAGCCTCCTTCATCCAGTTAGTGTCTCCATGTTCCAGTTACACTCAGTTACACCTACCACACTCAATTAGACTCAGTTTGACTGAAGGTTGACAGTTACTTGTGCATTGATGGCTCCACCGATCATGAGATAGACTTCTAGTTGTGCTTTGATGACACTCTAGTGATCTTTTGATCACTCCATGAAGGCTAATTCAAATTTCCACCTTGGCATTTGAATCCTCATGCATTGTACTACTTATTTGTCCATATTGTGATTAATTAATCAGTGTGTGTAAATTTATTTTGATTCTATCCGAGTTCTACTGTATTATTATTCTATTGCTCATTTTACTGCATTGACCACTCTTAATCTTATTCCTAAATTCTTTCTTGTGAGGTATACATTATCTCTTAGATCTGCTGTGAGGATTTTCACATGGTATCAGAGCATTTTGAGAGTATTGTTTATCTCCATTCCTGAGAGTTTTTTGCAGGTTATTATCAAGATTTTGAGTGCAGCAGTTGCAACAGTTTTTGCATTTTTGCAACAGTAGCAGTTGCAAATATTTTGTATTGTTTTTGTAGGTCTTCTACAACTTCCATCTATTCAGAAGAAATCTATCCTCCTCCATTCAACTATGATGAATGGAAACCAAAGATGATAGAACATTTGAAGAGAAATGGTCTCTTTGATTATTGTTTTGAAAGAGAGTTCGAATCCTCTGAAGAAACGATTGACTAGTTAAATAATGGTGATAGAGCCATGGGAACCATGATACTTTCTATGTCTCGATGCTTGGTACATCAATTCATTGATGATGTTGAATCTCCAAAAGAGTTATGGGCCTACCTGGATGAAATATTTGGCAGACAGAATGAAGGGATTGGTCCAAACCCTTTCGAGAGCAAGCAAAGTGATGCATTCGCCCTCCTTGATGATCTCATTGATCATGAACTAGTATCAAACATATCTCATATTGAAGTTGTTCACAAAGAAGAAGAACTTGCAGATTCTACACTCATGCTCCAAATTTCTTCTATTTCGAATTATGTGCCAGCTCACACTCTAGAAATTGCAGAAGGTCCTAAATCCTCTCTTGCACCAGAGTTTGTTGGTTTGCATCATGATATATTGAATGTTTCAAAGGTAAAATTAGCCAATGGAGGTAATGCATTCACTCTCCTTGATCACTCACCTCTTATGTACTACTATATGATCATTATTTCATGCTTTCAGAAGGTTATTGAAGATAATGGCCATTGCCATTTGCTTGGGATAATTTCTCATGCACTTATTGGTTTTGATCTCACCTCTAATGGTTCAAAGGAGATCTCAAGAAACCATGACTCAAGTCTTGGATCTAATTTGGATTTTAAGCAATCACTACTTGGGATAATTTCTCATGCATATGATGGTTTTGATCGCACCCTTGCTGGTTCGAAGGAGATCTCAAGAAACTATTCTTCAAGTCTTAAATCTGATTTGGATTTCAAGCAATCATGTGATGGTTCTTTTTGGCATAATCTCAAAAAAAAAACTCCTGGTTATGGTTGTCACCCGCACAGGAGCAAAAACTATGGAGGAAGCACTTGCAGCCATCCAAACCAAACTCCGGGATTTGGATGAAAAATTTCTTAGCCTCCATCTTCAGCATCCATGAACAATAACTGATAGTCAAAATCTTTTGTAGCCACTGGGTTCTCTTTTTCCAGCAATTTTTCGTGGGCCGAAGCTTGATTTTCCTCACTTCAATGGTATTGATCCGACTGGATGGATATACCGGGCAGAACAATATTTCAGTCTGCATAATACTTTTGATGTCCAGAAATTTCCACTTGCATCCTTTCATTTGGAACAGGAAGCCCTTCAATGGTACCGTTGGTACATCAAAGCTCATCATGAGCCAAACTGGACAGATTTTAGCCAACTCCTTTTGCAATGATTTGGTCCTAGTGCTTTGATGACTTCATAGGAGCACTCATTAAACTTCGCCAAATTGGCACAGTGAGAGAGTATCAGACATAATTTGAGAAATTGGCCAATCACACAGAAGGATTGTCTAATGATTTCTATAGGATTTGTTTTATCAGTGGTCTCAAGGATGAAATCCGCTCCGAGGTCAAAATGTTCTGTCCCAACACAATGATGGAAGTCCTAAGGTTGGCTAAGTTGGCCGAGGACAAGATCCCAGCCCAACAACGCTCCAAACCCACCTTTGTTCCCTTCAGAAATATGGGTTCCCAATGATCTCCCATCACACCAGCTCCTTGACCAACTCCTATCAAGCATTTGTCTGAACCAGAGATGTAGGCACACCGATAAAAAGGGATTTGTTATAATTGTGATGAGAAATTCACTCGGGGACATAGATGTGTTGAGAAAAATCTCTATCTCTTGGATGTGGATTCTTCGCCTGCCTCTGAAATTGGTGAAGAAGCTACATATACAATAGATGATTAGGTCGACATTCAGCACCCGCCTGTTGACTCCCCATATCAGGATGACCCACCAGAGATCTCTCTCCATGCTGTAACCGGTGTCACCAACCCACAAACAATGCGGGCCAGGGGTTACTTCAAGAATATCCCTCTTACCATACTCATTGGTTCTGGTAGCACTCATAACTTCATTGACCCTCAGATTGCCAAACAGGCTGATTGTTTTGTCCATCCTTGCTCCAACTTTGAAGTCATGGTTTCCAATGGGGGCACCTTACCTTGCAAGGGGAAGTGTCACAATGTGCGTATCTATCTGGAAGATTATAACCTACGCTCTGACATATTTTCCTTGTCCTTAGGCAGATGTGATGTGGTTTTGGGCGTTCAATGGTTATGCACTCTTGGCCCCATTTTATGGGATTTTGCTGAACTTTGGATGCCGTTTTCAGTCAATGGGAAACAACACAAATTTATGGGCTTACAACCAGGGTCTCTTCGCATCATCAGTTCACATCGCCTAGAATAGATCCTTAAGAAGAATTCACATGGTGTCATCACTCATCTCCATTCCATTCAGATGCACCCATCAATGGTCTCCACTACTTCCTTGGATAGATATGCAGGTGTCTTTGCTGAACCAGTGGGCTTGCCACCTTTAAGAGACCTTTCCGGTAAGAATTTAGCTGCATCTACATATCAGAAGGAACTGATATCTATTTTGCATGCAATACAGAAGTGGTCGCCATCCCTATTAGGGAATTATTTCTGCATCAAGACTGATCTCTAGAGTCTGGAAAATTTTCTGGAACAACGGGTCTCCTCCCCAGCACACCTGAAATGGGTTATCCAACTCATGGGTTCTACCTATGCGATCACTTACAAGAAGGGTAAGGACAATTTGGTGGCAGATGATCCTTTTCGCACACTTGATGACCCAGTTTCTCTGACAGCTATTTATCTGCTTGTTCCACATTGGTTGCAATCTGATCAACAGGGCTATCCCTTCTATGAACTCCATGCTTCTCCATCGGCAAGGCACTCTAGGTTCCTCAAAACATATGAACGGGAACAATGTAAATTCTTTTGGTAGGGACTAAAAATGACAATTCAACAGATGGTGACTAACTGTGATACTTTCCAGGTCAACAAGGGTGAAACGACACTCCTTTCGGGACTGCTCAAACCTTTGCTCATCCCTACACAGATTTGGACAGCTATTTCTATAGATTTCCTTGAAGCGCTCTGGTGGTACAATACCACATCTAAAATGACACGATATGAAGCAGTCTATGGACAGGAACCGCCAGTTCTTCTTCCATACACCCTCAATAGTTCCCCAGTTAAGGAAATTGACTTGGTTCTTCAAAACCGCAATCAGATTCTTCTCATTCTATAGGACAATTTTCACATGGAAATAATTTGATTGAAACAACACACCGATCAACACTGTTCTGAGTGCCATCTTCATGCAGCTGATAAGGTTCTTCTTCGTCTACAACGTTCCAAGTAATCCTCCCTGAAACTCAAAAGGCATCAACTTCTCTCTCACTCTATCATAACGGCATTCATTCAGTGGCACGGAATGCAACCCAAGGAAGCTACAGGGGAACCACTCCTTCAAATTCCGCATCAATTTCCACATATAAAGCTTTGAGGACAAAGCTTTTTCTAAGGGAGAGGGGATGTTAGGAACCCATGTCAACCCTTCTCTTTACTTTGTTAGTATATTGTTGTTGGACGCATATGCTTTGTAATTTGTCCTGTAGTAATTGTTGATCCATAGTTTGTATTAGCCCATGGTATTGACCCATAGTGTTGGATGCACATGCTTTGTAAGTCGTCTCGTAGTATTATGTGTCCCATGGTATTGACCCATGTATTGGGCATAGACTTAGTATATAAGTGTGTGTTGAGGCCAATGAAGGTACCGTGAAGTTATTTGTATTGAGCTTGCTCAAAGGAGGTTTCCCCCTCGAAGTGGCCCATGATCAATAAAGTGATTCTGAGTTTTGTTCTTACTGCTATCTCGTGTATTTTCATTAATTAATTATTGCAGGTTCCTCACAGATCCATGGATTTTAATATCAAGCCCAAATCTGTTCGTGCTTAACGGTGTTTTCATATTTAAGGAGTCTGAAAAACTTAAACTATAACTCCATACACCTACTCATGGATTTTAATATCAAGCCAGAGTTGGTATATGCTTCCCGGTGTTTTCATATTTAAGGAGTCTGAAAAAATTAAACAACAAATTGATAAGGTATGTTTTCGTAGAGTTAGTCTCCTCGCCCAAAAAAGTGTAAAAGTATACGAGAGAGAACTCTTCTAGACATAACGGACTAGAGTATACCTTTTTCGTAATTAATCCACTAAGGTCTGGAAAAGGGGTAAACTTATACCTAAGTGGATGTCGGTTCAAGTCCTTTAACGAGTCTGAAAAGGGACAAGTATACTCACAAATCTTGTCAATTTTAAGGAGTCAAACAAGAGCATAAAGAAAACTCCATAGGAATGGGAACACAATTAAAGGTGGTTAAAAAAGATATGCATTTTGAATCTATGTAGACCGCAATATAAGTGACAAGATCCCGAGGTAGCAAGTAACGACATGGGTACCAATATGACATAGTGTGCTATGTAAGGTAACCCATGTTAGGTAGGTCCTAACCATGGAAGAACAACAACGATGGAGGGAAAATGGAAGGCTAATGTCACAGTCCATGGTGTAAAAAGGGGTCCTAAGGCATAAAAATGATAATGTATAAATGCGATGCGGAAATGTAATCAACATGTCCTAAGAAACATACCCTTTTAAAGAGCACCAATGCATACATAACCTTGTAAAAGTGCCTTTTCGTGTCATGACCTAGTCAAAACAACTTAATTAGTTATCAAGATTAAGAAATATGACATAAAAAGGTTTCAAAACTATATAAAGTGGGTAAAAATAAAAAAAAGACAATTACCATAAATAGTAAAAAGAGCCAAATTAACTCATTGTTACCATTTTCCATTCAAGGAGAGCAAAAATCCCTACGAATTGTTGCGTTGTGTACGACCAATCCAAAGGACGATTTTCAGTTCCGTCACTTGCAAGTAACTTCTATCTCTATGCTTTGCATTTTCATGTGTTTTTTGAAGATTTTTAATGGATTTTGAATTTTTTATTTAGATTTTAAAATTGAATCTATGCACTCGTGGGTATCTATGATTAAAGCCACAGATTTGAGAAATAACCACGAGTGGAGAGATCTTCACTCGCGGATTGTGCACGACTGTTCTAACAAGGACCCCCGGGTGGCACATTTTAAAAGAAAAAAAATTCAACTCTCATGAAATTTAATGGATGAAATGCAACAATGTTGCTCACATGGAGAGAGATGGAGCATGAAGCAATGGATAGGGAGGCTAAGAGGGATCCATTGAATATCAATTCCTTGCGACGTTGTGATATTTTGAAATTATTTTGCACATCCAACATGAGGGCGCAACCTAAATTGCTCCAAATTTTAGTGCACTTGTGGGATCCCAATCAGGGAGTATTTAACCTTCAAGGTGAAACTCTAGACATCATAATGGATGACATTTATTTCATAACTGGATTGTCCCGACGGGGAGAGGTTTTTAACCTCAAAAGCACATTTCGAGGCATGGGGGCCCTATCAGTGCAATACTACATAAACATATATTGCATGGTTGGAGCATAGAAAAGTGGCACTCAGGTGCTAATTGGGAAAATAGCTAGCTTCCCACTGAAATTCATATTGAGTACTATGAACAGGGTAGGCGAGAGTGCCGCTCAACACTTAGCTTCTCGTTGTTACATGCAAATTGGGGTGGAGTGCTTGTGAGATGTGATATTTGACTGGTGCACAGGGTTGTTGGTGAACATGAAGCACCAACTCATCAAGTGTAGAACCGATAAGAAGAATAAATTCGGCTATGGGAGCATACTATGCACCTTCTTCTTTGAGAGAGTTATGAGCTTGAGTCCAAGAGTGTCTCTCCCACCTGTTAACCCCCACGATCCTATGATGACTCATCAGGGTGAGATATTCTTACGACAGGGAGGTGGAGACACTAGTACCTCCTATGATGATGAGAATTTCTTGGGTTGGTGGAGATGGCAGGTTCCTTCATTTGAGCAGTTTCCTTATGCTGGGATGGACTTTTGTGGTGACCCAAAACTCGTGCTACCTCCAGGAATCGCTTGGGAAGAGATAGGTACCATTTTTACATTGATTATTACTCAATTTTTATGGTTTTTGTTATAAATATGTACATATCTTTTTGGTGAGTTTAAGTATTGACAACATACTTGGTGCAGATATTGGAGCAATGAGGCTATCCGGACACTTGAGAGTGTTCATACGACTAGTAGATCCAGGTGGAACAGAGGCCATGCTACGAACCATTGAGGGAAAAATGAACCAGCTAACTCATGATATTCCTACTTATCACATAGAGTGGATGCCCATGGATATGCAGTAGTATGTAGTGGGTGTGCCCGCTACATGGATTAGGCTACTCCGAAAAGTAGCTAGGATGGTTACTTGCTATAGAGGTTATAGAAGAGGAGGCTGAGGCTCCTGCCTCCCCTTAGGTATATCTACACTACTTTGAGGCTATCATGCCCACTTTTGTATATTGTTATGTATATTTGACAGAGATGGATACTCAAACTCTTTGATTATTTTTTGGACTTATATGTATATATACACCTATTGATTATATACATGTTGTTTTATGTACATGGTGATTTATTTGCATTTCAATCATCAACTATTTCATTTGTGTGTGTGTGTACCTATATATATGTGTGTGTGCATGTGTGTGCGTGTGTGTGTGTGTGTGTGTATGTATGTATAGAGAGAGAGAGTCATGGGCCATTGATTTAGTGTCATGGACCCCTATAAATTAGGGTATCTATTAAATGTCAAGGACATAAGAACATGCATTTCATACTAAGCAAATTTCTCGAGCTTTGAACATAAGTTGAGCGTATATTTATGAACTATTCAAATCTCGTGGAACAAAAAATTATTGGAAGGTGTAGTTGAGCTTCAAATTTGTATGAATACTCTAGTACTTCTCTCCACAACATGCAAGAGGATAAATTGCAACTTGGGGTAGTATCTAGCCTCATGTATGGGAATAAGGATAGATACTACTATAAATTACATGACTCCATTGGAGGTAACCTTGACGATTACCATTGGTTTTCTTGTAGATACTATCTAGATTGAAACCACATTTTGTTCTTGGAGCATGACATATGCATCTGGTTGGCTAGGATCTTTCCTTCCTAGAATGTAAGGAAACATATTAATGACCCAATACCCAGAGGCCTTTCACAGTAATGGAACTTTGTCACCTCACAGATCACCATCGAGTTATTCAAGTGGCTAGGTTTTGTTTGCACATGATAATGATGCTACACGTTGGATTGAACAAAAGCTAGCCAATAACCTTGAGTATTATAAGAATTTTATTGTTTTGGAAAAAAGAGTCTTTGCAAAACCCATATATCTTGAAATAAATGTTCAAAATAGTGCACATTCTTTGTAACATTGCCATGAAATCATCATTTCTTGAATGTATTTGTATTAGAGACATTGCCACGTCTTTTAATCGTTAGATGTGGGAATATCATGAATCATTATGCATATCAATGCTAATATTGAATATTTGTCTTTGAAATTCAATAAATTATTAATAAAGTCATTGTGCAAATTCATTTAAAGCAATTGCAATGTATGTGTATACTTGCACAACCACTAAAATGTGGTCGGTGAATACTGATAGGCCACAAGTTAAATGCCACGAACAAGTTATTTGTTACTTGTTATCCATCAAATACCAATTACCAATCATTAGTTACCACTTATATATATAATATTTTATTTTGAATTTTGAATGATGATCATAAAATCAATCTGGACAGTACACTTTTCTCATCCTCCTACAATCTAGGAAAAGCATACTTGCTAGTCCACCCCAAATTTTAAAATAGAAACACCTATTGGTGTAAAAATGGAAGCTAGAAGTAAATTAAAATATATTTGGATGTGTCCACCCAACCTCCAAGGTAAATCTCGAAAGAGCCTATGGAATTTTGAACCAAATTATATATTGTTTTAGAAATATAGAGTCAATTAATAAGTTATACAAATTCATTCTTTTAGGATTTTATTTTATATATATATATATATATATAATTTTATTAATTTTTTGAATTCTTGATAATTGGGTCATTTTAAAATGGGTTTAAGTTTCATAATCAAAATTCTATGAATTAAATTTACAATAATTTGAGTCGTTTTAAAATGGGCTAAAATTTCTAAAAGTAAAGTTTATAGTTAAAGTCCTCATGAATTAGGTGGAACTATGACTTTTGAAAAAATCCCTATCAAACTTGGGAGATAATCTACATTACAAAGAGAGTGAAAACAAAATTAAATGTAACACTTTTCACACTAGAATTTCAATAGATTTATGAGCATTTTTAGAAACAATGGTGCGGTGTCAACATTCATTAATATCGTGGAAAGTGTAGTAAAGAGATTCCAAAGCGAATTGACACTACCGATACCACTTTCCAACAACCAAGAAATTCATGTATCAATAATATATGACATCACTTTGAAATTTAGAATGGATTTTTCTTTTCAATTCCATGTCTTTGATTCATAAGAATTAGATATTAATAGGTTGTAAGAGCAATTTCCTTCCTATTGTAAACATATGGAATGATTCTCACTTTGTGATTGACAATTCCGTTTGTTATTTTTAAATTTATTTTCCAAGGGAGATGATATAACACCCTTATATGAAGGGTTGAAGGGGTATTGATTAGAAGTGCATGCTTCAAATTTGATCCAGAGCATTTACCAATTGTTTGTCAGATGTTCAAATCCATGTAATCCTCCAAGTGAGTGTGACACATGGTTATATGCATTATATATCAATCTATGTATTGGGGATGGTTTCATCCAATCTCATTGAGGGGTTGAGAACTCTTTTCCAAATGAAATTTTTTATTTATTAAAACCAATTCTTAAGACAACATTAAAAAAAGCATCATATAAGTTGAAGGAAGTGTATGAATGTATGAAGCACATGATGAGCACACACAATGATCACGACTTGAGAAGTAGAGTAATAAGGAATAATATGATACAATATTTACTAGTCTCCTATAGTAGAAATCAAGGAAATGGCGTCCTCTGAAATCCTAAGAGAATTCTTCTTGAAGATAGAAAAGTACACTGCACTGAAAAACTTATCACAGATGTCATAAATGTGGGGAGCATAATTATCCTCCCACAGAATTGAGCAATAGATATGAATCGAGGGGGGGGGATATCCAGCTCATGGAAGGATATGCAAAAGCAGCACAAATTATGTCCATAAGATAAGAAGACATGTAAAATTTAGGCTTTTTGATGGCCAACGTCTTTTGAGCCTGAGCAATGGATTCTCTAAATGTGACAGAAAAATTTGATCCCAATTGAAAATTGCACCTGTTGTAGAAATAATGGGTTGGAGGCATCCATTATTCTAGCTTGAAATACTGATAGGTATCAGCACTGTAGAAGTGACATAGCATGGCTACCAATTTCTTGTAGGGATCCCTGAGTAAGAAAATGGGGTATTTTCTGTTCGGCTTCAAAATAAATGTATTAGGGTCATCCATCCATGTTTTAAGCAGAACATCCAGCTCATACTTACTTTCAAATGCTCAGATGAAGTCTCATGTAAGTAACTTCTACGAAGATTTCAGGGCATAGATCCTTGCATAAGTATATGGTTTGAAGGAGGTGTAGACCACCTGATGGGAATATCTAAAGGTACTAGTTGGGATGTATCCACAATCGATCATCCATTTCACTAGATCAGTGTAAGGCATGACCATGGGCTGGGAAACAATAGCATGAAACTAGGAGTTACTGATGTTCTGTTAGATAGGAGCTTCTTCTTTGAAATCTAAGAAGTTGTCCCCATAAAAAATATTGTATATCTTGGACCAATCCAAGCAAAGGGTATCAAAGAATCGTGAATCGTGTCCGAGTAAAAATCGAAATTAGTGTCCTTAAGCTTCAAATCTTATACAATGTCCTTGGACCTGGTTTGCTTGGCCATGGTGGAGACAGACGGTTCTGCAAGCAACAAAAATTCTCCATTAAGACTCCATATATCGATAATTCATGCAAAAAAATTCAAATGAGAAATACCTGCAAGAATTCTGAAACTAATTGAGCGAGATTGAACTCAATTCACTTGTAGAAGGGATAATCTAAAGTTCTGGCCTTCTTGTTCGATGTGTTGCAATTTTTAAAATTCAAATTTTGATTAAGTAAAACCTAGAATAAGACCACATCAATGATGCATTAATTACACACCCATCACCCTGCAATTGACGATTAAGATTTAAACGACAGTTGGTTTCATTAATTAGGATCATTAATCAAAATTAGTTTGGCATGTGGAATTTAAATGTAAAATAGAAATGGCGGCACAAATTCCTGAAAAGACGAGAATCGGGAGTCAGGGACGAGAATCGATGAAATAGTAAAAACATCCCAACCTCCGACTTCCATTGTATATGAACATTGGAAATAGTCGGGAGTCAGAAGTCGGGAAGAAATTAGGTACAAGAGCTATTATTGTTGGGCGTGGTCCAATTCGACCACTTTTTGGTAAGACAGTTTTTGTGGAGTGAGGCTCCAGTGTAGCAACTATTTTTGGCAAAAAGTACAAGCGAAGCGAGATCCAACACCGACCTATTTTGGGTAAACCACTCTGCAAAATCCTGGGAGCAGGGTGAGGAGCGGCGCTGAATTGGAGGAAAGCCACCTGTCGCCTTAGTATATACAAAGTACTAAGACATGCAGGACGACAGAAACCGTTAGAAGCAAAGCAACATACTGACAGTGACAGGAGAAGCAGAACGACGGAAAGGGACGCACCATAATGTAGTCAGATCCATGTTGTGATAACTACAGCTGACAGAAGGGTGTCAGAGCCAGAAGCAGTGCATAAAGGCGACCGAAGTCAAGTGAAGTAGCTGTCAACTACGACAGGCCGGGTTAACGAGGTAACTACACCATTTTTGGGGGGATTTTTGGGTACTATAGGAATTTTGGCCCATAATGATTGTAAATACGTGACCCTCGGACACGATCTATAAAAAGGGCAATTTTTTAAGGGAAGGGTTGGTCTTATTTTGGGTCTTTTTGGTCTCTCATGGTATTTTTGAAAGACTAAGTATTGTAAGAACAAGAAGAGAGAAAGAGGCTCTACAGCTGTCTGCATAGAAACCCATTGTAGAGAGAAGAGTCTGCAGCTATGTGCGCAGACTGGAACTGTTGACCCTTCCCATTAATATACACAATAGTTCCCGTGGACATAGCTCCCATACTGGGGGTGAACCACGTAAATACTTGTGTTGTGTGATTGAATCCATGAGATTGCTTATGTTCATGTTCATGTTTATGTATGTTCGTTCTTTTATATGTATTTTCACTTGTATGGTTGATGGGAATAATATGTTAAGTATTGAACATGTATAACTAAATGCGCAAGTAATTCTGAGTAAGTTGAATGCATAAGATCATGGATAAACACTAAGTCAGTGAAGTGTGTAATTGAATAGAAGCACAATCTCGGAGTTGCGCTGTTGTATTGTATTGTATTGAAGAAGTTGCGAAGTGTGCTGTCCCTTATGTGCGCAGTAATAACAAAGTATATGCGAAGTTAGGAGAACTTCGCCCGAGCCAGTCCCATAACAGTGCATCACCTGATTACAAAAACCTACTTCTGTAATCCGCCATAACTTCGCCTCGGGTGAGACCTCAGCTTGTTCGCAGGTTGTTGCCAAAAGGGCCGGTGGAGAAGTAGTATTGTTGGTTCCCTAACAACGTTGAACATGGGTCAATACAAGAAAGATAAAGAACATAGTAGTAACCAACAAATGGTTCTGTTTCCGCACTTGAACTGGTGATGTGCTCTGATAACTGGAATCCTGAGAGAACAGAGATACAAAACTGGGTAACTAAGACAAAGGATGAGTTTTCGAAGATAGAAAATAGACATCCACGCTTATCTATAGAAGGGTGGTTATAGAGATATATTTTCTCTAACATACAAGAAATTTTCTTCGCATCCTTTAGTAATGAGCTACATGAGTGGATATCGAGGCTTGCAGAACGGAAAAATTTCTTTAAAAGTGGAGAACCTACAGTGTGGACTCCAAAACTGATTCAGAGACTTAAAGCAGTGGATAGGCCAATCTCAAGAGCGGTAGACTTCTGGCTAGACATTGTACTAGAAGGCTACATCACAGAATTTGCTGTGGACAATATGAAGTCTTACAATGCAGCAGAGGCATATTTCTTCAAAGGGTTCAGAGGTAAGTACCTGAAAAATATCAGTCTATACATTAAAATGTTGTTATCAGAGAAAGGTGTATTAAGAATGTAATAAGATTCCTGGGAATTTCAATATGTAATGTTTAGTAACACAGATAGTGACATAGAGGAAAATATCTATACATTACAAAGTGGTGAAAGATACAAGTTTAGTACTAGAAAGAGGTCTCATGAACCTAGACCTCGTGTCTCTATAGAAACTGAGTTAGGAAGTGACAGACACTCATATCAGGTTGAGGCTGATAGTGAAACAAAGCCTAGAGTAACTACCTATCATCCCATCACTCCGCACAAACCTCCAGCTGACAACATAAATACTGCTGACCCAAAAAACAACAGTAGTAGTAACATCGCAAGAGCAAGCACTTAGAACATTCCAAGTAGCAGTATAACTAATTCTTCACAGCACACTACGCCTCCTAGAAGAAGAATGACAAACTACATTAAGATTCCTATATTCAAAGGAATTGGTCTCGAAGACCCAGAGCAACATTGGTTTCTTTGTGAAGCCGTGTGGAATGTTAAAAAAGTACATGATGATGCTATTAGACAAGCACAACTAGTCACCACATTCAGGGACAGAGCCTTAACATGGTTTATGAAGTACTCTATTGGACATAATAGGACACTAGTGGATATCATAATTGCACTCATCAGAGAGTTTAAAAAACCCAATTTAGAACCGTAGTGTATCACAGGGTTGAAAGAAATCAAGAAAAAACCAAGTGAGACAGTATGGGAAATTGATCAAAAGTTCAAAGCGTTGTTAGATCAAGTGAGCTTTGACATAGAACCACAATAGCACCAAGAATGTTTTATAGCTGCACTACTACCCCATATTAGATTACCATTGATGCAACATAAAGTTGCTTCACAGACAAAGGCCCTAGAAATTGCAATGAAACTAGAGGCTTCTCCTATAGGAGAGACTAGCATAGGAATGGTTTAGATGCAAACCCAGCTAGCAAATTTGACATTACAACTACAAGATATGAAGAAAGGAAAAGAAATCCGAGAAGAGGTTTTGTGTACAAAGTGTAAAGGAGAAGGACACTCTAAAGAACATTGTCCGATATTTAGAGATTACATCGCTAATGGAGCTCCAAACCCATTAAATCAACAGCAAGGACCATGGTGTGAGATTTTTCGATGTAGAGGACATCGCCCAGAAGACTGCTACTTACTTCATAAGTATGCGCTTACACCAAAGAACCTATACTACACATTCTGTAAGTTAGTTGGCCATGATGATAACAATTGCAGAGCATATAACCCCATGATAGAAAGAAAACATGATGTCTACATAGTTCAAGAGGAAACGCATAATAACAATGAAAATGCACAGTATGATCAAGGCACATACATAGGATGTGGTGGATTCAGAGGAAGAGGACAAAACACTAGACAAGGACGAGGAAGAGGTCAGATCGTGTGTTATAATTGCGCTCAACCAGGACATCTGGCCAGGGAATGTACGAACCCTTGTACTTCTTGTAAATACTGTAAATCATTTGAACATGTCATTAAGGGATGCCCTGTTTTGCAAGCAAACATGCAAGAGAGAAGGACATAAACACAAAATTAGAACATACATATGATCACATCTGAAAAATGGAATACAGATTGCAACATTCATGTTGTAACACGAAGTGGAGCCACGATAGGTGGAGACCAAAGAACTGAAGATTCAACTTCTAAGGATCAATAAGCTAGACCAAAGCCTACTGAAGGGGCTTGGATAAGGAAAGAAACTGGAAAAACACATGATTTTAATCTGAATAAAGAAAAAGAGGTCTTTATGGAAGAAAGAGAAACCTTTAAAGAGCCAGAACCTTTAACTCCAAGAATCAAGTTGCGAAGTGGGACTATGCCTGTGATGGATATGCCAGCTTCGTACGATCGATCACATACTGCAACAGACCTATTGAGTCCTGTTGTGCAGCTCTTACAGAGCTGTATGAGGTTGTTATAACATGAGAATGCCCTAGCAGAATTACAAATCCTGTCGAGTCATTATGAGCAGCATAATGTAGTAAATGAAACACATAGAATAGTTCATCATATTAATAATCATAAAATAACCGGAAGGGAAATGAGACTAAGTGCGCAGATCGAGGAGTTTGAAATGGATGATATCATCCTTGACTTAGGCTTAGAAGTGAATGTCTTGACAAAGCAGACATGGGAACAAATGGGGAATCCAAAGTTATCATGGTCACCCATGCAGTTGAGGCTAGCTAATCAGCAAAAGGTTCTACCCTTTGGGAGATTATCAAATGTCCTTGTCGACATTGATGGAGTGCGAAGTAAAGTGGACTTTGAGGTTATTAATATTATAGATGATAACAATCCATATCCTGCATTATTGGGGATAGATTGGCAAATTGATAACCTCGCAATTATGAATTTGAAAAAGAAGCAAATGATATTTGAAGGAACAGATATCAGGGTCATAGCACCATTGGACCCTACACAAGGACCTAGATACATTGAACCAATAAGAGAAGAATGCAGATCTCAAGATATGGATCATATATAAAAGATGACAATGAATCAATCATATTACATCAATCCAACCGATGATGGAACATTGAGTTGGCGATGTGACAGTTCTTGCATATTGGAATTAGATGCAGGACTAGAATTGGCAAAGCAGAGTGCACGAAGTATCCGCAAGAAGATGTGCACAACTCACTAAATCACTCCGTTGGATTGGAATAGAGGTAAGTCAATCCCTACTTACGATGGCTTGAGTAATATTCATGATTTTTTTCAAAAATATCTTATATCAGTCCCAGATGAATTTAAATTAACAACATTGGATATAGCACTACGCGCTACACCTACTAGATGGTGGGTTGCGCATAAGCGTAATTTGACCACATGGGAAGAATGTAAGCACATGATGAAGATCATATTTCTAGAACAGATTGAACTTGTACAAGTGAAATATAATGGACAAACTGATCTTATATATCGCATAGACCATTGCATGAAAGCATGGACACAAGTATCGCAAGTAGAATGGGGCCATCAGTTTTTGCGCACATTGGAGCAAATTACAAAGAATTGGTACACACAAACAGAACTTCGTAGAGGAACAGTAAAATGGTCCGTCAAGACTAAGAACTTCCAAGCGACTTTCAGTTTTGAGGACGACTGTCCAAGTATAAATGAGGAATTGAAGATCATCAAAAAGAAGGTATTCAATGACACACCAGAACCTGTGTATCAACAACCAGAATGGGCAAGACAACTAGAACATGCCCTAGAATGTTATAACTTCGCTTTAGACGAAGATGAAGAGTAAAGCGAGGATGATGACCCACACAATGTTAACATACCTGATTCAGAAGGAGAGCACGAAGTAGAAGGGCTTCCATTGGAAATTCCAGATCTAAGCAATCCTGTGAAAACTCGAAAAGTGAACATTGGAAATACAGAAGAACCGAAGTTCGCTTCTATAGGGGATTACTAGGATGAGGAAACGGTTGCGCAGATATCAAATTTACTCCGTGAATACGAAGACTTATTTCCTACAAAGTTTTCTGAAATGAAAGGAATTTTGGGCGACTTGGGAGTCATGAAAATACTTCTCAAGCCGGATCCGAAGCCCATTAAGCAGATACCTTATCGACTAAATCCAAGATACAAAGAAAAGGTAAAGGCAAAGCTAGATAAGATGCTTGAGGCAGGAATCACTGAACCTATAGAACAGTCAGAATGGATAAGTCCCATGTTTATCCAGGAAAATAACACTAAAGGTGAAATCAGGATCTGCATAGACCTCAGGAAGCTAAACGACGCATCGTTGCATGACCCATTTCCTACTCCATTCACAGATGAATTTTTAGACAATGTTGGAGGGAATGAAGCATACTCTTTCACTAATGGATTTTCTGGATATCATCATATCATAATTGATACAGCAGACAGGAACAAGACCACATTTGCCATTGAATGGGGCTCATTTCAATACACAGTTATGCCCTTTGGTCTGAAGAACGCACCTGCTATTTTTTCAAGAGTAGTTGTTGCTACATTCAAGGATTTTATCCATAAATTTTTAGAAGTGTATTTTGATGATTGAACAGTATTTCGGTTACTAAAGAAGCATTATTCCACCTTAAGAATGATGTTAGCAAAGTGTAGACAACATCATATCTCCCTCAACTTGAAGAAAAGCATATTTTTTGTTCCCTATGGAATTCTACTGGGACACATTGTTTGTAAACAAGGACTGATGGTTGATCTAGCTAAAATCATAGTTATTGTGAATTTGCCACCGCCTAATTTGGTAAAATGGCTACGCACTACATTGGGGCACACAAGCTACTATAGGAAGTTCATCAAAGGATATGCATAGATCACTACGCCTATGGAAAAATTGTCGAAGAAGAAGCAAAGTTCATATGGACCGAGGAGTGTCAGAAAGGATTGGACAGATTGAAAGAAAGGATGGTTAATGTTCCTATTCTAGTTTTTCCAGATTGGAGTAAACCATTCCATGTACATGTAGATGCTTCATCCATAGCACTTGGCATTGTGCTAGCTCAGCCAGGTGAGGGAGGCATCGGCCATCCTATTTCATTATCAAGCAGATAGATGTCCTCAACATAAAATAATTATACCACAACAGAAAGAGAAGGATTAGCCATGGTGTATGCACTACAAAAGTTCAGACACTACTGGCTAGGTGCACACTTCTGTATGTTTACTGACCACTCAAATTTGAAATATCTGGTCAATAAACCAGTGTTAGGGGGAAGAATATGTACATGGTTATTAATCTTTGAAGAGTATGACTTTGAAATCATTGTTAAGATAGGAAGGTTGAACTCGGGACCTGACCATCTTTCCATAATTGAATTAGGCGAAGAACATACCAACCTAGAGGATAGTCTACCAGATGCGCAGTTGTTTGCTATCCAAATATCAGATGACTATTATAAGGATATTGTAGAATTCCTTACCACAGGGTTGGCACCTATAGACTTTACTACGCAGCAGAAGAAACAACTGTTAGTAAAAGCAGTTGATTTCACTATAGTTGTAGGACAATTATACAAGCTAGGACCGGATGAAGTACTGCACAAATGCGTGATAGAACATGAGAAACCATTGATACTTGCTGAAGCACATTCAGGGGTGTCTGGAGGCCACTATGCAGGAAGACCTATTGCGCAAAAGATTCTGAGAGCAGGACTATGGTGGCCTACACTCCATAAGGATTCAAAGGAGCATTGTCATAGTTGCGATGTTTTCCAAAGGATAGGGAAGCCATCTCGTAGAGATGAGATGCCATTAATGCCACATCTAACACTGCAAGCATTTGATAAGTGGGATATTTATTTTGTGGGACCTATAAACCCACTAGGAAAGCAAACTGGCTCGGGATACATTATTACAGTTACAGACTACCGAACCAGATGGGCAGAGGCAAAACCAGTGAAGGCCTGTAGCATAGTTACTGCCACACATTTCATTTTTGAACACATCCTCACAAGGTTTGGATGTCCAAAGATCCTAATGAGCGATTAGAGAACACACTTCTTGAATACAACTATTGAATCCCTGACTAAGGAATTTCAGATTTACCATCAGAAGAGCACACCATATCCTCCACAGGTCAATGGCACTATTGAAGCTTTTAACAAAGTATTGGAAAATGCTCTGACTAAGGTATGTAATACAAGCAAGGATGATTGGGATCTATGAATACCAGCTGTGTTATGGGAATATAGGACAACTTGTAAAAAGTTGACAGGCCATACACTATTTAGGTTAGTTTATGGATAGGAAGTTGTGATGCCAATGGAATACATAGTACCAAGTTTGAGAATTGCAGCTTTCACAGACATGGAAGATGATGAGACAATGGAAGAAAGGCTACTCCACTTAGTTGGGATAAAAGAAGATCGCTTCATTGCGGGATTTCACCAACAAGTGCAGAAAGACGGAGAAAAAGCATGGCATGATAGGCATATTAAGTATAAATTCTTCCAGGTAGGAGATCTTATTCTCCTCTACGATAGTAAATTTCTGAAGTTTCCCATAAAATTTAAGATGCATTGGCTAGGGCCATATGTTGTCAAGCATGTTACTAATGGTGGCGCAGTTTAGCTAGACACATTAATGGGAGAAAATTTACCAGGTCTTATTAATGGAAGTAGACTAAAACCCTACAAGGATAGCACTACTTCACGAGACATCATTGATAAACAATGAATAAAAATTCTAAGTGTCATGTGCAGTTGAAACTGGACACTAAGAATGACAGAATAAAGAGTCTGCATGCAATTTTGGTAAAATGCGAATTTTTTATGCAAACAAGAGTTATGCTATGATAGGAACATGACAAGCTGAGTTGCGAAGTCAGAACAGGTTCAAGATGTGAAGTTAACATCAAGAAAAGGGAAATGCGCAGTGAACCTTGCAACTCACAAAAAAAAAGAAAAAAGAAAGAAAGAAGGATTGCGTTGCGAAGTTAGAAGCCAGCAATAAGAAATGCCCAGTGAACCCTGGAGTTGCATAGTCACTTGCGACAATAAGGGAAATGTAGCTGTTACAATTGTTGGTATGAAAGATAACCGTTACAATTGTCAGTCAGAAAGATAACCGTTACAATTGTTGATCGGAAATATAGCCGTTATATAGTGTTTTGTCGATGACCACGTTTGCATTCAACGAAAATTTAGCCATTTCTGACGCATTCAATGAAGGAAAGGACCAAGACCCTTGGGATATTTGGCCAACGGTTATGAAATTTAATGCCTAACTAGCCATTTTGGGAACACCACCGGGGTAAAAAGGATTATAAATTGTAAATACTATTTACTTACCAGTTTTACCATGAATTTTGAATTTTACCGACTGTAGAATCCTAAGTGTTTACCAGCCGAGAGAAACAATTACTCGCTAGTATATGTCTGAAGAGCCAACATTAGAAGAAATTTTGGGTACTTTCCAGCGTTTTGGTCTGGGAGGAGTGATGAAGTCACCCGTCAAGCAAGCCGCTCTAGAAAGGGGTGGCTCATCCAGGAATTCACCACGGAATCAACTGCAACAACATAAGAAAGATAAGCACCAAGCCGCTTACCAGGAAAAGCCGAAGGATGCAAGTACTAAGAAGCCATCTGCACCACAAGAGAAATCACCACCACCAATATGGCTTGTTACAGAATATGTTATCCCAAGAAGAAGCGACACACCAAACGTGCTTCTTATAAGGAATGCCCAGTATGATATTCCCCTGCTATCGATGTCAAGCCATGTGTGGCTTAAGGATAATTTTCTCGGTAAGATCCCCGAGTGAAAATTTGCAGACCATGATTTTTTGAATGGGGACAAGTTCCCGCAATTACCATCGGATAAATACATGTACAGGAAATACAATGAGGTTACCAAGCAAACTAATGTTGTCCCGATGGAATGGGCTGAGCCGTTATCCGCATCTGGACTGCTCAATCTGCTATGGATTCCACATTTTGACCGGAGCAATGAGATTAACGCCATGGTGCACACTCTTTTATCATGCACACACCAAGGGTACATTTGGTTGGACCGCAAGGTGAATATTAGTATTGACCTTATCGTCAGGATTACGAGCCTAAGAAAAAGAGGCTTCGATCCTTCAAATGATTTTGTTGGAAAGAAAGAGGATAAAGAATTGGCCATAAGAATAAAGGCTGAATTCGAATTAACCAAAGGAAACCGCGGTTATGTAACCTCAGGGATTGAAAACATGCCCTTGTGCTTCGCAGATCAGCTTATTGCGGGAAGGATTCTAAGGAATTCCAGGCCAAGTGAAGTTTCTGCTGCTGCAGTAGCCACAGCTGCAAAGGCTAAGGATGGTTTTCAGTACAATTGGGTGAATTATCTGTCAAATGAATTTTTAGAATATGTACGAGACACCTAGGAAAATGGATCTGCATTCCATTACAGCTAGTTGCTAGTGCTGATTTCCTTTGTAGGGTGGAAGGAATTCATCTATCAGAATGGTCTTCTAGTAGCCCCTAATGATTGTCGTGGGGCGAGGTTCGCAAACATGTGGGAAACAACGAATCCAGAAAATAGAGGTGGAGCAACCTGAAGTTGTTCACCTACTATGAGAAATTGTATGAAGCCATTAAGAAGACTTCACGTATCACTAAGGATGTGACGACTCGGTATATTCCAAAGATGATATTCAAATCCGGAATGCACTTTATATACATACAAATATGAATACTGATTACGCCTCCTAAATGGTATGAAGGACTGTATCAGCTCAATGCATAGAGAATCGACCTGATCATAAAAGACCTGTTGACAGAATGGAAGATTGATGCGCCAATAACGCTCATCACCCTATCCGAGGAGAGCGAAGAGGACGACCAAGAAACCAAAGGTCTTGAAGTCACAAGTACACAGAATCCAAAACTTGACCAAGGAGCTGGTGAGAAAAGGAAAGAACCTGACACAAAAGTGCCAGAAAAACCACAGAAAAAGAAGACCAAAGCTAGTCGACGGTTGTTGGATGCACAATTGCATGACGATGACTATGATTGCATCCCGTCCAAGGTA
The DNA here is from genome assembly GCA_027924585.1 of Larix kaempferi. Taxonomy (NCBI): domain Eukaryota; kingdom Viridiplantae; phylum Streptophyta; class Pinopsida; order Pinales; family Pinaceae; genus Larix; species Larix kaempferi. The sequence goes on from BSBM01000372.1 coordinate 34,481,099, forward strand.
TCAGCATATATTGAAGATGTAATAGGGATGAAAGATGCTAAGGAAGGGACAACACAAATTTGGATGAAAGAGAGCGTCGCCGAGCTGAAAATTCTGGTTACAAGAATTGAACAAGTCCAGCGAGACTTGGTAAAAGAACCAAACCACGACGAACGCTTAGGTGAATCAAGACAACATAGGAGAAACCCTCCTGACTATACCATGAGGACCCGGTTAGTCAAAATTGAGCCAATGTCCGTCATATTTCCAACAGATGACATTGTTGAAAGTGTGTGATGACTCGAGCATCTAGAAATCAATGTGGGGTTGTTACCCATAGAGGGACTACATAACCTGCACACGCAGATTGCAGAAGAAATCTGTGATAGAGACTTGGTCTCTTATAACCAGTACCTAAGGATGGAAGAAAATTACAAGAAGCTACAAGATGAATGTGCGCTGAAGACAAGGGAGCTCGACTATGCACAGGAGTAGCAATGCAAGATAAAGGAAGCAATTTCAGTAGTCTATGTGAAGCTTCCCGAATGTGACGAAGAGCGGGAGATAGATACATCCATCCTAAAGATTGGTGCTGCTGTTGAAATTTTGAAGGAAGAAATGATGGAGATGGAAGTGGTCCATAAAGATAAAATTGCTGATATGGAAGTGGCCCATAAAGATAAAATTGCTGAGATGGAAGACGCCCATAAAGATAAAATTGCTGAGATGGAAGCTCAAAAGCAAGCTGGAAAATCGCAGCAGGAGGAAGAATCAAGAGCCGAGGCACTAAAGGCTTCCATAGAAAGCATCTATGAAGAAGTGGAAAGATGTCAAATCTTGCTAGTTGAAGTCTCTAAAGTTTGGGCTATGTTGCAGGAAGAACTAGAGTTACAAAGAATCCAGGATGAAGTGCAACAAAAGCAGTAGTATCTCGATTTTGTTAATATTGCTATGAAGGACTTTCCAGCAAGGCAAAATATGAAGAATTTCGTAGAGAGGAGGGAACTTCAGAAAGAATGGGAAGCATTGAGAGCAAAGGAAGCTGAAAATTCCTCAAGATTGCAGCCACTGCAGGAAGAAGCCCTAACATTGATAGAATAAATTGAGCAAAAGTCTCTAGAACTCAGGACGACAGAGGATACTGTCAAGGAGAAACTTCTGGAACCGATTGCAGAGGAAATGCTCGACACAATCAAGGAATGCGAGCAAGAGACCAAGGAAACAGTTGCGAAGCTCATCACAACTGTTCAAGAGTTCATTGCATGATCAAACACTTCAGTAGATGCACAGATGGAACAACCCAGTCAGAGTGGCTCGAGGATGAGCCACATGTGAGTGTTAGGGGCTTGTTGGGTTTGGTCCAAGTCGACCAATTTTTGGTAAGACAATTTTCGTGGAGTGAGGCTCCAGTGTAGCAGTTATTTTTGGTAAGAAGTACAGGCGAAGCGAGGTCTAGCAACAACCTATTTTGGGTAAACCATTCCGCAAAATCCTAGGAGCAGGGTGAGGAGTGGCACATAATTGGAGGAAAGTGACCCATCGCCTTAGTACATACAAAGTACTAAGAAATACAGGATGGCGGAAACCGTTAGAAGAAAAGTAGTGGACCGACCATGACAAAAGAAGCAGAACGACAGAAAGGGAGCGCCAGTACGCAGTTAGAATTATGGCTGTCAGAAGGGCGTCAGAGCCAGAAGCGGCATAGAAAGGCGACCAAAGTCAAGTGAAGTAGCTATCGACTACAACAGGCTAGGTTAGCGGGGTAACCATGCCATTTTGGGGGGGATTTTTGGGTACTATAGGAATTTTGGCCCATAATGATTGTAAAGGTGTGACCCTCGGGCATAATCTATAAAAGGGGCAATTTTGTAAGGGAAGGGTTGGTCTTATTTTGGGTCTTTTTGGTCTCTCATGGTCTTTTTGATAAACTAAGTATTGTAAGAACAAGAAGAGAGAAAGGGGCTCTGCAGTTGTGTGCGTAGAGACCCATTGTAGAGAGAAGAGTCTGCAACTGTATGCGCAAACTGGAACTGTTGACCCTTCCCATTAATATACACAACAGTTCCCGTGGATATAGCTCCCATCCTGGGGTTGAACCACGTAAATACTTGTGTTGTGTGATTGAATCCGTGAGATTGCTTATGTTTATGTATGTTCGTTCTTTATATGTATTTTCACTTGTATGGTTGGTGAGAATAATATCTTAAGTATTGAACATGTATAACTGAATGCGCAAGTAATTATGAGTAGGTTGAATGCATAAGATCATGGATAAACACTAAGTCAGTGAAGTCTGTAATGTGTGTAATTGAATAGAAGCGCATTCCAAGAGTTGCGTTGTTGTATTGTATTGTATTGAAGAAGTTGCAAAGTGCGCAGTAATAACAAAGTATATGTGAATTGGGGAGAACTTCGCCCGAGCTAGTCCCATAATAGTGCATCACCTGATTGCAAAAACATGCTTCTGTAATCCCCCATAACTTCTCCTCGAGTGAGACCTCAGCTTGTTCGCAGGTTGTTGCCGAAAGGGCCGGTGGAGAAGTGGTATTGTTGCTTCCCTAACAACGTCGAACCTGAGTCAGTACAAGAAAGATAAAGAACATAGTAGTAACCAACAATTATTATTTTGATCTCCGACCTCCACTAAATTACCTTGGATAGGGAAAATTCAGGAGTCAGGAGTAGATTGGTTTCCAAATTGATGATTCCCCAACTGCTGACTTCTGTGGTTGTTTAAAAAATTGGAAAGTTCGAGAATCGGAAGTCGGGAACAATTTTAATAAAGGTTAATGATCTCCCAATTGTCGATTTTTGCATTTGGTGATAAACAAAATTCAGGATTCGGAGATCGGGATAAAATCAAGTGAAAGGATAGGATTCCCAACTCCTACTGCCGATTTTTAAGCGAAAGAAGCGGAGTTGGAATGTCGACTATCTTAAGTTCATTTATTTGGAAGTTATCACCGACTTCCAACTACCGACTGAACTATTTATTAATTTTATTAAGTGAACTGGAAGTGTGGAAGGCTCAACTTGTTTCAGTTGCTATTCAAAAATCATCATTAAGAAAAACTGAAAGAAAACAAACAAGCAAACAAAGTGTTTTGAAGAAAACTAAATTCAATGGATAAAACAAAAATTTCAATAGGGGGATACCATCTTGTATAAACAAGATGGGATCTTTTTGTGGCTACAACAAGTCCTTAGAAGTTTGAATATTTTTACAAAAAAAATGCCAAACATTTTATGGTTTCAAATTTAAGAATTAGTACAATTTTCCAAGGTTTCTACACTTTGAGAAAATTATGCATCCTTAAAAATTTCCCTGATTATTTCTTCTTCTGTTTTCAAGATATAATATACAATTTGATTGTTAAGTGAAACTAGCTCTAGAAATTGCTCCAAGTTATCAACATCTATATATTTTCCCAAACGTTTTCCACTCTATATAAAATTTATCATTTCCCCTTGTTATTGTTGCATGAGTTCCTTGTGACCTTTGTTCGAACTTTCATTTTGATATTATCTACAATGAAATCCTTATATAGTGAAAAGTTGCATGGAGTAAAAAGGTACACATGCTTTAGTGAAGTGAAATTGTGCATCTACTCTAGTGAAGTGAAACTATGCATGTGTTCATTTAACCTAGCCTATGTATCACATGACTTGTGAGGCTCCATGAACCTACTTCATATAAACATATTCACATTCTAGAATTTCATAATATGAGTGGGTTATTTAGAACTTGGATTGCATCTAAAATGTACACCAAGTTGATGCACTCAACCATTTCATGAATTAAATCACCACATTAAGCTCCCCATAGTCATCATTATGTATTTACATCATCATCCATTTAAAGGGAATGCTTACTAGAGTCATCTAAATAAAGGTACCTGGCTCAATTATGAATAACTATGCAATTTTTGCTTGCTACAAATTTTAGAAAGGCGAAAAGATTATTTTATAACATTGAAGGCTTCATATTTCTCTCCAGATCTTCTTTCTTCTACTTGTTTTTTTAGAAGGTTGAATTCATGAATAACTATGTAATAATAATAGAAAACTGTGAACAATGTATGGCATGTTGAATGTGGGAGGATTTAATAGTGTATACCTAGATATATGTATTATTTTGATTTTTTGACTCCTATTGACTTGGAAGTTGTTTTCGAAAAAAAATCATCAAGACATCTTGGTGTTGGCACTTACTATCCTTCAAATTAAAGGAGAGGCAATGGGATGCTAGTTTTAGAGTATGATCTATATCCTTAATTAACTTATTCTACAGATTATATGGGATTCTTGTTCATTCCTTTAGGTGTTAGTATACATTTGTTTGCCCTAAAATTGGCATTTTAGTTATATACATAGATTTGCAACTCAAAATATTTTGAAACTAGTAATTCCTCTCAATATAAATTGATTTCAAAATTACATATCCTTGGTAGTATGGAGAAAACCTTTGAACTTCAATCTTAATTTTTCTTACTTGAATTTAATCTTCAATTTATATCAAACCTTCAAAACTTTAGTTTTAATTGTTCTTATTTGAATGGTGTAATTTATATTTGGTTATTGTTAGGTCATGTGAGACAAGACTAATAGGTTGCTTGGGTTTTGCAAGTTCAATATACCTTGTGATACTTTGAAAATAATTGAAAACATGCTTATATGTTTGAAATACCTAAAGTTGGGAGCCTTAATTCCAAAATTAGGCATGCATGCATCCATGCATTCTCATAAGTACCTCTTGATTATTCATGTCTGTGTGTGTGTTTGTCTGTGTGCGCGTGTGCACGCAAAAACATAGTAGTAGAAACCAGTCAAGGTAATTCTAGAATCCCATGAATTCAACGAGATCAACCTTGATAAAGAAACAACCTCAAAATCATAACTATCAAGAATCTTTATTTGCCTATTATAGATATATATTTGAATAAAATTGTCAATAATAGTTTGTTGATCAAATTGTGGACTGAAAATTAAATTCAAATGAGACCATATTTTCTTGAACTTTATATAATTTATTGGACCTATAAAAAATTATGTCTATTTTGATACTTGGTTGCATTTACTCATAAAATTTACCATACAAATTATTTTCTTTAATTACTACTCCACAATTGTAGGCCTCATAGCTTAATTTTGTACCTAGTATAAATGAACATAGGATACAAACTAATTAACCATTGATGATCCCTAGCTTTGAAATGTGGCAATGTAGAGGATGGTCCCTCAATGTTTGATGAGATCATGAATAAAATGTCCCTTTATGGCTACGATGACTTAGTTATTCTTATTTGTGTTGATTATTGGCTCTAGAACAATATAAGTAGATCCATGACTATGCAATAAGAATGTACACGCCCATGAAGCCTTGGAATTCTTCAATGAAGTGCATGCCAAGGGCATAAAATCCAACCCAATCACCATGTTTAGTGTTATGCTTATGTGTGTTGATTTATTATCTCTAGAAAAGGGTAAGAACATGCATGGTTATGCAATAACAATGGCTACTCCCATGAATCCTTCTCATAATTCATTCAAATGCAATTCCAAGGCATAAAAGTCAACACAATCACCATGTTTAGTGTTCTACATGTGTGTGTTGATTTATTGGCTCTAGAATAAGGTAAGAAAAACCACACACTTATGACTTTCACTAGTAGAAATAACTTCTAAAATTAATAAACATCTATATAACTAATATTAAGCCCTACAATATCTATGATTGTCTTTCCAGTAGTAGGATTAGCTAGTAGATGTTGAAATATGACCTCAATTCTGTTACAGGTTGGTCTTCGACTTCATATGGTGAACTAGATCCTTTCTTGTGTACAGTCTATTAGTTTTTTGGTGCTTATTAATCGATCGGCCTCATATTTCCTTCATTTAGGCAGAGGTGTTAGACAAAGATGTCCATTATCCCATCTCTTATTTCCATTGGTCATGGAGAGACTAAGTAGAATCATCAGGACTACAAGAGCCAATGGAAACCTCAAAGGTTTTCATTTTGGAGGTTTGTTATACATCACTCATACACTGTTTATAGATGACATTCTCCTATTCTCAGATGGTTCCAGACCAGAGATTCTCAAATTCAAATATCCGCTTGCTCTTTTCTTAGAGGCCACAGGTATGATCTGCAATCCTATGAGTCAAGTCAATGATCTCTATCATTAATCTAGACCATGAGGTTAGTTAATGGATATTATTCCAATTTGATTTTGATCTCATAGATGCAAATCAAGGAATAAGTTATTTGGGATTTACTTTGAAACCTAATGACTGTAATATAAAGGATTAGGCTTGGCTTATTAGTAAAGTCGAGAGAAAACTACAGTTATGGTGCAATAAGTGGTTATTGAAGGCTAGCAGATTTGTGCTCTTCAAATTTGTTATGGAAGGAATTACTGTATATTGGGCCACCCTTGCACATATTCTTATTGGGGTTCATGAATGTATTAGGAAACTCTGTTTTAGTTTCATGTGGAAAGACAACTAGATGAAAAACCATATCACTGGGTTTCATGGAAACGCCTTACCTTACCAAAATCCTGTGGCGGATGGGGACTAAAACATCATCTAAGATTCTCTAATCTCTTATAGAAAAAGGTATCTGGAGGGTTCTTAAAAGTGATAGTCTATGGATCGCAGTGGTACAACATAAATATATGTAAACCCTATGAAAATTATGGAATGGACTCGAAGCAGTGTAAAATCAACAAGGAACGTATCCATAATATGGAAAGCCCTCCTTTCATCTTTTGACCTTATTGGCGACTAGACCTCCTAGGAAGTTGTAAATGGAAGACATATCAGACTTGATCTTGATCCTTGGATTGGTAGTAATGGTAAGAACACTCTCCCCGAACAGATAACCTCTTCTCTTGTGGAAAAAAGTTTTATTTTTCTCTATTAGATACATAATCCAGCTCGTTCCTTCCCACATAATCAAGAATGGATCTCAAATGATGCCATGATGTTTGAAAATGAAGCCAAGGATCAACCTAGGAATACATCAAGCACTTAATTATAGACATGTTTGTCTAGTGGATCAGGAGGACTCCGTATTATGGATTAAAAATGCATTTGAACGTATTTATAAGCCAAATATTGGATATAAAGTTCTACGCGAATCTGAATATCTGCCTCCCCCGCATGGTGGAATAAGAAAATATGGAACCTAAATCATCCCCTTAAGTATAAATTGTTTATTTGGATTACCTTAGTTGGTAAGGCCCCTGTCTAGGACAATCTATTGATGCATTTTGGAGCAAGCCCTAACAGATGTTCCTTATGTAAATCTCAAGCTTAATATATTAATCACATATTTCTTGGTTATCCATATATGTCCGATATGTGTATATATGTGTCTTTGCACATGCCGTATTCATTTTATATGGGAAGGGATATATTTTAACGAGGCATTACAACTCCGGTTCAGTCGACCTATTTTCCAGGACTATAGAGCTCTCCCGACTCTGATTGTTTGGGGAGCATGGTTTGCTTGCAACAAAAATATTTTCTAGGAATTATGCATTCCTACCTATATATATGTTGACAAGAGTCTTTCAATTATGGAACACATTTCTCAATATAAGGATGAAGCCCAGTGACAAGGATTGTGAATGAATAGATTGATAAATTGAAGGCTTGGTGTTATTTCGATGGTGCAACACAGGGCCATCCGAGCTCTGGGGGGTGTGGGTGGCTTATTGTACTTATCAGATAGGCATTATTAAAAATTCTCTGTTGGTATTGTGGCAGATTCCAATAATAGAACAGAGCTAATGATTGTCTGAATGGTCGTTATACTGACAGTTTCATGAGGGATACAAAAATTACATATTTTTAGGGACTCTCGTGTAGTTATCGACAGGTTTCAGTAGAAAAAGGAACCCAATAATATCTTCCATATGCCCTTATTTGATGACATATGTAGGGTGATGTTTTCCCTTTATGAAGCTTCCTTTCATCAAATCTACAGATAATGGAATGATAAAGCCAATTAGCTCTCCAAAATGGACCTCTTGCTCGCAGAAGGATCCGTCAATGTTTGGGACGTTTAAGATGATATCGTCAAGGAGTTGGACCCATGACCACTTATTTTCTGAATTTCTGGCCTATGGATCATTTTTTGAAAGCACTATATGACAACATCTCCTTTTTCTCAATCTGATGAACAAATTATACAAAGTAATATATACAATGATCAATCCTAGTTTCTTCTTTTCTGGATATGACTTATGTCCATTGTGTGGATACTTGTAAAGACTCTACATCACTTTATGATGGACTATGCATATGTGTAATGTTTTCAATGCAAGCTAAACAATATTGTTTGGAACTTAATACAAATTTAGAGTTGTGATCTTCTTTCCATGGAAAGAAAACATATTGACTTAATACCATACTTGAAACTAGATATTATCCTTAAGTGTAATTTAACCTCTTATCTAATATTTTTTTTGAAATTGTAGTGTGAATCTTAACCATTTAAATCATTAATAACATTATAAATATTTTAAAACCTACCGTCCTCAACATTTTTTGTTTCTCTAAGTAGTATATTTAAAGGTAAAAGATCTTGAATTCACCTCACCACAAAGCTACTTGAAAAACTTGTCAAACTATAAAGGGATCATTCTTCATATATTAAACAATTATGAAAGAAAGGGACATCTAGGCCAAGACTCGTGGGTGGGATGTTCCGAGGCATATAAGCTACCGACCCATATTGTGGAACATATCCTGAATATGGACCTCCTTTTTATCAGTCACATTGGCCTGGGCATTAACCATCAACATAAGTTTCAGTTATGGATGAGTGCAGCGGATTTGGGTCTAAATTTCAAGGACAGTCAACTATGGGACCTGTATATTAAATATTTAAAGGACTCTCATATTTTCCTAACGAACAATGAAGATTATCTAGTATAGTCTAAGAACTCTAATGGAGGTTTCTACATGCCAAAGTTGGGATATTATGATATCAGGGCTAAAGAAGAAATCTCAGGACCGTTATGGTGTAACAATTCTTTATGGAAATTCAACTGCCCACTTAAGATGAAGCTTTTTCTATGGTAGGTTTTACATCAAGGGGTGCATATTTGGGAGACTATGTTACAGCGGTATTGGATCAGGCCCAATTGGTGTCCACTCTGCGGGAACAATAGTGAAATCATTGACATTTATTTATTTACTGTCCATACATGTCCAGAATATGGATGTACATATCCAGGATGAAAGGGGTGAATTTTATTTGGAATAGTAATTGCTTACAAGATGTTCTTTCTTAATGGATTAACAATGAAATTTTCAATGAGTCCTAGGCTCTACCTATAATCATTATCTGGTTTGTTAGGATAGATAGGAACATGAAAATATTTCAAGACATTCTCATCTCACCATAAATATATGGTATAAAAGCTTTAGCCACCCTTAGTATTTTTCCTCATAACAAAGAGAAACCTGGGAAACACATTGTATGCATGGAATCCATTGATAAATCCAAGTGTTGGGCGTAATTTGATGGGGATTCTCAAGTTCTTCCTGTCAAAGGAGGTGCTGGGGGTATCATTCACATATCTGATGACCATTGCCATAAATTTGATGTTGGTCTCCAATCAAACACTAAGAAACTTAATTGACTGTTCTAGAAGCACTAGAGATCCAAATGCTTTTCCCTCACTACATCCCTTGAAACCATTTTATCTTCCATTTCCTAATTTGGAATACAATGCTAGGAAGTATAAATACTATAGGGCATGGTTAGATAGGAAAGAGGTGAGTGATTTACAAATTTCAAAATTTTGAATACAATGCTAGGAAGTATGAATACTATAGGACATGGTTAGATAAGAATGAGGTGAGTGATTTAGAAATTTCATAACAAGAACCCATGAAGTTATTGATCCTACAAATAGGAAACACCCTCCTATGATAGAGAAGCATATTTTCATGGACTAGTGCACATACCAACAATTTATAGACAACTAGATGGATCAGTGGTTTATGGCTTTTGACAAACATTCTTGCAATAACAAGGAGGTGCCATTATATTTTCTCATAAAATTGTGGGCTGAATTTGTGTTAGGTCTCCATGTCAATTACTTTGACATTAGTGAATTCCAGGGAATGTATTATGGGTTTATGTAATACTAATAGAATCCTAGGCATGACCCATTGACCGGGTCACACCCTTTTAATAAAAAACCTAAGCCCCCTACCCACCCTCACCTATCGAATATCTTGGTATTTAAACAAGATTCATGAGACCTAAATATCAATTCCATGCTTACATGCAGTTTACCTCAACATAGAAAATTCATCACTTTATCTTACTAGGAGGGATCTTTAAATAATGTGCAACTTGATGATGGAGAGCTAGGGATTATGCCTCCAATCCATGTATCCAAGTCTAACCATGTAAGGTCATATGGATAGATTAGGCATTCTGATTGTAGTTCATGTGATCCTCATCCATGCTTGAGTTGCATGTGGACTTATTATGGGATGATGGAGGCTCTTATACAAGAGTGTTTCCTGGATAATGTTAGTATGAAATCATTTTTATGGACTTTTTTATTTATATAATTGATTGTGAGATTTTGTAAATATCTCATTTTTGACATGTGCAATTGCTACAATCCGATACTCCTAACAATGGCCACCCCTCCTTTTTAATTACATAAACGTGGATGTGTTAGAATTTATGGAATGCTTTTTGTCTTTTTTATGTCCTCATTATAAAGATGATAAAGTAAAATACAACCTTCAATCCCATGTTCGCAACACCCAAAATATTCTAAGTAATCTCCATTCTATTTTTATTTTACCCTTTTCCGTACTTTTGGATTATCTATTTTTCCATGCCTTCACGTACTTTGTCATGTTTAAAATATTCAAACCCATGTTCGCAACACCCAAAATATTCTAAGTAATCTTCATTCTATTTTTATTTTACCCTTTTCCTTACTTTTGGATTATCTATTTTTCCATGCCTTTACGTACTTTGTCATGTTTAAAATATGTAAACAAAATCATTCTTCATCACTAAGCAACTCAAAGGCTTATTCTATTCTCGGCTTTTCATGAGTTGAAAATTCCAAAATGACAACTTTTCGGTTTTTATTATATTAACAATTAAAAATTTAACCTCCTTTTTGGGAACTAAAACATCAACACTAATAGAAGTTTATTATCTTCTTTTTGAACCAAACATTATTAGAAGACATTGACATGGAAAAAAAAAAACATGATTTCACTTTTATTTTATTCATTATGGTTCTCTTCTTCCCCCATATCAATTCTTTTTTTATTTATGGAAAATTCATATTCCCCATATGTCTTCACTACACATAAATTTCCTCACATTGATTTGTATAAATTTATTCAAAACGTATATAAGTTTGAATATTATACAAGAATTCAATTCTAACTTTGTGTTGCTCAACCAATGAGAAAGATGACTTATAATTGGGTTCACAAAATGTATATAAAAGGTATAAGTTATAATATAGGTCTCATTCTTTCCTTGTTAGCTACCTAATGCATTTGAGATTTAGATTCGTTCTATCATCATACTTTTTATAAAAGTGGCCCAACTCTAAGTTTCCTTTTCATGATTATGTATAACATTTATGTCAACTTCTTCCTTGTTTATACTTGATGCTCATAATCTTCAATATTATTTTATTTTGTCCTTTTTTCAAATCGATTAACTTTCAAAATCTTTGAATGTTTTCCTTCATACGCATTTGGACTCATATTCTCATAGAACATTTGTTGTAGAAACAAAATTAAAAGTATCAAACTTGTTATAAAATTATTGACATGTTTAGGATATTTCCAATTGTTCTCTTAACCAGCATGATGAGGATTGGAATAAATTGTTTGTCCATCATGTCATTAAATCACTCATCTCAACACAATTATTTCATACTTACCTCCTTTACAAAAATATATATAAAACATTTAAGATTACTTACTAATGGGGAAGTTTAAAGGTATGTATTTTCACCCTTAACAATCATAAACATATGTAAAAGATATATAATCATTGATTGTTTGTATTGAAAAAATCCTACATAGTATCCTGTGCTACGGTTGATATGATAATTTCATTGATAATTTTTTATAAGTCTTAAAATGCATGCATGGTTATATAAGGTTTTAGTTTTTTATGTTTTATTATTATTATTATTATGTTTATGTAATTACTTACTAATATGTGTTTCCCACGAAGTCAGAAGGAGGATAACAAAGTTGACTGAATGAGTCCAACCCTGTTCTGGTGGAAGCAAATAATACTAGACTGAATAAGGAAGTTAATTCAGGTAACAACCAAATAGAAACGACTATAAGTAATAGACAAAACCAATCACATGAAAACAAAGTTGACTGAATGAGTCAAACCCTGTTCTGGTGGAAGCAAATAATACTAGACTGAATAAGGAAGTTAATTCAAGTAATAACCAAATAGAAACGACTATAAGTAATAGACAAAACCAATCACATGAAAATGCAAGCCATGAATTGATAATGGAGAAACCCCAAGGGTGAAAAATCTGGTTGTATTGAGTATTCATCTTTAAGACATCGGTCTCCTAAGTCTATAAGAAAAACCCTATATCAAGGTGTACTAAGTTGAAATATTCATTTAGATGAATGGAGGTCAAATGAAGGAACCATGAGGAACCATTTGAGCCTTCTCTTTTAGAACCTGTCTTAGTGCAGTCAAGAACAAGGAACCAAGAAGAAAAACCCTTTCATATGAGATAATATATATATATATATATATATATATATATATATATATATATATATATATATCTTCCGAAAGGAAAATATCCATAACTCCAAATAAAGAGTGATCATTAACTTCCCATGACGAGCTATACATTCAAATTCAAGAGTTTATATTGTCTTACAAAATTCTATCCAACTTGGATCAGAAAGCTTCAAAAAAGGCTTCTCTTAACTTCAATTCCTAAAGTTCCTTGTATTGAGACAACTACATATCCTTACTTCATTACATAACAAAATTACAACCTTTCACTTGAAAATAAAACTTCATCCTACAGGGTGATGAAGCTGAAATTCCACTCTGTTTTCTCCAGGTGGAATTAGCAGAGTGTTTTTTGAAAGTAGATCAGCCTCAGCATTGAGTTCTTGGTAAACATGTCTGAAAGTGATAGAGCTAAAGCTATTGATTAGGCTCTGAATTTGAGTTAAGAGAGACTGTAGATGAGGATCTCTAATATGTAACTTGTGGTTAGCCTAGTCAATAACTATTTTTGAATCACCGAAAAGTTGGAGATTCATAATATAGTGCCTTAGTGCAGTAAGCAACACTGCCCATAATGCTATTAGTTCAGCTTTGTTGTTGGTCCCATGCCCAGTGCCATAGAGGATGTTTATTTTATTGTGATCATTGAGATAAATAACTTCTCCTGAGCCTCCTAACTGTGGATTGCCCTAACTGGCCCCATCGAAATAAGCCCATGAAAAGGTGTTATCAATGGTGGGATGGATCACAACCCTCTGCTTCTTCTGAGTCTCCTCTTTTTTGTGTTCTTTTGTCCACTGCGTGATTAGGGCCGAGGTGATTTCAGCCAGGATGTTGCTTTCAAGAAAGATGACATAATTTATTTCCCACCAGATGCCGTAAAGGAAAAAAGAAGGGAAATCATCGTATATGTGTACCAAAGGGTTCCTCCACTAGTTATGACAGCATATTTCCATAGACGCATCCATAGGAACTTCAGCATCCACGAGCTTCTTGGTGGTATCCTTCCAGACCAGTTCTGCATAGACACATGAAGAGAATAAGTGGGTTGAAGTTTCAATAGAGTCCTGACATAGCGAGCATCGGCTGGGACCTTTCCATCCTCTTTTAACTAGATTGTCCCAAGTGAGAAGCTTATTACTCAAGACAAGCCACAAAACAATCTTGGCTTTCAAAGTGCCTCCCATTTTCCATATCACAGACCACCACCATTTTTTTCACCATTGAACTGGTTTTTGTTATATGCTTCATAGCCAAGTTTAGCTGTAAAGTATCCATCTACACTATTTAAGGTCCAAACTAGTTTGTCATCAATGTCATCACTCAGGGCAACAAAATTCAGTCTAAGAAGGTTTATAAAATTAGTCCATTCTGTGGCTTCTTCGGTCCCAAGACCTAAATCCTCTGCTGAAATCCAACTATCACCTTGGGATATAATGGCCTTAGCATCCACTAACACTTGGATGTTAGATCTCTTAAGTATCTGAACTAGCCCTTCTGATAGACATAATCTGTCTCCCGCTCCAACCCAAGGGTCTCTGCCAATATGAACCTGTTTTCCATTGCCTATTTTCCAAACAATCTAGTTCCCAATTAAAGGAAAGGATAAAACCAAAGATTTCCACCCAACGGAGCCACCTTTAAAGGATTTATTTCTGCATCTAAACCAGTCAACTAAGGATGAGTTTGAACAATATTTGGAAATCAGAGTTTTTCCCCATAAAGATGAGGAATGTTGAGTTAATCTCCACAGAGATTTGGCTGCCAGTGTATATATAGATATGAGGGACACTTGGGTGCCCACTCGCCGTGTTTTAGTTACAAAGAAGCAGTTACAATTCGATTGAGGAGACCAACCGTATTCTTCCCATCAGTCGGCTAGAAGAAGATGAAGAGACACCATTGCCATGTTGATGGTATCTTCTCAGTGCCTTCTTACTGTTTAGAATGTCGACTTACATGTGTTTAATTCATCGAATAATGTGGGGCATGTATGATGAATGAATATTGCAGAATATTGTGTGAGTTGATGAATTTGATGGATCATAAGATATTACCACCCCCAGAATGTATCCTAAATAATAAATGGATTAAAAATTAATTAAAAGTTAATTAAAATCACTATAAAGTATTTAGTCAAACCCCTATTTCCCCCTAAATTTTTTTCCGGTCGCACAAGAAACAATGTGGAGTTTGGCACATGATAGGATGTGGGGTTAATTCAAAATTTTCGAAACTGGGTATCAATGGAAAAATCCCTCCAATTTCATATTTTTCGATTTGCCACAAAATATTCGGTTTAACCAGAACCAAAATATGTTTGGAACCAAATCTGTGTTTGTATTGAATCTACCTTTCTTGAACAAAATCTATGCGTCTGTCAACACACTCGGTCTATGATCAAACCAAACCAAATCGTGTTGAAATCCTCTGAAGAAAATTGATGTTATCATGACCGATCGGTAAGAATATGTTTATTCTAGTTTTTTGTGCCCTTGGTTGTATATTTTCGAAGATGTTTTTTTTTCCAGAGATGATTGTAAGTAAAGAGGAACATTCTATTGCTTACAAAATATGCATTGTAGAGGAACCCTCTATTGCTTACAAAAATTACATATTTTGTTTTATATCTTACATTGAACAAAATATTCGAACTCGTGTCTTGTTTTAGATCTAACCCTGCTTGAACCATCAACACACCAGCTCTCTAATCAAACCAAATCGTATCGCATTGATATCCTTTAAGCAAAATCGATTGTGTGGTGGTACAACTAGTAAGTATTTTTTTTTCATTTTTTTGTGCTTAAATTTGTTTACATTCTTACCCTGATTGAACAAAATATACAAACCCATCAACAGGTCTGTGATGAAACCAAAATTGATTGCATTGAAATTTGATGAAAAAATGGATGGTTTAGTGACCGACTGACAATAATTTTTTTACTATTTATGTTGATCGATTGGTGTAGTGATGGACTGCTTATCAGCCAATTGATTCAACCCATCAGCTCTCTGATCAAACCAAATCGGACCACGTTGAAATACTCTGAGCAAAATCGATGGTGTAGTGATACGACTGGTAAGATTTTTTTTTTTCATTTTTTTGTGCTTAAAAAAATGTACATTCTTACCCTGCAATTTTTTTATTTAAGCACTATATAAAATGATTTATCATATACTGTATATGTAGAGTAATTAAATTTACCCTTTATTATTTGATGCAGATATCAATTTGGACCATTTGGATGCAAATCTAAAATCTTGGTTGGAAGGACAAAATAAATGGAAGGTTTTTACCAAAGGTTAGAAAATATGTAGTATTAATATTATGCCTTTATAAATACTCTATTTTTTCACTCTTGCTCTCCAATTAAGAAATCATCTATAACCTGTGTAAGCCATTTTGGCTTCTTGTCCTGATTTCAGAATTTTACTTCTTATAAATTTGATCATGTTCAATAGAGACCCTGATTCATTGCCATATAAAGAATGAAAGTCATTGCCTCCAGAGGTTGTGGAAGAAGCTTTTCGAATACTTGCTGAAGAGGATGCTGAACGAGAAAAGAGACGAAAAATAAAGCAACAATTGTCTATACAATGACAAAATTCACAGAAATTATATAGACTTGCAAAAACTGATTGTTGGAGTGATGATGATGTATCCAGTAGTAATGATGTTGAGAACCAGCCTAATGATAGGGATATACCTTAGCAAATCCGATGTCGTTCAACTCTAAAGTATGTTAAGGGCAAGGCTCCAAACTTTGATACAGTTGTTTTTCTTAAAGGAGAAAATGGTTAAGAAGAAATCATTATCTGAAAAGTTATAGATGAGTCACATAAAATAAATGTAGAGTTGACAATGTTGGATCCTTGTGGTGATGATCCAATTATTTACACTATTAGTACCAATGACACATGGACACATACTATGGATGATGTTCTGCCTGTTCAAATGGTGTATGCAGATGAAAGTGGCAACCTTACGTTGGATCATCCTTCAATTTCTGAAATAAAATCACAATTATCTTCAAGTGGGCCAGATAAAAATCATAAAAAACATTCCACTCCAGTCATCAAGCGAGGGTTTTATATGGGATCTTGTTTAGATGTGACTCCCCTATTAACTCAAAATGGTCGTTTTGTGAAGATTGGTAGAAATAAATTCATTCAAATGGATGGGCTATTGGTGCACAACACAAATACATTTGATTTTACCATAAAGGCAGACATGTATGTCCGTATTTATTATGAAACATTTCCTGGAATGTCTGAATACGAGTCATTGAAAATTCCATATCCTGTAGAAGTGTTAGATTGTTGAGTAGATGTTTCAACTGGTGGAACATTTTTTTGGGTAAGAATATTTGAAAATCATGTAGATGTTTTTGGTAGAGGCCACTATATTCCTGAAGGTGTGAATTTGCCATCACTGACCGCCATTTTCTCACATAGAGAGAGAAAAGTATTCAGAGGGAATCATCCTATAGGTGGATGACTAATGCACGTGAATATAGTCTCAGACTTGGAAAAAAGTATCTGGTCAAGAATATATTGGCCTGCCAAAACATCCACTCGCCCTTTTTTGCACTTAAAACTATCCTAAATGGCCTTAGAAAAATGCCCACCCGTTCTCACCAGTGAGGGATTAAATTATTCTGACAACATAAGCTTTCTGGTGGAGGATTTACACACTTGAACTTTGAATCATTCTTGATAAAAGGTCTATAGCCAAGAATATAATGGCCTTCCAAAACATCCAATCAACCTCTTTTGAACCCTGCCATATTATGCCCCCCTTTGGCAAAAATGGCTTAGTACTGAAAATATGGCTCAAGTGGATTTGGGAAAATTATTGACATTTCCTAAATGAGAGAGATACAATTATTTTGAAGGAACCATCCTGTAGTTGGATGACCAATGCACTTGAATATAGTATTATTCTTGAAAAATAGGATTTGTTCAAGAATATATTGGCCTTCCAAAACAACCACTCAGCTAGTTCTGCACCTAAAACTGGCCTAAATGGCCTCAAGAAAATGTCCGCCATTTCTCACCTTTGAGGGATAAAACATTTCTGATAGCATAATTTTTTAGGTGGATGATTTATGCACTTGAACATTGACTCGTTCGTGATAAAAATTCAAAGGACAAGAAGATAATGGCCTTCGAAAACATCCAATCAACCTATTTTGCACCATGCCAGAAAATGCTCCCGTTTGGAAAAAAATGGCTAAGTACTGAAAGGCTGGCTTAAGTGGCTATGGTAAAATGACCGCCATTTCCTCATTGAGAGAAATTAAATTATTTTGAAGGCACAATCTTGTAGGTGGATGAATAATGCACCTGAATATAGTCTCAGTCTTGGAAAAAAGGCCCTGGTCATAAAATAAAAATGATTAAAAAGATCAATCTTGGCCAATAAAATAAAAAAAAATAAAAGTTGAGGTTTGGTAGGTTCGGGTTTAAGAACTATCTATGCATTTTTAAAAAAAGTGATAGCTTATGTCTATATACTTTTTTATGTCAAAGTAAAACCCATTTATAAAAAGTGATAGCTTATGTTTATGCACTTTTTTTATGTCAAAGTACAACCAATTTATAAAATTCACTCCGAAGACGATGCTTGAAAAAATATTAAAAGTCGGATGTCAGCATAGGGAAAAGTGCATGCCCAAGTCATGGATTATGACCTAGAAATACACTCAAGCCCTACGTTTTGTTGCTAAAATACTCCGTGCGGGAATAATTTGTGAGTCTGAAATACAATATGTGTTCATCACTTCTGCTTCGAACCTAGACAACCATGGGAGAACTTGAAATAGGGTCGTCCTCTACCATGGGCGTAGTTGAAACAGGGGCATCCTCCTCTGTAAACACAGTTGAAACATAAGTGTCCAAAGATGATAGGTTCAATTATGTATGGAAAATATCCTAAGGAAAGCAGAAGTTTTTGAGTTTTTGTTTGGAATGTTCAATTATGTTGATGAGGAGATAGATGAGGCAATTTTGAAATATGATGTTGGGAATATGGAATTCATAATTTTTGGGAAGCGGGTAAAGCTCAACCTTGATTTGGTTTCCCTAGATACAAATATTCCACACAGAGGAATAGGAGAAGAACCAGATGGCTAATAAAATTTGTGGGCAAGAAATATTTGTTCTGAGGAATGGCTCAAGAATGCAAGATGTCCCTCCCAAAATATACAAAACATTGATTCCAATTGTCCTTAGGACAATTTTGAATCATCATAGGGAGGAAATTATGGGTGAATGTATGAGGGTAGTGATACATTGTGTTGAAGATATACATGTAGATATTCCTTAGCTATTGGCTAAGAAATCCACTCTTCCCTGCAAGAGAGCCAATTAAGGAAGGTTAAATTTAGTTTCCCGGGAACACTTCAAAAAAATATTGATTTATGTCGACCCCATGCTACTGAAACAGAGATTCGTGATATCAACCAACATGAAAATATATCTTTGCCAAAACCACCTGTTCATAAAACATATGTTAGGAAATATAATAGCAGGGAACATAATGAGGAATTGACAGTACAGTCTCCTCAAAAGAATGAGGAATTAGTACAATCTCGTAAGTACCATGGAGAATTACCAGTACAACCTCCTGAACATAATGAAGAATTTCCAGTACAAACTCCTGAGAACCATGACTAATTACAAGTATAGTCTGTTAACACCCAAAAAGTGTTCACTACCTCATCTACCCCATTACATGACTCATTTGTCCATATTTCCTACCATATTTTCCTCCAAAACCTTAAAATTCCATTAAAAAGCCTCCAAAATGCCACAAAACCATTAAAAAAGCCTCCAAAAGGCCAAAAAAACCATTAAAAAAGTCTCCAAAAGGCCAAAAAAACCATTAAAAAAGTCTCCAAAAGGCCAAAAAAACCCCTTTTTTCCTCCAAAATAATCCAAAATTCCTCCAAAATAGCAAAAACCCTCTAAAAAGGGAATAAAAAATACAAAAAAGAGGAAAAAGAGGGAAAAAGGAAGCAAAAACCCTATACAGCTGACCTAAACCATATGGTGCCCAAAACCATGGGCTAGCACTCCACCAATAAAAACCTATAAATAGGTGATGGAGGATCCTCATTTCATATCCACAGTCAAACACACCCTTACTCTGCCAAAATCACTCCTGAAACCCTAGCTCACCCTTGATCTACTTTCACATTTGAGTGCCCCTTTGGCCCATTTCCAAACCCTTTGGAGAAACAGAATGGAGCAAAACTAGAAGCTTGGAAGAAACCCTCTTGGACTACTGCAAAGGCTTCACCAATCTTCACATTGGAGGTATAATCAATACAAAAAACCCTTTTTATTATCTTGTCTTTTCTGTTTTATGCACATGCTTAGAGTAGTTACCATTTTACTCTATTGTCTTTCATTTATTGTTTTTCTGAACTGCTACTAAGGAGTCCCTTCTCCTTAGTAGGTGCTCATTTGCACAAGCTAGGGTGAAAACCCTAGCTACAGTTTTGGCGGCTCCCCTTGTGTTCCTTTGAATTTTTGGTTCTAGTTTTAAAGTTTTAAATGTTTTCAAATTTTTGCAATATTTTTCTGTTTTTTCCTTTCGGCTGCCATAAACCGCGTCTTTTCCCCCCCGCAACTGTGTTCCGACCGTGTCTTTCAAGCATTTACCTGTGATCCGACTGCGACTCTCAGACTGTTTTCGGCGATCTACCGGCGGTTTCCAGTCTGTTACCTATGATCTGATCGCGGTTATCAGCTTGTTTCATGCGATACGACCGCGGCTGTTAACCCATTTTTCCACGGGCCACTTGCGGCTTTCAGCCATTTTCCTACAACCCGCCTACGTCTTTCGGCCTTTTTCCCACGTTCCGCTTGCGGCTTTCAGCCATTTTTCTGCAACCTACCTGCGTCTTTCGGCCTTTTTCCCGCATCCCGCTTGCGGCTTTCAGCCATTTTCCTGCAATCCGCCTGCGACTTTCGACCTTTTTCCCGTGGTCCGCCTGCGTCTTTCGACCAAAATCCTGCAACCCATTCGTGACTGTTGAGCTGTTTCCCGCGGTCCGAACGCACAGGTTTGCCACAGCCCGCGGTCTGTTTTCTGCACTTTTTTCACCGTTTTGAACCCAACACTTTGCTGCAATATTTTCTGTACCTGCACAGCCATCTGTCCTATCTGTAGCCATACTTCCCTATAGCCTCTTTTCTGCAGTTTTATTTCTGTTCCATTTACATAATATTAAAAAAAAAAATTTCAGCATTTTAATTGAAAAGAGAAAATTTTGCATTTCAAAGTTTAAATTCTGTATTGTTATTTTTAGTTAGAAAGTTGCCCACCCCGTGGCACTTTTACTTGGGTTCATCATCTCACATGCACACACTCTGTCACCTATTTCAAGTGAGCCCTAAAATACTACTTAACACAACCAACATTCTAACCCCACTTGGGGAACACATAAGAATTTTTGTAGTTAGGTAGGATCGGGGGGATAGGCATCCAAATAACACCCCTCGGTTGCTTACACTTGAGACATAGCTGTTGTCCATTAGGGAACCAAAATCCCCTAGTATTTCTTGACATGGTTTAAAACCAATTTATCGGGAAGGCCTCTCGGGTTGAAGTCGCCAGACTGGTTCCGGAAGCCTGAGTGGAATACCGCAATCCATTCAGTAACCGAAGGATACCTTTCGTAGTTCTCGATGTATCACCCGTATGGGGATACAACAGCGATAGAACCAAATAGCAGATTCACCCAACCGAACGTGTCATGAACGGGGTATCTTAGCTGCTTTTCTTCTAGGATTGACTACCCGGTGTCCCTCCTGGTAGGGGGATATCCTTAGCCACTTGGCTCTACTATCCATATTGTTTGACTTGGATTTGATCACCTTGCAGAGGATATGTCTAGTTGAGTCAGAATACTATTTAGCTAGGTGTTTGCATGCTCCCTTACATCCTTTTGGTCTAGCGAGTCCACTATTTTTATTTTTTAGGAAACCTTCTGCTTGTTGGTATTCTGACCATTTCTATTGATACTCCACTTATTGTAGCACAGCTGTTACAGTAAGTGTTTTGAGTTGGTTGTTAGCCTGAGTGCCATATTTTTTGAGCTCTCCTTCTACACACTCGGTTGCATTAGGGTTTTTGAGCTGTTTTTCACTCAACACAACCCCCAGATACTTGACACCATCTGTCACCATTGAGTCCCCGAGACATTCGCGGTGCCTCCAGGGTGAGCCCCCACAGCACGGTTCACTTGACCTCACTCGTCATAGACGTAGATCTTCATCACTTGATATCACTCATCATAGATCTCGAGCGTTGTCACTTGACTCCACTCGTCAACGACATATAATTCTGTCACCCGATCTAGACGCCCCTTATTTTACCTCTAATTCTGAGGCAGAGTCCAAGAACCCCACTTACACTGCACCAACCAGCCCCATGGCTGGCATGACTTCCACCCATTTCTTTGTAGGGACCAGTGGTGGAGCATCCACCACCACACCAGCTACCACACCTGCTTTGGGTATGCCCTCGATGGGGTCCACATCGACCATTCCGATCACTGTACCCATTCCAGTAGCTGGCATACCTGTCTCCACTCCATCAGTGACTCACACTACCCTTGGCGGTGCAGGACCGTCCCATACCACTTTTGTTCCTCCACTTCGGGACAACATCCCAAACCTTGCCCCTCCACTTGGGGGCATTGGCCCCCACATGGTCACACCCACTAATATGTCACATCCTTCTACTAGTTTGCCATTCATGGCTAGTCTCAACCTTCCTGACCTAGCTAGACTGACTAACGATCCCATCAAACATGACCCTGCGTGGCCTCACATGCCCACCAAGCTCCCCTCCGACATCCCTAAGTTTGAGGGAAAGGCAGGTGAGGACCCCCAGAACCATATTATGTCCTTCCATCTATGGTGTTCCTCCAACTCCATAGTGGACGACTCTGTCCGCCTCCATTTGTTACAGCGCACCCTCACTGGCTCTGCAGCTAAGTGGTACATCGAGCAGCCCCATGGGACCCATGCCACCTTTACTTCCCTTGCCTCGACTTTCCTGCAGTTCTTCCAGTTACCTGTCTGCTATGACATGGGAGTTGAGATCCTACTGTCTTGCAGACAGAACACTGCTACCCACATCATTGACCACATTCATGAGTGGCATTGACACCGCAGCCTCTGCAAAATCAAGTTAGACGATCGTATCTTCTCAAATTGGTTTCTAAAATATCTCCTTCCTGTCATTGCCAAGGATGTGGCATCTGAACGACCCCAGTCTGAAGAAGAGGCCATCCTCAAAGCCCAACAATTTGACCTTATTTACACCTAGTCAGGTTATCTGTATTCCATCATACCTGATGCCCCTCGCGGCGATTCCTCCCGACACAATGCGTCAGGGGCATCCCATGTCGTAGATGGCATCATTGGCCGTGCTGCCTTGCATCCCCAACCCTTTTCCATAGCACGTATTAACCATGGCCCCGACCTTTTGCGGGCTACATCTTAATTCGGAGCAATCAATTCGTATGCTCCCATGGCACATCACCACCATTCCCACAGACCCTCCTGTCCACCTCAGTGCTTTGGTCATGCGCCCCTCGCTTACGCCCCCCTGGTCGCACCTCAGCCATATTACTACCCACAGGCTGCACCAGCTCCTCTAACCTCTCAAGCCCAACCTGCTTATTACCCACCACAGGCAGCCTCTGCGGCAAACCCACAACCCATTCCGTAGATGTATCAGCCACCCCCACAAGTTTCAGCACCTACGCAGCCTCCGCCTCCTTATTATCCACTGCAGCCTGCTCCCACACCTGCACAACCCCAAAACCCACCTACTACCCAAGGGCAAGTGTACGCCCAACAGAATCTGCAGCAGAACCAAAATAACTAGTGCCAACAGGGCCAGCAAAATCATGGCAAAGGCCGTAACCGTGGGAATAACCCCCCTCCAGACCAAGGCGGTCAACCTCCCAACCCTCCAAACAAAAATAACGCGGCACCTGCGAACCAGAACCCTAATCGACCGCCCAAGCAGGCCAAAAATCCTAATTTGGGAACAAACCATCCTTGTTCTATTTGTGGGGTCTATGGCCACTACACACATGCTTTCCCACATTTGGAGTGAGCTCGGCAACTCTGGACTGATGATGCCCATCGCCAAGGGCACGCGGCTCCTCAGGCGCCGCCCAACCCCCCACCACCTCTGCATCAACCATTGGTGCTACAAAACCCCTTACCAACCCAAGGCGTAGTGAACACTTAGCCATTGGTTCCCCCTCAAGGAAATGCGCCACCACAACAGCAAATCACTTATGCCGCTCCTGATCAACCCATGTTAGAATCAGGTACCCACCACTTATTAATGATGTCATCCACCGATGTCAACATCCAAACCCGTCGGAACCAATATGGATCCACCCCTGAAGCCTCTCCCGTCGACAAAAACACTAACGCTCATCCCATTGATCAGATGTTACGTATACCCCCAGCTCCACTAGATGGCACCTCCAAAGCACCTCACTTCCCACTTCGTCGCATCAACAATAATCCCAATGCTCATGCTACGTCAAATTACAACATTGTAGATGACTTAACCCAGTCTCCCGCAGCCATGTCTGCGCTAGAAGTCTTAAAAAATTTTCCTTCACAGCGCAAGACTTTGCTCTCCGCCATTGGTGTTATTGACCCAAATTATTCACGACTGATGGCCTTCGATTTGGACTAGTCCAAACCACACCTGCCTTCCACTTTAGCGTTCCAAGTTTCTGTTTCCGTTCGGAATCTTGTCATCCATCGGTGCATTATTGATGAAGGTGCCTCTACATGCGTTATGTCCACATTTGTTTGGCAAAAGTTGGGATCCCCTACTCTCCAACAGTCCTCCACTGCGTTGCGAGCCTACGACGGTTGTTCCGCTCAACCCCAAGGTCTCTTAGCTAATGTCCCCGTCCAGTTGGCTGGTAAAACAGTGCTCATTGACATAGAGGTCATCAATGCCCAACTTGATTATAACCTCTTACTTGGCCGCAGCTACCTGTATGCCATGTGGGTGGTTGCCTCATCCATTTTTCATACCATGATGTTCCCCCATGATGAACGCGTGGTCAAGGTCGACCAACTCACCTATTACGATCCCAATGCCCCCGCTGCACCCGAAAATGTTCTCCCCATGGTTGAACAACCTGTTTGTGGTGCAACTACCTGGTTTGTTTCCTCCGTGGGACCTGGAGTTTACTCAGATACACCAATGACCTCAACATTCCAATCCATTCCACCCTCGTCACCCACGACCGAAGTATCTGACCTATGTACCCTTTCCCACAATACACAAACACCCAAAAATCAACCGCCCTTGTTACCCAAACCACCATTGGTACCTAGTCACATTGGTGTTACACCCATCCACACAATCCCCTTCCTATTCCCTCCCTCAGGCGTAGTAAGTGCCCTGGTTATGGCTACTCTCAACCTCCCTGGGTTAACCTTAGGATTACCTGTGTGGTATATTTCACCTCCCGTTCCCCCGCCGACACCAAATGTCGTCCTACAACCGGTGCAACCCATTGCCACTACTAGTCAACCACCTCCCGGTGTCACTACTCGTCATCTACAAATCCCCCCCCTCTTATCAAGCACACTGGGGACAGAGGCCCACAACCATACACTGCTGTACCCCTTCCCAAAACAGTTAAACGCCCCCCCCCCCCCCCCCCCCCCCCCCCGTGTTTCGTGCTCCTCCCAAATGCTCGTTGTGTGATGAGTTAGGCCATCCGACTCATCAATGTCCACAATTACCTGCATTACAGGAACACATGCAAATGCTTGACGATGACCCCAACATCCCAGTTGTTGAACTCGATCCAACCCCTAAGCCTCGTGATAAATCACTGCATACCAACCGCCCTTGTGCAATATGCGGTATTTACGGCCATTACTCACATCACTGTCTTGATCTCCTAGATTACAGAGCAACTCTCTACGAGATGAATTATTTGGACCTTGAGACAACACCCCCCACAATTGAGGAGATCCACCCCCTAGTATCACCCTCCTCCGGAGAGATTAACACCATTTGTATGATCTCTTCGACTACCACTCCCTCGTCAGCCGATTTGACAACTCACAGTTTCCGCAATGATGAGGAGATTCTAGAGGCTCTCACTGCCCCGGATTATCCCTGGGAAGACATGCACCATCGTTCCTATTTCCTCCCAGAAGAGTCATCCTCCACCACAGCCACCCAATTTGTGGTTGAGTCCAAATATTTCCTTCCCACCAAAGTCGACTGGTTTAAGGATCCTATTCCCACTCCTAATGCCTTTGAGGAAGGTAACATGGCCAACATCTCACCTGTCATCCACATCGATATCCCTGACCCACCTGGTGCTCTTGAGATCATTACATTAGGAGCCTCTTGCAGTGAGTATGAGATCGGAGAGTACAAGAAACTTTTCCAAGAGTTCCGCGATGTCTTTTCCTGGTCCTACACCGAAATGCCTGGTCTTGACCCCACTATCATTGAGCACCACATTGACACCTCTGAGTTAGGGGTCATAATAGATTACCTTGATCCTAGGATAGGGGGCATGATCAATCATTTTGAACCTACCCCATCACATCTATCTCAGCACGTCCATGACCCCCTGGTTCAAACCAACACATATGCGATCCATAATCACAAACCCCATGCACATAGCCTGGGGGCAAGTCATTAACCCTGCTCACCTTTTCACATTTTTGATCTCAACCATTTTTGAGGTCACATATCACTTGTAGATTTGATTTGATTCGATACACCTAGTATTCTGCCCACGCGGGTCATCATTTCTCCCCACCATTGCATCCTTGACTTGGTGGGCTCACCTTTATTTGCAACCATTTTTTAACCTAGTTATTTCCTTTGACCATTTCGGAGTCCTTATGACCTCCGTTTTTCGCACCATTTGCACCGTCGGATTCAATTTTCTGAGCTCGTGATGACGCTTGAGATCATTTCTCGCTCTCACCAGCAACAATTGTACCATTGTGTCCCTACACCTTGTCGCCTCAACTTGCGTGCCACATTGGCCGTAGCCCATTTTTGATATATTTTATATCATCGGATTCATTTTTTCGAGCCCGTGATGATGCTTGAGATCATTTCTCGCTCTCACCCCCATATTTTTCGTGTATTTTTTCCCAAAACACCCCCCATCGCCTCGGTTTATGTGCCACATCGGTTGTTATCCATTTTTGACACTCTTTATATCATCGGATCCAGTTTTTCGAGCTTATGATGATGCTTGAGATCATTTCTCGCTCTCACTAGGTACAATTTCAACATTGTGTCCCGACACCTTGCTACCCTCGGTTTGTGCACCACATTGGCCGCCATTGGATTGTTCCACATTTTTACATGAGCCATTCACTCCTTTCATACTACAATTATTTCGTTATTTTGCCACCATTCATTATCCTGCAAGGAGGCCCACCAGTGTTCCCCCCCTACCCTCGTTCTTGGTCATAATCAATGTTCCTTGATTGAGCACTTCCTCCTTTCCTAATCATTCATTTTGTTCGGTATAATTTTATCCCTTTTTCGGGCCAGACAAGTCCTTTACGAAAAAGGCACTTAGGGAGTTTCTGTTAAGCTCTTTTCTGACTCCTAAAACAATGAAAAGATCGTTGAGCAATATTGCTTCCTTTCATGCTCATTAAAGTACCTGAAAGGGCGTTTATCTGGTATAAGTTTAACCCTTTTCTGGACCTGGTAGACTAATTATGAAAAAGGAATACTCTATTCACACTAGCTAGAAGAGTTCTTCATTGCATCATTTTATGCTTCTTTGGGCCTTGGAGACTAACACATGAAAAAGCAAGCCCCTGGAGTCTTCTTATCGCTTTTAGACTCTCTAAAATTGAAAGCAACCACGAGCATGAACTGTCCTGGGCTCGTACAAATCCACACGACAGTACCATTCCATTATTTCAGAGTCTTCTTATCGCTTTCAGACTCCTTAAAATTGAAAGCAATCACGAGCATGAACTGTCCTGGGCTCGTATAAATCCACACGACAGTGCCATTTTAAACACACTTCTTCTAGTTCCTTAACCCATGAAGAAGTCCCCCCATGCCTCTTGGCACTATGATCGATCATCTCAGCAGCACCCCCAAGGAGGTCGCCTTTGTTCAAAGTATTCTACAGTCTCCTGCCATTTGACACCAACTTGAGTATCACTCACCCCAGTCACTATCCTCAATCCATTACAGCTATGATCCCTTTCCCACCAGTCAGTTTCATATGCTTCCCGATCATCCCCGCCATCAAACTCTGAACAAAGGAAGTTTGAATCCACCCACTCTACTTTCCCAGTTATCCCCCACAGTATGACAGTCCTACCATCAGTACTCTCACACTTCGATTCTCCACCTCGTGCTCCTATCAAGGAAACATCATTGCCTTGCTAGTTGCAAGTCTCCCTCTGTCGACGACAGCCCCTCTATTCCAGAGGATAGACCTAGAGGTCCCTGTGCCTTGGACCCATCACCATCTGTGGTGAGTGCCTACAGACCATTTTGAGAGGAGTCATCATTGCCTCTTCGAGTGGTTGTTTCTCACATGCTCGACTTCAACACATTGATCGCATCGTTGAGAATTGCGCAGGGTTTATATCCCTTCAGTTATTGGTCAAAGACCCTGGATTTCCCCCGACTCTAGCACATTGGTGAGTCACTTCGGAACACCCAGTTATATGTTCCCATAGATGTCCGGGTTGCGTTGGCAATTGTATTCGGAAGCCATCCAGTTATATGCTTCCTTGAGTACCCAATTCTGTTCCAGTTCAGTGTACCATTGAGGATATGACTCCCCATCACCATGATCCAGCAGCTCCTCAGTTCCTCTGGTACCCCACTTAGCAACACTATAGTTATTCCAGTGTACCAGTTCTTCAGCTCAGACATGGTCATCCCAGCAGTATGTCCCAAATTTGTGTCCCCTCTGGACCCTTATGATGTACACAGTGGTTCTCTATGTATCCTACAGGTCCCCCTTTTTCGGGCCTCACAGTTATTTTTTATGTATCTTGATACGAGCATGGCTATGCCTGCCTCGTCCATATATTGAGATTCTTCCTCATTCATTATTTGAGGCCATGTATATGTAAGGTCCCAGATTTTGGACCCCATTGTTACTGTTGTTCTATATCTTGATACGAGCATGGGAATGCCTGCCTCGTCCATCTGTTCATAATATTCCTCATTCATTATTGAGGTCATGTACTTTCAGTTTTTGTAGTTTGTTCAGGACCGTTGTTCCGGGCTCTGGTTCATTTCTTCTCTTCTCCACACCCCAGGAAAACCATAAAAGACTTATGATGTCTATCGGCCATACGATGAGCTCCTGCCATCACACATCAGGGGGCAATCTGTTAACACCCAAAAAGTGTTCACTACCTCATCTACCCCATTACATGACTCATTTGTCCATATTTCCTACCATATTTTCCTCCAAAACCTTAAAATCCCATTAAAAAGCCTCCAAAAGGCCACAAAACCATTAAAAAATCCTCCAAAAGGCCAAAAACCCCTTTTCCCCCCAAAATAATCCAAAATTTCTCCAAAATAGAAAAAACCCTCTAAAAAGGGAATAAAAAATACAAAAAAGAGGAAAAAGAGGGAAAAAGGAAGCAAAAACCCTATACAGGTGACCTAAACCATATGGTGCCCAAAACCATGGGCCAGCACTCCACCACTAAAAACCTATAAATAGGTGATGGAGGCTCCTCATTTCATATCCACAGTCAAACACACCCTTACTCTGCCAAAATCACTCCTGAAACCCTAGCTCACCCTTGAGCTACTTTCACATTTGAGTGCCCCTTTGGCCCATTTCTAAACCCTTTGGAGAAAGAGATAGGAGCAAAACTGGAAGCTTGGAAGAAACCCTCTTGGACTGCTGCAAAGGCTTCACCAACCTTCACATTGGAGGTATAATCAATACAAAAAACCCTTTTTATTATCTTGTATTTTCTGTTTTATGCACATGCTTAGAGTAGTTACCATTTTACTGTATTGTCTTTCATTTATTGTTTTTCTGAACTGCTACTAAGGAGTCCCTTCTCCTTAGCAGGTGCTCATTTGCACAAGCTAGGGTGAAAATCCTAGCTACATAGTCTCCTAATTTTGTCACCATTGATGTAGTTCATGTTTCCACAACTTTGAAAGAGCTACATGGACATGTAGATGAAGGTCATTGGGAGGAGGTGACGGACAACAAAATGGAACAAAATACTGCTGAGTTTTCCATTCCTCAAGAGGTTCTTGATAGAATTCCTCCTAAATAGTTGGCAATTGAATATGATTTTTTTTCAAATTTGATTCAAGGGCTTCCACTATGAATTTAGACATTCCATCATATAAGTTTGAAAGTAGATATGTGTTCATCCTATATGATAAAATTGAGCATTTCAAGGAACAAGCTTCCTATATTTGCAATTGGGTGGAAGAGGGCGTGATAAAAGATAATAATATTATGTAATTCCTCAAAGAGATAGAAGTGTTGCAAAAGACAGTTGTGGAAAATCAATTCAAAGCAAACATAATTATAAAGGCAAAGAAGAAATGGTTGAACTATTATCCAAAGAAGTAGACAAAATCATTGATGAAGCTGAAAATGAAACTGAGTCAGTGAGGGTTGTGTATAAAGAGGCTTTGGAAAAATCTAAAGTTGAAGTGGGTGAACTTAAAGAAGAGTTGAAAAAAAGACCACCCGTTTTCAATGTACTAAGGACATAAATGGGTCCTTTACAGGTATTGGAGAAGAAAATTAAAGAAAATGAACACTTAATACCATAATATTAGTTGATAATGAAAGAGTGGGAGGGAAGACATGAACAAAAAGTTGGAGAATTAGAATCGTTAATTTCCAGTTTGAGAAAAACCATTTCTAAGCAAGCTGATAAGTTGAGAGCCAAAAGTTTTGAAAAGATCTTTGAATCACTGGAACTTAAAAACCAAAGGAGAGGAAAAAACATTTATAGTGAAGAAGGTGGTGAGGGTGAACGTAAGGGTCCAAGGATATGAGGGTAAGGGTAAAATGAATAAAACACATGCAAGTAAAATGTCCTTAGAAGAGCGAGAGAAGTCCTTAGAAAATCGAGAGAAGATGCTACAAGAATGCTTCTCAACAAACATTGCACTAGGTGATGTGTTTGGTTCATCACCATTATATAAAGAAATGAAATAGAGGATGGTTGAAAAAGATGCAAAAATAAGAGAGCTAGAATCACAACTCTTGGACGGCCTAAAAGTTCAACAATTGGGATGTGATATGGAAATTCAAACACTTAAATCCACAATTGTTGATTTGCATAAGGAATTACAGGGTCCAACTGTTGCGAAGATGGCAATTCCCGTCATTCCCAGTGAGACAAAGTTGAGAGAAAAAGAGCACAAGAAAGAAATACATAATTTGACAGCTGAATTGACTGAAGTTACCAATCAGTTGAAAAATATGAGACAACAATTGGAAGTTAAGGGAAAACAGTAATTAACAAAGTATAAGAAAAATGTGGAAATGTTGAACAGATTGATGGAAGAACAAAGTGTTTTGCTTGGAAATTTAAAAAAAGTTACACAGGAAGTTAAAGAGCTTGAAAACAAATTACAAAACGTGCCTCCTACAGCTCCAGAAGAATTAGAGTCTTCTACGAAAGGCAAGAGAGACCATACAGATTTTTCTTCTGCTCAAGAGGAGGGATTGCAACCATCTCATAAACATGCTAGACATGTATAAATCATTGTATATGTGTATTTATTGGCAAATAACAGAAAACCCATTTTTGTATGATGGTGTTTTGTATTTATCGGAAGATAATGAAAAATGCATTTTTGTGTGATGGAGTCTTGTATTTATCAATAGATAATGAAAATTTCATTTTTGTATGATGGAGTTTTGTATTTATCCGCAGATAATGAAAAATGCTTTTTAGTTGTCTTACTTTTATTGTCGTTGTACATTAGTGGGTGATAGAAAATATATTCCATTCCTTATACACTCAAGGAATTTTTTAGAGCATTTGCAACTATCCAAATATTTTTTATATCCTTTTTCATATATTGGCTATGATGACTTGGTGAATTTCGACAGTGACAATGGAAATTTGTGCTCGATTTCATTTCTATTAAATAACAATTATATTGTTCTTTTCTTGGGTAAAAAAAACTATACCTACACATGTAACAGAATGCCACAATAGAATGAATTTATGATGAAATCTCAGCAAATGGTTATTTTTTTCCTCATAAAACTCCAAGATTTAATTTCTAAAGATAAATGGAAATACAATGCTTATAGGTGCATACAATATTAGACCTTTTCATCACTATATCCAGCAATATTGAAGATATCTATAACCTCCAAGATATCATCAAAATAGGTCTCTTAATACATTAAGACCATATGAATGCCATTTCATTACGGATGTTATGTTCTTCACAACTTTGCATACAATGTTGCTTTATGATCATTTTGGACTTTTCTCTGTTTTGGTTGTCTCTTACTTGGTTTATCAACACCAATTTTAATATGATTGTTAGCTTCCATCACTTTGATGCCAAGAGTTGTCCCTTGAATTTCTTGTTGTTCAGCACTTTGCGCTGCCCCATTTATTGAGAATGAAAGACACCTTCTATTGTGAATCATAGATTCCATCAATGGCATATCAACAACAGTTGCTCCATTCAATTATTGTATTTGACTGGTCTCCAATGCCTCTTTT
Source organism: Larix kaempferi (assembly GCA_027924585.1). Lineage (NCBI taxonomy): Eukaryota > Viridiplantae > Streptophyta > Pinopsida > Pinales > Pinaceae > Larix > Larix kaempferi. The sequence goes on from BSBM01000372.1 coordinate 34,513,653, forward strand.
GTCGATGATGAAAGACCCAAAGTTTTATTGTTATTGTCATCAATCATCATTAGGGCATCAGAATCAAGTTCCCTTTGCATTTGTTGTGTTTGATCACACCGACCTGGCTCATTTCCTGCAATCAGTGAGATGAACAAAGTCAGAATTAGAGCAAAAGTCGTACCTTCAACCACAAATCAACTAAAGTGATAAGACACACTGATATGTAATGAATTGAATTAATATAATAGTCACCATTGGAGGGAAAGACAGTTTTTTTTTAACACCATTTTTTGCCTTGTGCTTTCCAAAGCGATGTGATTCATGATAAACCTCTTCTCCATATTTGCTGATTGGTTTTGATCTTAGAATATAGTTATTGAACTGGGAGGACATATTAATAATTAAACACACACATTATGATTCCTCACACTATAAACTAAAAATCGAACGAGATAACATAAAAATTAGGACAAACTTATTGTTGGTGGTGCAATCAATGATTTCTTAGAATATTTTTCACATGAGTTAAATAGTTGTTTCACTTGTTGACAAGTGACATCAGGGAAATGTGATGCCAATTGTGCTGCAGTTTCCTTATTTGATTGATTTTTTGACTTATCATATTCAACGCAAAGTTGACTTCTAATATTTGAAGGAAAGAATCTTCTTTGTCTAAACTTTTGGATTGTACCTTCCGATCTCATAACAATCTTAAAAATTTGTGCTCTCATATCATTTACAAGACACATTCTAGCATGTTCAAATGTGCTTCTATTGTCCTTATGGACTCCTCTTCCTCCTCCTTGGTTTCTATTCAAAATTTTCATTTCTCTATGCTTATGCTCCATTACTTCATTCCTTAAACATCCCAACTTATAAGGACTAATAGAATGTGTCATCTCAAGAGCATGGGCCCCTTGGACATGCATATAAGGAACCATCTCATCTCCTAAACAACAAGAACACAACCACAATAACTCTCTTGCAAGGAGTCCAATCATGCAATGGAAGTGGCTCAAAATGTTTGTCATGAATGAAATGATACCACCATTCAAACTAGATAATATGGTGAAACCGACGTACCTTTTCTCATATGCATATACATTATCACCCCTGCATAGTTGCAGTTGCAACATGTGGAATTATTTATAACACTCCCACATCCTCACCAACTTTTTATTCTTCTCTTCATCTGGTAGGCCTTCAATAACATAGAAACAATACATAAGTTTCAATGAATATGAATAAATACTAAGTTTTATTTTCAAAGTAAATAACACTGAGAACCATTCAACAATAGTCAAAACATAATAACAACATCATTTATTATTAGTCAAGGGCCACATAAAAAATAATTGACATGCTAACATAATTATTAAACCTTTAAAATTCTCTCATGTCGAATGAGGATTTTTTTGATGCCGATCCATCTGATTTCCCATAGTTAAGATCATTGTATTGTTGGATTTTATGATGGTATGGTTCTCCTGAATTACATGGAACACTAATTTTCTCCATCTCCTCCCAAATTTGAACAAATTTTGTTTTCTCCGTGCTTCTAGTTGGATGTACCTTGTCATAATCTTGTGCAATTCTTTGAATTTCATGAAACATCTTCAAAATTGTTATGATCCCAGCATGGAGAGAACAATATACAAGCTTGTCCATTGAGCCAGGAGTCAATTGTAATTGGCACCAATAGTTTTTGAAGGTAGGAATTAGTGAAATACTAAGAAGATTAATTTCTAGTTAAGAACTAATCATGAAAGTGTGTACCTTTTCATCATTTCTTCTATCAATGGGATAGTTCTTCACAATAGTCATCTTTATACCAGATAAGGTTGATTGAATGCTTATAATATGTTCATCTAACTTTTCTTCCCATCCTTTGCTTGGTTCCAAAGTGAGATTCAACTCCTATAGTAAATTTCAAGAACAAAGTTATATTAGGAATGTTTTGGCAAGATATAAACATAAATTTCAAAACTTGTAATAAATATGCATAGCTTACGAGGAGCAATTCTATTGACATTGTATCTCCTTCTTCAATGTTGATTTCATCTGTATCCATGTGTATGGCTTTTTTATGGCATGTGCACCAAGGAAAAAAACTATTTCCCATTGGAGAAACACTATTATTGCATACTAAACTACATATGGCCACTAGATCATGACACTCAAACAAATTAATTTTTACAACCCTTCCATCTACCATAGTGATGCCATCTTCTAAAAGCTTATTTATCTGTTTCATTAATTTCTCCCCATTTTCAGGATCAACATCATGTGCTAAAACATGTCTATATTCTTCTTTTCCATCCCATTTTCCAAGGCTTACACAAGAAATCAAGACATTGTCTTATAGTAACTCAAATAATATCTCACATACCTGCCCACCTCGATCATAATGTACGCGAGAGTCAATACCAAGTCTGAAAGAAACTTCATTGACTATAGTTCCAGAGCTATTTTCAAACTATTCAACCATAAAGGAAGCATATGAATTTACTTGCTTGACCCTAACTCCATATGTGAAGCCATCATTTCTCTCCCAACCCATGTCAATATCCTCAACTTCTTTGCTCCACTTTTTCATTTCGCTACAAACTAATTTTGGATGAACCCCCTTTAGTACACCATGAGCATCAATTATCTTCAGACATTGCAAATCCTTATGAGTCATGCTTGATTCGATAAATACTGAAGCCATGTTCTTCAGCACAAAATCCTTATGAATATTTTCCACAAGAATTGATCGAATTTTATCAGGAAATACATCTAGATGTTCAAGAACATCCTCAATTTTAGATTCTTCATTATAGTTTTTGCTCATTAAGTACCCAATTCCAGCAATAATTGAATTCTCATCTACATCTTCAAGTGATTTTCTATAAAACCATCTCCCAATTTCCTTAAATTTTGTCTTCCCCTCATTTAGTCTATGGTTATACCATCCTGACCGCTTCTTATGATGCAATAAGGATGTCCTTAAGAGGTTTCCTAGTGACATTCTCTTAGCATGCATAGCTTCATTTGTTGAAAACCCTTCTGACATTTCTACTACAACTTGACCAATTGTAGAATTTTTATTTTATGTAGTTGCATTTCTATCCATTTGTTCATGAAATGCAATTATTTCAGTTGTTTCATGTCTTCCAGTTGCATCCAAGTTCCTAAGAGGTTCATGTTCCAATTACTTCCCATTGGGCTCTACGCTTTGATTCCCTTCATTAGTAAATTCAATCAAAGGATACCTAGGTTGTTGAGAAACACAACCTATACTTTACTCAGAGTGATTTGTAACAATAGTAGCATCAATCACTGATCTTTGAGGGGAAAATAGGGCCTCATTCTACAAAACTGGGTTCATTCTTTGGTATAGATTTTTATTTTGCAAATCACTGTTCAATATAATGGCAGCATGTAATGGCACCCTCACATTCTCTGAAACAGAGTTCATCCTTTCATAAATATTTCCACTTTGTGCATTAACATTCCCTTCAACTGAAATTAGAGACAAAAGTTCCCTCTATTGTCCAACAACATTGTTGTTTGTCTTCAGTTGCTTACATTGAGGACAATGAGTTTGAAGAATGACTGGATGATTGCTTGTTGTTTGAGGGAAACATTTGGACTCATTTTGTGGTATGGAGTTCTAATCTTCAAATCCTTGACATTTTCCATGAGCAACACATTGCGTAGTCTTTTTACCTCTAGCACAAGTGAATTGAAGGACAATGTCACATGGTTCCAAAGTTGGAAGTTTTGAGTAATCTACACCCTTATGTTGACCTCTTTTTCAAGGAATATTTTGTTGAGATGGCTCATTTGAATGATCCATTGATGAGCACGGGGGCTTCACTAGAAGGCAATATAATATCACGTTCATTCATATTGGGGTATTAAATAATCATGAAAACCTAAAAATTATATTGCTTATATATTAAGGGGAAAGGGTTTTTTTATTATTTAATGTAACAATACAAAAATACTTTGGGGCCTTTTTTATATGGGCGGGCTGACAAATATCCACCAAATGGAGATGCCGGGATCACGGACAGATGAGAAATTGGGTTGAGGAAAGGCTCAGGCTTACCAATACGTAGGGAAATCGCATCTTGAGGCATGCTTTAGGCCAGGGGTTTTGTGGTGAAGAGGGTTTCCAGTTGATCATAGTCGAGAGACAGTGGTCATTGACAGCCATTTGTCACCAATAACACTCAGCCAGTTGTTACCAATAGCCTTGGGAGGCTCTAAGCCTCCCTGGCCTGTTATAGGCCCTCTATAGGACTTGGGGGATTGAATACCCAACCACTCGTTCCTATTATAGGCCTTGGGAGGTTTATTCAGCCTCCTAGAGCTTGTTAATGGCCCTGGGGGCTTAGATACCTAGCCCACAACAGGCTTAGTCAATGATTGGGGAACTGCAACATGCAATCTAAATGTTGTACTATGTGCATTGGCTCTAGTGACATTCAAGAAGTGATCTCCTATCTCTTCATTAGACCATTAGATGTTTCAAATCATAATTATATGTGGTTGAGTAATTGAATTGTGGGTGAATTAATGTGCATCCACAACATACATCGAAAGAAGCAAGGTGCATTGTAGAATGCATGTGGGGTCATAAGAGGGGTTTCATATCAATATACTAGGTAGAAATATAAAGGGGTATAAAAAATGTTAATGAAAAAATTGATACATACAATCTAGTGAAAATAGGGGTTTTTTTAAATTGGGAAGGCATATTGTGAGGGGATTAAGAAAAATGATTTTGGGAGGTATTTTCCAATATTTAGTGAAATTAGGGGCATTGTTTCATATGCCACGAATGAACGTGCTATGATAATTGTTTATTGAGTGAAGCCCCCGTGTCGATGAGATACTCTGCAAAATAAACAAAAACAATCAATATTGGCATTAGATTTCAGACATAATTTCTCTAATTTAAAAAACTTAAAATATCATAAATGTAATTTACACTCAAATTTTACTTGTAATTTTACACTGCAATTTTACACTCAAATTTTACTTGTAATTTGTGCAAAAAAAATTCAAATTTATGCCATTTTGCACCCTGCCAGAAATGTTATTCACTTTACCATTAACTATTTTTTGAAACAAAGTCTCTATTCAAGGAGATATTTTCCTTCCAAAATAACCATTCATCCTGTTTTGCACCCTTCCATAAAAATGCTCGCCATTGGAAAATTTGGTTAAGTATTGGAAAAAAGGGCTTAAGTAGGCTTGGGAAAATGTCCACCATTTCTCACCTATGAGGGATAATTCTTTTAGGAAAGCATCATCTTGCAGGTGGATGACTTGTGAACGTGACCATTGGCTCATTTTTTTTAAAAAGGTCTTTGGTAAAGAAAGTATTGGCCTTCCAAAACAGACACTCAACCTGTTTTGCATCTAAAACTGGCCTAAATGGCCTTAGGAAAATGCCCGTCATTTCTCACCTTTGAGGGATAACAATTTCCTAAGAGAATAAGTTGGTAGGTGGATGATTTATTCCCTTTAAAATAGACTTCTTTTGAAGCAAAGTCTTTGGTCAAGGATATATTTTCCTTCCAAAACAACCATTCATCTTGTTTTGCACCCTAAAAGAACAATACTTGCCATTGGAAAATTTGTTAAGTATTGAAAAAAAGGGCTTAAGTAGCATTGGGAAAATGCCCACCATTTATCATCTGTGAGGGAATTTGTTTTAGGAAATCATCAACTTGCAGGTGGATGATTTGTGCATTGGACCACTGGCTTAGTTTTTAAAACAAGTCTATGGCCAATAAAATATTGGCCTACCAAAACAACCATTTAGCATGTTTTGCACCTAAAACTGGCCTAAATGGACTTGGGAAAATGCCCGCCATTTCTCATATTCGAGGGATAAAAAATTTCTGAGAGAATAAGTTTGTTGGTGGATGATTTATTCACTTGAAACTTGAATCCTTTTTGAAACAAAGACTCTTGTCAAGGATATTTGTTCCTTCCAAAACATCCATTCAGCTTGTTTTGCACCCTCCCAGAAAATTGCTCGCCACTGGAAAAATTGGTTAAGTATTGATACAAAGGGCTTAAGTAGCCTTGGGAAAATTCCCACTATTTTTGACCTATAAGGGATAAATTTTTTAGGAAAGAATAGGCTTGCAGGTGGATGACTTATGAACATGACTAGTGGTTCAGTTTTGAAAAAAGGTATATGGTCAAGAAAATATTGGCTTGCCAAAACAGCCACTCAGCCTATTTTGCACCGAAAATTGGCCTAAATGGCCTTAGGAAAATGCCCTCCATTTCAAACCCTTGAGGGATTAATTTTGTATGAGAGCATAAGTTTGTAGGTGGATGATTTATTAACTTTGCCATTGACTGATATTTGGAAACAAAGTCTCTGGTCAAAGATATATTTTCTTGTCAAAACAACCATTCATCTTGTTTTGCACCCTCAAAGAAAAATGTTCACCATTGGAAAAATTGGTTAAGTATTGAAAAAAAGGTCTTAAGTAGCATTAGGAAAATGCCCATCATTTATCATCTGTGAGTGAATTTTGTTTTAGGAAAGCATCAGTTTGCAGGTGGATGATTTATGCACTTGACCGCTGGATCAATTTTTAAAAGAAGTCTATGGTCAAGAAAATATTGTCCTGCCAAAATATCCACTCAGCTTGTTTTGCACCTAAAACTGGCCTAAATTGCCTTAGGAAAATGCTCGCCATTTATCACCTTTGAGGGATAATTTTTTTTATGAAAGCATAAGTTTGTAGGTGGCTGATTTATTCACTTTACCATTGATTGAGTTTGAAACAAAGTCTCTGGTCAAGGAGATATTTTCCTGCCAAAACAACCATTCATATTGTTTGGCACCCTCAAAGAAAAATGCTTGCCATTTGCAAAATTGGTTAAGTATTGAAAAAAGGGCTTAAGTAGCATTGGGAAAATGCCCACCATTTCTCATATGTAAGGGAATTTGTTTTTAGGAAAGCATCAGCTTGTAGGTGGATGAAATATGCACTTGACCACTGGATCAGATTTGAAAACAAGTCTATGGTTAAGAGAATATTGGCCTTCCAAAACAACCACTCAGCCTATTTTGCACCTAAAATTGGCCTAAATGGCCTTAGAAAAATGCCCGCCATTTCTCATATTTGAGGGATAATTTTTTTTTGAGAGCATAAGTTTGTAGGTGGATGATTTATTCACTTGAAAATTGACTCATTTTTGAAAAAAATACATTGTTCATGGAGATATTTTCCTGCCAAAACAACCATTCAGCCTGTTTTGCACCATCCCAGAAAAATGCTCGCCATTGGAAAAATTGGTTGTGTTGAAAAAAAAGGCTTAAGTAGCCTTGGGTAAATGCCCACCGTTTTTCATTTGTGAGGGATACATTTCTTAGGAAAGCATCAGCTTGTAGGTGGATGATTTATACACTTGACCATTGGCTCAGTTTTTAAAAAAAGTCTATGGTCAAGAATATATTGGCATACCAAAACATACACTCATCCTGTTTTGCACCTAAAACTGGCCTAAATGGCCTTAGGAAAATGACCACCATTTCTCACCTGTGTTGGATAAAAAATTTATGAGAGAATACGTTTGTAGGTGGAGGATTTATTCACTTTACCATTGATTCATTTTTGAAAAAAAACCTCTGGTCATGGAGATATTTTCTTGCCAAAACAACCATTTTGCTTGTTTTGCACCCTCCCAGAAAAATGCTTGCCATTGGAAGAATTGGTTAAGTGTTGAAAAAAGGGGCTTAAGTAGCCTTGGTTAAGTGCCCACCATTTCTCACCTGTGAGGGATAAATTTTTTAGGAAAGCATCACCTTGCATGTGGATGATTTATGAACTTGACCATTGGCTCAGGTTTTAAAACAAGACTATGGTCAAGAAAATATTGGTCGACCAAAACAACCACTCAACCTATTTTGCATCTAAAAGTGCCCTAAATGGCCTTAGGAAAATGCCCTCCATTTCTCATATTTGAGGGATACAAAATTTATGGGAGCATAAGTTTGTAGGTGGATGATTTATTCACTTGACCATTGAATCCTTTTGGAAAAAAAATCTTTGGTCATGGAGATATTTTCCTGCCAAAATATCCATTCAGCCTGTTTTGCACCTTCCTAGAAAAATGTTCGCCATTGGAAAAATTGGTTAAGTGTTGAAAAATAGGGATTAAGTAGACTTGGGATAAAAAATTTCTCTCCTGTGAGGGATACATAATTTCTAAAAGCATTGGCTTGTAGGTGGATGATTTATGCACTTGACCATTGTGATTGCATTTCATAAAAACATCATTTCCACAAATTAAAACATCATTTCCAAAAATGTAAGGACTCAACCAATCATTTTATATAATCACTGTTAAATTCAGTATTTGGAAATAACAAAAAATTTCATGAGAATTAATTTTCGTTCCTCATATTTTTATTGCAAGGAAATAAAAACAATGAACAATTGATAGGGTTTCCCATTTTTTCATGTCTAGCGCCGTTACACCTAAAATATTACCATCATGAGACTCAGTGTAAACATCCCTAAAGTTTCCTTGACTAAGTCATTAACTTGGAAGAGATGCAAACCCTTTTATTCTAGGTTTTGAGAGGTCGTCGCAGGTTGTCCTCATGCAACCTGCGACGTCGCAGGTTGTCCTCTTACAGACTGCGACAATGTCAATTAATGGACTAAAATAGCTTCTTCGAGCCCATTATCGAAGGTAGCTGATGTGTATCCCTATCCATAGCCTTTGGGGAAGCTGGAATTCAATTCCTAACCTCTTGGAAGGATCCCCTATCTCTCTCCTACCATATCTCAACCCACCCTATCCACTTAGTCCTATATAAGTGAAGCTCACTCCCATTCCAAGGGGAGGAAGTCTATGGTATCTAATTGTTGGTGAAATTAGCTTAGGAGAGATCTCTACTCATCCTTGAGAGATCCATCATCGCTTTGTAGGCTTTGGTATTGGCTTAATCGAAGAAGGATTGCTACGTTAAGTCATTGGTTGTAATCTCTTCATCCTATGTATTTCCCTTTTAATACAGTAATATAAGTGCTTTCCACCAAATATCATTGTGTTAATGATATCTTGTGTAGTTTGCTTCCTTAACTGCTTACTTAGATCTATTATTGTGTAGGTGCATTTTACTACTTGTTTTGTTGTGTTGTCTTGACAGGTTTTGCAGCTTGGATCTGAAGACCATCAAGCTTGGAGCAGCATTCAAGGAGAAAAGATCAGCGATCTAAAGGGTAAGAGAATCTAGTTCCTTGATCTATAATTAGATCTAGGAGAGTTATTTATGTTTTGTACTTATTTGTTCTAGACTCACGTTGAGCTAGGGAGATCAAGCCTTGAGTCCGCTCTTGGTAGATTGTTTGTCAAACAAATATGGCGACCATATTGGGGAAGTGCTTTGTTTAGTTTTCATTTGAATGCCATTTTTTCATTGGATTTCTTTTGAAAGCCATCTTTTAGCTTCCTAAGTCTTTTTCACCATCAGATCTTCACTTTGAAGAGTCTGTAGTCCTCCTATGAGTCTGTACTCACTATTTTAAAACCATTTTATTGCTCATTATTTGGAGATTTGTTCATTCTTGAACTTGGATCTCGCCCGTCGCACCTGGGCAGTGCAACCAGAGCATTGATTTGACCTATGTTTCTTTGTCTTTTGGTCTTTCATCACAACCCATCCACTAGTGTACTGTGAGATCGTTGCTTTTCCCGCACTAGTGACCTGCGATGGTCGCTCTGTGTATACACACAGACTGCGCCGATCTGTCAAAATTTACATGTGGGCATCCCCCTCTATATTTTTTATTTCAGTTTTGGTTTGGTGTGCATACCTCTCTGGGCTGCAAGATCCAATCAGAGACCCTTTTGATCAATGTGTTGAAATTGTTTGGTTTTTGTGTGAGTTGTATTGGGCCTCATTTCTTGACAAGCTTAAGCTTGGTAGTGGTGAATACTTCGAGTTCCCCCATCTTCATCCACTTAGCCCTATCATCACCTCTCTCCTCACCTGATCTAATCCTTGCATTGGATCCAATCCCAAACTCCCTTTTTACACTTGTCATTTAGCTTTGTTTGCTTTTAGTTGTTTAATTGAGTGTTTTGAAGTGTTTTCAGTTCATATGAGTTGTTGTCATTTTCTGAGAATTTCCTGAGTATTTAGAGTGCTAAAAATCAACTTTCTTTTCAGTTATCAATGCTTAGAAATAAAATTATTATCAAGTTATTATCTTGGCATATCATTGGAAAATTGAAGGTGCATCATTTTACTGTTTTCAAGTACATTTGAAAATTATTGTAGGATTTGCTTCATGCATTGGAAACTGTCATTCATTAATATTTTGGAAAAGTTTGAGGATAATTAATCATTTGTGCTTTTCGAGAATTATGAATCATTCATTTTCTCGAAAAAATTGAATGATATCGATTTTTTACAAAAGTAATTCCATGTTTGAAGAAATTGTATGCATTCTTGATTTTTTATGCTTTTAAGCCATTGCAGTGAAATTGAAAAGTTAGAGTGCTCTAGATAGGAAATTTCTCTCTTTTCATCTCTTAAAGTTTTGATTTGAAAAGACAAAAGAAAATGTTTGGATTTGGTTGTCATGCTTGTTTATTTTTTGAGTTTTTCTTAAAATCGGAAAAACAAAAAGAGTATTTTTATCAAATTTGGTAGATTTTGGGATTGTTTTGCATTGTGTTGCTTTTGTAAAATCACTTGGAAAGAAATTTATCCTTCCCATACATAGAGTTAATCAAAAGAAAAAAATACCTTTTGCATGTAGTTAGGGCCTGCATTACGTTTACGATTATGTACTCACCTCATGCATTCACCTAACTGTCCAGATAAAATTAACGGTAGAACTAGGGTAAAAATTTTAGTAACTTGTGTGTTAAGTTAGAGATGTGTTCCGACGTCGTAAAACGTAGCAGCTGTCGTTACTTTCCAACACTGTATTCTGGGGGTATTGTAGTCTTCCACGTACTTATCAGTATATCAAAGCTCTTTCATGTACCAACCAGGTATATCGAAGCTCTTTCACGTACCCACCAAGTAATTCGTGTGCTTAGCATATATCAAAAGATGTTTCACGTACTTGGCATATATAGAAAGGTGTTTCACATACTCGGTAGTATATAGGAAGGTATCGTGCCGTATAGTTGTGCATTAGATAGCACCACTACAGATTTGAGCTCCCACGTACCTTGCATATATCAGGAGACACCATTACGATTCCTGAAACCAACTAAGTCAACCATTTGGCCATCTTGGTAGAGCAATACACCGAGAACAACACTCGGTGAGATTACTATGCATGTACCGTCCAGGTAATCAGGTATTCAGGCAAGGGTACGGTCCTAATCCTCGTTGTCGCATTTTACTGTTGTACCCTGCGGTATATAGATATTTGTGAAGCCTTGACAATCTTGTGAGGTTCTAGACTTTTGAATCCACTCCTATCACATAAGTTTGCTTGCAGCCTTAGTTTGTGTAGGATTTTTCTGGATTGCTTTTCTTTTGTTTAGCTTTCCCTAGGAGAAACTTTTTGTTTCAATCACTCTGGCTGAATTTCCTTGGAGAAGGTCCCGTAGGATTCAGAACTTGCCACCCGAATATTCCCTTAACCAGGAGGTAATTTTGTGGGTAAGAATGGACCCACAAGCCACGGTCGTGTCACCCGAATTAGAAAACCCCACTTTGAATGTTGGAGCACATATGTTTCCTCCATATTCACCTACTTACCATCCCCCGCAGGGTGAAGAGGCACAAAATTCTACTTCACAAGACCTACCTTCCATTTTACCGGGAGAGCCTAGATCGGTGGAATGGTTAAATTCACCCAAGGACAGCCCTGCAGCAGCTATTGGTCCAAAATCAGCTTATTGGGAATCATCTCTAGGACACCTAGTGGCTCATTTTGTTGTTGCATCCCCACCTAGTTGGGATACTCTCGACGACCGCATGGCACCTTATCATGAACAATTGACTCGATTACGTGCTATGGGTGAGGAGTTTCGAAGACGAAGTCTTCTACGAAGGGTGGAAGACCCGACGTTACCTCCTTATCACAATCCCTATGATTCACCGGAATCATCCACACAACACGTGACCACTTATTGATCTAGTCAACCATCGACTCCTTCACATGTATCTCCTAGACAGGAGACTAGTCCTATACCTCAAATGACCCAATCTATTGAAGGAAAATAGTCCAACACACTTGTTACTACCACGGTTACATTACCCATTCCTTCCCCACCACAAAACACTCGGGGAGGATACTCCTTACCCCCTACCTTCCTTACCAGTGACGTTAATCCTACGGTAGATAATCAACAACCCGTGTTGGGTCAACCTTTACTTAGTGGTCAGCAAGTTGTTGCTGGGGGGAAACCCCCATCTCTTAACCATAATACTACAGGAGGAGTTCCCATCGGTCCTTCCGTTGGAAATTCCTTACCTCTTGGACCTTCCACTATGGGATTATCCCATGTTGGGGGACCGTCCAATGTAATTCAACCACCATTGTGTCAAGCGTATCCAGTTTATCTTATCCCTGTGTTGGGACAACTCAATCCCGGAAACGCACTCTTTGGGGTACCCTACCCCATAAATCCATACACTCTATAGGGACAGCAAAATGTTTTACAACATGGACCCCCACCTACAGTCCCTCAAGTCCCTCCACCCCCATTTGGCCCACCCCCACCTCCCATTGGAGGCGATGGGACCCCACATAACTCTGGAGGAGGCAAACCTCTACCTTCCAATGGAGGACCACCTCATTCTGGCCATCATGGCCCAACACCCCCTCGCGGTGGGGGTAGGAGGCCCTCCCCATTCAGGCGGAGGCGGAGGACCACTCCCCTGGGTGGTGGAGGACCTCCAACTCATGGTGGAGGACCATCCCACCCTGGTGGTGGTGGCGAAGGACCATCCCATCCTAGTGGTGGTGGTGGAGGACCACCCAGCTATGGTGGTGGTGGTGGAGGACCACCCTACTATGGTGGAGGTGGTGGAGGAGGCCCTTACTCTTTCGGCGGCGGCAGTGGACCACCACCCCCTCCCGGCAGAGGTGGTGGAGGACCACCCTATTTCGGTGGTGGTGGCGGACCACCACCTCCTCCCGGCGGAGGTGGTGGAGGCCCATATTATCCTGGCGACCGAGGCGGGCCCCCACCTTATGGTAACGGGCCACCTTATTATGGTAATGGACCACCTTTTTATAGTGGTAGACCTACTTACAGTCTAGGCAGCACAACCCCTTACGGTCAGTTTCCTCTGGGAGCACCTTATACCCAATCGATTCAAGGTCCTACTAGTCCATACATGCCTTATCAGTACTATTAGTACCCCCAGCTGAACCATCAGCTTCCATTTTTGGCTACTTTGGACTTACCCAACTTGTCTCGTCTGACGAATGATCCCATTTTCCATGGGCATAACTGGCCACCCATTCCGGTTAAGTTACCATTAGATATCCCCAAATTTGATGGCAAACCTGGTGAGGATCCTAAAAACCATGTGATGACATACCATCTATGGTGTTCATCCAACTCCTTGATGGACGACTAGATCCGTCTTAGCTTATTTCAACGGACTCTCACAAGCCCAGCTGCCAAGTGGTACATTGAGCTACCACCCAATTCTTTTCCCAATTTTTGATCTCTTGCTATGTCATTTTCGACCCACTTCCAGTTGCCCATTCGCTATGAGACTGGTACGGACTTATTGACCTCCCTTCACCAGAACACTGCCACTCATATTTCATATCATATTCATGAATGGCGGTGAAGACGATGTCTTATTAAGGCTCATATTCTCGACCAACTCTTAGCCAACTGGTTTACAAAGTCACTTCTACCCATCGTAGCTCGAGACGTAGCTATGGGAGGAGATGTCATCGAGGAACAGGCTATTTCCCATACCCATTACTTAGACCTAGTCTATGCTCAATCTAGCACATTGTATGAAATTGTTCCTGACGCACCTCGGCCTACGTACGATCCCGTGAAACCACCCAAGGGACCACAAACTAATGGCATCATTGGTTCCCTTGCCTCCAAGCCTTCTATTCAAAATGGTGGCTCATCGAACCCTAAGGTTCTTCCCCATCACCACCACAAGATGGAAACAACACTACCAAGTCCACCACTCCTGCTTCCACCGAAGAGGTGAATTCTATGCAATCAGCTTCATCTCCGAAGTCTGGTGGTAAGAAGAAGAACAAGGGGAAACCTAATAAATATTCTAACCAACAGGAGCCCACTCAGGAAGACACCAAACAGATGAGGAAGTTAAAGTATCCTTGTTTGTTGTGTGGTGGAGACCATTTCTCAAAAGAATGTCCCCACCGAGACAAAGTTCAAAAGTTTCTTAAAGGAAACTCTACTACTACAGTTCTGAACGATCCCTTCCCCACTCAAAACCAGCAACTCATTGCACACACCTCTCCTTCCAAAGGAGAAGCATCCTCCACCATGCATGTTCTCATGAAGCGTAGTGAGACTATCAACTTGAACACCCGTTATCATTCGTATGACTCCGTATGGGAAAAAGAACCCATTGGAAGTAATACTAAAAAAGCTTCCACTTCGATTCCCGATGTCACCATACCAACTACTTCTCTCACCATTGAGAAGCCCACTTTCGAGTCAGTGTTGCATCCGCCTAAGAGCACAGTTAGAAAATCCATTTTCAATCCTAATGCTCGGGATGCTCAGAACTACAATATCGTAGAGGACCTGGCATAATCCCCTTGTGCTATGTCGACGCTCGAGGTCTTGCAAAACTATCCTAACCAGCGCAAGACTCTCTTTGCTACCATCGGTGCGGTTGATCTGGATTCATCGAATACCATTATGTTCGGGCTGGAATACTTCAAACCGAGGCTTTCCCATCAATTGGAATTTCAAGTTGCCACAAACATCGCTGGGAATACAATCCATCGTATCGTCTTGTACGAAGGTGCCTCTACTTCAGTCATGTCAATCTCGTGTTGGAGAGCCATTGGCTCTCCCGAGTTGAACCATTCTCCTACCACTTTGAAAGCATTCGACAGATGTGGCTTTCAACCTCATGGGCTGTTACAAGATTTAGAAGTCGAGTTGGAGGGCAATACTGCAACCATTAACATGGAAGTGGTCGTTGCCCTGTTAGATTACAACATTCGGCTTGGTCGTAATTGGTTTTACTCCATGAATGTGGTCGCATCACTTGTCTTATGCATAATACAATTCCCTCATCAAGTGCGAATTATTACTGTTGACCAACTGGATTTTTGCACACCTAACACCGCTACTCATCCGGGTGAGAACATTCCATTACTTGGAGAATCTTCGCATCAGTATGAGAGCGTGGGGGTTGTCCTCATTAAGGACTCATCCCTTATGGGTGTTTTTCCTACTTCGGATCCCCCAAATCATGTTTCCACGGTGAACATGATCTCCTTGCGGATTTCATCTATCCCCAACTCCACTGATTTATGGCTTGTACCTGATGAAGCCACCACACACCTGATTGGAGACACTATGCCTCTTTCACCCACCGAACTCACATACGAGGCTATCCAATCAACTTCAGAGGACCACTTAGCTGTGGCCTCCACCTCCTGTTCTCTACAGCGGGCATCATCCCTACCCGATCCTCTACTGCGGACTTTTCCTTTTGACAAGTCCATTATGGAAATCATGAGTGCGGATGATCCTCCGTGGGAAGACCTCTACCATCGGTCGTCTTTCCTTCCTTCATTGGATACTGTAGAGAACAACATTAGCACCATCTTTACACCAGATGTCTATCCTTGCTCTCAGTCCTTGATACTCACGTGTAAAACGAACTCTGAAGGCAACTTGGCCAACATTGAACCTACCATTTCGATCGACATATCGGTTACACCTGGTGTAGTGGATGTTGATGTATTTGTAACTTCAAAATGTATTTCATATATGTATATTGTATTCCTATAGAGATTTTATTATTCCTCTATACGGAAGTGTTTGTACTCCTATAGAGATATTATTATTCCTCTATACGAAAGTGTCGTCATTTATATTGTAAGTGTCGTAACTTATACTTGATGGGTTATTAGACCACCTTGTTGGGGTCGGCCCTGTATAAGTCATGTGGGTTAAAGGGTTATTAGGCCACCCTATTGGGGGACAACCCTGTCAGCATTATGTTATGTGGTTAAGTTAAGGCCGACCTAGTAAAGGTTATTAGGCAAGTCAAGTCAAGTATAAATAGAGTGCGGGAGGCACTCTATTTGATCATTCACTTTCTCACTCACACACTCATTGAAGAGTGGCGCACTAGTGGAGGAGGAGAAGCTGCTGCTAGGAGGACTATATCTTGTACTTGGGTTGTATCATTGCTCTATCTATCTCTGAGGAAGTTGCGGGGTTTTTCACCTTCTTGGTTTTTTCCCCGATGAAACTCTGTGTCTCTTATGTGCTTGCATTATTGTGTCCATGATTGATATGTTGTAGATATGCTGTACATGTTATTCTATCAGTTAAGATCCTAGATTAGATTGAAATTTCTGAAAAACTAACATGGTATCAGAGCTAGCCTAAAATAAGGCATGGTATGGCATTTATGACACTTGTTGCACTTGCAAAGCTAGGGCTTGATATAGCAAAAACCAGTCATCGTAGCACTTTTGCTATAAATACATTTTAGGGAAGTTTCAAGATATTAAAATCTTGTAGGTCGAATATAAGATCCCCATGTACCTTGCTTCCGAAGGAGAGCCTCTAATTCATTGTACTTTCAGATTTATGATCTGTACAATATAGGGTTTTTGCCTCTTCTAGATCTAAGTCATAAACAGGTGACCTAGGAAAAAAGGTCACAACTTGGGCTAGGAAGATCCAAATGAAATTTCATAAAATGTGGAAGGTAGGGAACGGATTGTACTTTCACAAGTATGATTTCTAGAGGCCGAAATTAAACTAGTGACACATGGCACTCCATACAAGTTCGCTCTCCTGTTTTATCTCATAAATAGGTCACATTGCGACACTTGGCATAACTCTCTCTTAGATAATCCATTTGAGGTCATACCTATGGGGTTGGAAAGCTAACAGGTCAGGCCACCACAAGAAGAATTTTTAGACACACAAGAAGAATTTTTAGACCCTGTAGATCTGAAATTTCAGAGTTACACTAGAAACAATCAAGTGCATATTTCTGTCAAAACAGAACTGGTTTTTGAGCACCTTCATTCATGGCTTCGAGAATTTAGGGTTTTGGAGAATGTTGGAATTTTTTGTATCGGAGACCACGGCTGGATTCTCATCATCGAAATCAAAATTTAGAGACCAAGATCAAATTTTTTGGTTGGGCAGAAGGCCGGGCTTGATCAAACCCTAGTTCAGGACTTTGATTGGAAAGGTGAAAAATTAGGGCTTCTTCAAAAATGGGAATTTTTTAAATTTGTGACCATAGCTAGAAGCTCCTTGGAAAAATCGAATTTTAGAGCTTTGGATCAAACTATTTGGTTGGGTGAAGCTCCGGGAAACTCAAACCCTAATTCAGGGGCCTCCCTAGTGAATCCAGAAGATTGAAAAGCAAATTTTAAGGGTGAAACTTTGCAGTTTTCAAATTATGAGTATACTAGGTTGATCAGCTCATCAAGGTGCATCTTTCTATCCTTTCAGAAGTTTGAAATTCAAAGTTTGAATCTTTAGGGTTTCCCTGACAAACCCTAATCCAACTCCAGATCTAGTTCTGCAAATCAAGTGGATTGGGTTAATCCTAGAAGAGAATGGATTGGTCACCTGCATAAGTGAAGAAGTTCCAGTTTCATAGGGAGATGAGGCTAAGGCCTTACATAAGAAGATTACAAGCAAACTCGACAGGTATGACTTACGGGTATGTTTTGAAATCTGTTCATGATTAAGTTTATGATATGTTTGTCTTCATTAAGATTAGTACAATCTTGATTAATTTTAGACTTGTCGTATCACCTTAGTAAAAATATGAACGCATGATAGAAGGTATTCATTGATTAGGGTTTTGACACTTATGATTGTACTAATGCATTGTGGTGTTGTATGAGGTTGATGTTGTCCGCTAACATGAAAGGTACATCAAGAAAGACAAATCATGTTCTAGTTCAAGAACATATGACCGTGGTGACATGAAGACAAAGATTCATCCATTGTCATGGATCACATAGAAGATCTACTTACGAGGTATGTATAACTTGGTTCTATAATGGTTAACTTATGAGATATGTAGGTTACTAGCACAAGTCATTGAAGAGAACAAGAAGACAGTATGCGGGTATGTTAGACATAACTAGCTAGCATGCTAATCCAGGTATGTTTTTCCTATATCTAGTTAGAATCCTAACTTTTGTTAGGATCTCTTATATAAGTATACATGGCATGATTGATAATGATTATTTATGAAGTTAGAAATTTATCATGGGTTTAGGCATATTATGCTTCTTACTTTGATTGATGATATGACTAACCAGAAAAGTCCTATGGTCAAATAGGAATATTCATGAGTAAAAGAATTGTGATAAATTATCTGTGTATGAAATGATCTTGACCATACATGTTTAAGATTATTGTGTTTTGATAGTATTAAGATTATACTAATGAATGTATGATTATGTATGAGATCTCGAGGATAACACTATGATGAGACTAGTAAGTATGCATAGTGATCGAGGATGGATATAAATTCAAAGACAAGTAATCCAGGAAGCAAAGATCAAGAGGGAGCACACTCCAGTAGTTCCTGTAAGGAAGAAAATATTGAGAGGGAGTCCACCCTACAACCAAACAAAGATAAGTATTTAAATTATCATTTCTTGCATACTTGTTTGTTTAAATAATATTGCTCAATGATGTCTATGCTTATGTTCCTAGACTTAGGGTGTGTATTATGCATATTAGAATAATTGAATTAATGAACAGTATACTACTAATATGCATGTGGTGGGTAAGTGGCCTATGGCACTGTACAACATTCCATTGCTACTTATATAGAATGAAACCTCTTTGCTGACATGTTGGGAGTTGTGCACACTCTTAACAATGTTCTGGTAGAGATTGGAAGGCATCTAGAAAGTTACAGGATATGGATAAATGTTGTATTGAAGCATTGGATAAAATAATTGCATGATTGTATGACATATTTCTTTATGTGTAAGAATTTTTTTCTAAAAACTATGAGATGTTTCTAATCATGCAATTTAACTTGTTTTGTAGGAAAGATCGTATACCATCACCTACAAAAGAAGGACTACAACATTTGTTCCAATAGCGAAGTTCAAACTATCTATTGAAGATATTGAAGAATCTGAAGTTCCCAGGATACGGGATACAGTAAAAGGATGCCATGGTCGAGAAGTACCAATCGATCATGTTTGGGATGTGGTCCCAATACCTGAAGGGAAGTTTGTTGTGACTTCCAAGTGGATCTATAAGATCAAGCATGCTGTAGATGGTAGCGTGGAGAAATACAAAGAGAGGTTTGTAGCTCGTGGCTTCTCCTAGAAAGAGGGATTAACTATGAAGAGACTTTTGCACCTGTAGCCAAGTACACTTCCATCAGATCAGTACTTGCTCTGGCTGCAGTGATGAAGTGGAAGATACACCAGATGGATGTAAAGACAGCTTTCTTGAATGGTGTAGTCGAAGAGGAAATGTATGTGGAGCAACCACTCAGTTTTGAGACATATGACAGGGAGTCATATGTGTGCAAGTTGAAGAAATCCTTGTATGGCTTGAAGCAAGCTCCTAGGACTTGGTATGGTAGGATAGATAGCTTTCTATCCAGTTTGGGATTTACCAAGAGTAAAGCAGATTCCAACCTTTACTACAAGGTTGAGGAAGGCAATCCTGTGATACTACTTCTGTATGTGGATGACCTGTTTGTTACAAGTGAGGATGGATTGATTGCCTGTACCAAGAGGAAGCTTGCTGCCAAGTTCAAGATGAAGGAATTGGGGATGATGCACTATTTTCTAGGCATGGAGGTGTGGCAGAGTGCAGATGGGATCTTCCTTGGACAAGGGAAGTATGCAATAGAGATCCTGAAGAGGTTCGGGATGATGGACTGCAAGGCCATGGCCACACCTATGGCACCGAACCTGAAGCTTCTGTGTGATGCTTCATCTGAGTCGGTTGATGTCACGATGTATCGTCAGATGATTGGGTCCTTGATGTGCCTGACGAACACGAGACCATATATTTTCTTTGCGGTGAACACATTGAGCCAGTTCTTGACGGATCCCAGAGGTGTTCAGCTAGTTGCGGTAAAGCATATTCTGAGGTACCTGAAGGGTACAATTGATTATGGGCTCGAGTATGATGCGAATCAAAAGTTTAACCTACAGGGTTATGTTGATTCAGACTGGGCAAGTAGTGCTGCAAATAGGAAGAGCACATTTGGGTGCTGCTTCAATATGGGATCAGGTGTGATCTCTTGGTTTAGCAGGAAGCAGTCCTGCATAGCACTGAGTACAGCTGAGGCAGAGTATGTTGTTTGGCTAGTTGTGAGGCAGTATGGCTGAGGAAGCTATTATCAGAGTTATTTGATCTAACGTTGGATGCTACTAGTATCTTTTGTGACAACCAGAGTTGTGTGAAGATTTCTGAGAACCCAGTGTTCCATGACAGGTCGAAGCACATTGAGATCAAATATCACTATATCAGTGATATGGTGCAGAGAGGAGCAGTGAAGCTCTTGTATGTTGCGACGGATGAGCAGGTTGCAGATGTACTGACGAAACCACTAGCTAGAGTGAAGTCTGAGTACTTTAGAGAGAGGCTTGGTGTTCTTCAGATTGACGACACTTCGAGGAAGAAGTGATGGACACATTTGCAGGAGCCATTCCAAGCATGGTGAGAGGAGGATCCTTCCCATGGCTGTGGATATAAGCATTGTGTGATGAGTATCAGGACGATGCTCCAGTTACTGCTCTGTATGCATCATGTTGGATGCTTGTTATGATCAGTTGGATCATGTATATGTGTATGCATCATGTTGGATGCTTGTTATGATCAGTTGGATCATGTATTTGTATATGCATCATGTTAGATGCTTGATATGATCAGGTGGATCATGCATTTGTATATGCATCATGTTGGATGCTTGATATGACCAGGTGGATCATGTATTTATGTATGTATCAGGTGGATGCATTGTATGATCAGGTAGATCATGTACTTATGTATGTATTAGGTGGATACTTGTATGATCAGGTAGATCATGTAATGATATGTATCAGGTGGATCATTTATTTGTGTATGTATCAGGTAGATACATTGTATGATCAGGTGGATCATGTATGATGATATGTATCAGGTGGATACATTGTATGATCAGGTGGATCATGTATTTGTGTATGTATCAGGTAGATACATTGTATGATCAAGTGGATCATGTATGATGATATGTATTAGGCAGATACATTGTATGCATGGTATGATCAGGTTGATCACAGATGATGAGTATCGGGATGATGCTCTGGATGATATGCATCAGGATGATGCTATGATGATGATCAGGATGATCACAGATGACGAGCTTCAGGATGTTGCTCCAGATGATATGCATCAGGATGATGCTATGATGATGATCAGGATGATCACAGATGACGAGCTTTAGGATGTTGCTCCAGATGACATGCATCAGGATGATGCTATGATGATGATCAGGATTATCATAGATGACGAGCTTCAGGATGTTGCTCCAGATGACATGCATCAGGATGATGCTATGATGATGATATGGATGATCACAAATGACAAGCTTCAGGATGTTGCTCCAGATGACATGCATCAGGACGATGCAGTGATGATGATCGAGTTGATCATGTATACATTAGGATGATGTATGTTGAGTATCAAGTTGATACTCTGTGGCCGTGGATAGGTTGTGCAGGTAGCATATAAAAGGTCCTTTAAAATATAGATAGGTCGAGCGGTGTGCTTGTAACAGCTTGGGATGCTCTATCGAGATCCATACAGGTAGAGCAGTGTGCTCATAACATCCTGGGATGCTTTGAGTAGGTTTTGCTATAGTTTCGCATAGAAAAGATCCTTTAAAATCCAGACAGGTAGAGTGGTGTGCTCGTAATAGCCTGGGATGATCTATCGAGATCTAGACAGGTAGAGCGGTATGCTCGTAACATCCTGGGATGCTCTGAGTAGGTTTTGCGAAAGTTCACATAGAAAAGATCCTTTAAAATCCGGACAGGTAGAGCGGTGTGCTCGTAATATCTTGGGATTCTCTATCTAGATCCGAACAGGTAGAGCGGTATGCTTGTAACATCCTAGGATGCTCTGAGTAGGTTTTGCAAAAATTCACATAGAAAAGATCCTTTAAAACCCGGACAGGTAGAGCGGTGTGCTTGTAATGTAATGTCCCTTGTTAGGAATTTTATCAAAATGGCAATTTTTCACTTTTTTTCCTAGTTAGACCTTTGACTAGTTTTGATCTCTAGGTCCCAAATTTGCCCCAAATGATCCCAAATCTTCTGAGAAGATATATGAATGATATTAGAACATAAATATGTGTTTCAGGGATGCCTTTGGACCTTTAAAATACTTCTGCAAATCCTCTTTCAATTCTGGTCAATGTAGGTAACTTTACTAGTGATTTCCCTTTAACTAGTATTGGTCTCTAGGTCTCAAATTGACTCCAAATCCCTTCAAATATTCAAGGAAGGGGTATGAATGATATTAGTACTTGAATATGATGTTTAGGGATGAAATATGGTCACCAAAATACCTCTGCAAACTCTCTTAAGATTCTGGACCAAGTATGCAATTTTACTAGTAATTTGGGGTTCAAATCCCCCTAAGGTAAGTACTGAAAATGGCTTCCCAAATGCCTCCAAACCCACTCAAATTTATGAAAAGAGGTATGTAATGTGTTAATTATTTTATTAAAGTCTCATATGCACCATTAATGTATTATTACAACTATTCTCACCCTCTCCCATTCAACTGCAAAAATCCCCAATTCGACCCTTGGGGAAATGACACTATTTCACCTCCCAATACAACTAAACTGAGTAAAAATGCTTCAAATGCTCAATTACAGTACATGAAACTTGTAGAAGACATCCATGGAAGTATATTTATCACAAATATATCAAAGAATCATCCATTCATTCGAAATCATCATCAATACATTGGCTCACAACAAGGTAGTGGGGAAATGGCATTGTTCTTCCATTAAAAATGAGATTT
This sequence comes from Larix kaempferi, assembly GCA_027924585.1. Lineage (NCBI taxonomy): Eukaryota > Viridiplantae > Streptophyta > Pinopsida > Pinales > Pinaceae > Larix > Larix kaempferi. Next base: position 34,536,870 of record BSBM01000372.1, read on the forward strand.
ATACATTTCTACTTGGAATTTCGACCTGAAACTTTTTGGAGATGAATAAAAGAGTATTTAATTCATATCACAAAATAAATGGGGCATTAAAAGCTTCCCCAAAGAGTACAATAGCTCACCAAAAACGCCCTCCCTCAAGGATCAAGAATATGCCATCAAAACTGGAAATGGTTGAAGGAGTGAGCTGCAATAGAAGAAACCATGAGCTTCCATGTAGCTTACACCTGCAAATAAAGACTCCATTAAATATCCAAATGAAAGGTCTGAATGGCCTTTCCAATTACCAACTTGGATGGGAATCTTTCACCCTCGAAATTGGCTAAGGCAAGAAACTAGTCATCCACTAGCTCTCCCTCTTCACAAATGCAATTGCAAATTCTACAAATGATCAAAAGCTATTCTCATACTTTATTTCTACATTTTATAACCAAAATTAGCCTTCTAAGGGTCGAAATCCTCTTAATAGATTCAATAGATTTCCATTTAGGAAATATTCCAGATTTGCCACTTGTCTCCTAGTTCCAACCTTCCATCTTCTCCCAAATTCGATTTTGAGTCTCTTTGGCTTCTCCAACTCCCAAATTCGCCTTCCTTGAGCCTATTTTTGGGGCTGACATGTCATAGTGGTCAGATGTCAGAGGTCAGGTCTGCAATTTGTCATAGTTGTCATAGATTCTCCATCATTGGTGTCATAGGGGCTAGGGAATCTAGCCCAAGTGTACACAAACTTCCACTTTGACTCTTTATCTTCCATGGAGGTTACCAATCCTTCCCAATTCGACCTAAGATGATAAATGACATGTGTTATGACTTACCAACTCACCCAAGAGTGTTCACATTCCCATTAATTCGAATTTGCAAAAGAGAGATACCATGTATTATGAAAAATTAAGCTAGTGTGGGTCCCACATCCTCCATATGTCTCCAAAACCATTTGTCACCTAGGATTTCTCTTGAATTTCTTTATTCACTCTATTTATTAAATACTTGAACCCTTCTAATGTCTAAACATCATTTATTATCCCTCTTATTCCAAATCCCAAAGCTTCCACCCCAAACCTAGGAAACTAGTAATTTTCCTCCTTGGCAATTATTTGACCCTTAACATCAATTTTACAAAATCTAATGAATATGGCTAATGTGATCAGGCCATTGTGACCCAATTCCAAATTTGGGACATGACACGTAACAGCCTGGGATGCTCTATCGAGATCCAGACAGGTAGAGCGGTGTCCTCGTAACATCCTGGGATGCTCTGAGTAGGTTTTGTGAAGGTCAACATGTAAAAGAACCTATAGTCTGTGCTAGGTTTTGTTGACGCATGTAATCAGTCCTAGGTTCCACAGTATGGCCAATGATGATGAAGACCTATAGGTGGTGGGCCTACATCCAGTATGAAAAAGGACTGGCTCTGTAGAACTTCCTATGACGAGTAGATTGGAGATTGATTGAGATAGCAACGGTAGTGACGATGACGATGATTCGAGGACGATGATTTGATGATGATGATCCAGAGAAGAAGACTTGTGCTAGCAAATTTGTGTCGAGAAATACCTTCCTAGTTAAGAGGGAGTGTTGATGTATTTTTAACTTTGGAATGTATTTCAGATATGTATATTGTATTCCTATAGATATGTTATTATTCCTCTATACGGAAGTGTTTGTATTCCTATAGAGATGTTATTATTCCTTTATATGGAAGTGTCATCATTTATATTGTAAGTGTCATAACTTATACTTGATGGGTTATTAGACCACCTTGTTGGGTTCGGCCCTGTATAAGTCATGTGGGTTAAAGGGTTATTAGACCACCATATTGGGGGTCAGCCCTATTAGCATTATGTTATGTGGTTAAGTTAAGGCCGGCCTAGTAAAGGTTATTAGGCAAGTCAAGTCAAGTATAAATAGAGTTCGGGAGGCACTCTATTTGATCATTCACTTTCTCACTCACACACTCATTGGAGAGTGGCACACTCGTGGAGGAGGAGAAGCTGCTACTAGGAGGACTATCTCTTGTACTTGGGTTGTATGATTGCTCTATCTATCTCTGAGGAAGTTGCGAGGTTTTTCACCTTCTTGGTTTTCCCCGGTGAAACTCTGTGTCTCTTGTGTGCTTGCATTATTGTGTCCATGATTGATATGTTGTATATATGCTGTACATGTTATTCCCTCAGTTCAGATCCTAGATCAGATTGAAATTTCTGAAAAACTAACAGTGGAACACATTCGTTGAGGCCAGAAGTGTTCCCCTGAAGAAATCACAACGTTTACGACCTTGTTCAAGCAATTTCGAGACGTGTTTGCTTGGACTTATGAGGAGATGCCCATGATAGACCCCGCTATTGTTTCACACATGATTCAAACCTATCTTGACACTAAACCAGTCCGACAAATTTGCGACCGGTGCACCCCCGAAATACTGCGGAAATCAAGGCAGAGATTGAAAAGCTCTTGAAAGATGGTTTTATTTACCCTATCTCGTTGACAGAATGGATCTCAAACATCATCCCTGTAGCTAAAAAGCAGGGTACCATTTGTGTCTACGTCGATTATTGAGATCTCAACAAGGCTTGTCCCAAGGACAATTACCCGACTCCCTTTATCGACCAGATCATCGACAACTGTGTGGGAAGTGTCATCTTTTAATTCATGGATGGATTTTCCGGCTACAACAAAATTGAGATCCATCTGTCCTTGGGATGCGTTTGATTATATCAAGCTTCCTTTTGGTCTTAAAAATGTTGGTGCCAGATTCCAGCAGGCCATGTCGTATTCCTTTCACGATGTGAAGGACTTTGTGGAACCTTAATTGGATGATCTACCTACCCACTCACGGCAGCACGAGTACCACATTGATCATCTGATAACGGTTTTCCTCAGATGCAGGCGGTATAACATCCGCCTAAACCCTCACAAGTGCATCTTCTGCATCGAGTCTGGACGACTCCTCGGTTTGATAGTCTCAAAAGATGGGATCCGCATTGATCCCCTGAGGGTGGCAACCATCATCGCTCTTCCACCTCCCACCAACATAACGGAACTTCAAAGTTTGCAAGGGAAGGAAACTTATTTAAGGATTTTTGTCTGTAATTTCATGCAAAAGACACAGGGCAACATGAGATTAATGAAGAAAGATGTCCCATTCATATGGGATGACCAAGCTCAACAATATTTTGAAATCTTAAAACATGCTATCACGCATGCCCCTGTGCTCCAGCCGCCTAATTACTACAAGGATTATATCCTTTATCTTGCTGCTTCTGCCACCACGATCGCCATGGTCTTGGTCCAAGAAGACAACAATGCCCAGGAGCATGTGATATACAGCGCAAGTAAGGGTCTCATTGATGCCGAAACTCGTTATTCACATGTCAAGAAACTCGCTCTTGCGGCAGTCATTTCCGTCCAAAAGTTGCGACATTACATCTTGCTTCGCACCGCCACCATCATTGCCGATTCAAACCCCATGTACCACATTTTGACACGTCAGGTGCTTGGGGGAAAGTATTCACGCTGGATTGTGATACTGCAAGAATTTGATCTCCTTTTTGAAAAGGATAAGTCAAAAAATTCTTTGGTGTTTGCTGAGCTAATCTGCGATCTTCCCCCGGCTGATGTCGATTTTGAGCCTAATGATTCTCTTCCAGATGAATCATTGTTCCTCATCAACACATCTGATCTGTGGTATGGAGATATCACTTTATATCTTTAGACCCAACGTTTCATCCCCCAACTCTTGCGAGACGACCGTCGTCGCATACGTCACCATGCAAAGTATTATCTAATCATCAACGATACTTTGTATCATCGCGGTATCAATTCTATCGTTCGATGTTGTCTCACTCATGAAGAGGCTGAACACATTATAAATGACTGTCACATTGGGGCGTGTGGTGGTCATCTCTTTGGGATGGCTATAGCCCAGAAGATACTTCGTGCAGGATATTTTTGGCCATGTATCTTCAAAGATTGTATCGAGACCGTCAAAAAATGTCCTCCATGCTAGCACTTCCAAACTAAGAAGCGCACCCACCCCGCCTCGTTACACCCGGTTATTGCCGTTGGCCCCTTCACTAAATGGGGCATCGAATTCATGCACTGTAAGCCTACCTCGGTCGGGGGGCATGGTTACGTCATGTAGCCGTGGATTACTGTACAAGGTGGGCCGAGGCTATTCCTACATACACGGAAGATGGCAAAACCGCTTCACTCTTCATGTTTAATCATGTTATAGCGTTGTTTGGAGTTCCTCAAGCTATAGTTCCTGCCCATGGTTCTCACTTCATGAACCACATGGTTGATGAGTTGAGCACTAGATTGGGTTTTCTCCATGAAAATTCAACACAGTACTACCCACAGTCCAATAGAAAAGTAGAGGCCATTAACAAGGTCTTGAAAACCATGATCCAACGCATGGTGGGTACGCACAACTCCAACTGGCATAATATGCTCTTCTCCACACTATGGGATTATCGAACTTCCGTTAAGACCACCACTAGATTTACTCCCTTCCAACTAGTGTATGGATTGGAGGACGTCCTTCCGATAGACTGCGAGATTCCATCCCTCAAACTCGCAGTTGAACTTCTCCCTAACACTACTGTTGAGGAAGAACGCTTCCTCTACCTAGCTCAATTCGATGAGACTCGTCGCGATGCTGCTCTTGCTAATGAGGCTCATAAGAAACACATCAAAGCATAGTACGACAAGTCAGTAGAACCTCGCATCTATAGCGAAGGTGATTTGGTCCTTACATATGACCAAAGACATGATAAGTTGGGGGCAGGAAAGTTTGAGTCCATGCGGCATGGACCCTGCGTAGTGAAACACGTCTTAGAGAAGGGAGCTTACGAGCTTGAATACTATGACGAGATATCTTTAGGTGAACCTCGCAATGGGATTTACCTGAAGAGGTACTATGCCTAAGTCTTTCATGCATAAGTACTTTGTATATGTTGTATATGGCGTGTGTGTGTTTTGTGTGGTGTGATGCTTTGATTTTTTGCGTGCTTAGGTCTTGTTTCGTTACTTATACCATGTTCTATCTGCATGTGTAGATGGAAACTTGATACGGATTCACGGACGGCGCCAGCCAAAATACCCGCAACCTTGCTTCGGTAGCCTGGGTGCTCTATTCTCCCACTGGTGAGCTTATCAGGTCAGGAGGAATGTGTCCAGGTTTCACAACCAACAATGCTATGGAATATTAGGCAATCATTGGAACCCTAACCGACACTATTTCTTTGGGTATGGACCACATTGTCATCCATCTGGATTCTCAACTGGTGGTCTCTCATCTTAACCGGGTTTATACCATCGCGATCCTACCCTACTCCATCTCTGTAGATGAGTTCGTCTTCTGGAAAGGTCCTTCAAATCCATTTAGTACCTGCACATTCAACAAGGCATGAACACAGTTGCCGACTCCATGGCCAACTTCATCTTAGATTGGTACATTGCACACACATGAGCATATTCATGAACTTTAAAAGTAGACATAACATGTAAATAATTCATTGTATAAGAAAACACATAAACAAGATCACATCATTCATCCATTAAACACATAATGTATAAATCCACCAAAATGTCTGTATATATATAATCAAGATAATGTAGTGCTGATACAAAAGTCTAAAGCACGACGGATTTCAGTGAGTCCATACAAAATCTAAAGCCTGATAGATTTCAGTAGTACAAAACCTGAGGCTCACATAGCTCTCAGTACATACATAATAACATCACTGGGCCTGACGTCTAGCCCGTGTACCTCTAGGTCTAGCAGCCCTCGCCTGCTGGACATGGAAGTAGTCAATTGCCCTCGCCACCTTGCGGAGTAGTGTACCAAAATGCATAGTCACCCCCACTGTGTACATCTGCATGGGCCTCGGCAGCTCATGCACTGCTACATCTGGAACGTCCAATGTCAACCTCATAAGGTTCTCATAGATGTCATCCATCTCCATGATGGCATCCTGCATGGCTGGGGCTACTGGTGATGCCTCTCCTATCCTCGCTAGTAGTGAGACTCCCACTAGCCGTGAAGGGACCACATCTGCACACACATGTTATTAATTCATCGGGACTACACAAAAAAATTATAAATACACAAAATAAAAATTACAAGGGCCATTGTTCTTACCGATGTCTCCCCACTCTGCTCCCTTGGGCAGCACTAGGTCTGGGTCCTCCTTGTAATCCATACCACTGCACGGGTAGTCCTCTATCATGAGTAGCTAGCTTTCCATCCAAGTGAAGAATCCAAGACCGTACCCGATGATAGGAACCCCGCCACCATGGTAGGCCATCACCTCTGTCCATCTAATGATGTGAGGATCCCTAGGATCCTAGTCACCTACGGGTGTAGAAGGGGAACCCACTTCAACAAGAATGAGATCACTATCGATCCATACCCGAACTGCTTGAGCTCTTCGTGCCGACCCTTGGTCAATTGAGCTCGTAGGTTGGTGAGGATTCCCTCACACCAGTTGAACACCTTTGGAGACATGCAGTCCTTCGCGTACAACATCTGGGACCTGGTAGCTAGATGAGCTTCTTGGCTCTCTGCTATCCTCACTATGGTGAAAATTATAGCACGCAGTGGACGATCTCGCACCTCTTTGATGTAAATCTTCCCACTAGAGGCACGGGCATGTGGAGTACAGTGCTGAACAATCAAGTCGTCCACCATCCGGTCACTCCCCTGTGATCCGGTAAGGGCCACATTGTCCCCGATCCAGGACAATCTAGTCAAGAAGTAGATTTCCTTGACATCTATAGTCAATATGTGCTCTCCGATCACGAAGTACTACTATGCTACGTCCCAATTCTGGACCATATGCTCCAGCAGTAGGACTTGGGCCCTCATGCCATGGACATTGAAGAACTTCAGTAGCCCACAGTTCTACAATGCCTCTACACATAATGGATCATTTGTTGCTTTCACATCATCTACCTCATGTTCTTTCTCATGCCACTCTAGAACCATGTTGGTGGCCACAAACCTATCAATAGGAGCATTTAAACATCATTAAACCTCACCCGAACCATTAAAACTTTTTCTTGTGGCTTGTTTTTGATTTGTGGGATGGACATTTCCGTCGTCGCACCCCGTACTTACAGACAGAGCGACATCATCGCAAGCCACCCTTGCGGGCTTTGCGATGACCCAAGTTCATCGCAGTTCCCATAAGGGAGACATGCGACAACCCGAGGAAGCACAAACTCCCCACAAATCAACCCCAAAACCCTAAAAAATGAACAAAATCTGAAATTCTACACCACTGTAAATATGCTAGCTAATATTTAGGGTTACCTGCTCTGAATGGCTCATGAAATGGTTGCTTGTAGCTCCTGCAATCGGAGAATGAGATTCTGCTCCAAATGGCACTTTCTTCTCCCCAATTTGGAAAATGAACAATGGTAACTATATTTGGTCATTTTTTCTATTTTATAAACAAAAAGGAAATATTCTTTTTCAAATTTAGATGCTCTTTGGGTTATCTTCTATAGTTTGGATCATTTTTACTGCATTTGAATGCCTGGTTGACTGTTTGACCTAGTTTTCAAGCACGTAGGAGACGTTAAGTGTTCCATTTGCGCCATTTTCACATTGTTGCGATCATCTCAGGTATGATCAACCCTTTGAATATTTTGTCGTTATTTTTCATCCGTTAGATTTTAATTATTTAATGATGATGAGCTTAGTCTTTGTTCTTTCTTGTGCTCTTAAAACCATGAGAATAAGTCACCGAGTTACGATTTATCACTTTTCTGGGGCTCGTTGAACTCCTACGGAAAAGGAACCCCCCGAGAGTCTATCTTTAAGTTCTTTTCAAGCTCTCGAAATATGAAAATATTGCCAAGCGAACTTGTCGCGTTCACGCTTGTTAAAGAATTTGAATGGTTGTCTCCCTGGTGATAGTTTACCCTTTTTTCGGACCAGGGGGCACTATTTACGAAAAAGGTATACTCTAGCCAATCATGACTGGAAGAGTCCTTGTTCGAGTACACAGGGTACTACCAAAGGAACGAACACCAAGAGCAACCACTTCACACAAACAGATCACAGATCAACACACCGATGTTTTGACATGGTTTAAACCCTCTTGAGGGAAACACTCCATGGCCCCGGCCAAATAGCTTCTACGGGACAATTTATTATGCAAAGAAAGAAAGTTACAAATGAGCTTCTCATAATCGATCAACTAAACAATGACCCTCCATGCTCTTTAAATAGAGATCATGGACCAATCGGGTGTTAAGCCACGGATCAAGGTTAGGTTTGATCTAAGAGAAGTTGAGCCGTCGGATCACTCTATGTCGGAAACATATCGTGACCGTCGGATTAAGTATTTACAAATGCATACTAATGCATACTAAAGAAACACACTATCCCTAACGGATATATTACACAAGTTGATCTTAAATAACTCCTAAGTGTCTAAATATCCTAACAGTCCTCTCCCGTGTTGTTTTACCCTTTTTCGAGTGATGAGGCTAAATTTACAAAAAAGGACCGTTGGAGTCTTCTTTAGTTCTTTTCAGACTCTCTAAACATGAAACGACAACCGAGTTTACCTTCTATGGACTCATTAAACTCTAACATTGAAGGGCCCACCATGGGACGAACCCCTCCTCTCCCAGGTTCAGAAAATATTTGGGATTGGACTCATCTATGAGATGAGCTATACCAAGCATCTGGTTACCCTCATCAAGCTCGTTAAAAACACATGAGGCACTCATCATTCATGATGGGGAAAAAGGAAAGCTTTTATATTACACCCTTTATATGTGGCAGTACCTAGTCGTTCTTAAACATGGCACTCATTTGCATTTGCATACTGTACTTGGATCCATCTGTTTGTGCTCGAGTCTTACCTACTTCATGAGTCTAGTCACTCCTTTGATTCATTCAAAGAACACTTCCATCATTAGTTGCATTAAGAAGTTAGTGTTGTACTCATCATGTCAATACTGCCAAGTCATGCCATGCCCATGTTCAAGAATACTCTCACCATTCATTATCTGCAGTCAGTACACCTTCCATCATGTCGGTCTACTCTGAGTCAGTCCTATATGTTACTGTACCATCCGATCTACTCCAAACATCTGTTGTCGTGTTTCGTGTCGATGATGGGGGATTCATCATGGCCCTCCTTCGACGGATTCATCCTTGTCGACTTCAAATCATCATCTGAGGATTGAATCTAGAAACCATTCGAGTACCTTGGGCCTGCATGCCTCAATGGCAGGTTACCTCGCTTTCGACATGAGTTTACATCATTGACTCTTGATTGAAAGATTTCGTTAAGCATTCGACTTCAACTCATTTATTCGCGCTTGAAGATATGTACTATGATACGTTGGGAATCATTGACATTAATGGTGATTTCCCTCGTGCTTGTTAATGGTATACATCAATGACCAGTAATCAAGTGGTTTCTACCATGTTCGACGTCAAGACATTTGTAATCACATGGATAGATTCGTATCATTGCGGGTTCAGCTTGAAGACCCTAGGGAGTCATGTTTTACCCAGGTTGCGATGGAGATTGATTTGAGTCATATTACACAAATCCACATTTTTATTGGTCTTGGTTGTGTTATCATCTCATCATGGATCTACGCTTGTGTCTAGTAGTCATGATTGTGTTCAGTCGGTCATTACTATCATGGATCTGCAATGTATTGGTCGGTAGCCATGTTGTACATCATATGAGACTATGTACTCAGATTCAATTGTACTTTAGAAATGTCCTTCGTCTGATGAGCCATTGCCATTCCTTCTGTCAAATCATTTCACCTATCCAATTTTTAAACAGCTTCATGCTTTGGGGGGCATTCTGTTACACCTAAAATCTTACCATCATGAGACTCAGTGTAAACATCCCTAAAGTTTCCTTGACTAAGTCATTAACTTGGAAGAGATGCAAACCCTTTTATTCTAGGTTTTAAGAGGTCATCGCAGGTTGTCCTCATGCAACCTGCGACGTTGTAGGTTGTCCTCTTATAGACCGCGATGATGTCAGTTAATGGACTAAAATAGCTTCTTCGAGCCCATTCTCGAAGGTAGCTGATGTGTATCGCTGTCCCTATCATTTGGGGAAGCTGGAATTCGGTTCCTAACATCTTGGAAGGATCCCCTATCTCTCTCCTACCATATCTCAACCTACCCTATCCACTTAGTCCTATATAAGTGAAGCTCACTCCCATTACAAGGGAAGGAAGTCTATAGTATCTAATTGCTGGTGAAATTAACTTAGGAGAGATCTCTACTCATCCTTGAGAGATCCATTATCCCTTTGGTGGCTTTGGCATTGGATCGATCAAAGAAGGATTGCTACGTTAAGTCATTGGTTGTAATCGCTTCATCCTATGTATTTCCCTTTTAATACAGTAATATAACTGATTTCCACCAAATTTCATTGTGTTAATGATATCTTGTGTAGTTTGCTTACTTAACTGCTTACTCAGATCTATTATTGTGTAGGTGCATTTTACTACTTGTTTTGTTGTGTTGTCTTGACAAGTTTTGCAGCTTGGATATGAAGACCATCAAGCTTGGAGCAGCATTCAAAGAGAAAATATCAACAATCTGAAGGGTAAGAGCATCTAGTTCCTTGATCTCTAATTAGATCTAGGAGAGTTATTTATGTTTTGTCTTTATTTGTTCTAGACTCATGTTGAGCTAGGGAGATCAGGCCTCGAGTCCACTCTTGGTAGATTCTCCGTCAAACAAGCGCAAAAATGCACATCTCCCAATCCAAGTACACCCCATGTATGAAATCTGCTCTGAGGCATAATTACACATATATGAGCATACTTATCCATGAATCACCTCTGCCATATTGGCTACATACACATATCTGAGCCTACTTATCCATTATTTGGAAGGAAAGCCAATCTTTCACAATTAGCACAAAAATGCACACTTCCTCAACCAATCAACCAATGATTTTTCTTACTATCATCACAATCATGTCAGACTATCCTGTGAATGGGATACACATAGAAGAATTGATTTAAAAATTTCTATAAACATCAGTAAGTACATGATTTTATTTCTCATATTACTTGTTTTTTATTGATAAATAGTAACAAGAAAGTGCATTTGTATTTCCTATTGAGATTACAATGGCTTGATAGAATGGTTTATTTCTAGCCTGCGCGACATACCTTCAACACAGTGAAATTATCAAAAGGTTTTTTTTCTTGGATGAATTTTCAGGAATTGTCTTTGTTGTGAGTCGTCTTGATGGCCAAAGGTAAGGATGGATACAATGGCATTTTTTCGTTCTTTCATCACCATTCCAAATAATATCGCCAAAAAAAAGATTTTCGAAATACATTCTCAGTATTATTTCTTCCATGATTGTTTTTTCAAGTTACCCGTGAGATCAATTATTCAAACAATTTGATTTTCAAAAATCATTATCATTTTAATTTATTCCCTGATTTTGTTTTTTTGTTGCACGTCAAATGGGTGAAATGTCCCCAATTTAGTCAATTTTTGAAACTTGGACTAGTGAAGCCCCAAACTGTCCCAAATGATCCCAAATATTTTTGAATGATGTATGGAGTGGATTGAGGTGTATTTGGACACACTAAATCAGCTATTATATGATTTTACACTTTCTAAATACTTCAGCAACTTGCATTTACAATTAGAGAATGAAAGGAAGAATTAGTAGGAAAATCGATGTTGAAACCCCCAAGGGTAGATGGATCCAAAAGAATCCTAAGGATTTAGAATTCGGAAAGAGAGTGTTTGAAAGGTATTGAGACATAAAAATTAATTTGATCGATTCTTTTACACTCTCAAAATACTTCTGCAATATTCATTTAAGTTCAGGAGAAAATAGGGAAATTTACTAGTAATTTCGAGGTTCAAACCCCCAAGGGTAGATGAAATAAATGGCTTTCCAAATGTAGTACAACCCTCCCATATTTCAGAACAGATACATGGAATAGTTATAGGACTTCAATGGGAACCCAAGTTCATCATTAATTAGTTCCTAAAGGTTGTTTCAACTCCCATAAATCAAAGGTTTGTAGACATGCTTTCACATAGGGGGAAATGATAGAAAAACTCCACAACTTGCTATGAATTTTGGGATAATTGTTCCAATGAATTGTATAATGTTTATTAAAATTATTCAGTACATTAATGGCTCTCCATACATAACTAAAAGCACATATATTTATTGATACAAATCGAAACCAAACAACTTCAAGCTCTCTCAACAAGATATATGGGAAAATGGCTCGAATCTCTTCCTTAAATGTAAATATCACTTGAAATACATAATTTTTCGATTTTTGGATCTCATTATATGATTATTACAGAGATATATAGCATCCAAAATGTCCATTAAGTCAAAATAACATTCATTCGCTAACTATGTGCAACAACAAGTGCACTATGCAAAAGCTATGGGGGAAAATGACACCATTCATGCATAGTTTGGCATTTTTACATGGTTTTACTTGGATATTCAACCTGAGGTTCATATGATCATAAAAAAAATATTTCAGACATCATATTACAAATAAATGGGTCCCTAATTTCTCACCCAAAGAGATCAGCATCTCACCAAGTGTGCCCTTCCTCCAAGAGCCAAAATATAGAGAGAAAATTGGAAGAGATGTGGGAGCAAGTTGAATAAGAGAAGATCACGAGCACCCCTGTAGATTCAAACTGCAAAAAATGACTCCATTATAGCTCTAAATGAAAGTTCTGAATGGCCTCTCCAATTTCCAATTAGGATGATAATCTTTCACCCTCGAAATTGGTAGTAAGGCAAGTAGAGTAAACACTCCACTAGCATGGACAAGCTATGCTCTCCAATTTGCAAAATGAGAAATGATCAAAAGCTGCTTTCCTTCTTTGTTTTTTTCTTTTATAAACTTCTCAATTCCTCTATGGTTCGAATTCCTTCCAAAATCCTCATGCCAACTCAAGTTGGGAAGAGATTCCAATGTGTTCCACTTGTCCAACAATTCCTAGTCTCCATCTTCCCTCAATTCGAATGGGGAAGCTTCTTGGCTGCCATAAATACCTTGTGTGCCCTCTTGGAGGATATTTTTATCCTTGATATGTCATTTATGTCATATGTCAGTAATCAGGTCTGAAATTTGTCATAAGTTTCATAGAATCTTCATCATTGTTGTCATAGGAGTTAGGGAATCTAGCTCCAAGTGTCACCATTCTTCTAAGATGCCTCTTCCTCTTCCATGGGAGTTTCTCTTCCACTCCAATTCTACCTTACATGATTCATTCCATGAATAATACCTCTTAAATTCCCCCAAGTATGTTACCCTTCATCTTGAGCTCAAATTGGTGAGAGAATAATGCCAAGTGTAGTGGGGAATCTTGCCACATGTGGGTCCCACAACCTCTTATGTGCCATCATGATCCAATGCCACCTTATTTTATTTTTATTATTATTTATTTAACCCATTTAATGTGAATTTGTAAGTCTAAGGTCATTTTGGGTCTTGTAGCTCCCTTATTCCAACTTTTAATGCTTCCACCCCCAACCTAGGGAACTAGTAATTTTCCTCCATGATAGTTCATTTGTATGGTATTACAAACTTTGAATTGGGAATTTCTCCTAATGTGACCCACCTTGTCCATTTGGATCTAATTTTACATTATTACTAACTTGGACATCATTCTTGACAATTATTTGACCCTTGGCATCAATTTGACAAGCTATCATGAGTATGGCCAAGGGGCTTAGGCCATTGTGACCCAATGAAAAATTTGGGGACATGACAAATCCTCCCCTCCCAATATTGATTTTCCTCAAGAAATTTAAACACATGGATGTTGAATAACATGCTTTCTTTCCCAAACTTTGCTTCCCAAAACTTCTCTTCTAAAACTTTGAGTAGTGGCACTCATGCACTACAATTGTGTGTTTCCAAAAGCAAGGATATGTGGGTTTTATTTTTCATTTTGATATCCCCCGTAACATCACCTCTAAACACCCAAAATATTAATTAAATCCATCAAAACAAGTTTGCACAATTACTCTTTACCTCTTTCATATTTTGAAAACCCTTTCTGATACCACTGTGTAATTATTTGAAGTTGCCAATGAGTTGCCCAACTTTGAGTCTTCAAGATCCCATGAAAATTTTAGAGAGGAACCACCATGATTGTTGCTACACTACTCTGATTAAAATCACCTTATTAAGTGGGAAATAAATCTCTCATACAACTTGTTTCCAAAAAAAAAATTGAAACCATTGAGACTAAAAATTATTCTAGGGTCCCGTTGTTTGTATTGTACTCCAACAATTAGGAGTTCTCTCCAACCCATACCATTAGGCAAGAGAATTCTTGGATCCCATTTCCTTGTATGCATTCTTACAAACATCATAAGTACAAATATAGATCATCAAAGTACATAAAACATAATAAAAATGTACATCAAGGAGGTGCCTCATAAAAGAATCATGAAAGTGCTTGTACCTCCAAGTAAGTAGACCACCATTTGCCAAGTGCATACAAGCATCAAGTGAACAATCAAATCTATTCCAATGACATTGGTGAGGATACCATGCAATATAATGCTGCTCCAAAAGGATGCATGATGCATCAAAATAATCATCCATGTGTTCTTTCATCCGAGAAGTGAATGAAGAACCTCCACTCAAATCTGAACCAATTAGGGAGCAAAGAAAACAATGAACCTTCAAGGGGCTCACATAAGTACCATTTATACATCCATGGATATGTGTATCATCAAGAAATAAAAAAGTATATTGCTGACAATAATTTTTTTTTCCAATCATATATCTCTTCACCCAAGTAGTTGATAAAGTTCCTCCAACATCATTTGAACTAAGCAAGGAGCAAGGAAAATCATGAGTCTTCAAGTGACTCAAGTGAACATCATAAGTGCATCCATGAAGATATGTATAATCATAAGGTAAAAAAGGATGCTGCTGCAAATGTAAATAATAATGTTCTCTATTCATGCCATCATCAAAAGGAGAGATAGGAGTTTCATACTCCTCATGTTGCACCATTAGAAAAAAAACCCCTTCACCCAATTTTCATCCCCAATTGATGTGGCTGAAAAAGAAGTAGGGGGTGAAGAATTATGAACCAACCTTAACTATTTGCAACTCTTACACATCGAAATATTTAATTCATCTTATCCATAATTAGCTGGTCCAACTATTGTCAGATCATATGCCTCCTCCAAGGCTTTGCAATTCTCTCCATGAGGCAACTCATAATCCCTCTGAACAAGGACAAGTGATTTTCTTCCTTCTTGTTTGAGTGTAGCATCTTCAAGCACCTGCATATCAACATGTACCTCATGTTCCACCATTACATGATTTTCCTCCTTTGCAACATGAATTCTTTCATCCATTGAATGATTGTCTGATATGTAGGAGGGTGTAAAGGACATTTGCAACTTCTCTTGAAGTTGCTCAATATGCACCATAGATTTTTGGAGTGTATTTTGGGTGGAATCCAACTTATTTGAGAGCTTTTCATTCTCTTATGCATCCTTCAAGGTTATTCCATGATACAAACCAACAAGCTCAATTAAATAATCTCTATTAGAGAGCAAATTTAAAAAATTACCTGAGGTGTCCAACATTGCCTTCTGGATTTTTTCCATGTCTTCAAGGGAATATTTCTCCTCCACACACCAACAAAATTTAGAAACCAATGTATGTGTGTCATGGAGAGTTTTCAAGGCCTCTTGAATCTTATTTTCATCCATATTCAAGGGCCCTTCAAGAAAATGAGGATCTTGCACATGAACTTCCTCATGTTCTTCCTTCTTGCTTGGACCAACTTCATGAATCTCAAGTGGTGATGGGGAAGTTGATATTGGTTCTTCTTCAACTGCTACAAGGTATTCATTTTCATGCTTAATGGAATTTTGGCTTGCAGCAACACTTTCAAAAGTGATCTCTATGTCACCAACATAGAGGTGTGAGCACCCATTAATAGGTACTCCTTCATAGTTCAAGCATCCATCAGTAGATGTTCTTTGATTCATGTCCAAGGTAGAATGTGTATCGAAATGATGTTCAATATTTTCAATAGAGTCTTCTTCATGCTCATGTGATGTTTCTTCATATTTTTCAGAGTTACTTGGGAGTGACTTTCGATCCTCTTCATGTAATGCTTCTTCTACCTCACCTATTTTAGAACTAGGTGGCTCATGTGTATCCTCCTTTCTCTCCTTCAAGCAAGCTGATGCATCTTGCACCTTGGTTTCCTTAGGATCAAGATATTTGGAGCCTCTTTTTGAAGAAGGCCCAAAAATTCTATTCAAATAGGAAACACATGCATTCCATGAAGCTTTAGATATTTCACTACTCTTCTCACAAATAGGTTGATTTTTAATCCTTTCATGCTCCCCCAAATCTAATCTTTGATTGTGCAACATATATCTTCTCCATACACATGGGTATACGAATAACTATCATTTATTCCTCCAAATGTGATATGATTGGATATACTTGTAGAAGGTACCTCCCGGATCTTCATACTGTCTACAATACTCCTCATATTTCTTATCGTAGTCATCATCATACTGCTCATAGAAGTCATTTTCCTTTGAGGCATAGAAAGAATACTCCTCCTCATACTAATCATAATATAAATCTGAATAAGAAATGGCTGCAACTTATTCTCAAATGTATGATATTAATAAACAGGTTCAAGGACAATGCTCTGATACCACTATAATGTCCCCAATTTGAAAATTTTCCCAATTTAGTCAATTTTCGAAACTTAGACTAGTGAAGCCCCAAACTGTCCCAAATGATCCCAAATATTTTCAAATGATGTATGGAGTAGATTGAGGTGTATTTGGACACACTAAATCATCTATTATATGATTTTACACTTTCTAAATACTTCAGCAACTTGCATTTACAATTAGAGAATGAAAGGAAGAATTAATAGGACAATCGATGTTGAAACCCACAAGGGTAGATGGATCCAAAAGAATCCTAAGGATTTAGGATTGGGAATGAGAGTGTTTGAAATGTATTGAGACATAAAAATTAATCTGATGGATGCTTAGACACTCTCAAAATACTTCTGCAACATTCATTTAAGTTCAAGAGAAAATAGGGAAATTTACTAGTAATTTCGAGGTTCAAACCCCCAAGGGTAGATGACATAAATGGATTCCCCAATACAGTAAAACCCTCCAAAATTTTAGAAAAAAGACATGCTCTAGTTATATTACTTCAATGGGAACCCAAATGCATCATTAATTAGTTCCTAAAGGCTACTGCAACTCCCATAAATCAGAGGTTTGTAGACATGCTTTCACATAGGGGGAAATGATAGAAAAACTCCACAACTTGCTATGAATTTTGGGATAATTGTTCCAATGACTTGTATAATGTTTATGAAATTTGTTCAGTACATTAATGGCTCTCCATATAGCAATAAAATCATAGATATTTACTGATACAAATCGAAATCAAACAACTTCAAGCTCTCTCAACAAGATATATGGGAAAATGGCTCGAATCTCTTCCTTAAATTGAATATCACTTGAAATACATAATGTTTCTATATGTGGCTCTCATTATATTATTATTACAGATATATATATCATCCAACATGTCCATGAAGTCTAAATAGTAGTACTTCACTAACTATGTGCAACAACAAGTGTGCTATGCAAAAGCTATGGGGGAAAATGTCACCATTCATGAATAGTTTGGCATTTTTACATGGTTTTACTTGGATATTCACCTGAGGTTCATATTATCATAAAATAAAGATTTAATACATCATATTAAAAATAAATTGACCACTAAGAGCTCCCCAAAGAGATCAGCATATCACCAAGTGCGCCCTTCGTCCAAGAGCCAAAATATAGAGAGAAAATTGGAAGAGATGTGGGAGCAAGTTGAATAAGAGAAGATAATGAGAATCCATATAGATTAAACCTACAACAAATGAATCCATTAGCTCCAAATGAAAGTTCTGAATGGCCTCTCCAATTTCCAATTAGGATGGGAATCTTTCACCCTCGAAATTGGTACTAAGGCAAGTAGAGTAAACACTCCACTATCATGGACAAGCTATGCTCTCCAATTTGCAAAATGATAAATGATAAAAATTTGCTTTCCTTTTTTTTATTGTCTTTTATAAACTTATAAAGTCCTCCATGGTTCTAATTCCTTCCAAAATCCCCATTCCAACTCAATTTGGGAAGATATTCCAATGTGTGCCACTTGTCCAACAATCCCTAGTCTCCATCTTCCCTCAATTCGAATGGGGAAGCTTCTTGGCTGCCATAACTCCCTTTTTCTCCCTCTTGGAGGCTAGTTTTATTCCTGACATGTCATATATGTCATATGTCAGCAATCAGGTCTTAAATTTGTCATAAGTGTCATAGAATCTTCATCATTAATGTTGTCATAGGAGTTAGGGAATCTAGATCCAAGTGTCACCATTCTTCTAAGATGCCTCTTCCTCTTCCATCAGAGTTTTTCTTACACTCCAATTCGACCGTACACGATTCATGCCATGAATAATACCTCTTCAACTCCCCCAAGTATGTTACCCTTCATCTTGAACTCGAATTGGTGAGAGAATAATGCCAAGTGTAGTGGGGAATCTTGCCACATGTGGGTCCCACAACCTCTTATGTGCCCTCATGATAAAATTCCACCTTATTTTATTTTTATTATAATTTGTTTGACCCACTTAATGTGAATTTGTAAGTCTAAGGTCATTTTGCATCTTGTAGCTCCCTTATTCCAACTTTTAATGCTTCCATCCCCAACCTAGGGAACTAGTAATTTTCCTTCATGATAGTTCATTTGGATGGGTATATTACAAAATTTGAATTTGAAATTTCTCTTAATGTGACCCACCTTGTTCATTTGGATCTAATTTTACATTATTACTAACTTGGACATCATTCTTGGCAATTATTTTACCCTTAGCGTCAATTTGAAAAGCTATCATGAGTATGGCCAAGGGGCTTAGGCCATTTTGACCCAATGAAAAATTTGGGGACATGACAATGGGTGATCATGTATTAATGCTCAACCAATTTCAATTTACAAAAAATTTCTCAGTTTATTACTAGTCAGATCCTGATCATGAATGGATGCTCCACCACTCCTATCACATAATTGCGCCACCCTTTTCTTAAATAAGTAGAAATTAAAAACGAATTTACTTGCAGGTTTCACTCCTGGAATACATTGGTTATTGAATGTGATTTAGAGTTTTAAGACTCTTGAACCCACCTTTGTAGTTGCCTAAATCATGTTGAACCTGCGATAACTCTTTTTTTTGCTGGAAAACATCTCGATTTTCCAATAAATTGTCCCCGTTAAATTTTTTTGGCCACATAGTTTTGCGATTAGTTGACTCACTCACTGTCTTCACATTAAAAAAAATTATTTCCTCAACCATGTGGAGAATTTTAACCAATCAAAAAAAGAATCTTTTGACAAAGAAATCATCTTAAAAGCATCTTTTGGCATTATTCATAATCAAATACGATACATGCTAGTTATGGATAGAATGTTATGATTGATTGATCCAAAAAGTTGAATGAGTCGATGGATTTTCTGAGTCAATGGATCGACTAATTCGATGGATTGATTGATATGTAGGGTCGAATTAGTTGATGTGACTGAGATCCGACCAAGTAGATGACTGGGACTAGGAACTAGTTGATGGCGCTATTTGAGCCTTGGGATGGATTGAAATTACCCCCCTTGAGTGGAAATGGTCACCATTTCCTTCTTAAGCGGATAAGGAAATTTGTCCTCCAATTCAATGAGAGAATACCACTTTCCTTGATATGGAAGTTGTCTTGCTTTGGCCACCTGAAATAAGGGAATTGTTTGCATCCTTGTGTGGTGTGTGTGTTGTCCGATGATGGTGTCGATGAAAAGGGTATCTTGAACATATGGATGGATGTAATCTAGATATGTCGGATGTAAATTGATTTGTTCCAACAGTGGTGGAAAATACGGTCGAAGCAAGTCCACGTTGAATATTGGATGCAAACCTAGGTATGGTGGAATGATGAGCTTAAAAACATTTTCCCCAATTTTCTCAAGAATGGTGTAAGTACCATATTGTATAGGATTCCCCTTCCTATTCGGGCCACTGAAAATTTCTTTCTTGAGATGCATCCAGACCTGATCTCCAATTTTGAATGAATGAGGAATATTATTCTTTTCATGTCATACCTTGGCTTTCTCACTAGCTCACTACAACATATCCTATGCTTGTTTCTGAATTTCAAAAACCCTACCCTTGAACTTGAGTGCTTTTTCAAATTCTCGTTGTTCATGATCTGTGTTGATCATACTAGTTGGTCTACTCAATAAGTCAATAGGCGTCGAGGGATGAAATCCATAACATACTTCAAATGATCTATTACCCGTTGAACTATGATGTGCTTGATTATAGATATGTTGGATGTACACGAGACTTTTCATCCCATGTTCTGTGATGCTTGTGGTTGTACATGCATAGCAAATGTACCACCATGTGATTCACAATTTCCATTTTTCCATTGGTGTGATGATGAAACATGGTGGACATAGATAGTTTTGTGTCAAGCTACTACTAGAGTGTTTTCTAAAAACTTATAAAAAATCTAGAATCTTTGTTCGAGATGATTGTAGTCGGTAAGCCATAGTGTTTCCAAACATGCTCAAAGAAGAGCTAAGTAGACTGTTGTGTTATTGTAGTCTTCTTGCAAGGAATGAGGATAGCCATTTTAGAGAATATGTCAACCACTAGTAGGATTGCATCATGATGGTGTTTGGTGACATGATATGCAATCAAGTAGTCAAAGGAAATGGATTCCCATGGTCAACTTGGAATGGGAAAGGGTGTATACAAACCCTATCCTCAATTTAGTGGCTTGGTGATGACACAAACCATGCATGAATTGATATACTTGTCAACATCCATCTTGAGTGAAAGACAATATAAATAATTCTGGAGTACTGTGAGAGTCTTTGCTACTCCAAAATGTATTGTTATTTTGTTTTAGTGTGCATCCAAAATGAGCTTATGTCTGTGCTCACCTAGAGGTACAAAAAGTTGTCTGAGGTTGTAAATAAATTTTTCCTTCAAGTGGTAGTCAAGGGAAATTGAATGGCATGTATGGAGTGGTCGATACACTAAGGAGGATTAAATGTCTTCTTTATACAATTGAGGCTAAGTAATGGTCTCATAACCATGCATACTTAACACTATAAAAAGTGAAGTGATTGGTGGTCAGCTAAGGCAATCAACTGCAGCTTTGGATTTTCCTTTTCGATGCTTAAGTACCAACAAAAATTGTTATAGGTAACTAATCCACTCTAGTTGTCTCATTGTATGTAACTTAGACTATGACAGAGCTAACTATAAAGGCTTATGGTCCATATGAATTCCTATTTCTTTGCCTAGAATGTAGTGTCTCCATTGCTTAAGTGCTTGTACAATGGCATACAATTCCCTTTCATAAGTAGAATACTTTCAAATAGTATCACTGAATTTGTTTTAATGGAATTCCACTGGATGACCTGCTTGAGTGATCACATCACCTATGGCACATGGCATAGTTTGATGTTGGTCTCAATTTCAAATGGACAATGCAAATCTAGATAAAAAAATGACCTTATACTTAAAAATGGATTTATGGGATACACCCAAAAAAATGTATACTATATACATATCATCGAAACAATTGGGCTCATTACACATATATACTTATATCCTTCACTAGATACATAAAAAATGGCCTTATGGGATACACCAAATAACAATGTATACTATAAACATATCATCAACAAAATTGGGCTCATAACACATATATACTTATATCATTCACTCTTATAGAGGAGTATCTATGACAAGGAATGTTGCATCCCCTATTGATGGTCTGAATGCCCATGTTGCTCCTCATGCATCTCCTAGATCCCATAACACCTATCCAACCATGGTTTCATGACTCTAGATGATCCAATGCCACCCAACACCTACACCTTCTAGAAGCACAACACAAGTTGCATAGTGCCAATCATCTATGTATGGCCACTTTTGGTCCTAACACCCTCTAGCAACACATCAAAATGAGTTGACAACTCTACCACCACCTAGGTACTCATGCCCCTTGCTAGTGCTAGGACCCCTACCTAATCGCAACGGTGACATTGTCATTGATCGTCCCTGGTAGGTCCCTCTAGTGTTGCTTCAGCTGGTGGAGGAGCTATTGCTGTTGTTGGTGATGATATTGCATCGATATCTACATCCACAAAACATGCCATATATTATTACCTCATGTATATCATAGATGAAGCATGCAAAATAAAAAAAATCAACATATGTAAGGTTTAAATATAAAAATTTACTCACCCATAGGCCCCCACTCCTCACTAAGGATCTAGGGAAGATTAGGGTCTCCCTTGATATCCATCTCACGGTACAAGTATAAGTCCACTTAACTTACCCATTTCTCCCACACTACCATATACTACAGTGTGAACCCTTGTCCAATCTCACCACCTCCTGACTAGGGCATCAACTAACCCAATAAATGCATTTGTATCTCTCATGGCCCCCACACCAGTATCATGATTGTTGACATCGACATCTAGAAGTGCTCAAAGAAATAAGCACATAGGATAGTCGCGTATGTAAACTAACCCTTCCACTGGGTGAAACATTGGGTTATCTGACTCCTCATGTTATCCTGCAACATGTTGGCCCATGATATGTGCATTGTCTATGTGGCCCTCCCTACCAAAAAAATATGACCCCAAGATATTATGTGGGTCTAGTCGCTCCCAACAACCTGATAACAATGTTGGAAATCACCCATGTTGCCAAATATTGGATCTTTGCAATATTAATCAACTCATCCTTATTCCCTAAAGGATCCCCCACATAATATCTAATGACCAACAGATCAATCATCCTCCTTTTGGATCCCATGGATGGGGATTCCTATCAAAAAATAGATATCAAAATGGTCAAGTAACATGCGATAATCATATATGATGAAATAGTCCTTAGCAAGACAATAAAGACTAATGAAATCTCTAAAATCCTCACTAGACCTCATAAGGGAGCAATCAAAGAACTTCAACAACCCTATCTCTCGCAAGCATTGTTGAATTGTTGCATCTCCAACCACCTCTCAATGCAAATCATTAAAGTCATGTTCTTTCCACGCAATCACCATAAATCATCTATAATCAACAAAACCAATCATAACAAGTCCATTCAATCCAATTCGATCTTAAAAACCAAAAGAAAAAAATAAGTGAAACTAATGCAACTTTAGTTAGATACTGATGCACAACCCCATTATTTCCAATTCCACATGATTAAGATGAGTGGATGGTGATCTAAAACAAACAGTCACACCACACATGACTATTCAAGTAAAATGACTACATGATTAAGATGCACATCCCTTTCTAATCATTAGTCACACCATGCGCAACTAGTCAACAACATTGATTGCATGACCATTAAATGCAGTCAAAATTACCATCTACCCATGCCACATGTAATTGTATCTATGACCAAATGCACATTTTTTCTACATGGTCATATAAGCCCTTCGATCACACCACAAATGACTAGTCATACTTAAAACTAACATCGCATGCCTAATACGACTGTCAAACGAAGATACATGACATTGTGTGATTATTCCTTCGATAGTCATGTGATCCTACAGAAATGCTAATCAGTTTCCTTATAGGTCAAATAGGTCCCTAAACAAAAACCTAAATAGATTTAAATGATTTAAATTGAACGAGGACTTACCTACAACTCCCAAATTGAAAAATCGTTATTGCAATCTCCATTGAGAAGTTAAAATTAGTTTAGGGCTTCCCAGGTCAAATGGAAACAATGAATTTTGAATTGCGAGCCTAACCCTATTTATAGGCCAATATTCAGTTTTCTATTGGCTCTTTCAGGAGTTCAATAGATCTATTTGATGCACAATTACAATCAGGTCCACCAACTCCTCAACATAGTGCCCTTTACTTTTTCCAACCAACAACTTCATCTAGACACCATTTCTTAACCCTTTTCTCAAGTGGGGATGCCCATTTTTATATACCATTTGCTCAATTGGATTTCTTTTCTTGAGCACTATTACACCACTAAAATGAAAAGGCCCTGTAGAAGAGATTATAGCAGAGCCTTTTAGTGTTACAAAATTGACCAAAATTCTAAAAAACAACTCCCCTGCAACCTTCGTTTCCGATAGCAAATGTTTTAGCGGAGGTTTTTATGGAAGTTTATTATAAATAAAAAAAATCAGCGGCTGGAGGTTGTAGCGGAGGTCTTCAACACGATGTGTTTTGTGTTAGAAATGAACCGATTCATTTATAGGTAAAATGAAATGGTGTTGTCACATGAACAACAAGCACTGGTGCATTGAGACAAACCAAGCACCGATGCTTTATAACATAACATGACCCAATGCACACATAAGTAAATATAGCATCGATGTGTATTTGTAATAAAAAAACACCGAGGATTGTAACAAAACATTTGTCTACGGTGTGTGTTTCGTTTGCAAGCACTGGTGCATTATTTTATGGGAAGCAACGGTGCATTACTACATATGAAGCACCGGTGCATGTTGTATGCTTAAAAGCACCATAATTTATTTTCTCTTTTTCAAACAATGCCCTGTGACAATGCAATTATATTTTTTTATTACATTATTCATTAGAAATTTAAATATTGTTTATAATAGTATTCATATATAAATTGAAATTGAAATATAAATTGAATTTTGATTATTGCATTTGGATATGATGTTTGAATTAATTTGTTATATATATTTCGCATCTCTTCATTAGAATATTTAATCATCCATTTTTAATCAATGATGTAACATTTTACAACAACATTGAATAATGCAATAGAATAAAAACTTATTTTATTATATATGAATAAGAAGCTCTTTGTCATACAAAATGGGACAACATAAAACTCCACAATAATCAACATCTAAAATATATGTATTTGTTACACTTATTGGTAACTTGATGCACCGAGTGAAATGAGGTGCTCTACAACCCAGTATGGGGGATATGTTGTAACGTGATGTAACGTTTGTAACAAAATAATTTAAAAAATTCATGTCGGCTCATAAAATAAAAAATTATGGAAAGTATTTAAAAAAAAAATTTCATGTTGATTCATAAAATAAAATATTATGAAAAGTAATTAAAAAATAGATGTTCGTTTATAAAATAAAAACTTAAAACTTAAACCCGAATCTATCAATCAAGAGAGATCAAATTTCTTGAGTTTAAATTAAAAAAAAGAAATACACCTCAAGAAATTGGATCCCTCTCGGTGCTTGATAGATACGGGTTTAAGATGGATCTCTGCTGGTTGTCTTTCAATTGGGACACTATGTCCATTACATTATACAAAATGTTTGATTTTCATAGCAATTATTTCGCAACACACAACAACTTGCATTAACATCCAATTATATTGATCATCATTCTTCACCCGAACTGTTGTCAATGCTCAAGCCACTTGCATGACTTGGGTTATTTGTCCAAATGTTTTGTTGATTGCCTCCATTGTGTTCCCCATCATCTTCTTCCTTCTACAAACATAAAAATAAAGTGTAATGACTGTATCAACATTGGTAGACAATGAAAACTAAAATATATAATATACATGACCATTATGTAAATTGAAAAGCATACCAAGGCAATAATTGTGTCCTGAATGATACACATTCTTTCAAAACCAAAGCTCATGCCATCTCTCATATGTTCAATTGGCTCCTCTCCATACTTTGTTTCCTGCAAGTTTTATACTCCATCATAAATCATATATTTAATATAAAGGATTTATGTAGCTCCATTAATTAAAAAATTAGAGAAGTAAAATAGCATAAATACTTACAAAGTCCACAATTAATTTTTGATAGACCAACATATACTTATAGCCCATACTTAACCCAATCTCAATCAATTCTTCTGATGGCTCTTCTTTGTATGTTAGCACCTATTTGAAGACATCCAAGGATGACCAGTGTAAAAATAAAATATATTTTAAATATCACAACCAATATGAAATCCTAAGTTGTTATAATGAAATCACAATTACTCACAAACATTGTAATCAACCATTTTCTTCCTTGTTGTTCTGTCTTATGTGTTGAATGAGTTCTATTTTCTTTTCTTTTCTTCAACAAAACAATTGAAAACTATTATTTAGTGCTACATTATTTATTTATATGT
This sequence comes from Larix kaempferi, assembly GCA_027924585.1. Classification (NCBI taxonomy): domain Eukaryota; kingdom Viridiplantae; phylum Streptophyta; class Pinopsida; order Pinales; family Pinaceae; genus Larix; species Larix kaempferi. The sequence continues at coordinate 34,563,138 of BSBM01000372.1, forward strand.
ACATAATAGAAAAATTCAATGATTACATACATTTGAAGCATGTTGTTTTTCAGATGGCTCCTCCTACGATGCAATTATTTCAATTTATTTGACCATCTCCTTGTACACTTTTTTGGACATCCCTACTGGCATATATCAGAGATCACCTCATACATCCTTTGGGATGTTCATAATCTTCCTAAAAAAATAATATGACATTAATCTATTTTATATTGATATGGATGGGATGGCCTTGCTGTCAAATGTGCGCCATGGAAAATGGTCACATGACATACATTATCCCCTTAGGTACCTCCCTAATTACCCCATATTATCCTCTCTAGATACATTATAGTAACACTCTTATTGTAATCACGATCTTGTGTTTTCAATGTCTCCTTTACTACCTTTCATTTTCCTTCAACATTGTATCACGTTGTTACTTATTTCTCTCATTCACATGTCTTGATATTTGTGTGTGCTCCTCATGTGTTTCATACATTCACGAGCTTCCTTCAACTTCTTTGGCATTTTTGCTAATGTTGTCCCAAAATGAGTTTTAATAGTTTTTTTTCCCTTTTACCAAGAGTTTTGACCTCCCAATCTGCTAGCACATAGCCCGATACATAAGCTAATATCCCACTCATAACCCAAATAACCATGTTGTGTGCTCACATGGAGGCTTACATGGATTTGAACTTTCAAACAAAAGTTGATAAGCACGCACTCACCCTTATTTGATCTATCTATCACTTAGGTTTATCTATCACTTAGGTTTAATAGAATATATGTAAACACTAGAGTGTAGTATCAGTTTTAAAGCCTTCATTTTGATTCAAAGCCCCTTAAACCCTTCATAAAACGCTGTTATATTATCTCCCTACAAAAAAAGTTTATAATAAAAATCGAGTTGTCAACCACAAGGTGAGGATCATCCCATGTCTTTGCAAATGGAGAGAAATTGCTCTTACAAGATATGAATATCTAATTCATAGAAATCAAGATATGGGACTTGAAAGGAAAAGTCATTCTAAATTTCAAAGTAATATAATATATTATTGATTCAGGGAAGTCTTGGTAGTTGGAAAGTGATATTACTAGTGTTAATTCACTTTCAAATCCTTTCACTTAGCTTTCTACGATATTGATGGATGTTTACACCACAAATTTGTTGCTAAAACTATTCATAAATTTATTGAAATTATAGTGTGGAAAGTGTTATAAGGCATTTACTTATAGATGTATTTTTAACTATATTAGACTTGAGTTTATTTCATTAAGTATAAAATATACCAATAAGTTAATAAGAAACAAATTCATTATTTTTATGATTTAATTTCTCTCTTAGATTTGACAATAATGTTTTTAAAAGTGATACTTAATTTGATTAATGAGAATTTTTATCATAAAACTTTATTCTTAATATTTTTCATTTACTTTTTAGTTGATTAATGATAATTTTGATTATAAGATTTCAATTTATTTTTTTATTTTAAAGCGAATCAAATTATAATTTTTTAAAAATAAAATGTTTTAAAAATTTTAAATTTGTCACTTATTGCCCCTCTTTTTTTAATAATATATATTTGTTTCAAAAATTCCCTAGCCCTTCCGAGATTTACATCGTGGGAGCTTTTGTTTCAAACGATTCCATAGCCCTTATGGGATTTACCTTGTAGGAGATTGGGTGGACACGTACAAATATACTTTAAGTTACTTTATAATAATTGGAGAACATAGTTTGACCTAATATACTTTAAGTTACTTTATAATAATGGGAGAACATAATTTGAGCTCTAGCCTCGTTTGTCATTAACAAATTTACTTTATTATCACGGGTGATGGTAGTTAAAGGGTGGACCGATATGGTTTAGTGGTTTTTTTAATAGTTTTTTTGTGGGTTTAAGTGTTAAACACCTATTTCGACTTTATAGTTGAAAGGGTGCTCTTGTTACATTATACCTTATAAGATGTTGTTATTACTATCATTATTTTTTATTATCATATTTCATTTTAGGATATGTATTTTGAAAAGGAAAATATTAATGGGATACATGTTTATATTTTTACATATTTAGTTGATAATTAAGTTAGATATGATTGTGTGTTTGAAGCATGATAAGGATGATTTAATTATAATTATAGTTTTATATATTTAATTGATAATTAATTTAGATAGATAAGATTGTGTGTTTGTAGTATGATAATGATTATTTAAATTAATTATGATTATAATTTTTTTTAGTCTAAAGTTTATATATATATATATTTTTAATTATGTTTAAAATAATTTGAAAGGAAATTTGTTATTTCAAGCTGAAATTCGATAAGAATAATTTTGGTTGATTGAACTGCAAATATCAAATATTAACATTGCACAATCTAGTTGTAATATGGGTATTTAAGGGTTCTCAATCCATTTCTACATTAAAACAACAATTTTATCAATCCAAAACAACAATTTTGAAAAAGATTTATGATTAGATTATAGTAATGACAATACATAAAAATTCAATTTCATAGAACATTTAACCTTATTCTTAGGATTTTTGTACCTATACATTTATTATCAAATTTGTGGTCCACTATTATATATTGTCAAAGTTGCTTTGTAATAGCACCAATTACTAAGAATAAATAAATACATTAAATCTAACTTAAGGCTTTTAAGTCAAAGACACATGATCTTGTGATTTGGTTCAATAATAATGTGGAGAATTTATTACATATGAGTATTCAATTTCATTATCTCTAACAACAATAACCTTTTATAGTAACTATCAGCTTGCTCTCTCAATGTTTCCTTTGCTACCTTTCACGTTCCCTCAATATTGTATCATATTGTTCCTCATCTCTCTACTTTTTGTGTTGTGATCATTGCGTGTGCTTGTCATGTGCTTCATACATTCATACACTTCCTTCAACTTCTATGGAATTTATGTTAATGTTTTCTTAAAAATGAGTTTTGATAGATTTTTTTCCCTTTCACCAAAAGTTTGCAATCCCAGTGAGATTGGGTGAAGCCATTGCACACCCAAATACATAGATTGATATCCAATGCACATCCCAAATTTAACCATGTGTCATGCTCACTTGGAGGCTTACATGGATTTGAAATTCTAACCAATAATAAAGTGTTTTGGTAAACACTCTGGTCGTATCTCATCAACATATCACTTGGGTGTCAATATAATATACATAGATACTAGACTGCATGAATAAAATTTGAAGACTTCATTTCTAATCAAAACCCTTTCAACCAGTGTTATAGTATCTCCCTTGCAAAGAAACAAAATTGCTAATCACAAAGTGGGAATCATTCCATATGTTTGCAATGGGAGGAAATCGCTCTTGCAACTTATCAATATCTAATTCTTATAAATCAAGACATGGAAATCAAAAGGAAAATCCATTCTAAATTTAAATTTCAAAGTGATAAAGAGATGGAAGTCAAAAGGAAAAGCCATTCTAAATTTCAAAGTGATATCATATATTATTGGTTTATGAAAGTCTTGGTAGTTAGAAAGTGATATTAGTAGTGTTAATTTGTTTCGGGATCCCTTTACTTAAATTTCCATGATATTAATGATTGTTTGCATCTCACACCTACTTATAAAGATGTTCATAAACCTATTGAATTTATAGTGTGAAAAGTGTACTAAGACATTTATTCATTTCTCGATTTTGCTTAATTATGTTAGATTTAAGTTTGTTTCATTAAGTATAAAATATATGTTGATGTATATGTAACTTCGGAATGTATTTCACATATATGTATATTGTATTCCTATAGAGATGTTATTATTCCTCTATACGGAAGTGTCGTCATTTATATTATAAGTGTCGTAACTTATACCTGATGGGTTATTAGACCACCTTGTTGGGGTCAGCCATGAGTGGCGCACTTGTGGAGGAGGAGGCTCTGCTGCTAGGAGAAGACTATCTCTTGTATTCTGGTTGTATCATTGCTCTATCTATCTCTGAGGAAGTTATTGGGGTTTTTCACGTTTATGGTTTTCCTCAAGTAAACTCTGTGTGTCTTGTGTGCTTGCATTATTGTGTCCATGATTGATATGTTGTAGATTTGCTGTACAGGTTGTTCTCTCAGTTAATATCCTAGATCAGATTGAAGTAAATTCTGAAAATTTAACATGGTATCAAAACTAGCCTGAAAGAAGGCATGATATGGCATGTATGACACTTGTTGCACTTATGATGCTAGGGCTTGATATAACAAAAACCAGTCATCGTAGCACTTTCACTATAAATCCGTTTTGGAGAAGTTTTCGGATCTGAAACTTTTACAGGTTGAAGATCAGATCCTCATGTACCTTGTGTCCAAAGGAAAACCTCTAATTCGTTATACGTTGTGATTTATGATCTGTACAATATAGGGTTTCTGCCTCTTCCAGATCTGAGTCAAAATCAGGTGACCTTGGGAAAAAGGTCATAACTTGGGCTAGGAAGCTCCAAATGAAATTTCGTAAAAAGTGACAGGTAGTACACAGACTGTACTATTTTAGGAAAATTTGTTCAGAGGCTGAAGTTGAACCAGTGACATGTGGAACATTGTACAAGTTTGCTCTCCTGTATTATCCCATAAACAGGTCACGTTGCGACACTTGGCATAACTCTCTCGCAGAGAATCCAATTGAGGTCAGACCTATCGGGATGGAAAGATAATAGGTCGGGATATCGCAAAAAAAAATTTCAGAGGACGAAGTTGAACTAGTGACACGTGGAACGCCGTACAAGTTCACTCTCCTGTATTATCCCATAAACAGGTCACGTTGCAACACTTGGCATAACTCTCTCTCAGAGAATCCAATTGAGGTCAGACCTATCAAGATGGAAAGATAACAGGTCGGGCTATCTCAAGAAATATTTTTAGACCCTGTGGATTGAAAAGTTGGGAGTTACACCAGAAACAATCAGGTACATATTTCTGTCAAAACAGAATTATTTTTGAGTACCTTCATTCATGGCTTCCGAAATTTAGGGCTTCGGAGAAAGTTGGAATTTTTGTAATCGGAGACCACAGCTGGATGCTACTCATCAAAATCAAAATTTAGAGACCAAGATCATATTTTTTGGTTGGGCAGAAGGCCGGGCTTGATCAAACCCCAGTTCGGGACTTTGATCGGAAAGATGGAAAATTAGGGCTTCTGCAAAAATTGGAATTTTGGAAATCTATGACCACGGCTGGAAGCTCCTCAGAAAAATCAAAGCTTAGAGTTTTGAATCAAATATTTTGGTTGGGTGAAGCTCTGGGAAACTCAAACCCTAATTCAGGGTCCTCCCTAGTGAATCCGGAAATCTAAAAGGCAATTTCGAGGGGTGAAACTTTGCAGTTTTCAAATTCTGAATATGCTAACTTAATCAGCTCATCAAGGTGCATATTTCTATCCTTTCAGAATTTTGAAATTCAAAGTTTGAATTTTTGGGGTTTCCTTGACAAACCCTAATTCAACTCCAGGTCCAGTTCTTGTAAATCAAGTGGATTGGGTTAATCCTAGAAGAAGATGGATTGGTCACCTACATAAGTGAAGAAGTTCCCGTCTCAGAGGGAGATGAGGCTAAGGCCTTCCATAAGAAGATTACAAGCAATCTTGACAGGTATGGCTTACAGGTATGTTTCATGGTTAAGTTTATCATATGTTTGTCTTCATATCATTACAGTACAATCTTGATTAATTACTGGACTTGTCGTATCACCTTAATAGAAGATATTCATTGATTAAGGTTTTGACACTTATGATTGTACTAATGCATTGTGATGTTGTATGAGGTTTATGTTGTTTGCTAACACAAAAGGTACACCAAGAAAGTCAAATCATGTTCTACTTCAAGAACATATGCTCATGGTGACATGAAGACAAAGATTCATCCATTGTCATGGATCACATAGAAGATCTACTTTCGAGGTATGTATAACTCGGTTCTATAATGGTTAACTTATGAGACATGCAGGTTACTAGCACAAGTCACTGAAGAGAACCAGAAGACATTATGCAGGTATGTTAGACATAACTAGCTAGCATGCTAATCTAGGTATGTTTTTCCTATATCAAGCTAGAATCCTACCCTATGTTAGGATCTTATACTGTTGTGTTGTTGATAATGATTATTCATGAAGTCATAGGTTTGAATAATCATAGTTGTATGCAGATTATGTTTCTTACCATAATTGATGATATGACTAACCAGAAGAATCATGAGATTACAAGGTCATCTAAAATTCCTTTAGGCTTGGATCTATTAGCAAGTTCCAAAGCAGTAGGGGTTGGCCGCAGATTAGTGAGTTCCAATTTCTTCATAGTCTCTATGGTCATAACATTAATAGCTGCACCCAAATCCACCAAGACATTTGGAATCCGTGTGTTCCCTATGTGCACTGTAACAGTCGGGTTCCCAGGGTCATCATACTTCACCACAGGGGCCTTTCCCATTATTAATTCGGAAATTTTTCCCAGCCCGTGGACAATGGGAGGATCCCTGGGCCTTCTCCCTAGTTTCTTAACACACAAATCTTTAATTGTCTTACCATAAATAGGCACATCATGAAGGGCATGTAACAGTGGAATTTTAACATATAAAATTTTCAATTCTCCCACGAGATCAAATCGGGGTTGTTCCACTGTTTTCTGTAGATACAATCGTTCAGGATATGGTGGTTCTCTATTCAACTGTGTAGGCTATGGTAGATCATGTGTTGCTTCCTGAGTTTCAGCTGCTACTTTAGTAGGAGTATCAGCATCCTCAATAATGGGGCTTGCTGGATAGCGCTGACTTACTCTAGTTCCAATCATTAGGGATGACACATCCTCAGTGATAATAGGCTCCACTACCCTCCCTGATCGTAATTGTATATCATTGTAGGGAATCTGAGTAATGGAATAAGCAGGCATGTTGGCAGTCTCAAATTGATGGACTGCTTTATTGTTTGGGTTCGGGTTAGGTTGTGCAGGTAGTTGGGGTCGAAATGGTGCATTCATGGGTGCAGCATTGTTCTGGAAAGGGAGCTGTGGTTGCTGATACTGCTGATGCTGATACTGTTGAGGAGGGTATTGTTGATACTGAGTCTGGTGATGGGGAAAGTTATTTCCTTGGTAAGAGTTTCTTCAGTTGGAATTCCAAGGAGCTTGGTTTGACTGTTGTGGCCATGGTGTCCATGAATTAGGATTTTGCATTGGGTTCTGAGATGGATGCCATTGGTTGTTGGAATAATGTGAAGGGAATTGTGTATTCATATTATGCATGTTGTTCATTCCATTCATATTATGCAGAAAAATGTTGGATCTGGATTCATACCTTGGTTTCTAGGCTGCCATGGTTTCTTCTGTGCCATAAAGTATGCTGGCTCTACATCAGGAATAGATGCCTGCAGGACTGCTTTAACCTTAGGTAATGAAGGACACTCCTTATTTTCATGCTCGAGTTCACATATCCTACATACCTCTACTTTGTCCAATGGTCACTCCTTCAGTGGATGCTTCTTTCGACATTTAGGGCAGAATACTCCAAGTGTAAGATCTTCTACTACTTATTTCTGTTTTTCCTTCATGGCATCCAACTCTGAGGACAGGGAACTCATCATGTCTGTTTTAAAGTTCTCCAGTAAGTTGCCTATTTCTGCCCGAGTGGCACCTCCACTAGCTGACTTCTGAGTCCTAGTAAAGACATCCTGGTCTCGGTCCTTGTCTCGTTTTCCGGTTCTGGAGGATCCCCTGGAATACCTTCAACATAATTCAACAATCTTTTCAAAAGGTTCCTTCGAGATATTCCCTTTTCCCAGCAGATTCAACATATCAAGGCAATCTTCCTTAATTCCTCTCAGTAAGATGATCTTGAGCACATCCTTTCCAATCTCAACATGACTAGATCTTTGCAAATTATACAACAATCTCTCCACAAATTCTTCCAACCTCTCTTCATCCTTCTGAACCATTTTGAACAATTCTTCCTTTTTGTCTCTAGTTCTACAATATTCTTGATATTTAGAAAGAAAGGTGTTCTTCATTTGGTCCCAGGTAGTAATGGTCTCACGACCCAAACTCATAAACCAGCATAGAGCATTTCCTTTCAAGGTGGCTAGGAATAGCTTCAGCTTCTGAGCACTAGAAGTGTAATCATAGCTGTGACAGAGGATATCAAACTCAAAAAGAAACTCACCAGGATCCTCAGAGGACTTACCATGAAAATTAGGGAGCACTGATGGTGAAATATTCTTCATAGGAGCTGCTCCAGGTGTCTGAAGGATGGGGAATTCTAATGTAGCCATAGTATTACGAGGCTGATTATTTTCTCCTTCTTCCTCCCGGCAGTCCTCATGTTCATTCTCACCCCCCTGTTCTCTACTAGCCATGGTTCTAGTCCAAAATTCAATAGTCTCTTTTATGCGTTCCTCCTCTGCTATAGCTTCTTCCTCTTTTCTCCTTTCTTCTCTTTTCCTTCTCTCTTCTTCTGCTATTCTGCGAGTCTCCAACCACACTTCTTTATTAACTTTGGTTCTGTCAATATGATAAATCTCCTCTCTATCTGGTGCACCTACAGCACTTCCCTTATCTTCAAGAGGTTTACTTTCTACAACAAGAGTTGAAGGTCCTGTTGTATTCTCCACTGTGGATGCTGAATGTTCAAGATTAGGAGGAACAGAATTTCCCCTACCTGTAGAGTTCCGCTATGGTCTAGTGGAAGAATCAGCTCTAGCAATTATCTCGTCAATATATGTGTGTCTTCCCTGACCTGTATTACGACCTCGACCTCTTCCACCTGCAATGTTAGTATTCAAAGGGGGTTCCCAATTTGTTTTTCTTGTATTCATGCATGCTGTAAAAAGTTGAAATAAAATAAAATCAAATGAAACCAACTACTAACTATGTCTATCTATTACCATCCCCGACAACGGCGCCAAAATGTTGGGCACTCTATATGTCAGTTAATTAAAGCTAACACACAGAATGATCAATATAAATTGTCAAACCCAGGAAGGTCTTTTATTTCAAAGGCAATAAGCACAATCTATGCATAAACAGATTAAGCAGTTGATTAATGAATGTAAGTAATGATCCTACCTAGATGCTCAGCCAGCTCATTCCCTAAGAAAACTAATCTAATTCACACATCTACAAATCCCAATTGAAACAATCCTTCCTACAGAATCAATCCAGAAATTTAATGATCTAATAATGAAATGAAACTAGATTACTTTTGCAAGAAGTTAAATCCTTATGATCATCAAACTACAGCATTCAACCTTTACCAAAATGATCTATCCATTGACTACTGTAACTCTATCATTATCTGTCTAATCTATGTATACAATTAAAGATACAACAGCAGCCAGAATTGAAACACAAGCTTGAACTCTACTGATGATTACTGGAAGTCCTAGAAAGCATGAATAACTACAAAATGATTGGAATCGAGCTTGGTTGTCACAGTTGATTAAAACATACATGAAATTTAATTAAATTATCCTACACAGTCGACTATCACACCACTCTGCTACAGCTATTCAAGATGCAATTGTAAATTACCAATAAGGAAGCTAACCTCTGTTACAGCTACCAGCAATGTCTGCAACATTCCACACCACACAACAGAAATGAAATTAAGCTATTCTACCTACTTAAATCGGCTATCCCTGTGAGAGGGCAGGCCCTGGCCTTCTAACAAAGATGTCGAGAGTCACAGCTAATTAAAACTCATAAGTGAAGAATTCTGCTCTCATATTATTAATAGAAATCGTGAGTCTCAGTGCTCTGTTACAGATTACACAAGTAATGATTGTCCAACCCCAGGCTACGAGAGCCTTCTGGAATTTATACAAAAGAAAGACAGTTTCATATCCACAAGAATCACGCAGCAATGAAGATCTATGATCTTCATGCTGCGGAGTTACAACTAACTGATACAGTGTGTTGAACAGTGTTGTTAATTCTGAAGGATGCTGCTGCCCCGATTAGCAATTGGATCAACAGACTCGACAGTTGGAATGCCACCTGTCTGTCGCAACTAAGCTCCTCTTCAATGGGATCTGTTATAGTGGAAATCTATTACAGCTTGCGTGGAAGATGCGCTGTCTCTTGGAATATGAGAAGCTGATGCTTGAAGAGTTACAGCTGGCACTGCTAGGCTGATACACCTGCGCTTTAGACCTTGGCTAAATGAAGTCACACAAATTAGTATAAACCAAGGACTAAGATCCATAATCTTTAACAATCTTAGGCATAAAAACAAATAAAGTAATAACAGATTATACCTGTCAATGTTATAGATTGATTTGGAAAGACATGGATGTAGATCATGAAAATAGAATGGAATTAGGGCAAAGAGGTGTAATAAAGATGGCCTAAAAGGGTAATTTCCTAGACCCAACATTAGTGTTACAAAATTGGCCAAAATTCTAAAAAACAACTCCGCTACAACCTTCGTTTCCGATAGCAGATGTTTTAGCGGAGGTTTTTACGGAAGTTTATTATAAATAAAAAAAATCAGCGGTTGGAGGTTGTAGCGGAGGTCTTCAACACGATGTGTTTTGTGTTACAAACGCACCGATTCATTTATAGGTAAAATGAAATGGTGTTGTCACATGAACAACAAGCACTGGTGCATTGAGACAAACCAAGCATCGATCCTTTATAACATAACATGACCCAATGCACACATAAGTAAATATAGCATCGATGTGTATTTGTAATAAAAAACACCAAGGATTGTAACAAAACGTTTGTCTACGGTGTGCGTTTCGTTTGCAAGCACTGGTGCATTATTTTATGGGAAGCAGTAGTGCATTACTATATATGAAGCACTGGTGCCTGTTATATGCTTAAAAGCACCAAAATTTATTTTCTCTTTTTCAAACAATGACCTGTGACAATGCAATTATATTTTTTTATTACATTATTCATTAGAAATTTAAATATTGTTTATAATAGTATTCATATATAAATTGAAATTGAAATATAAATTGAATTTTGATTATTCCATTTGGATATGATGTTTGAATTAATTTGTTATATATATTTCGCATCTCTTCATTAGAATATCTAATCATCCATTTTTAATCAATGATGTAACATTTTACAACAACATTGAATAATGCAATATAATAAAAACTTATTTTATTATATATGAATAAGAAGCTCTTTGTCATACAAAATGGGACAACATAAAAGTCCACAATAATCAACATCTAAAATATATGTATTTGTTACACTTAAGGATAACTTGTTGCACTAAGTGAAACGAGGTGCTCTACAACCCAGTATGGGGGAGATGTTGTAACGTGATGTAACGTTTGTAACAAAATAATTTAAAAAATTCATGTCGGCTCATAAAATAAAAAATTATGGAAAGTATTTAAAAAAAAAATTCATGTTGGTTCATAAAATAAAATACTATGAAAAGTAATTAAAAAATAGATGTTCGTTTATAAAATAAAAACTTAAAACTTAAACCCAGATCTATCAATCAAGAGAGATCAAATTTCTTGAGTTTAAATTAAAAAAAAGAAATACACCTCAAGAAATTGGATCCCTCTCGGTGCTTGATAGATACGGGTTTAAGATGGATCTCTGCTGGTTGTCTTTCAATTGGGACGCTATTTCCATTACATTATACAAAATGTCTGATTTTCATAGCAATTATTTCGCAAGACACAACAACTTGCATTAACATCCAATTATATTGATCATCATTCTTCACCTGAACTGTTGTCAATGCTCAAGCCACTTGCATGACTTGGGTTATTTGTCCAAATGTTTTGTTGATTGCCTCCATTGTGTTCCCCATCATCTTCTTCCTTCTATAAACATAAAAATAAAGTGTAATGACTGTATCAACATTGGTAGACAATGAAAACTAAAATATATAATATACATGACCATTATGTAAATTGAAAAGCATACCAAGGCAATAATTGTGTCCTGAACGATACACATTCTTTCAAAACCAAAGCTCATGCCATCTCTCATATGTTCAATTGGCTCCTCTCCATACTTTGTTTCCTGCAAGTAATATACCCCATCATAAATCATAGATTTAATATAAAGGATTTATGTAGCTCCATTAATTAAAAAATTAGAGAAGTAAAATAGCATAAATACTTACAAAGTCCACAATTAATTTTTGATACACCAACATATACTTATAGCCCATACTTAACCCAATCTCAATCAATTCTTCTGATGGCTCTTCTTTGTATGTTAGCACCTGTTTGAAGACATCCAAGGATGACCAGTGTAAAAATAAAATATATTTTAAATATCACAACCAATATGAAATCCTCAGTTGTTATAATGAAATCACAATTACTCACAAACATTGTAATCAACCATTTTCTTCCTTGTTGTTCTGTCTTATGTGTTGAATGGGTTCTATTTTCTTTTCTTTTCTTCAACAAAACAATTGAAAACTATTATTTAGTGTTACATTATTTATTTATATGTACATAATAGAAAATTTCAATGATTACATACATTTGAAGCATGTTGTTTTTCGGATGGCTCCTCCTGCGATGCAATTATTTCAATTTATTTGACGATTTCCTTGTACACTTTTTTGGACATCCCTACTGGCATATATCAGAGATCATCTCATACATCCTTTGGGATGTTCATAATCTTCCTAAAAAAATAATATGACATTAATCTATTTTATATTGATATGGATGGGATGGCCTTGCTGTCAAATGTGCGCCATGGAAAATGGTCACATGACATACATTATCCCCTTAGGTACCTCCCTAATTACCCCATATTATCCTCTCTAGATACATTATACTAACACTCTGATTGTAATCATGATCTTGTGTTTTCAATGTCTCCTTTGCTACCTTTCATTTTCCTTCAACATTGTATCACGTTGTTACTTATTTCTCTCATTCACATGTCTTGATATTTGTGTGTACTCCTCATGTGTTTCATACATTCATGAGCTTCCTTCAACTTCTTTGGCATTTTTGCTAATGTTGTCCCAAAATGAGTTTTAATAGTTTCTTTTCCCTTTTACCAAGAGTTTTGACCTCCCAATCTGCTAGCACATAGCCCGATACATAAACTAATATCCCACTCATAACCCAAATAACCATGTTGTGTGCTCACATGGATTTGAACTTTCAAACAAAAGTTGATAAGCACGCACTCACCCTTATTTGATCTATCTATCACTTAGGTTTAATAGAATATATGTAAACACTAGAGTGTAGTATCAATTTTAAAGCCTTCATTTTGATTCAAAGCCCCTTAAACCCTTCATAAAACGGTGTTATATTATCTCCCTACAAAAATAATTTATAATAAAAATCGAGTTGTCAACCACAAGGTGAGGATCATCCCATGTCTTTGCAAATGGAGAGAAATTGCTCTTACAAGATATGAATATCTAATTCATAGAAATCAAGATATGGAACTTGAAAGGAAAAGTCATTCTAACTTTTAAAGTGATATAATATATTATTGATTCATGGAAGTCTTGGTAGTTGGAAAGTGATATTAATAGTGTTAATTCACTTTCAAATCCTTTCACTTAGCTTTTTACGATATTGATGGATGTTTACACCACAAATTTGTTTCTAAAATTATTTATAAATTTATTGAAATTATAATGTGGAAAGTGTTATAGGGCATTTACTTATAGATGTATTTTTAACTATATTAGACTTGAGTTTATTTCATTAAGTATAAAATATACCAATAAGTTATTAAGAAACAAATTCATTAATTTTATGATTTAATTTCTCTCTTAGATTTGACAATAATGTTTTTATAAGTGATACTTAATTTGATATTTTTATCATAAAACTTTATTCTTAATACTTTATTCTTAATATTTTTAATTTACTTTTTACTTTATTAATGATAATTTTGATTATAAGATTTCAATTTATTTTTTATTTTAAAGCGAATCAAATTATAATTTTTTTAAAATAAAATGTTTTAAATTTTTTAAATTGGTCACTTATTGCCCCTCTTTTTTAAATAATATATGTTTGCTTCCGAGATTTACATCGTGGGAGCTTTTGTTTCAAACGATTCCATAGCCCTTATGGGATTTACCTTGTAGGAGATTGGGTGGACATACTCTAGCCATAGCCATAGCTTTTTTAAATATACTTTAAGTTACTTTATAATAATTGGAGAACATAGTTTGACCTAATATACTTTAAGTTACTTTATAATAATGGGAGAACATAATTTGAGCTCTAGCCTTGTTTGTCATGTTTTTCATTAACAAGTTTACTTTATTATCACGGGTGATGGTAGTTAAAGGGTGGACCGATATGGTTTAGTGGTTTTTTTAATAGTTTTTTTTGTGGGTTTAAGTGTTAAACACTTATTTCAACTTTATAGTTGAAAGGGTGCTCTTGTTACATTATACCTTATAAGATGTTGTTATTACGATCATTATTTTTTATTATCATATTTCATTTTAGGATATGTATTTTGAAAAGGAAAATATTAATGGGATACATGTTTATATTTTTACATATTTAGTTGATAATTAAGCTAGATATGATTGTGTGTTTGAAGCATGATAAGGATGATTTAATTATAATTATAGTTTTATATATTTAATTGATAATTAATTTAGATAGATAAGATTGTGTGTTTGTAGTATGATAATGATTATTTAACTTAATTATGATTATGATTTTTTTTAGTCTAAAGTTTTTATATATATATTTTTAATTATGTTTAAAATAATTTGAAAGGAAACTTGTTATTTCATGTTGAAATTCGATAAGAATAATTTTGGTTAATTAAATTGTAAATATCAAATATTAACATTGTACAATCTAGTTGTAATATGGGTATTTAAGGGTTCTCAATCCATTTCTACATTAAAACAACAATTTTATCAATCCAAAACAACAATTTTGAAAAAGATTTGTGATTAGATTATAGTGATGACAATACATAAAAATTCAATTTCATAGAACTTTTAACCTTATTCTTAGGATTTTTGTACCTATACATTTATTATCAAATTTGTGGTCCACTATTATATATTGTCAAAGTTGCTTTGTAATAGCACCAATTACTAAGAATAAATAAATACATTAAATCTAACTTAAGGAGACATGATCTTGTGATTTGGTTCAATAATAATGTGGAGAATTTATTACATATAAGTATTCAATTTCATTATCTCTAACAACAATAACCTTTTATAATAACTATCAGCTTTCTCTCTCAATGTTTCCTTTGTTACCTTTCACGTTCCTTCAATATTGTATCATATTGTTCCTCATTTCTCTACTTTTTGTGTTGTAATCATTGCGTGTGCTTGTCATGTGCTTCATACATTCATACACTTCCTTCAACTTCTATGGAACTTATGTTAATGTTGTCTTAAAAATGAATTTTGATAGATTTTTTTCCCTTTCACCAAGAATTTGCAAACCCAATGAGATTGAGTGAAACCATTGCACACCCAAATACATAGATTGATATCCAATGCACATCCCAAATCTAACCATGTGTCATGCTCACTTGGAGCCTTACATGGATTTGAACTTCTAACCAATAATAGAGTATTTTGATAAACACTCTAATCGTATCTCATCAACATATCACTTGGATGTCAATATGTCAATATAATATACATAGATACTAGAGTGCATAAATAAAATTTGAAGACTTCATTTCTAATCAAAACCCTTTCAACCAGTGTTATAGTATCTCCCTTGCAAAGAAACAAAATTGCTAATCACAAGGTGGGAATCATTCCATATGTTTGCAATGCGAGGAGATCGCTCTTGCAACCTATCAATATCTAATTCTTATAAATCAAGACATGGAAGTCAAAAGGAAAAGCCATTCTAAATTTAAATTTCAAAGTGATAAAGACATGGAAGTCAAAAGGAAAAGCCATTCTAAATTTCAAAGTGATAAAGACATGGAAGTCAAAAGGAAAAGCCATTCTAAATTTCAAAGTGATATCATATATTATTGGTTTATGAAAGTCTTGGTAATTAGAAAGTGATATTAGTAGTGTTAATTTGTTTCGGAATCCCTTTACTTAAATTTCCATGATATTAATGATTGTTTGCATCTCACACCTACTTATAAAGATGTTCATAAACCTATTGAATTTATAGTGTGAAAAGTGTACTAAGACATTTATTCATTTCTCGATTTTGCTTAATTATGTTAGATTTAAGTTTGTTTCATTAAGTATAAAATATAGCATAAAGTCAATGAGGGATAAATTCACTTTTTTTTTATAACGTAGATTATCTCTCAAGTTTGATAGGTTTTTTTTCAAAATTCATAGTTCCACCTATTTTATTTTATAAGGATTTTGATTATAAAAATTTATTTCTAGAAATTTTAGTACATTTAAAATATTCAAATTATTAAAAAAAAATGGAAATTTTGACTGTAAAATTTTAACTTTAAAATTTATAAAGCATTTTAAAACAACATAACTATCAAAGATTTTGAAAATAACAAAATAAAACAAAAAATTATATTATCAACAAAATAAAATTTTCCATGAAATTAAACTTGTGTGATCTTTTTTCATGAATCTCCCTAACTTGTGGGAGTGGCTTATGGTCTAATAAACTGCGACCCATGGGTATTTAAGCCATAAAAAATCACCCACAGATCGCACCCGATCTGGGCCACACCAACCCTTGTCATGGCTGGATTTTTTTGGTGTATCCTCCCACTACTGCCACATTCTGAACCCTAGGCCGCCTAACAAACGAAACCCCTTGAATACCAACCATGCCAGTGAAACTTGACATTTAAAGGGGAAAAACTTGTCAAATTAGTTTAACAAATTTGTACAACTTAATAAAATCACTCATATTTTTAAAATAATATATAATTTGTTTGAAAGATTCCATAGGCCCTTTCAAGATTTACCTTTGAGGTTAGGTGGACACGTCCAAATATATAGCTTCCATTTTATACATATGCATTCCAAGTGCTTTGAATGAGTCTACACCATGACATTGTTAATACTTTCTTGAATTTCAAAGACAAATATTCAATATTAGCACTGAGATACATAATGATTCATGTGATTCCCACTTCTCACAATTAAAAGACGCTACAATCACTGGGCTACAAAGGTATTCGAGAAATGATGATTTCATGGCACTGTTACAAATACTAGATTATTTTGAACATTTATGTTAAGATATCTCGGTTGTGGAGAAACTTCTTTTTTTCAAAATTGGAAAATGTTTATAATACTTAGGATTATTGCCTTGTATTTTATTGATACAATTTCAAGATTCCAATGTATAACAATGTTATTACAAGCAAATAAAACCTAGCCACTTGAAATAACTCATTGGTGATTCATAAGGGGACAAACTTCTACTCCTACTAAATGCCTTTAAGTCTTGGGTCATTAATATGTTTGATCATTAAATCACAATACCAACCAGATGCATAGGTCATATTCCAGGACCAAAGGTAGTTTCAACCTCAATAGTATCTACAAAAAAGCTAATCTCCCTTGTTGTCATCATCAAGGCTACCTCCAATGGGGTCATGTACTTTCTAGTAGAATCTAGATTTAGCTCCATACATGAAACTAGATACTACCCCTAGTTGCAATTTAACCTCTTACCCAAGAGGTATTGTGGAGAGGCCTACTTGAGTATCCATACAAATATGAAGCTCAACTACATCTCCCAATAAGTTTTTGTTCCACTAGATTTGAATAATTCAAGAACATATGGTCAACTTGTATTCCAAGCTCGAGTAAGTTGCTATGAAATGCATGTTATTATGTCCTTGACATCTAAGATATACCCTAGTTTTCAGGGGTCCATGACACTAAATCAAGTGGCCCATGACACTAACCCACTCATGTTATTTGGCTTCAGTCCTTTCTACACATATTGAATCTTTCCTAGTATTGTAGATGGTTTTTCAAAGACAAAAGAATTCACAACATTACCTTCTTTCAAGTCAATATTACCTTAGGCTAACATGACTATATTTGTTATAACATGGTTAGTTAATGGTTTTTCAAAGACAAAATAATTGAACACATTGTGACATGCTTTAGGTTCAACCCCACTTTATGAAATGCTTTCTCTTTTTGTGAGCTAATTGTTGATTATGACCTTGAACCTTGAAGAATCTATTTATTTTGAAGACCATCTTTAAAATAAAAGAAAATGTTTAATAAATTTTCTAAAATATATTACACAAAGATTGTTGTTGTTGTTGTTATCAATTAGTTCAAATATATGCATATAAATGGAATTATGTATGCACCTTTCTAAAATATTTACATAAAAGCCTGATATCATTTGGAATAACGATCATGGTTGTATAAAATATTCATGGAACTTATTGTTACCTAAATCAAAACTAGACATCATTTAGATAGATTTCTTCAAGGACGATAAAGATCATACAAAATATTGATGGTATGGGATGAATATGGATATGTTTTTGTGGTATGCACTTATTAGGCTTTGAGATAGAGGGAATATATTTTTTGTCTTGTGATCATTTTAGATTAGTATTTTTTAGACTTGTCGTGTGTGAAGTCATATTTACGTCGCAATGTGTTTTCCAAGTGAGATCGACTCTCCAAATATTGGTTTTTACACATTATTGGTCGTTGAATGTTTTTTCTAATGAATGGATTCATCATTATCTTTCGATCGTCTAGGGGAAAGTGCATGATCCTGTTGTTTGTTCACATTGTCCTCCTACCAATAAGAATTTGCCACATTGCATCAATCTCCACCCTCCATCTGTTGTGTCGATCCCAACATCTTGCTAGGAGGTGGTTCTTTCTGCTCAGGTAAATAGAACTAAATGCCTCTTCCATAGGTAAATAGAACTAAATGCCTCTTCCACAGAGAAAGTATGTCTAATGACCTCTTTTTCAAACTAAATGCCACTTCCACAATGCGAGGGTTTCGAAGGACCTTTGCACTCTCTAAAACGATCGTAATTGTAAGTCTTGGAAGGTGAATGTGATGCTATGGTATGTGACATGTCCCTGGATGTGTCTGTTCCTTCATGGTTGCATTCACCTTAGTGAATGGAAGAAGGGGAGCTTGTAATTCCAGTGAAATAATTGGCAAATTAATGGAGGATTTTATTGCTAGAAACAAAGTGCTTCTAGTATTGTTGGCTATGCCGTGATTTGGCGATTCAGGGGACGGTTATTGAGCTAAATACGGCCTAGGTTCCTTTTCTTCTTCCGAATTCTCTTCTTTTCCCATTTGAAAATATTGAAGGCCCGTAGTTTGCATCAGACTTGTGGGTTAAATTCACCTCTGGAATGTGCTCTGAGAGATTTTATTTTTGCTGCACAAACATGAGGAATCGAAGATGTCAAAAGGAAACTTTGAGCAAAAATTCTGGTGAGACTTTACAAGAGAAGTGTTTGTTAAAATGTCTATATGATTTATTTGATTCAGATATGATGTTTGCATCTGATATGTTTGAATAAATGTGTGAAATAGATTCCAAGATAGTCTATAAATTTGTTACTGTGGTCCTAGTCTATTACTCGAACTACTATTCTTTTCGAAGAGGTTGCCATAGCTAGATTTGGGATTTGAAATGTGGATTGTAAATGAGTATGAAGATATAGGAATATGATTTTAGATTAAATCTAACTTTCTAATCCTAACATATGATCATCGGTTCCTTCTTGTTGAATTTATTTTGAAAACGAAAATTGGAAACTAGCTTCGAAACGATGAAATTGGTAACTAGTTTTTGGATTCGAATCTTTGTTTTTGGTAAAATATGAATGTAAAACCATACGATTTGTTTTTGGTACTTTATTTGTGCTATATAATTCTATTTTTCAGATATGTTCCTTCACCTATGTGCTCCTCGGAACTTAGTAGGATTATTTTGATTGAATTCCTAGCAATGTTTATTAACTACTTGTACTGATTAAACTTGAAAGATTCTTCATTTATGTACTCGGATCGGATATGAAAATGTAATTTTATTTTTATTTACATGAATGATTATTTATGCACATAATGGTTGTAGGTCACTTTTTGGACAGTCGGTATGGTTGTACGTCGAAAATGCACAAGACTAGTTGTTTGCATAGTGAAACTAGTTTACTAGTCTTGGTATCTCATTTTCATATATATTATGTTTAGTTATTTAAAAATGGTTATTTGGCCATATTTACATGGCTTTAGGTGTTAATTATCCATTGGGATTGATAAATTGTGTTAATTAGTTGAACAAATTATTTTATGCTAAGTGTTGTCATTTGTAAGTTAAGTGTCGTAATTAGCGCATTAATTACCTTAATTAACTAGTTAATGACATATTGTTGGAAATGACCTTTTTGGGTGCAAGTAACCCATGTTATGGATTGAAATGGATGTATAATGATGTTAGACGACGTTGGATAAGCATTTCCAACCTTGGTTTAGTTGCTTGCTCAGATGTAAATTTTATTTTAATTAATTTGTGAAAATTGAAATTAAGTATTTATTTTATTTCTCTGATGTACTTAAACTTTGTAATTAGCCTCTTAGATCTAATGATATGCCCCTAATCCCATTTTATATCCCTGAGGGACATTACAGGTGGTATCAGAGCTATGGTTCCAACTCTGCACTGTTGGGTCTGTTACAGAGTCATAATTTTATGTTTATGTGCATTTGGAGATTATAAATGTGCATAGTGAAAGAAATTTAACCTCCGTTATTTTAATAGAAGAATCAGAAGCCTTGACTAATGCCTACCTCAAATATTAGTTTGAATGTATCTTTATTTCTTTTCAATTTCAAAGGTCAAGAGATTATGGATTTGTTAGTATATGTAATATATTAGCATATATTAGTATCTATGTGGTAAAGCGTGATATATAAATAGTGTAAAGTAAATAATTATGTATATATGTAAATGATATGTAATTATGTAAGATATATAAAGGTGATGTAGTATAACTATTATCAATATGAAATGTTGCTAATGGGAAATATACTCTCTATTGTCTTTATTGCTTCTCTTGAGGGAATACTTTTATGTATGGGCAATCTTTGCCACTTGAAAGGTAGTGGTTACATCAATGAGTGACTCATTGGCTATTTTAGGAAATTGGACACTTGTCTAAATGGTGTTCCCCATTCTCCTTTTTTATTTTATGCATGTAGTATGTTATATACTATTTACTAATTACTGTTATCCTAACTTATCTAATTAGTTAGTGGTGGAATTGCCACTTGGAGGTAAGTATATAGCTATGGGCTATTCTTATATTTTAGTATTGATTATTTAATTAATTTATTTTAGGGTTATTGGTGGCATTCTTATTATCCTAACTTATCTTACCACATTATTTATTGAGTGGAGGAAATGATCCACTTGTCCGTAATGGTTCAAATTCTCTTCTTCTTTTTTGTCTATGGAAACGTAACTCCTTCTGTATTTTTGGAGGAATTGAGCCACTTGTCTTTAATGGTTCATATTCTCTTAATTCTATGTATTTTACTTTATGTGTGTAAGTAGGTAGTCTCTCTCTCTCTCTCTCTCTATATATATATATATATGACATAAATTTAAATATGTATAACATAATATGTGATGTAAGATAGATGGGGTATATGACATTGAATATAGCATAATATAAATGTTATAAATTATATATATATAATGTGTGGTATATATATAGTTTTTAAAAATTTATATGTGTGTGTGTATGCACGCGCGCGTGCACGTGTGCACTTTAAAATATGCAATAATTATTAGTATTACATGTATATGATATTGTGTATATACTATATGTATAAATGTGAACGTATGTAATGAAGTGTAAAATATTGAAAGTATTTGGAATTGTTAGAAAGTATTTGGAAGTTTTTGAAAATATTAGAAAGTATAGTGTGATCATAAGTATTATGTTAGTATATATGTTATAATGCGTACCTAATATGATAGCATTGGATTAAGTAATTATACCGCTATAATTGTATGGATATTATGGTATAACATAATAATTATACATGTGTATAAAATATAGGATATATAGGTTATATGACTAATATGATGTGTATATGATTAATAATAATATGATATATGATTGAAGAATTATAATGTGTATGTAGACAAAATATGCATATGTATATAAATAATACATAGTCTTAGTAAGTATGGTGCATGGTATGAGTGTATGATGGTGTGTTGTATAGCTAGTAATTATTTTTATTACAAGATTTTGGTGGTAGGATGTTTGGTTGTTTGAGGTGACTGTATTTACTTTGGTTGATAGTATAAGTAGTATGCTATGTATAAATAATTAGCAACGTAATGTATTGTTAGAATATGGGGATTAGATGGGATCCTCGTCAAAGTATGTATAACATAGCTATTGATGGAGTATGTATGCAGGCAAGTTGTATGATTGTGTATGTGTTGAGTGTTTACATAAGTGCAGTATTAGTAGTTTTTTGTGATGTTTTTGGTTGTATACATGTATTATGAATATATGTATATTGTATATATCGTCATGTGCTAATAATGATTTATAATGTTATGATAAATAATAACTATTTGAAATGATCTCTATGGTCGATGTATGATGTATGTTGTTTGATACTATTGGTTGTTAATGATTGATGTTGGCTGATTAATGGTTGATACATATATGATATTGTCATCATTGTATGTATGGCTATTATTGGTTGTTCTTGGTTGTCACGATGATTGATGGGTGATCGAGGTATGATTAATGTAAGTACGGTTATGTTTGGTTGTTGTTGATGATTGATTGGTTGTTTGATTGATATCAATGATAGATGTATGGTTGATGTAATCCGATTGATGTATTTTGATTTATATTTTTAGATTTATGTATTCTGATTGATGTATTCTGATCGATGTACTCCAATTGATGTATTCCAATTGATTTATTTCGATTTGACGTATTATGGTTGATGTATTTTTCTTCTTGTTGATGTATTCTGATTGATGTGTTTTGGTTGAGGTGTTTTGGTTGAGGTGTTCTGATTGAGGTATTTTGGTTGATGTACTATGATTGATGTTTGTATGGTTAGTTGATGCATGTATGATTTTCATTGGTTGATATTTGTGTATGATTGATATATAATTGACATATGATTGATATATGGTTGAGGTATTATGAATTGATGTATTTTGGACCAACGTTTGTATGACTGATGTATGAATGATATTGGTTGATACTAATTACTATTAGTTGATGTATAATGGATTTTTGAATGTTCTCTAGTCGTTATGGCTCTTTTTGGTTTCTTAGTTAGATTGGAATTGTTGCATATAAGTTCACTTACATGTTACATTAAGTGCATAAAATGTTGAGTTGATCTTTGTGATCTTTGCTAGAAAAATATATTTGTGATATTTATCTTTGCAATCTTCATTATAAAGGTATATTTGTGATATTTGTTGAAAGGTATTTTGGTGGTATCTTGGTGACATTTCATGTGTAGGTATCATAGTAATATCTTGGTGGTATTTCGTATATATTATTGAAAAGTATGTACTAATTGTCTGACTGATTAAAGCATGATTCAAGTACCTTTGTTGAAGATGTACTTCATGTATCCTTATATATCCAATACTAATACAAGTATTCTTGTTAGAAAAGTATCCTTGTGATATTTGTTGAAAGTATCTTGTTAGGGTATCATTGTGGTATATCAAATACCTTTGTTGAAAGTCACCTTTGTAAAGTATAATGGTAAATATCATGCATCCTCGTAGAGAAAGTATTTGGGTGATAAATTATGTAAAAGCATCTTGGTAATGCATCTCATGTAATTGGAATGCATTTCATATATCTTAGATGCATTTCATATATCTTAAATGCATTCATGTATTTGTTGATAGAGCATATGCATGATGCATTTCATGTATTTGTAGGTAAAGTATAGGCATTTCATGTGATTGATTGACTGGAATGCATTTCATGAAGAAAGAGTACACACTTGATGCACTTTATGAGATTGAATGGTAAACTTGATGCTCTTCATGAAATTGATTGATACACTTGATGCATTTCATACGATTGAATTGATTAGAATAAAATTAAGGTAGATGAATTTCAAGTATTTTGTTGAAGAAGTATCTATATATCATGTACCTTATATATACTAATGTATTTTGTGCGATTTATTTCATGTATCATGTACCTTGAAGATGTATTTTATGCATCTAGATGAATAATATATATACATTTTTATTGTTGATCGTGTGTTGTTGGAACGTAAAAAGTATCTGTGTAGACTAATATATTTATATCATGTATCACATATTTTTATATACCTGATGTTAATCATATGAGTGATTGAAATACGACTTTTAGGGTGGATGTATCTTTGTCGAATGTTTGAAGGCCTTGTAAAGAGGATTGAATACCCTGTGATGGGGATTGAAGATTGACCGTTGCTTCCTTGAGTCTACTCTACTAGTCTTGGTTCTTCCATGGGCAGTGGAGACAGACAGGAAAGTAGGTGGTAATGGGAAGTATTGTGGCTAGAAAGATGTTATCTTTCTGAGGCATGTATGGGCATGTATGTGAGAGTTTGAAAGATGTTATATTTCTAAGGCATGTATGGGCATGTCTATTATCCTTTTGTAAAGGCATGTATGTAATATGCATCAAGGACGATGCATTGTTTAAGGGGAGGGGGATGTAATACCCTCTGGTTTAGCCCCTGGACATGTTATTATTATTTTGATGTTGTGACATTATGGAATGAGGTGTCGGGACTATGGTTTGTACATTATTATTATTATGTTATTAATTAATAAAATAAAATAGTTGATATCGATCGATGCCACATAAAAGAGTATGAGGAACCATGATGGTACGAGCAAGGGGAAGTGGGAAAGTGTGTTCCTAAGTGTTTGTGTCTATGTTGATGGACCCTCTTGACTTATGCACTCTCTTATGTTGTGTTTATCCTTGATTTTATTATTCCAGGATGGTTTTTATTAAAATTGGAGTCACTCTCTCTCCTAGTGCGCCGATTAGAGGAAATTTGGGTTAAAATGTGCCTCCTAAGGAAAATAGTAAGAAAATAATAAAATAATAGTAGAGTAAAAAATTACTTTTTTGGATCGTATTCTCAACTTATCTCCTTGTAGGTTTACTCAAATTTCAAGCAGGAAAAACTCGTTGGATGCATAATTAAATTATGCATCCAATGAGTACCCATGTTGCATACTTTTAACAACATCCACATCATGAAAAATTGAAAATACATTAAAAAGTGTGTTTCTAGTGAGAGAAAAAACACTTTTTAATGTATTTTCGATTTTTCATGGTGTGGATGTTGTTAAAAGTATACAATGTGGGTACTTGTTGGATGCATAATTTAATTATGCATCCAACGAGTCCTCCCGCTTGAAATTTGAGTAAACCTACAAGGAGATGAGTTGACAATACAATCCAAAAAATAATTTTTATTTTTTCCCTCCAATTTTTTTAGGTGCTCCCTTTTTTAATTTTAAAGCATTTTGATTAGATAATACATGATAACATGGAATTTGTATTATTTTTGGAAGGCCCATTTTAAATTGAAATTTCCTCTAATAGGCTTGAGTGCCACTTGGTGTTCCCCTCATGAAAGTTGTAACTCCTCCTTAGTGGTTTTCTATTTTGGGAAATTAACTCCTCCCGTGACTCTCTCTCTCCCAACTCGAAGTTCTCCATGAGGAATTCAAATGGGTTGGTGTGTGCTTCATTTTTCTCTTGATTTTTGCTTCTTGGCTCTTGTTATTGGCTCTTGGCTTCATTATCTTTGTTCTTGGTTCACTCAATCATGTGCATTTCTCTTTGGTACTTGGGAAATTGATTTTTTTCCCTTGGTATGTGTGAGATCATGTGATCCAGTGTACTTTTTGGATGATTGGTGCACCCTTGCTGAGCTTGTGTCCAAGCAGAGCGGCTCGATCATTGCTAGTATATTTGTTCTGGAAGCTGCATGTCCTGGATTGGAAGTGATGTGGAATCCACTTGCCATTTGATGTAGTTGGACCGATGGTAGATTAGTGTTTTATTGAGTGTATTTGTCCTGGAGCTGTATGTCCTGGATTGGAAATAGTGGGATCTATTTTCCACTGGAATACAGTTCGACCACTGGTAGAATTGTGACTATCTGTCGTGGAGCCACTTTCTTGGATTGCAAGTGATGTGGAATCCACTTGCCATTGGAAGTGTGGTTGGACCAATGATAGTTGATTTTTATGGTTGAGTGCACTCTTGATTGTGGCATCATGGTTCTAGCTCGGGGGTGACACATGCAAAGAAATATTTGGATTGTACAATGTCTACAGTTGGGTGGATCTTGGCACGGTCGATTTCAGTTGTGGGAATCTGCAAGATAAGTGGTTGTCTTTTATTTATATGGGTTACTTGTTTTTATGTGATATATATATATATATATATAATATTTTATGGAATGTGTGAATCAAATGTGAAAAATTCCTTTTCTATGATTCTGTTTGTTTTTCCATTACTTGTTCTTTTGGAAAAATTGTGAACGCTAGTTTTGGGACTTTGCAAGAGAAATGTTTGTTAAAAAGTCTATGAGACTCCTATGCTAGAGATCTAATTTTTATGTCTCTGATAATATTGGTAGAATGTTTTATTCAAATGTGGAATATTTTTAGAAAGTTCTATGTAATCCATTTGCAAAGAATCCATTTTTTTTCAATTACTAGTCTTCCGAAAAAATAGTTTTAGCTAGATTTGATACTTTGCAAGAGAAGTGTTTGTTAAAATATCTATATGAGTTATTTGATTCAGATCTGATATTTTCATCTGATATGTTTGACTAAATGTGTGAAATATATTCCAATATAGTCTATAAATTTTGTTACCGCGGTCCTAGTCTATTTCTCGAACTGCTATTCTTTTCAAAGAGGTTGACATAACTAGATTTGGGATTTGATATGTGAATTGTATATTGTTAAATGTACAACATCAAGAAACATTCTCCAAAACAATATTTTGAAACCAAGATTGATCCTCCCGTATAGAGGTGAACACTTTGATTTCCTTCCGTGTAAATGTTATTCCTCTCGTATAGAGGTAAATGATCAAAGCAATGACGTTGTAAAGTCTTGTAGGACAAGGATCAAGACTTTTATGTCAAGTCATGATTCTCATGTGAACCTTCTGTATAAATGTATCCATGGGATGGACCTCCCGTATAGAGGTGGAACTTCCATATAAAGTTCATGCTTTACTTGTTAAAAGAATTTAATGTTGTGTGATGTATTATTAACCGTGATCACCAAATTGCTATTAAGTCTCCTTTAGAGATTTATCACCTCTAAAGTGAATTACTTTAGCATATGATCATTTGGTTTGGAATAATATAATATGATCACAACATCTGATAATTCTTATTCTTATAATGTAATGTGATGGATAATTAAAGTTAGCACATATTGACCATGCAGTAAAAGATAAAGAGATAAAGTTAAATGCATAGAGAAAAAGATAATTCGAAATTGATCAAGAGATGACTAAGTGAACTCGAATTGTCAATATTCAGTTAAATCCACAATATATGCCTTAGTTAACTAAATAAATCACAGTGGTCACCGCAATTAAATCAATCAGCATTATTTCAGTTAATAATGGTTAACTAAGTGTTAAATAAGAAGGACTAGTTAACTAAAGTGTTTTCACTTTAGTTAAAATAAAAGACAACACTTCAATAAATCAAGGAGAACTCGAATTGATCACTACAATGATGTTATCAAGAAAGAATCGATTAAAGAGAGTTAACTAAGTGACAACAAACAAGATCTAGTTAACTATGTGTTATTGCATGACGACACTTATGTTAAACTAAAAGATTACACTTGAATTGTGACACTTGCATGACGACACTTAAGTTATCCACCTAACTAAATGGGAAAGCTTTTCGTTAAGAGGAGAGTTCATCCTAAGAGACAGTTTAGTGAGATGAAGCACTGCATGAGAAGTGGGGCACACTTCTTCATACAAGATTGATACATCCAATCTGAGGGCGAGGTCATCCTGAAGTTAGAAGAAGCCGATGCATGAGAAGAAAGTATAAATATGTTATACAGGATTGATGAATTCAATGTGAAGCGAATTCTCTTCTCCATTGAAGGAAAGGCGCTTCTCTTTGTGGAGGTTATTGTTCTTGCTTGTTATTGATGTGATGGGGACATTGGAAAACATATCTGATTGATCTCTCTTCTCTATTGCTTATGTATCTTCACCAAGATTTTTTTGGTGATCTCCTATCTTCTGAAAGCAATTTTTTATGTTGTAAAAGAAATAATTCTTTGTTATCCATTATATTATACTAAGAATAATTTCTCGGGTTTTTGTTCTCATAGTTTTGAGGATTTTCTCTAGGGTATATCTTGTGTTGTGGATGTATGAATTTCATGTGATTTAATTGTCTCATTGTTTCAAGTTTCTACATCCAAAAGAATTAAAGATCAAATATCAACCAAATATTAACATGGTATCAGGGCTCAGGGCATGAAGGAGCTTCGTTTGTATGCCATCTGTTGGAATATTTAATATTCCTATCTATGTCATTTAATTACATTGGTAGCATTAATTAATCATTTATGATTAATTCCTATGTAATAGACTAGAAAATTGCCATTTGAGCCATTGTGTGGACCACAAGGCATCATTGGGGGGACCAAAAGACTTCCAAGTGTGGACCATAAGATACCTAGACCACGTGGGCGTATTTATAAAATATTTTGGATAAGATTCTGGTGGAAAAGGCGCCTTGCTGAGGTTTATTGCTTTTTACCCATGGGGGAAAAGCTAGTCTTCTAGGGAAACTTGGTTTTTGGACCTCACATCCTCTATGATGTTTCTTCTTTCCATATTTGGGATTTGACATTTTT
Source organism: Larix kaempferi (assembly GCA_027924585.1). Classification (NCBI taxonomy): domain Eukaryota; kingdom Viridiplantae; phylum Streptophyta; class Pinopsida; order Pinales; family Pinaceae; genus Larix; species Larix kaempferi. The sequence continues at coordinate 34,591,985 of BSBM01000372.1, forward strand.
TTTTCATCACACATCAGCTATAGGTCACTAATTCAGAAATTTGTGAGCCATTGGAGTGACTTGGAGAACACACTTTCCACCTAGGGGGGATTTGCATAATTTTAGTAAGTCTGATGATATGAGGATCCAAATGGCATCTTTAGCCATTCGAATATCTGTTGTAATGTTATATAACAAAAGCCTATTATTTTCCAAAGTTTTTCTGACATATTTTATTCATGAGAGTTAATACAATTTGTATTATTGTGAGTAGTTTTATGAGTTCTTTGACTAGTTGTGTGAGATCTTTGTGAGTGAGTGTAATATCTTGATCAGATATTGGTGTGAACTAAATTTCATATGGTATCAGAGCTATCAAGATATTCCTTTCTCCTTCTATTGTCTTGTAGGATCCAACCAGTCTCAAGGAGGGCACAGTAATTCATCCACAGGGCGCATTATATCATCAAGAGGTGCATCAAGCAAGCTTTGGGCACACCCAAATCATTCCAAAATTAATTTCAGAGATTCCATGGATCATTAACATCAAATCATCCTCACTCCATTCAATTATTTTGACTGGAATGCAAAGATGGAGATCATACTGAGGAGCAAAGGGCTCTACACAGTGACAATGGCAACTAAAGCTGAGCCAACCTCAGCAGTTGAGAAATATAAATGGCACAATCGAAGAGATGAAGCCTATGTGATGTCAGTGTCTCACTACATCCAGTTATCTTCTATTTCATCTTGATGGTCTTACCTCTCCCAATGAAGTTTGGTTGAAACTTCAAGAATTGTTCGGAAAGACGGATGAATTAAGAGGCCACCAACTGGATAACGAGCTAGTCTCATTGAGTCCACAAAATTTCGATAACCTTCAAGATTTATTTTCCAAATTCAAATCACTTGTGTTGCATCTGAAGCAACGTGGTATTGAAAAGAAATATGAGAAATTAGTCTTGGCCATTCTCTCGAAACTTGGCTCGGACTACTCAGTCTTTGATTCGAATTTCCATTCTACCTGGAAAGCAGTTAAAAATTGGAAGAGCCCAACACTTTCATAATTCATGGAGTCTTTGACACAAGAACAAGATAAATTGGTCTTGATGGGAGCCATTAAATCCATCCAAATATCACTATCTGAATGTTGGAGATTCAAAGGGTTCGAAAGGAAAGAAGAAGGGCAAGTTCAAGAAGCCCACCGGTGAGAGGAAAGACAAGCAGAAAATTAATGAAGACTCCTTGAATTTCAAGAGGAATCCAAATAAAAAGAATGAGAGGGCAAAGTACAATTATTGCAGCAAGGGATTTCATCCTGAAAGCTCTTGCATGAAGAAGACCATTGACCAAATGGATCAACTCTTGGAGAAAGCCAACATTCCTCTTCCAGAGAGCACAAGGAGGAACGATGGAGGACAAAATTTTGATGACAAAGAGAGAGTACATGCACTGATGGAAAGCACATCCAAACCTACCTCATTCAATATTGATTCCAGAGCTTCAAGAAACATGGTTTCTACAAGTAAGTTTTTCACTTCACTTGACTCTTCCAGTGGTCCAAATATTGTATTGGGTGACAATTCTGAAACATCTAGCAAAGGCAAAGGTAGCATAGATCTCGAGTTTGGTTCATTTAATAATGTATTGTATGTGCCTGGACTTGCTGCAAACCTATTGTCAATCTATCATATGACCCACACAGGGCTTCCCAAGAGAGTAACCTTTACCCCTAATGATGTTGAGATAGCTGAAATTTCAATAGGAAAAATTGTTGCATTAGTCACTGCTGATCATTGTTCTCGAATCTACAAGTTTTCTCACTTTGTGCCAAATCCATCACCTTCTCCTCTTTTAGCCCATGCCAATGAGTCAAGAAAATTATGGCATGAAATATTTGGCCATCTGAATTATAAATATCTTTCCCGACTTCATGAGAAAGAAATGGTCATAGGGCTGCCCAATATCAGATTTTCCAAAGGTGTCTGTCAATCTTGCATCCTAGGAAAACATTCGAGCATAAGTATGGGAGATCCACTACCGAGAGAACCTCTGCACCAATGAAGCTTATTCACACTGACATATCAGGTCCACTCCCTCATGAGTATTTGAACCATGCCAAGTACATCCTCACATTCATAGATGACTTTAGCAGTTGCTGTTGGATTTATTTCATCAAGCTAAAATCTGAAGTTTTTGGTATGTTCAAGCTATTCAAAGCCTCAATTGAGAACCAGTCTAGTAGGCATATAAAAATTATCAGATTTGATAATGGTGGTGAATTTGTGAAATCAGATTTTCATCAATTTTGTGCCTCTTCAAGCATTCATATGCAACACACAGTTCCATATACACCTGTTAAAATTCAAGATGCTAAGACAGAAAATAGCAGCATTACATTCCATTTCACAATAATAGCATATACAGGATCACTGAAGAAACAACAAGCACAGCATAAACACAAGAGACAGAGATTTATCCTGGGAAACCCTCATGGGGTAGAAAACCCAGCAAATCTTCCTCAATATAGATGACCAGCAATATACAAAGATGAAACCCTGAGACATGATCTCCTCCTCCACAATAGCAGACCTCTCCTCCACAAGTGCGTTATCCTCAAGTGAGTGAATGTGTATAATGAGGAACACACCTCCTCTATTTATACACTACTCTGATATGTATTTTACACAAGTACATGTAGGCTCGTATTTAACCATTAGGTTAAATACCCCATTATAACTGACTGGGCCGACCCCTCTAGGGTGGTCTAATAACCCTTTGACCCACATAACACATACAGGGCCGACCCCCACTAGGGAAGTCTAATAACCCAAGTTACCACATTCCGACGGAGGAATAAACATCTCCGGATATACAATAAGATCTTCACGGAGGAATGAATCATCTCCGGAATAATAAAGTACAAATATAATATTCTTTGAAGTTACAATATCTCAACACTCCCCCTTAACGAGAAGGATATTATAACAGCATCTGCACGAGCAAGGAGTCATCAACATCGTACATGATACATCTATAAATCATTGGAAGCTTTCTCAACATCATCAGTAACTCAACCAGTTACTGGAATATCTTCAATACTGGAACATCAACATCTTCAGTACTGAGTCTTTATCTTCTGCAGCACTCAAACAGCTACAGCAACATCAATATCTGAATCCTCACGATTGTCAGCATCGCCATCACACGATCATCAGCATCGTCATCACATGATCAACAGCATCATCATCTCACGATCATCAGCATCGTCATCATACAATCATCAACATCGTCATCTCACGATCATCAGCATCGTCATATCATCTCGATCTACAGCATCTGGATCATCTCGATCTACAGCATCTGGATCATCACGATCTACAACATCTGGATCATCTCGATCTACAGCATCTGGATCATCTCGATCTATAACATCTGGATCATCTCGATCTACAGCATCTGGATCATCTCATCTACAGCATCTGGATCATCTCGATCTACAGCATCTGGATCATCTCGATCTACAACATCTGGATCATCTCGATCTACACCATCTGGATCATCTCAATCTACAGCATCTGGATCATCACGATCTACAGCATCTGGATCATCTCGATCTACAACATCTGGATCATCTCGATCTACAGCATCTGGATCATCTCGATCTACAGCATCTGGATCATCTCGATCTACAACATAAGTATCCTCAACCATACAAGTACATTAATCAATACATGTATCATCAAAAGTATGTATTCTCACCAATACATCTATCATCAAAACATGTATTCTTACTAATACATATATCATCAAAAGCATGTATTCTCACTAATACATCTATCATCAAAAGCATGTATTCTCACTAATACATCTATCATCAAAAGCATGTATTCTCACTAATACATCTATCAATACAAGTATCCACACTGATACAAGTATACACAACAGCAGCATACCCTGCAACACACATGATCCAATTACGGGATGGTCAATCCCTCTCACTTTAGGACATAGGTCCAAGGATGATACAATCCTGATCCACTTATGGGATGATCAATCCCTCTCAATTTAAGACATCTCTCATGTCTATGGATGATGCAATCCAGATCAACTTACAGGATGATCAATCCTTATCCTTTTAAGACACCTCACCATGTCTAAGGATGATGCAATCCCGAATCAACTTACAGGATGATTAGTCCTTATCACTTTAAGACACCTTACCATGTCTAGGGACGATGCAATCCCAATCTACTTATAAGATGATTAGTCCTTATCACTTTAAGACACCTCACCATGTCTAGGGATGATGCAATCCCAATCTACTTACAGGATGATTAGTCCTTATCAGTTTAAGACACCTCACCATGTCTAGGGACGATGCAATCCCAATCTACTTACAGGATGATTAGTCCTTATCACTTTAAGACACCTCACCATGTCTAGGGATGATGCAATCCCAATCTACTTACAGGATGATTAGTCCTTATCAGTTTAAGACACCTCACCATGTCTAGGGACGATGCAATCCCAATCTACTTACAGGATGATTAGTCCTTATCACTTTAAGACACTTCACCATGTCTAGGGACGATGCAATCCCAATCTACTTACAGGAGGATTAGTCCTTATCACTTTAAGACACCTCACCATGTCTAGGGACGATGCAATCCCAATCTACTTACAGGAGGATTAGTCCTTATCACTTTAAGACACCTCACCATGTCTAGGGACGATGCAATCCCAATCTACTTACAGGATGATTAGTCCTTATCACTTTAAGACAAGTCTCATGTCTAGGGACGATGCAATCCCATCACGTACATTTTGAACCCAGTTCATGGACGATGCAGTCCTCACGTACATTTTGAACCCAGTTCATGGACGATGCAGTCCTCACGTACATTTTGAACCCAGTTCATGGACGATGCAGTCCTCACGTACATTTTGAACCCAGTTCATGGACGATGCAGTCCTCACGTACATTTTGAACCCAGTTCATGGACGATGCAGTCCTCACGTACATTTTGAACCCAGTTCATGGATGATGCAGTCCTCACGTACATTTTGAACCCAGTTCATGGACGATGCAGTCCTCACGTACATTTTGAACCCAGTTCATGGACGATGCAGTCCTCACGTACATTTTGAACCCAGTTCATGGACGATGCAGTCCTCACGTACATTTTGAACTAGCGGTTCCGGGATGATGCAATCCCCATCACTTTATTCTCGAAGACCATACGTCTACGGATCAATTCAGGGACCAAGGTCCGGGGATGATACAATCCCCACTTCTCGGAGACCTTATGTCTACGGCTCTCTTTAGGACTGAAAGTCCAGGGATGATCCAATCCCCTCAACTGTCCACTAAGGACTTCATTCTCGGAGACCTCACGTCTACGGCTCTCTTTAGGACTGAAAGTCCAGGGATGATCCAATCCCTTCAACTGTCCACTAAGGACTTCATTCTCGGAGACCTCACGTCTACGGCTCTCTTTAGGACTGAAAGTCCAGGGATGATCCAATCCCCTTAACTGTCCACTAAGGACTTCATTCTCGGAGACCTTACGTCTACGGCTCTCTTTAGGACTGAAAGTCCAGGGATGATCCAATCCCCTTAACTGTCCACTAAGGACTTCATTCTCGGAGACCTTACGTCTACGACTCTCTTTAGGACTGAAAGTCCAGGGATGATCCAATCCCTTTTCTTTCTCAGAGACACCTGTCTACGGCTCACTTTAGAACAAGTGTTCAAGGATGATACAATCCCCACATGTATTCTCATCAATATACTATCGATCCTGGGAACCCATACAGAACCTGATTCACACTTCTTCTTTAATTGCACCATTAAAAGAATGGTCTTATCTAGCCACTTGGAGCAAACATCTCATCATGATTCTCTTCCTCTTTCTAAGAGAATCTTCTAGCCACAAGCCTTCTATATTTTGTTTGATTTGTAAATCTTCTTGTTGAACATCCATCACTTGTTCGGTGTTCATTATTCTTCATGATCTTTCCTACAAAACAAAATTAAGTACATGATTAGTAATCCTTCATAATCATGAAATCATGATAACCTATTATGCATACAGATATCATTTATATAGTTATGCAACTATCTTGACCAATACTTTGGCACAACACTTTCCCATATCCTGTATGCATACAGTGGCTATCTAGATGCCTTCCATCTCTACCAGAACATACTATCGAGAGTGTGCACAGCTCTCAGCATGTCAGCAAAGAGGTTTCATTCTAGACAAGCAACAATGGAATGTTTGTCCAACTTACCAATCATATGCATATTAGTAGTATAATGTTCAATGCTCTATGAATGTTTGCACTCAGCATGATATGTTCTAGGAATACAAATATGCATACAAGAAATATCATTTACTATTTCAAATAACAACTCAAATACTTATCTTTTATGTTTGTGTGGTTGCCTCCCGCTTGATCTTCTATATGTCCTTTGAACTTCTATTCATTCTGTACCACTATGCATGCTCAAGTGTGCACTAGTGTCATCCTCATGATCTCATACACAAACATTCATTCATTAGTATATTCTCAAAACATTCTAATTCTAAATAATCTTGAATATGTATAGTCATGATCATTAGTATTCAGGGTTTCAAGTAAGTCTTCTTTTACTCATGCATATTCTTGTTTGATCATAGTACTCTTCTGGTTAATTAAATCATGCATAAACCCTTGATTACTAACTTTATGAATAAGCATAACCAATCATATCAAGTATACTTATATAAGGGATCCTAACACAAGGTAAGATTCATGGGAAACATACCTGGATTAGTATACCTACTTGGTTATGTACAACATACCTAAACAATCTCTTCAATGATTTAGAGATCCTGAGCTAGAACCTGCATGTCTCATAGGTTAAGCATAATATAACAAAGTCATACATACCTCGTAAGTAGAACAAAGATTATGGATGAGTCTTTGTCTTCATGTTTTCATGGTCATGGAACCTGATTTGTCTTTTGTGATGTACCTGTATCTTGTTAGCAGACAACATCAACCTCACACAACATCATAATGCATTAGTAAAATCATAAGTGTCAACACCCTAACCAATGAATATCTTCTATCATGCATTCATAATTTTGTTAAGGTTATACGACAAATCTAAAATCAAAATTGTACTAACTGTAATAACCTGAAGACAAACATACCATAAACTTAATCATGGACAAATATCGAAACATACCTCGATGAGTCATACCTGTCGAGATCGCTTGTATTCTTCTTATGTAAGCCCTTATCCTCATCTCCCTCTGAGACAGGAACTTCTTCACTTATGCAGGTGACCAATCCATCTTCTTCTAGGATTAACCCAATCCACTTGATTTGCAAGAACTGGACCTAGAGCTGGATAAATATGCGCCTTGATGAGCTGATCAAACTGGTATATTCAGAATTTGAAAACTGCAAAGTTTTACTCCTTAATTTTGCCTTTGAAACTTTCGGATTCACTGGACGTGACCCTGAACTGGGGTTTGATGAATCCCACTCTTTTTCCCCATCAAAAGGTTTGATCCAAAGCTCTAAGCTTCTATTTTTCTGAGGAGCTTCCAGCCGTGGTCACAGATTTCAAAAATTCCCATTTTTACAGAAGCCCTAATTTTCCACTTTTCTGATCAAAGTCCCGAACTAGGGTCTAATCAAGCCCGGCCTTCTGCCCAACCAAAAATTCTGATCTTGGTCTCTAAATTTCTATTTTGATGAGTAGCATCCATCCGTGGTCTCCGATTACAAAAATTCCAACTTTCTTCAAAGCCCTAAATTCCGGAAGCCATGAATGAAGGTACCAAAAAATAATTCTGTTTTGACAGAAATATGTACCTGATTGTTTCTAGTGTAACTCCGAAATTTTTGATCCACAGGGTTTGAAAAAGTTTTCTGAGATAGCCTGACCTGTTAGATTTCCATCCTAACAGGTCTGACCTCAATTGGATGTTCTGAGAGAGAGTTATGCCAAATGTCGCAACGTGACCTGTTTTGGGAAAATACAGGAGAGCGAACTTGTACGGCGTGCCACGTGTCACTGTTTGACCTTCGGCCTCTGAAAAAGTTTTTTGAGATAGCTCGGCCTGTTATCTTTCCATCCTGACAGGTCTGACCTCAATTGGATTCTCTGAGAGAGAGTTATGCCAAGTGTCGCAACATGACCTGTTTATGGGATAATACAGGAGAGCGAACTTGTACGGCGTGAAACGTGTCACTGATTCAACTTCGGCCCCTGAAAACGTTTTCTGAGATAGTACAGTATGTGTACTACCTGTCACTTTTCACGAAATTTCATTTGGAGCTTCCTAGCCCAAGTTATGACCTTTTTCCCAAGGTCACCTGATTTTGACTCAGATCTGGAAGAGGCAGAAACCCTATATTGTACAGATCATAAATCACAAAGTACAACGAATTAGAGGTTTTCCTTTGGACACAAGGTACCTGGAGATTTTAGATTCGTCCTGTAACAATTTCAGATCCGAAAACTTCTCCAAAACGGATTTATAGCGAAAGTGCTACGATGACTGGTTTTTGCTATGTAAAACCCTAACCTTCAAATTGTCGTAAGTAAAGCAAGTGTCTTTAGTGCCATACCTTGTTTTCCTTCAGGTTAGCTCTGATACCATGTTAAAATTCAAGATGCTAAGACAGAAAATAGCAGCATTACATTCCATTTCACAATAATAGCATATACAGGATCACTGAAGAAACAACAAGCACAGCATAAACACAAGAGACAGAGATTTATCCTGGGAAACCCTCATGGGGTAGAAAACCCAGCAAATCTTCCTCAATATAGATGACCAGCAATATACAAAGATGAAACCCTGAGACATGATCTCCTCCTCCATAATAGCAGACCTCTCCTCCACAAGTGCGTTATCCTCAAGTGAGTGAATGTGTATAATGAGGAACACACCTCCTCTATTTATACACTACTCTGATATGTATTTTACACAAGTACATGTAGGCTCGTATTTAACCATTAGGTTAAATACCCCATTATAACTGACTGGGCCGACCCCTCTAGGGTGGTCTAATAACCCTTTGACCCACATAACACATACAGGGCCGACCCCCACTAGGGAAGTCTAATAACCCAAGTTACCACATTCCGACGGAGGAATAAACATCTCCGGATATACAATAAGATCTTCACGGAGGAATGAATCATCTCCGGAATAATAAAGTACAAATATAATATTCTTTGAAGTTACAATATCTCAACAACACCTCAGCAGAATGGGGTTGCTGAGAGGAAAAACAAGTCTATTAAGGAGATGGGCACATGTATGCTTGAGGCAAATTCATTGTGTCCCAAGCTATGGGCTAAGGAAATAAATTGTGCCACATATATTCAGAACAAAGTGCCACACAAAGCTCTCAAAGGTATCACTCCTTTTGAGGCTTGGGTAGGGCACAAACCTGATATCTCTCATTTTAGGATTTTTGGCTCAAAGGCTTGGGCTAGGATTCCACTTGAGATGAGGAGGGTTATGCAGCCCCAAAGCCAACCATGTTTTTTTGTTGTATATTAAGAGGACTGTAAAGGGTATAAGTTGTTGAACATGAGCACTAAAAAATCCTTCATAGAAAGGAGTGTTCAGTTTGAGGAAGAGCCCTCATAGAGTGCTGAAATTGGAGAACCATCTTCACCACCGCCTGAAGAAGAAGTAAGTGATGCTATTGAAATTTTTAATTCTGATATTTATGATGATGGGGACCATTTTATTGCAGATTCTAATTCACCAACAAAGCCTAAATGGGCTCCTAATACTTTGCAAGCAGCAGGTGAACTAGTGGGCAATCCTTAGGACACAAGGAGGACTAGATCACAATTTGAGACTGCTCTCAATGTGAGTGACCCCTACCTTTCTGAGAAATGTTATATGATGTTAGATTCTGATCCTCAGACATATTAGGAAGCCTCACATGACCCAAGATTGTAGGTTTCCATGGATTAGGAGTTCCAGTCATTGCAGAATAATGAAACATGGGAGCTAGTCAAGCTCCCCGCAGGCAGAAAATTGGTAAGGTGTAAGTAGATCTACAAAAACAAAAGTGCAGCTGATGTACAGAAGTGAAATATAAGTCTAGGCTGGTAGAAAAGGGCTTCTCTCAAGTCCAAGTCCTTGACTACAATGAAAATTTTGTACCTGTTGCACAGAAGGATTCGATAAGATTAGTTCTGGCAATTTCTGCATCCAAGCGCTGGGAAGTGCACCATATGGATGTCAAGAGTGCATTCCTTCATGGGGATCTTGAGGAGGAAATTTATATGCAGCAGCTAGAAGGGTATACATATGATCCTAATCTTTTGTGTAGGTTGAAGAAGTCCTTATATGGGATTAAGTAAGCCCCCAGGGCTTGGTATGCCAAAATGGACAATTTTCTCTTGTCACAATCTTATGTTCGGTGCAAATATGATCCTAATATTTATATGAAGCTGATTGATGATTCAATAGTGATTATAGTGCTGTATGTTGATGATTTTATAAACACATGTAGATCTACTGATCAAATAGCTTCATTGAAGACAACTTTGCATCAAGCTTTTTCCATGAGTGACTTGGGAATTCTTAAGCAATTTTGGGGGCTTGAGATTTCTCAAATGGAGAATGGAACAAATGTATCTCAGTCCAAATATGCATCTAATTTGTTAAAGAAGTTCAATATGGCTGATTTCAAGCCTTCTAAGACTCCATTCCTTTCAAAAGTTAGAATGGAAGAAGTAGAATCTACACCCTTGGTTGACATCACCTTGTATAGGTAGCTTGTTGGAAACTTGATTTACTTGACTCACACTCGACCTGATCTTGCTTATGCTGTGAGTGTGGCATCAAGATACATGGAGCACCCACATGAGCTCCATTGGAGGGCTGCAAAAATAATTTTTCACTATGTGCAGGGCACCAAGACTGATGGGATTCACTATGTTGTAGACTCTAGCCTAGATCTTCTTGGATTCACTGATTCAGATTGGGCTGGTGATAGCCTTGACAGGAAATCCACATCTAGATTTGTATTCATGCTTGGAGGTGGTCCAGTTTGCTAGTATAGCAAGAAATAGAGTGCCATTGGACTATATTCAGCAGAGGCCGAGTACAAAGGAGCAGTGAATGTTACTACTCAATGTGTATGGTTGCAGGGGATTGTTTCAGAGTTTGAGATTGCTTTTAGTACTCCTACTGTCATATTTTGTGACAACCAGAGTGCTATAAGAGTCTCAAGTGATCCAGTACAAAGACAGAGGACCAAGCATATTGAGATACATATGCACTACATCAGAGGACTAGTGCATGACCAGATCATTGATTTGCAGTATTGCCCAACAGGTGAGCAAACTGCAGACATCTTCACCAATGCTTTTACTGAGAAGACATTCAACTATCTTAGATCACTGCTTGGGATGGCTGAACATGTGGTGGAGTGAAGGATTGATCAACAATATTTCAATTTTGATATGTCCATTTTTTTAGGGAAGGTTTTTCCCATGAGGTTTTCCTTTTATCCTTGTTTTGTGGACCGACAGTATTGTACAGGGTGACCAAGTCTTGTTACTGGGCCCTTAGTATTTCTATTTTCTGATATTTAGATCATAAAGTCATATTTATTGGGGGGTTTTGGAATATTAAATCTTCCTATATATGTCAATTAATTACATTGGTAGCATTAATTAACCATTTATGATTAATTCCTATGTAATAGACTAGAAAATTGCCATTTGAGCCATTATGTGGACCACAAGGCATCATTGGGGGGACCAGAAGACTTCCAAGTGTGGACCACAAGATACCTAGACCACTTGGGCGCATTTATAAAATATTTTGGATAAGATTCTAGTGGAAAAGGTGCCTTGCTGAGGTTTATTGCTTTTTACTGCTTTTTACCCATGGGGGAAAAGCTAGTCTTCTAGGGAAACTTTTTTTTTGGACCAAACATCCGCCATGATGTTTCTTCTCTCCATATTTGGGATTTGGAATTCTTTTTCATCACACATCAGCTACAAGTCACTAATTCAGAAATTCGTGAGCCTTTGGAGTGACTTGGAGAACACACTTGCCACCTAGGGGGGATTTGCATAATTTTAGTAATTCTGATGATATGAGGATACAAATGGAATCTTTATTCATTTGAATCTCTGTTGTAATGTTATATAATAGAATCCTATTATTTTCCAAAGTTTGGTTGCTGTATTTTATTCATGAGAGTGTTGAAGCCTCGGTTCTGTAGGTTGCTGGAACGTTGTCCAAGGCCAGAAATAGATGGTGAAAACCCAATATGAAAGGATTCAAAAAGCTCTGCGCAAGAGTATTTCTATCACTAGACTGTTTGGTGTAGTTAAATCCCACAGATATAAAGGCCTCTACTGGCACTTATGGGGCTTGATCCTGAAAGGATCCATCTTCTTGTGAGGGAAGATCAAAGTGTTCTCACTCTAGAAAGGAATCTATCTTAAAAGAAATTTAATCTAAGTTAGATCTAATCTAAAGAAAGTACTTTGTTGATATGCAGGATAACTTGATCTAAAAATTTAATAAGGCTCTTCACCAGTTTCACAGAAATGTGAAAATGGATCTTTTCTTATTACCTCAAAATACAATCAGATAATAAATTTATTTATTTTTTAAGCAAAAAAACAAAGCATCATTCTATTACAATAGGAAAAACATTATAGTAATTATTTTTACAAAATCCTGGGGACTGAAACAACCATCCCAGGTATCCGACCAGTGCCTATCAACATAGTTCTAGGACCAAAGCCTAAACACAGCCGAAGGTGTACTATCCACATAACCCCACATCCAGCACCAGAGAGTCGCAGAGCTACAAACCTTAGCAGAAGTAGAGAACCAGATACAAACAGAGAGCAACTTAAAAAACAACTATAAAAAACTACCAGCCAATGTAACCCCCATACCCATTACAAAACCGATGTCGCGAAGTCAGACATGCAAGACCGTAAAAAGACTAATACCAAAGTCAATACAGACGAATCTGTAGATCCCACAAACAACACCAACAGAAGCATCAAGGCCGAATCCAGTCCAGAGTCACCAAGTCACATCAGTACCAAAAACATCCCTGACATCCTTCCTTGCCATTAACAAAACAAACATGCCGACAAACCGCACCAGCATCCGAACGCAAAAGACAATAGGCTAAGAGAGAATTAAGCCAACGGACCAGCTTCATCGTCAATATTCACCACCGGTGGTGTTTCAGCATCCTTGCCTTTGCCACATAGGTTTATCACCCAAGGATTATCAACTTTCTTAGGCCCATATTGGCCGCAAGAGCATCTAATTTCATATGAATCCAGTTGGATTCATCAACATGCTCCTTACACAATTCCTCCAATTGAGTCATCCTCAAAGAACCAGACAGAATGTCCATTTGATTTTCTGTCGCCTGGGCAAGGAGGGTTTTAGTCACCCAAAGCATCACAACACACCGATTATAGAGATTCATATGAATCCAGGTATTACCAGGATCGTGAATCCAATCAGCCATGGCTACAGCCTCCGAAGGAATTTCATCCGCACCAACCCTACACAACAGGGTGTCTTCCAAGTTTTTTACCACCCTCTGCACATTCTGAGGGAAGTAACGACGAAAAAAGAGAGTGGTAGCGGCCGCATTCCACTGCTCACGACTAGGACCATACTGGCCATCAATCCCTCTTTCATCATTACCTGGCTCCACAGGATTGCGTCTACCTCTTCTAGTAGGACGCCCTCTCGGCGGCATGGTATTGTTACTCTTACTTAAAACCTTCCTCCCACTGTTAGAATAAACACACTTCAACCCGACAACAGTAGAATAGAGAGAATTACCACATTTACTCAGGACATCCGGAGACTTCAAATTTAAAGGCAAGCTGTCTCCTGTGTTCATTAATGCCATTACATCTAGCCACTTCGTATAATTATTCAAACTGTCTTGCATTCCCATCATCTCATCATTCCTCTGCTCCGAATGACCCATCACAATAGTATAAGGCCAATCCCAAATTAACTTTGCACGCACCATATCGTGAACCTTGACCTTAGTAGACGGAGGGATATCTATGGAAGCCCGATCCATGGCATACTTAAAACAAAAGGCTAATAACCATTTGTCCTTCCCACCCTGCATAAGGTACCATCTGTTAATGCTCATTGGAATCAGTTAGTCTCCTGCCATCTCCAAACTGTACCACGCCACCCCTGTCACTTTCTGCAATCATCAAACACTGCTGACGACATCGAACCGATGGAATTTCTAGAGCATCACCATCCCACCCGTCATTATGGTTAAGAACCCCATGATTAGCCAGTGCATCCACAAACCCATTGGCGCTTCTCCTAACATCCTGGAATGTGACAACATTAAACAAGGTGATGAGTTGGCCAAGGCATGTCAACCTCCATGCAAGCCTCCATGACCTCGCCAGCTTTGCATCCTGGGTGCCATGGTTAAGTTTAACAGCTGTTTGAATCAACATGTTAGAGTCTCCTTCGACAATTGAACTGCTCACGCCACGACGCGCTGCCATGCATAACCCATGCAGCATTGCTTCACACTCAGAGACATTATTGGTTTCACACCCCAGGTGCCCGAAGTAGCAAAAAAGAATCCTGCCATGATCATTTCGTAGAACACCTCCATACCCCGCCTGTCCAACATTCCCCTTAGACGCTCCATCAAAATTTAGTTTAAGCCACCCTTTCAGTGGTGGAGACCAAAACGTCGGGCTTTCAGGGGGATGAACACCATCCAGGGGCTGACCAATATAATGAGGGATCCCCAAAATATCCCAGGTAAACAAAATTTGTAACTCATTAGTAGGAATTTTTAGATCTTGTTCATTCCATAGGGTTAATTTGAGAGTTTCGGTAATACCATGTTGAATACCCTCCCAAACCATCTTCTAGGACTTGATCTTACCACTGAAAATATGTTGATTCTACTCCTTCCAGACTTCTCATATGATAAATCCTGGGAACAGTTTCCAAACACGGTTAAGTAGTCTTCCTTGAAAGGGATCAACCGTCCACCATTTTACAGTTTCTCCGGGGCATTTCTAACTCTATTCGGCATGCATAATCTTGTGGCTCCTTCATCCCACAGTGCAGAGGTAAAACAACCACCATCTAGCAGGTGCGCTATTGTTTCTTTGTTGCTACCACATAGACTACATCATGAAGGTCCTTCAAAGCCCCACTTCACAATATTGTCCCACGTTAGGATTTTTCCTTTCATTACCAGCCATAGGAAAAGAGTGACTTTGGGCCACAATTTTGCTCCCCACAGATGCTTCCAAGTATTATCATCCTGTAGGCTCGTCGAGGTAGTTAGCAGGCTATAAACTTCCTTTATAGTGAACATACCTTTAGGGCGGTGTCCCCAGCAGAGTCAATATTATATCATGGATTTGCCCTCCAATATCTACCCCATAGGTGTCCGTCCACTAGGATAAAGGAAGCCATACATGAAAGGACTTTGGCAAGGACTTCGGTTATGATTTTATAGATAATATTGCAGAGAGAGATCGGTCGAAATAACTCATCTTTCTCAGCCATAGGAGTTTTGGGGATTAGGGTCAGAAAGGTAGAGTTTAAGGCTGGAAGAACTCCTCTCATTCTTCGAGACTCCTCCACCACCTGCCACACTTCATGTTTTATCAGGTCCTAAAAGGCATGGAAAAAATTGGATGTGAACCCATCTAGCCTGGGAGACTTTCCATCTTCCATTTGATTAATGGTCGTCTCAACTTCCAAAAATTTGATAGGTCTGATAAGCATCTCATTTTGTGCTTCAGTGATAAGCCTAGGTATAACAGCTTTAACCTCCCTACAAGCCTCATATTGGTCTACAGTCGGCTCTGAAACAGCCTGCTTGAAGTGATTAACAAGTTCCTGTTCAATTTCCATATGGGATTCAACCACCCCCCCATCACCAGTCCTCAGGTTACTGATTTGATTATGGTGTCTATGCTGGATGGTCGCTTTATGTAAAAACTTAGTATTCTGATCCCCATCCCACAGCCAGAGGTTACGGGATTTCTGCTTCCACAGGATCTCCTCTTGTTTTTGACGCTGAGAGATTTGTTCAGCCAAACATTTTTCGTCAGTAGAAAGCTCAGGGGTCACTCCATTCTGCATGATACATTCTTGGATGAGCTTCATCTCCTCCTCAATATTGGCTTTCCCCACCGGGATGTTCCCAAAGAAATCAGTATTCCATCTCTTTATTATTTTTTTTAGGGCCTTTAGTTTTTGTTGGAAACAAAACATTTTGGTTCCCACAGGAGGAGTAAAAGAATGCCACCATTATTCCACACGGGCAGAAAAGTCTTCATGAGTTAACCAAAACTTCTCAAACCTAAAGGGTTTGGTCATTTTTAGTCCTATGTTACTCCAGAATAGGGAAACCGGCCAGTGATCGGATCCCGAAGAAGCATGAGGGCAGGATGTCAAAGTACCTCCCAGGAGCATGATACTTTCTGATAGAAGAAACCTATCCAGCTTAGCTGCTACCAAATGCTCCCCTCCACGCCTATTATTCCAAGTGAACACAGAGCTTCCAAGATCAATATCATCAGCTTGCTATTCTCAATGAACTCATCAAACATAATATTCTCCAGGGTGAGAACTCTGCGTCCCCCTTTTTTCTTCGACGGGGACCTGATTAAGTTAAAATCTCCACCCAAAATCCAATGGGTTCCTTCAAACATTTCTCTCAGATTGGTCAAACTAGTAATGAAATTCCATTTTTCTGGGTAGCTGTTGGGCCCATAGACATTAGTGAGCACCCCTCTCACATTGGAACCTATGATATGGAAATCAACCGACAGGATGAAAGTGGTAGACCGAAAGTTGAATAGAGAAACTTTCTCGGGGTCCCATAAAACTGCCAAACCGCCCGAGTGCCCAGTACAATCTAAGGTCATAATCTTACAATGTTTCCAAATAGTCAAAGCCTTAGCTTCCAATTGAGTTCCAGAACATTTAGTTTCTTGCAAAACAACCACAGCAGGTTGTGCTTTCATGATCTTGTTCTTAAGGGTTCTACATTTGTGAGGCCCATTGGTACCTCGAATATTCCAGGATAGTAATTTCATTAGGCACTATATCTAGAAGAGAGAAGGGATTCCTGAATGGTAGGATACTGCCCTGAATCAAACAATCTTGCTCCAATCTCCCCAATCCTGTCCCTATTAGAGCGCCTCCCACGCTTGGAACTACCTTCTTTGAATTTTATTTTATTTTATTTAAGCTTCAGTGGTCCTATCCCCTGACTCAGAGTTGGTTTGGTTTTAAGGATAGATTCCTTCAATAATTTTAGCAGATTATCCAGAATGGAATGGACCTCCATATACTTCCAGGCCTCTTCAATGCTGTCTAAGTATAGGTCCCCTAGTTCCATTTCTTCCAGATCCTCCTCATTACGCTCAGTTTCCACACTATTCTTACCAGTTGAGTTGAGTGATAGGCCTACAAGGATCTCTGACACTGAAGCATCCCCCAGCTGAGTTGGTCCTCCTGAATTAAAGGCTGAGAGTTTTATGCTTCATCATGATCAAGAGTGGCAAATCTATTAGGGTTCAACTCCTTAGTCCCTACTGCAGGTCCACTGTGTCTTCGCCCCGTTCTTCTGTGACTAGTGACCTTAACAAAGCCATCCTTGTCATTCTGGTCCGTATTGTTACTACTTGGGATTCCCACTGGGAGATTCAGGTGACAATCCCTAGCTAGATGGCCATGTGTATGACAACGGCGACATCTAAAGGGGATGTGTTCATAATCCAGAGTTTGAAACCACTCCGATTCTTCCCAGTTGAGAGCAATTCCTTCAGGTAGGGTTTTGGATATATTCATATAAACACAGATCCAGGAATATGAAACATACCTTCCTTGCTTGGTCTGATCAGATATCTTGACAAAATGCCCCATCGTTCCTCCAGTATCTTTCAATATGTCTAGATCCCAGTACTCCATAGGAAGAGAATATAATCTGATCTAGATAAGGGCGATTGAGAGATCCTCCTTGTCCGAATTGAAATGATCCTTCCAAATACGTAGGAAAATACCTACAGAATAGTAAAAATAAGGTCCACCCTTGAATATCTTATCCTTGTCCTCTACATTCAAGAAAACCACGGTGAAGAATCCCTTTTAGCCCAGCAGCAGGTCAAAGTGTCCTTTCGGTTTCCAGGTAGAATGAATCCACCAGGTTAAGGCTTTCTCCGTAGGCCATATCCCCATAAATTTCCCTATCAGGGCGTGGTCCATCATATGCTGTATTTTCTCCTTCACCCATGTGGGATTCACAGAAATAGATGGGATATTGGGTGATTTAGGAATGCAAAGCCCCTGCCTCGCTTCACCTCGACTGGAATTAGTCTTTGCCGCTTGAGTATCCAGACCCTCTCCTCCAATTCCTATTTCTTGTGATCATAGCGGTGATTCCACCATCTTCTGCGCAGTATCTTTTGTCGGAGGAGGGGGGGGGGGGGTGCCTCCCGTGCGATCTTACCATTTGTTGACAGTCGAGCAGAGAACCCAAAGCTTTGATCAGACAGAGAGAAAGAAAAGTTTTAGAGATCAGCCGTTAGAGATTATCACTTCTTGGAGCCCTCTCATTTCCCTCATCCTCCAATTAGACAATAAAAATTAAATGATAGTAGTTTGAAGATTAGGCACATGCAATATTATCCTGTAGCTGGAATGCTAATTAAAAAATTAACATTAATTTAATAATTTATGTTAATCGTTTTCAAAAATAGATAAATGTTTTAAATAAATAAATTTACTTAAAACATAAATACACACAGATCATCAATTGAGACAAATCTAAACTGTAAATCAATATATGTTTATTAATTGCAAAAATTAAACAGTATTCATTAATAAGACGAAGTGAAAATCAACATTCATCAAACAAATTTCATAAATTGACAAAAGAGGAATTAAGAGAAAACTAACTGTATTAGCTCAAAATTGCAAGAAATTACAATCTCTTCATTAATCAGAGTATCTCCAGTCTTCTTTTGCAGATTTTCTCCCCCCCTACCCCACGAGACCTCTACCCTTTAAATAATAATTACAAAATAGTTACAAAGGATAGACTTCCCATAAAACAGGGTTTACAAAATCAACTTCCACTGCTAAATCATCTCCAAGAGTGATTAATACTAAGCATTTCACAAAATAGCCAAAAAATTTCATCACATACTTTCGGGGAAGTATCCCATAATGGACTATGAAAGATAACAACAATCTACTAGCTGTCTGCGACGAATGACAAGGGAACTAAGAGATCTTTCTTAGAAGATTCACGATGATCGACAATGTCCTCAAAAACTGAAAAAGTTGGCCACTTTTTCTTCCTTCAAAGGGATTGGTGGAGTGACAGGTACTACATTGATTATAAAATCCCGGATAATCATATCATCTCGATCAACATGTTTTTCAGTGATCTTCCTTCTCTTCCTTTGAGGGAGCCGTATGTACATGGATTGAATCTCGGATTCTTCTTTTTCACTACCAGTTATTTCATCCAAAACATCTGCTTTAAAAGGTGGCGACACAGGTTCATGATATTGAAGAGGCTGAAGTTCTTTCTCTTCACAAAATCTGACCGAAGATTTATGACTTTTCTGCATCTTGCTCACAGTATGTAACTGTTAGAAGGAAAACTCTGAAAAATTACTAACAAGCCTTTTCCATGCAATATGACGACCAAGGAATTGCTCATATTGATGTTTGTATTTAAAAAAAATCAATACAGATTCCAAAATGACTGAGTGTAATGAATTTGCATGATTAAAATCTTACGGTGTGGGAATTTCAATTATCACTTCTGCAACAAAATAACACACGGCATGCGTCGACGAAATTTTGATTAAGACAAGATAAGATTTTCATTATATCACGTATGATTTAATGTCAAATCTAAACATTCTATCATTATGAATTGATTGGATCAATGATTACCATTTCATGTTTGGCCGAAGGTGAAATTCGCAGCTAAAAACCTGATTGCAATTTGAAAATTGGTGAAGAAAAATGGAAAACCCAAATAGTCTTTTAAATCAAACAACGTAATATCATCCGCAGGATCTAAACAAATCAGTGGTTAAGATTAAACATGTAGGACACGGAAGAAGGGTTACTGGAGTTTATTTTGCAAATATATACATTCCTTCCGCAATCTGCAATCTGCAATTGCAAGTTGCGGGTTGCAGAATCGAAACTTTAAGCATTAACAAGCCAGAAGTTTCCGCAATTGCAGGTTGCGGAAACGCAACGTGCAATTTTTTTTTGAGATTCTTCCTGCAATCCGCAATTGCGGGTTGCGGGTGCAAAACACCACAATTATTGAAAAACAACTCCGCATCCGCAATCCACATTGTGTATTGCGGAACAAAAATGTTTCAAAATAAAAAACCAAGCTTCCCGGATTGCGGGTTGCGGAAAGAGCTAACTTTTGGGAAAATCAAAGCTATCCACAACTCACAAAAAACACGCAAAAACTAAAGGAATTTTCAAAAGGAAAATTACTAACTAAATCAAATCATGGCAAATCATAATAAACAGGATGAAAAACCCCAAAATGACTGTGGAATTTAAATATTACCTTTGCATACAAAAATTTGGGGCTCCCATGTTTTAATGAAAACATGGGATATGTTGTACCTACAACAAATGGTGACTGGATGGGACGAACCAGTTATCTCTGTAAATGAAATATGTAGTTACAAGGAAGATATGTAAACAAACTGATATTTCAACCTACAATTTCAAAATGTTCTCACAGAAATACAACCCAAACAACAGAGATAGTCATATGATTGATGTATTTCCATCCAAAACCAATTAATGATGATATGTATCTGATAAGGAAATCTACAAGTAAACAAGAATCCTTTACCATTATGCAATCATAGGAAGGCAGTTTGTGTTGAACCTTAGAACAAACTTAGAACCATTCTGGATAACCAAATTATGAATCACCTTTGAGTTTATTAATGATTTATGTATGTACATATGCATTACTGAAAAATATAAACATTTCTTTTTCTTTTCCTCTTTTTCTTTTTCTCCTTTTTTTTAACTTTTCTCTTTCCTTTTGAAAACAGAATGAAAATATATGCATAAGACTTTTGTTGACACAAGGCCATTGCCCTGACTTGGTGATCAGATTTTGGTAATGCCATTCACAAACCTTATTTGAAAACTGAACACGCTAGCTCGGTAAGGAGACTCATTGTCTTTCAACTTTTGACACTAAAAGCAATTACCATGGCTTGGTAACCATAAAGTGATAATCCCAATCCAAAATAAAATTCATGATCATGGTAGGGATGGATTGTAATAAGACCCCCCTATACTCATATACAACAATTGTCTTATAAAAAAAACAAAAATTTATTAATATGTAAATCACAAGACACTACCATGGATTGGTGACTATATGTTAGTAGTGTTACTCACTGATGTTTTGTAGATCATGAGTGGACTGACCTGTGATAGGATCTTTCACCTTCCAGTAGTAATTGAAATTCATCTCCCTAGCTTGGTGACCAGATGTGGAGATGTCATTCCACTAGACACCTATGAACATAATGGGCTGGCTTGTGATAAGACCCCCCATCTTGCAATCTACAATTATTAAGGTAAATTATTTTCAAGGTGACTATAATGGGATCCAGAATAGATAAAGGTTGACCAGGTTATGAAGATATACTTCCATTCACAAATGAAACATAAGATAAGGAAAACTAATCACTTCCATAACCTCAATTAACCAAATAAGACATCTATAAAGATAATGATTCAGGTGGGAAGATATCAACCAAAGTTCTCAAATATTGGCTGTTGATTTCATGAAGAACATTTTCTGATATAGGCTGAGTGAAATAAAACTGACATTGCAACCTGAAAACTTCAAACTAAATTTTGAAACACACCAATCAACAGCCTTTGCCACATGTGTGGATATTATTCAAAATAAAACCAATATACAAAAGAAAAATCAAATGAAAACAAAGAAGGAAATAAAGAAAACCACACTTTATGTACAAGTAAGTGAATCTGCTCATTTAAACAAAGTACTTTTTGAGCAACTGGACATTCACTGGGTAAGTATCCGAGATACCTTCCAGTGTCTGCAACCGGATAGTATTAGGACCAAGCTTTTCTGTAACAATGAATGGTCCTAGCCATAAGCGTTGGAACTTGGTGTAATCATTCTTGTCTTTGTGTTGCTTATCCCATTTTAACACCAAGTCCCCCATGGTAAACTCCCTATCAGATGAGGACTTCTCATCAAACAACCTCTTTACTAGCTGCTGATGTTGATACAGCTTGTTTTTGGACTTCTCCCTATATTCTTCTAGATTGAGTAACATATCAATTCTCTACTGGAGTGGGGAAGAATCATCCTCTTGTATGGACTGTGTTAACTGTAGTGGAGGAATCATGAGGTTGGATGGAAATATAGCCTCCTTACCGTAAACTAAACAGTAAGGGGAGTTTCCTTTGGCTGTCTTTGGGGTGACCTGGTCTTCCCAAAGAGCATTGCATAGCTGGGTGTGCCAATCTTTATGGTGAGTAGCAATTGTCTTCTTTAAGATATTAATCAAGTTTTTGTTAGAATAATCTGCTAGTCCATTCCCTTATGGATATTAATTGACAGAAAACTTCAGCTTTATCCCTTTTTCAAGGGCATACTGTGTAAGATCAATTGAGGAAAAATAAGAGGCATTGTCAAACACTAAGATTTTACGGGCACCAAACCAAGTGACTATTTGGATTTCAAGGAAGGATATCACTTGGTTTGTATTGGATTGCCTAAGAGGGACTGCCTCTACCCATCTAGTAAAGTAGTCTGTGGCTATTAAGATGTACTTGTGCTATAGGGAGGAAGCAGGGTTGATAGGTCCAACAAATTCCAATCCCCACTATTGAAATGGAAACTAGACTGTCACTGGATGGAGAGGAAATGCAGGTTTTTTCGGTTTCCCAGAACACTTCTGGCATGCTTCACATATTCTGTCATAAGAGTATGCATCTTTGAACAAAGTGGGTCAGTAGTAGCCTACCCTCAGGATCTTATGTGCAGTGGTTTCTCCTGAGAAGTGCCCTCCCGTAGGCCCTGCATGAAATTCCAAAAGAATGTTATCAGTTTCTTCTTTCTCTAAACATCTGAGAAAAACACCATCATAGTTCTTCCTAAACAAAACCCCATCTATAGATTGATATGGTGTAGCTTTTAAACTTAAAGCTCTACGTTTTTTAAAGTCGAGGTTTTCAGGAGCAAACCCATGGGTAAGGAAGAACTTAATGTCATCATACCATTTGGATGTTTGAGAGGTGATAACACTAACAGAACCTGTTGTTGTGCTTTCCTCTTGTTCCCACTCAATCTGTTGTTGTACATGATCATTTGATTGAGCAGTGAGCAGACACAAGACTTGGCCTTTGACAATATTTGCTGGTATGATCTCCAAGTCATATTCTTGCAGAGCTGTCATCCAGTGAGCTCTCTTTTCACCTAGCTCTTTCTGAACCAAAACATTTCTAATAGCTGCATAGGGGACAATCACTTTAGTCCGAGATTTCAACAAATATGGTCTAAAAAGTTTTATTGATTTGTAGACTGCGTAAGCTTGTTTATCAATTTGGGAGTAGCTGAGTTCAGCCCCTTTGAATGTGGAACTCATGAATGAAATAGGAATTTCAAGGTCATCTAGATGCTTCTGTGTAAGAATAGCTGCATAGTAGAAATAAGTAGCAAAAGCGTATAAAATAAAATATTTGCTAAAGTCAGGAGACATCAGATCAGGAGTTTCTGCAATGGCCTTCCGTATTTCAACAAATTCATTTCTCTATTCATCAGACCACTTATATTGGGCATCCTTTTTAATCAATTGCTACAATGGTTTGACAATTTGAGCAAAATTTGGAAGAAATCTACGAACAAAATTTATCTTACCTAGAAAATATTGCATGGCTTTACGTGAACTAGGTATGCCGATCTTCGCAATGGCTTATGTGCGTTCTGGATCAATGATCACTCCTTCTTTCAAAACAATAAAACCTAATAGCTTACCTTCAGTAAATGTGAAGATTGATTTCTCAGGGTTTAGTGAAATTTCATACCTCCTGTAGCGTTCGAACACCTGTTTCAGAGTAGACAAATTTTCATCTCATTTTTTAGAATAAATGGTGATATCATCTAAATAAACAACAACTGAATTATGCATTAAACCTATGAAAGCTATGTCCATAGCTCTATGGAACGTAGCACCTGCATTTATCATCCCAAAAGGCATTCGCTTGTAGGCAAAGGTTCCCCAAGGTGTCCTAAAAGCTGTTTTCAATTGATCAGCAGGAGCAACCAGAACTTGGTTATATCCTGAGAAGCCAACAAGGAGAGAAAACATCTCATCTCTTGCTACCTTTTGTAAAATATGTTCCATGGGAGGAATAGGGTAATTGTCCTTTTCAAAAGCTTTGTTTAAGTTCCTGAAATCAACACATAGTCTGATTTCCCCATTCTTCTTCTAAACATGTACCAAGTTAGCGATCCATTGTGTATGTCTGAGAGGAAAAAAAAATTCTTGCTGCTAGCAGTTTCTCAAGCTCCTTTTTGACAGAAGGTTCAAGGCTGGGATGCATTTTCCTTAACTTCTACTGATAGGGTTTTACTTCAGGAGTTCATAGGTATGTTATGGTGCATGACATTGGTGTCAAAGGTTTTGAGTTCATCATAAGTCCAGGAAAATACATCCCTAAACTCTTTGCAAAGTTTGATGAAAGCTCTCTTTTCCTTAGGAGAACAATCAACCCCTAGATTGATTAATCGAGGGTTTTGTTCAGTTCCTAGGTTAACAGGCTCATAATTGAGGGAAGAACTTTGATTTTACAGTTTGTCTTTTGCTTGAACTTATCTTGCAGATCGTAATACTTTTCCAGGTTGATACCTGACTTAGGAATCAAATTGGAAGGGTAACTGGGATCAACCAAAGACTTCTCATGCTCAGCTTCATCTATTGCCACATCCTGAAATGTGTCCTGGGCGGTGAGAAAATCTATGATTTGTCGGTCATCATCAAATACTTTACAATTAGTCACATTATCATGAAGAGAAGGTCCTGTACATAAGTTGAATTGAAAAAGTGTTAGGGGACAAACCTTCAGGAGGTATAAACCTGGATGCAATATTGGCTAACAGGTCTGCATCAAAATTATGGGACCTTGGGATTGACTTAATATTAAATGCAGAAAAAAGAATTAGTTAAGTCCCTTACCAATTTATGATAGTTAATCAAACGTGGAGACAAATAATGGATTTTTTTTCTCACCTATTTTACTATGATCTCAGAATCTCCATAGCATTCAATAACCTCGGAACCCAAGTCAATTTTCTTCCTGAGTCCCTGGACTAGGGCCTCATACTCAGCAATGTTGTTGGTGCATTCAAACTCAAGCATGCAGGAAATCATTGTTTTGGTTCCTTTTGATCAATTAAGACACAACCTGCACCAGCTCCATCTTTAGAACTAGAGCCATCAAAAAACAAAGTCCATGCATTCAAATCTATCCTAAAATTGGTATTTACATTGTATACATTATGTCCAACATAACTTGAGAATGCTACAGTAGTAAGATTAACAATTTGGGACTAGTTCTGTGCATTCTCAGTGGGTGAAAAATCTGCAGGTAGATCCCCAAAGAATGTATCAAAGGTATAATGTTCCACATGGGAGCTAAAGTATGCAGCAGGTTCACTAGGATCATTTAAGTCTGTGACAATTTGTTTCATGTAAGGTTCCCTACTGATTTTGATTCTGTTTGGTCTTCCATTGTAAGGAATCCATAAGTGGGACCATTCAGTAGCAAAGTAACCTTTGAGATTCTCTGTACAATCCCTGCTCAACCACATTCCATACATTTCAGGGTTATCAGCCGCAATGATATCCACAGTCTGGTGGATACTTTGGATCTATCAAGTTGAATGATTTGAGTGGGGCAGGGATCCCAAGAGAAATTTAACTTTTTGCAGACAGATAGAGTCATCACATTGGATGAATCCCCTGAATCTATCATACAATTATGGAAATTTCTATTGAAAAATTCAAAAGTAAGCAAGAAAGGAGGTGTTTTCTTGCTACCTGGTTTCTGATTCCCAACTTTAGAGTATGTCTCTAGATTGTTGTTCTGAGCCTCCCTGGGTTTGTTTACAATCATGCTTTTGGGCAGATTGTCTCTCATGGCATGGATTTTCAGAAGTTCAAAAAGAGAAATGTTGTTTTTCACTCTTTTCAAGTCATCAATTAGAGTGTATTCTATTTCAGGAATGAGAGTGTCCTTTTGTGTTGTTGTTTTACCTCTATTTGATGTGGATGTTGAAGTGGAGGGTTCCTGTGTAGGTTGTCCTTTACTCCTGGTATTATAGGGGTGTTTGACATTGAAGAAAACCTCAGGCCCATCTTCCTCCTCAGCCATGGGAAGTTTTGAGAAGAAGCTGATAGTGTTTATCTGCTAATCTTCTACTTCATTTGGGGGTTCAGGATCTTGATTCTCTTGTGGGTTTTCATCTGGATGATCAGGAGAATTATGTGATTCTGAAACCAAAGCCTTAAATATAGAAATAATTTCTTCAGAGTTCAATCCTTCATCAGGATTAGGTGGGACTTGGTTTTGTGGAGGTTGATAAGGTATTCTGAAAGGTTGTCTATTGAATCCCCTGTTATTGTTCTGATTTTCAATGTTGGTATTTTTTAGGTCTACCATTTCATTATAAATATTTTGAAGGAATTTATTAATGTCATTCATTTCAAAAGGGTCCTTATTCTTCATAGTGGGTTTTGGAGGATTATCTGGTTTCTTGCGAGAAGTAGAAGGTTGTTCTCATGAAGCAACGGGGTTATCTTTCAAGCAAAATAAATATTTTTCAACTTGGATAGCCTTGGTAAAGGCCTCCTGCAAGTTATCTTTCCATGCTCTTTTTACCCACATAGAAATGGGAACAAGTAAACCTTTAACATAATAAGCAACCATAAGTTCTTCTGCAGGAAGAACAATGGTAAGGATTCTATTTTTCAAGTATGAAAACCTTTGATTATAATCTTTCACTCTTTCCTTGCCTCTAATTTTCATTGAGGACAAGTCTATTACCAAGTCTTCTGGAGTTTTGTCATCTCCAAATTTCTGGATAAACATTTTTTCAAAGTCATCCCAGGAAGAGATGGATCTGGCTTCCAGGGAAAAGTACCAAGTGGATGCTTTTCCCTATAAGGTGTAAGGAAAAAATATACAAACTACATCTTCATGGATGAGATTCCTAAGTCTAATAGCCTACATAAAATTTTTAATATGATCAAGGGCAGGTGATTTATCATCGGGGTCAAACTTAGGGAGCCACTTTTCAGGGTTTTTAGGGAGTCTGTGTTGTTCTCCAACTATAAACACAGCATCCTGGTCCAGCCAGGGTATGTTTCCACCTTCTGCCATAGGTATATACTCTGAGGAAGAACTGGAGAATGACTTACTGTCATATGACTCTTCAAATGAGTATGAGGAAGATGAAGTAGGTGTTGGTGGTGGTCCACCTGTTGCAACATTAGTCTGATCTCGTTCTGTCTCTTGAAATAATGAGTCAAGGTTAAAATCAGGAGACTCTTGGTGGCTAGATGAATCGTGGTGTTTAGTACTTTGGTTGCCTGAATTTTGATTATCTTGATTATTAGTCTGTGGATCGTTGTTCTGGTAATGTTGAATTGCTGCTAGTCCGAGATTACACTCTTATGTGATCCTTTGTTTTAACCTAGCAACACTATCAGAAGAACCTTTCAACAGTTGTTCAAGCATAAGGGGTCCCCTGGTGGGTGATATAAAGACAATATCGGCCCTTCTAGTTTCCTGCTCTATCGCAAGGGTAGCATGAATCGAAGTTGGTTGTTGCACTAGTTGTTCTGTAGATGTTGATTCCTACGTGTGACTACGGGTAACAATCGGTGATCTTGTTGGAGGAGGTCTATTGGTATTTTGTTTAGGCATATCTTACTTCTGTCCCTCCTTTTAGTGCCATTTGTTGAAGCCCCAGTTATGTAGGTTGTTGGAATGTTGTCCAAGGCTAGCAATAGAGGGTGAAAACCCAATTTGAAAGGCTTCAAAAAGCTCTACGCAAGAGCAGTTCTATCCCCAGAATGTTTGGTGTAGTTAACTCCCACGGATATAAAGGCCTCTGCTGGAACTTATGGGGTTTGATCCTGAAAGGATACGTCTTCTCGTGAGGGAAGATCAAAGTGTTCTAACTCTAGAAAGGAATCTATCTTAAAAGAAATTTAATCTAAGTTCGATCTAATCTGAAGAAAGTGCTTTGTTGATATGCAGGATAACTTGATATGAAAATTTAATAATGCTCTTCACCAGTTTGACAGAAATGTGAAAATGGATCTTTTCTTATTACCTCAAAATACAATCAGACAATAAAAATTAAATGATAGTAGTTTGAAGAATAGGCACATGCAATATTATCCTATAGCTGGAATGCTAATTGAGAAATTAACATTAATTTAATAATTTATGTTAATCGTTTGTAGAAATAGATAAATGTTTTAAATAAATAAATTCACTTAAAACATAAATACACACAGATCATCAATTGAGACAAATCTAGACTGTAAATCAATGTATGTTTATTAATTGCAAAAATTAAACAGTATTCATTAATAAGCTGAAGTGAAAATCAACATTCATCAAACAAATTTCATAAATTGACAAAAGAGGAATTAAGAAAACTAACTGTATTAGCTCAAAATTGCAAGAAATTACAATCTGTTCATTAATCAGAGTATCTCCAGTATTCTTTTGCAGATTTTCTCCCCCCTACCCCACGAGACCTCTACCCTTTAAATAATAATTACAAAATAGTTACAAAGGATAGAATTCCCATAAAACAGGGTTTACAAAATCAACTTCCACTGCTAAATCATCTCCAAGAGTGATTAATGCTAAGCATTTCACAAAATTCCCAAAACATTTCATCACATACTTTCGGGGAATTATCCCGTAATGGACTATGAAAGATAACAACAATCTACTAGTTGTTTGCGACGAGTGACAAGGGAACTGAAAGATCTTTCTTAGAAGATTCAGGATGATTGACAATGTCCTCAAAAACTGAAAAGTCGGCCACTTTTCCTTCCTTCAAGGGGATTGGTGGAGTGATAGGTACTACATTGTTTATAAAATCCTGGATAATCAAATCGTCTCGATTAGCATGTTTTTCAGTGATCTTCCTTCTCTTCCTCTGAGGGAGCTGTATGTACATGGATTGACTCTCAGAGTCTTCTTTTTCACTACCAGTGCTTTCGTCCAAAACATTTGCTTTAAAAGGTGGCGACACAGGTTCATGATATTGAAGAGGCTGAAGTTCTTTTTCTTCACAAAATCTGACCGAAGATTTGTGACTTTTCTGTATCTTGCTCACAGTATGTAACTGTTATAAGGAAATCTATGAAAAATGACTAACAAGCCTTTTCTATGCAATATGATGACCAAGGAATTGCTCATATTGATGTTTGTATTTAAAAAACATCAATAAATATTCCAAAATGACTGAGTGTAATGAATTGCCATGATTAAAATCTTACGGTGTGGGAATTGCAATTATCACGTCTGCAACACACAGCATGCGTCGACAAAATTTGGATTAAGATGAGATAATATTTTCATTATATCACGTATGATTTAATGTCAAATCTAAAAATTCGATCATTATGAATTAATTGGATCAATGATTACCATTTCATGTTTGGACGAAGGTGAAAATTGCAGTTAAAAACCTGATTGCAATTTGAAAATTGGTGAAGAAAAATGGAAAACACAAATAGTTTTTTAAATCAAACAACGTAATATCATCTGCAGGATCAAGAAAAATCAATGGCTAAGATTAAACATGTAGGACGTGGAAGAAGGGTTGCAGGAGTTTATTTTGCAAATATATACATTCCTTCCGCAATCCGCAATCCACAATTGTGGGTTGTAGGTTGCGGAATCACAAATTTAAGCATTAAAAAACCAGAAGTTTCCACAATCCGCAATTGCGGGTTGCGGAAATGCAATGTGCAAAAATTATTTTGAGAGTCTTCTCGCAATCTGCAATTGCGGGTTACGGGTTGCGGGTGCAAAAGACCACAATTATTGAAAAACAACTATGAATCTGCAATCCGCATTGCGGATTGTGGAACGAAAATGTTTCAAAACCGAAAGCCAAGCTTCCGCAATCCGCAATGGTTGCGGAAAGAGCTAACTTTTGGGAAAATCAACGCTATCCGCAACTCACAAAAAACATGCAAAAACCAAAGGAATTTTCAAAGGGAAAATTACTAACTGAATCAAATCATGGCAAAGCATAATAAGCAGGATTAAAAACCCCAAAATGACCATGGAATTTAAACATTACCTTTGCATACAAAAATTTGGGGCTCCCATGTTTTAATGAAAACATGGGATCTATTGTACCTACAGCAAAGAGTTAATACAATTTGTATTATTGTGAGTAATGTTCTGAGTTCTTTGACTAGTTGTGTGAGATCTTTGTGAGTGAGTGTAATCTCTTGATCAGATCTTGGTGTGAACTAAATTTCACACCATCCAGATCCTACATAGATCCTAAGAAGTTGAGCACAAGATTTGAATACTATGGCATCAATCTTGGTACGACCAGAAGACCTTCTTGAGGGAACCTCAAACTTCAACACTTGGAAGGCTAGGATTCTCAACATCCTAAAGGAACACGAATTGGATAGCTACATATCCACTGTGGTGGAGGAGCCTACATCTAATGTAGGTCACATCAACTTCAAGAAGAATCAAGCTAAGGCGAAATGGATCATCTATGATTTGGTAAAAGATAAAATGATTCCCATGATCACACTACTAAAGACCGCAAAAGAATGTTATGATACATTGACTAATATGTATGAGAAGAAGGACCCAACTCAAAATAGGGCACTGAAGAACAAGTTACGAAACATCAAGATGGAGAAGGAAGAGATAGTGGTCTCCTTATTCACTAAGATGTCTTAGCTAAGAGATCATCTTGTTAACATTGGAGTTGTAGTGGATGAATATGATCTCATCCAAACCACCATTGATGGTCTCCCATATTCATGGGAGACATTCTTGGCTGCTATCAATGGACAAGAAGTGCAACCTGGGTTTGAAATATTGTGGCATGACTCTATCCAAGAGGAAGGGAGAATCCAGAGCAAAGCTATGTGCACTAAAGAAGAAAATATTGCCCTCACAACAAGAATTAAGAAAGGAAAGAAACCCTTCTTCCAAAAGAAGTTCTCTCATCCAAAGAAGAAGGAGTTCAACGAAGGATTTGACAAGTCAAAATATATATGATACTATTGCATCAAGAAAGGCCATTTCTCAAGAGAGTGCAAAGCGAAAAGAAAAGTTTCATGCTTCTATCACCATAGAAGATGAAACCTCTCAAAAGAATGCATCCGAAGAAAAGGAGATAAGAAGGGATTTTTACCTTCTCTCATCCCTTTTGGTTTCCATCATCACAAGTGAAAACACATAGCTGATTGAAAGTCACACATCCAAACATATTACCAGATGCAAGAGTGTCATCGTTGACCTAAAGGAGAAAAATATCACATGCATGGTAGAGTTGGGGGACAACTCAACATATTCGATCCAAGGTGTTGGATCCACCTCATTCCAGTTTAGCACCGGTGATATTTTACATGTGGATGACATTCTATATGTTCTGGGATTGAAGAAGAACCTTCTTTCAATTTCAGTTATTGAATACAAAGGCTTCAAAGTTATCTTCATGGATAACAAAGCACTTTTAAGGCCAAAGAACAAAATCCTAGAATCTGCTCCTTTGATTGGAGTTCGAGAGGGAGGACTCTACAAGGTACCCTAGAATTACATTCAAGCTATGATTCACCACACTATTAGTCCATGTGAGCTATGGCACCAAAGGCTTGGACACATACACTACAAAGTGATACCATAACTTCAAAATATGGTAAAAGGTATGCCCAATTTTATTTTGGGCATGATAGTGTATGTCGGGGTTGTGTACTTGGGAAGAATGTTAAGAAAAAAAATACAATAGTATTACTAGATATAAAGGGATTTTAGATTTAATACATTTTGATGAACGTGGTCCCATGGCATGCCCCTCCCTGAGTGGCTTCTTATATTATGTACTATTCATAGATGTTATTTCTAGGAAGACACAGATTTATTTCATGAAGGATAAAAGTGAAACTCTTAGCAAATTTAAATAATTTAAATCCCTAGTTGAAAATAAGAAATAAAATCACATCCATGCATTCAGGTCTAATAATGGAGGAAAATTTGATTCACATGCATTTAATGAGATATGTAGTGATGCAATAATATGTAGACAGTTAACAGTACCATACAACCCTCAGTAAAATGGGGTTTCTGAAAGGAAGAATAGAACCATATGTGAGGCTGAAAAAGTCATGATGCATGATCAAGATATGTCTACCTCATTATGGGAATAATCCACGAGTACAGCTGTGTACATTTAGAATAGAAGCCCGCATGCCATTCTAGATGAGAAGACACCAGAAAAAGTGTTTACCGCTGAGAAGCTAGACATATCACACTTCAGGATCTTCGAAATCCTAGTATAAATTCGTGTACCGAAAGAAAACAAAACAAATATGGATCCTTCTAGAAAGAAAGGCACCTTTGTGGGTTATAGAGAGTCATCCAAATCATATTGAATATATGTACCTGGTGAGATACACATTAAACTCAACCGAGATGTTACATTTCGTGAGGAAGGTACTTTCAAAATATCGAAAGAGATTCAATCTGATTCGGAGATGAAGGATCCCGAGTCTAACTCTCCCCCTTCAGATTTTGAGAGGGAGAAACCAGAAGATGTCTCAGATTCCGTAGCTCCTGAAGAACCAATAGAAATAATTGATAGGTCACCTGATGAAATTCCCACTAAAAGAATATCTGCTTGGTTCCAATATATATTACAAAATGGAGATAAACAAGGAGCCCCAATAAGCTCATCTAGAGAGCGCAAGCAACCTGATAGATATTTAGGGTATGTTGCGCTGATGAGTCACATCAATGATTCAGAACCATCCTCATATGAAGAAGCTGTAAAGAAACAAGTTTGGAAATATGCAATGATAAAAGAATGATGTTTGGGAGGTTGTTCCCAAACCTTATGGGAAGTCCAGTGTGACTTCCACATGGATTTACAAGATAAAGCATGTTGCAGATGGTAGCATTGAGAAGTCTAAATATAGATTCATTGCTAGAGGTTTCTCTCAAAAAGAAGGCATTAAATATGATGAGACATTTTCCCATATGTCAAGGTACACCACAATCCAAGCAATGATTGAAATTGCATCTATTCTAGGATGGAAACTTCACCAGATGGATGTGAAGACAACCTTCCTCAATGGTGATGTTGAGGAAGAGCTTTATATTCAGTATCCTAAAGAATTTTTGGTGCATGGTAAGGAATCCCATGTTTTCAAGCTAAAGAAAGCTCTATATGGGATTAAGCAAGTCCCTAGGGCTTGGTACTCCAGAATTTATAGCTACCTTCAGAAATTGGGTTTCTGTAAGAGTGAACTTGATCCAAATATGCACTTCAATGTAGTGAAGAACCAACCATTGATATTGGTTTTATATCTTGATGATTTGCTTCTCACTGGAGAGGAACATTTGATTTCTTGGTTCAAGATGGAGCTCACCTTAGAGTTCGAGATGAAATACTTAGGCTTGATGCACTACTTTCATGGCCTTGAGATGTGGAAAAGAAAAGATGATTTTTTTCTATCTCAAGGGAAGTACACTATGCATATATTGTGCATGTTTGGCATGATATATTGCAAATATATGAATACACTAACGATTTCCAAGTTGAGGAACCTTCATGAGTCAGGATCCGGATCAGATCCAGTAGATCCCACTTTGTATAGATAGCTTATAGGATCGTTAATGTACTTGATACATTCGAGGCTTGATATATGTTATGTCGTGAGAATTCTGAGTCAATTTATGTTTGATCTGAGACACAGACACTGGATAGATGCTAAGGATGTGCTTAGGTACCTTCGAGGTACAATTTCATATGGACTCAGAATGCATCCAGTGGAGGAGTCATGTTAATTGGTTATATTGAATCGGACTAGGGAGGAAGCATTGTGGACCGTAATAGTACATATGGCTACTACTATAGCCTAGGATAAAAAATGATATCTTGGTCTAGCACGAAGTAGGGCTCTATATCCTAGAGCAGTACAGAAGAAGAATACATAGCTGCTAGTGTTGTCTGCCAAGAATAAGTGTGACTCATAAAGCTACTTACAGAGTTGTTCGGTGAAAATATTGATCCTACAGTTATAAGGTGTGACAATCAGATTTGCATCAAGATTTCCAAAAACCCAATGTTTCATGACAAGTTGAAGCACATTGAAATGAAGTATCACTTCATCTGAGACATGGTCTGAAAAGGTACAGTGAAACTTTAGTACATTCCTACTGATGAGAAGATTGCAGATGTGTTAACAAATCCTCTGTCAGTAACAAATTTCAGTTACTTTCGAGACAATCTTGGTATGGAAAAGAATGCCTCCCTCTCTGAGAGGGAGTGTTAAATATACAACATCAGGATACATTCTCGAAACCAATCTTGTGCAACCAAGATTGATGCTCTTGTATTGACGTGACCACTTATATTTCCTTCCATGTAAAGGTTATTCCTCTCATATAGAGGTAATTGATCAAAGTAATGATGTTTTAAAGTCTTGTTGAAATAGGCTCTGGACTTGTGTCAAGTCATGATTCTATGTGAACCTTTTGTACAAAGGTATCCATGGGATGGACCTCCCATATAGAGGTGGAGCTTCTTTATAAAGGTCATTCTTTACTTGTTAAAAGCATTTAATGTTGTGTGATGTATTATCAACCATGATTACCGGATTGCTATTAAGTCTCCTTTAGAGATTGATCACCTATAAAGTGAATTACTTTAGCATATTATAATTAGGTCTAGAATATATATTATGATCACAACATCGATAATTCTTATTGGAATAATGTAATGTGATGGATAATTAAAGTTAGAACATATTGACCATGCAATAAAAGATAAAGAGATAAAGATAAATGCAAAGAGAAAAAGAGAATTTGAACTTGATCAAGAGATGACTAAGTGAACTCAAATTGTCAAGATTTAGTTAAATCCACAATGCATGCCTTGGTTAACTAAATAACTCATAATGGTCACTACAAGTAAATCAATCGACATGATTTCAGTTAATAATAGTTAACTAAGTGTTAAATAAGAAGGACTAGTTAACTAAAGTGTTTTCACTTTAGTTAAACTAAAAGACAAGAGTTCACTATATCAAGGAGAACTCGAATTGATCACTTCAGTGATGTTATCAAAAAATAATCAGTTAAAGAGATTTAACTAAGTGACAAAAAGAATATCTAGTAAACTAAGTGTTATTGAATGATGACACTTATGTTAAACCAAAAGATGACACTTGAGTTGTGACACTTGCATGAGGATACTTAAGTTAGCCATCTATCTAATTGGGAAAGCTTTCAATTAAGAGACAAGTTCATCCTAAGAGACAGTTCAGTAAGATGAAGCACTACATGAGAAGTGGGGCACACTTCTTCATGCAATATTGATACATCTAGTCTGAGGGCGAGTTCATCCTGAAGTTAGAAGAAAACGATGCATGAGAAGAATGCATAAATATGTTATACGGGTTTGATGAATCCAACGTGAAGTGAATTCTCTTCTCCATTGAATGCAAGGCGCTTATCTTTTTGTAGGTTATTTTTCTTGCTTGTTATTGATGTGATGGACACATTGGAAAACACATCAGATTGATTTCTCTTCTCTATTGTTTATGTATCTTCACCAAGAGTGTTTTGGTAATCTCTTATCTTCCGAAAGCAATATGTTATGTTGTAA
The DNA here is from genome assembly GCA_027924585.1 of Larix kaempferi. NCBI lineage: Eukaryota > Viridiplantae > Streptophyta > Pinopsida > Pinales > Pinaceae > Larix > Larix kaempferi. The sequence continues at coordinate 34,628,027 of BSBM01000372.1, forward strand.
AAGAAAGCATTCAGAATCCAAAATAATTAAATATCAAAGCTCAACCAAATATTAACTTGGTATTAGAGCTTAGTGAGTGAAGGATCTCATTTTTTCATGCTAGATAGATCCTAAGATGCTGAGAAGTTGAGCACAAGATTTGAAGACTATGGCATCAATCTCTGTACAACCGGAAGACCATCTTAAGGGAACCTAAAACTTCAACACTTGGAAGGCTAGGATTATCAACATCCTAGAGGAACATGACTTGGATAGATACATATCCATTGTGGTGGAGGGTCCTAAATCTAATGCAGGACACATCAACTTCAAGAAGAAACAAGATAAGGCTAAACAAATCATCTATGATTCTATTAAATATAAATTGATGCATGTGATTACACTGCTGAAGACCGCAAAAGAATGTTATGATCCATTAACTAATCTATATGAGAAGAAGGCCCCAACTCAAAAGTGGGCATTAAAGAACAAGTTACGAAACCTCAAGATGGAGAAGGACGAGACAATGGCCTCCTTCTTCACTAAGATCTCTTAGATAAGATATCATCTTGTTAACATAGGAGTTGTAGTGGATGAAGATGATCTCATTCAAAGCTTCATTGATGGTCTCCCATCTTCATGGGAGACATTCTTGGCTATTATCAATGGCCTAGAAGTGAAACCTTGGTTCGAAATATTGTGGCATGATAGTATCCAAGAGGGAGGGAGAATCTAGAGAAAATCTATGTGCACTAAAGAATAAAATGTTTCCCTCACAGAAAGAATTAAGAAAGGAAAGAAACCCTTCTTCCAAAAGAAGTTCTCTCATCCAAAGAAGGAGTTCAACAAAGGATTTGACAAGTCAAAATATAGATGCTACAATTGAAACAAGAAATTCCATTTCTCAAGAGAGTGCAAAGCAAATTGAAAAGGAAATTTTCATGCTTCTACCGCCATAGAAGACGAAACCACTCAAAAGAATGCATTTGAAGAAAAGGAGACAAGAAGGGAGTTTTAAATTCTCTCATCCCTTTCGGGATCCATCATCACAAGTGCAGACACATGGTTGATTGACAGTGGCACATCCAAACATACCACTGGTTACAAGAGTTCCATCACCAACCTAAAGGAGAAAAAGTTCACATGCATGACAGAGTTGGGAGACAACTCAACATATTTGATCCAAAGAGTTGGATCCACCTCATTATAGCTGAGCACTAGTGATATTTTACATGTGAAGGAAATTCTATATGTTCTAGGCTTGAATAAGAACCTCCTGTCAGTTTCGGTTCTTAAAGACAAAGGATTCCAAGTTATCTTCATTGATAAAAGAACATTTTTATGGCCAAAGAACAAAATCCTAGAATTGGCTACTGTGATTGGAGTTCGAGAGTGAGTACTCTACAAGGTACTCATGAACTACATTCAAGATATGATTCACCACACCATCATTCCATGTGAGCTATGACACCGAAGGCTTGGACACCTACACTACAAAGCACTACCAAGAATTCAAAAGATGATAAAAGGTATACCCCTATTTTATTTTGAGCATGATAGAGTATGTCAGGTTGTGCACTTGGGAAGAATGTTAAGAAAAGTTTTTCCAGCAGTACTACTAGATCTAAGTGGATTTTATATTTAATACATTTTTATTTATGTGGTCCCATGTCATCCCCCTCCTTGAGTGGCTTCTTATATTATGTATTGTTCATAGATTATTTTTATAGGAAGTCATGGATTTATTTTATGAAGGCTAATAGTGAAACTCTTAGCAAATTTAAAGAGTTTAAAGCCCTAGTTAAAAATCGGAAAGAAAAGCACATCCATGCATTAAGGTTTGATAATGGAGGTGAATTTGATTCACATGCATTAATGATATATGTAGTGATGTAGGAATATGTAGACAGTTAACAGTACCATCCAACCCTCAGTAAAATGGGGTCACCGAAAGGAAGAATAGAACAATATGTGAGGCTACAAAATCCGTGATGCATGATCAATATATGTCTACCTCATTATGAGTAGAAGCCACCAATACATCTGTGTACATCCATAGTAGAACCCACATGCCATTCTAGATGAGAAGACATCGAAAGAACTAGTTACCAGTGAGAAGCCAGACATCTCACACTTGAGGATCTTCGGGATCCCAATATACATTCATGTACCGAATGAAAACAGAACAAAGATGGATCCTTCTAGAAAGAAAGTCACCTTTGTGGGTTATAGCGAGTGATACAAAGCATACCGAATGTATGTGTCGGGTGAGAGGCAGATTGAAATTAGTTGAGATGTTACCTTCCATGAGGAAGCTTCTTTCAAAAGATTGAAAGCGATTCAATGTTATTCATAGATGGATGATCCTGAGTCTAATTCTCCCCATTCAGAGTTTGAGAGGGAGAAACTAGAAGATGCCTCAGATTCCCTAGCTCCTGAAGAACCAATAGAACTGATTGAGAGGTCACCTGATGAACTTCCCACTACAACAAATCACCCTTTTAGGGGTGGTTTTGGCTTGCGTCGGTTTTGCTAAACCCCCCCAAAAAGTGTTTTTAGGTATTTTGGGGCGATTCTTAAGAACCCCCCTCAAAATTCTTAAGAATTGGACTTTTGGGGGTGGTTTTTAACCCCCCCACCCCCCAAGTCCAATTCTCAGGACTTTTTTTTTCGTGGGGGGTGGGGGTGGAAAGATGCCCCCTAAAGGTCATTTTCAAGGCCTTTTTTAAAAATAGCCTTTAAAGCTGCCCCCAAAAGTCATGATAATTGGACTTTTGGGGGCAGTTGTTTTAAAGCTTCCACCAAAAGTGATGAAAATTGTACTTTTTGGGGCGGTTGTTATAAAGTCACCCTCAAAATTCCAATTGTCGTGACTTTTTTTTTGGGGGGGGGTTCTAAAGGTCCTTTTCAAGGTGGTTTTTTAAAAACTCCCCTTAAAATTCATGATAATTTGGACTTTTGGGGGTGGTGGTCGTAAATCCTCCCTCAAAATTCCAACTGTCACGACTTTTGTTTTTTTGCGGGGGGGGGGGGGGGGGGGGGGTGTTTGAAAGACCCCCCTAAAGGTCCTTTTCAAGGCGGTTTTTAAAAACCCCCTTAAAAGTCATGAGAATTTGGAATTTTGGGGGTAGTTGTTATAAAGCCTCCCTAAAAATTCTAATTGTCATGAAATTATTTGCGGGGTGTTGTAAGAGCCCCCCTAAAGGTCCTTTTGAAGGTGGTTTTTAAAAAAAATCGCTTAAAAGTCATGATAATTAGACTATTGGGGGCAGTTGTTTTAAATTCGCCCCCAAAAGTCCAATTGATGTGACTTTTTGGGAGGGGTTTGAAAGAGCCCCCCCTAAAAGTCCTTTTTCAAGCTGGCTATTTTGAAACCCCCCCCCAAAAAAAAGGACATGAGAATTGGATTTTGGGGTGCGGTTGTTTAAAGACCGCCCTAAAAAATCCACTTCTCAAGACTTTTTTGGGGGGAGGTCTTTACCTCAAAGGACTTTTATCTTGAGTGATTAATGCTTGTTGATTATCCTTGGTTTAGTTAGGGATTTTCTTGGTTTTTGCTAGCTAGGGTTTTGGATATGTAGTTTTTTTAGTATCCTTGTGATAAGGACCTTATATGTACCACTTCATCTTATTCATATTGATGAAGTTTTCATTGAATTTTCACTTGATCCAATACTTATGTAATTTGTCGATTTTATTCTCAACCATCTATGTTATTCATGGTATATAAATTCCATTTGTATGCCTTGTGGATATGACATAAATTAGGGGAAATTATATTGAGTGATTAACATCATTAAAATTAAAGAAGATAAGGATTTTTTAATGTTGTATTTATTTTTGTAAATAAAGAGTTTTACAATATGGTTTATGCAAGATAAGATTCCTTGTAGGGATGAAACTTATATAAACACTTTGGCATCATTTCTCTCAGATTTCCTAGAAGTTTGGATTTGTTAAGGATTGAAATATATTCATTCGCTTATGATGTTGTTTTATATTATATTTCATAGAATACCTGAGGATGAAAATTCATATGGTTAATATTTGAGAAACCTATAGTTAAAGGGTGATGAAATGTTTTTTTCTTTAAAATCCACTTTTTCATTTGAAATTTCTACATTACTCACATGACAAATTTCTTATGTATGGATTACAGATTTCCCTTCGGTTACATATGTTCCCATCAATTTTATAGAGAACCCAAATGGTCTAAGACATTAGCTATTTTTCTTATACCATGGCGTAGGAATTTAGAACTATTTGCGGATTGTTATACCTTAAAAATATCTCCCTTACATGATAAATATTATGTATGCAAGGATGAGTTGTGGATTTAGGCCTTATGCATGACTCTTCAACCTTGTAAACTAATGTTATGATCTAAGAGCTATAATTTTGGCCATGTACCATGTCTTATGTTTGAAGAACCATTCATGGTATTCTAAACATCAAAATGTCCATGATATCTTACTCACATGGAATATGTTTACTATGTGGATCTTGTTAGGATATTTTAATACTCCATCCTTGTCCTACTTGGCATTATTTCATTTTCCTAGTAGTTGATGATGTCATTTTCCCCGTAGTGGTGTGCAAATGTAATCCATGATCCATCTACCACCTTCTGATCCCTGCATGCATCAGTTTAGTACCACTTAAGTCAATTCCCTATTTTTTAGGAGCCTACTCAGTGTTTCAGTTCAGTTCACCTACGTTAGATGACTCTTTTGGGGGGTGAGAGCTTTGAATGCCACTGATTGTGTCCTCATGCACCCTTTTCTAACTATTTTGCATGGAAACTCACTGATGCGCCCTCCTTGGTCAGTTAACTGATTGTGTCTTCAGTTAACTGAGTTTGGGATCAATTTGGTTGAGTTTGAGTCTTTTGGATCACTCCAGTGGTGACAATTCCTATGCTAGACCAACTAAACTCAAATTCTCTTGTGTGATTCGAATTCTCTCCATTGTAACATAATTTTTTACTATACTGATTATTGGATCATATGAAATTATTATGTTCCTATCTGAGTTCTCATGCATCATTAATTGTTTGCTCATTTTTGTTGCAGTTTTCACTCTAATTCATATTTTTTGTTCATTCTTTCTCGGTGAGGTATAATCAACGCTTATATCTGCTGTGATTTAGAATTTCACATGGTATAAGATCCATTGAGCGTAGTTTGAGCATTTGCTTTCAGTAGTGCACCAGAAGCCTCTATATTTCTACAACAAATCCTAGTGCCATTGCATTGAATTCATTGGAGAAATAGTTTGAGGTCTATCCAGGTGTGAAGGATCCAGAAAAATGTGCCTATTGTCCTAAATTGGTGCTCAATAGTAGTCTATCTCCAAAAATTGAGATTATTTTGCAGGTTATTGAAATTTTTTTGAGTTGCAGCAGTTTCACCTTGTATTTTCTCCAACAGTTCTCTTGGACAATTCGAACTCTACTGTCTCTCCCAGGATCCTGACACCTTTCAATTACCTTGATTGGAGGGATAATATGCAGATGGTGTTGCACAACAAGTCATTGTACAGGGTAACAATGGGTGTAGGAACCCTCCTGTAGGGTCCTTCTATGTTGAACTTGAAACTGAACAGACTAATACAAAACAGATTAGATAGCATAATCACTAGAGAAATAAAATAAATTAACTGAATAACTTAGCAAATATAGACAAAACATAACCTATCAACCATAGGTCGTGACTGTTGTCGAAGGAGAATTTCCCATTAATTCGATCCATTTTGTGCGTTGTCATTCGCGTCTTCCATAGGATCCCTCCAGCAAAGCTTGATTAACCATTGGTGAAGCAACCGTTATCTTCGCTACCCAACCATAGGCTCATGCTTTCAATCGCATGGACACCCTCGAGCTTCGGTTCGTAGAGCTCACACACACCATTCAAGAAACTCCTCAATGGGTTTCCCCCCCACAAGAATTTCTATCCAAACCCCAATAGCAGCAAGTCACTCACTTTTTCAAGATTACGATAACCATCCAAAACCTGGGTCCTTTACCCATCGCCAAAGCCTTCCTTAAATAGGAAATTCCCCTATGACACATGTCGCTTCATGCAAAATACCCAATTTCTTAATATTCAAAAAGTAATTCATCTCACAAATCCATGTGTCAAGTTTTCTAGAAGAATGCACCTACTTTCCTAAATTTACTCAAGTTTGTCTCTAAGATGCTCACTCTAAATTCTATTTTGTGGGTGCATGTGGTGTTAGCTGATAACTCAAGCCTAGGATTCCATTTTTCTCCTAATATAATTATTTCTAATATTTTAAATACTAAAAAGTATATTCATGTGCAAATGCCTAAAAATAATTATTTCTATTATTTTAAATACTAAAGTGTATTTTCATGAGCAAGTGTTCTAAATGCAATTTTATATGGTTTTTATGCATAAAGTTTACCAATTCATCCCTTCTAGGACCTAGGTGCCACACCATTGGGACCATCTATCCTTTATGCTCATCTTTCGACATGGTGCCACTATCTCGGGTCCATTTATCCGTTGTTTTCATTTCTCGACAAGGTACCACATCTTCGCGTCCTTGCGTCCATCCTTTCTGTTTCTCGGCAAGGTACCACACCGCCGGGTCCTTTTGTCGATATCTTTTCATTTGACTTGCGGGAACTTCATGTATGGATTTTTAGGATTCGTTACCTTCAATCCTTCGTATACACACTATTGGAAACTAATGGCGCTGAGGAGTAAGTCTGTTCTTACTGTGCGCCCACCAACTCGTACGTGACCAACTCCATTGTGGTCCACATCACACGACTTCACGCGACCTCAAGTAAGCGGATAAGGGATTTCGAACTCGGCCGTGGGATCCATTGGAAGTCGACACCGTCGTCATCCTTCCGTGTGTGATTTATTCGTACTCTACGATCCTTCAATTCCCTTGCGTGTGTCCGTCGGTGAACTGTTTCACCTGTCACTACACACATTTATCAAAACACATATTAATAGTCCTATCCTCTTTCATCATAGTTCAATTCATAAACCCGCTAATTGTTAAGCATTTATAATATGCACAACACATCATACATTCCTCTAATTAGCAAGGAATTTCGTCAATATGTACTTCTTTTGTTCTCATCACATAATTACTCATATGGCTAATCGTTAAGCATCATCAATATGTACATGTAACACATTTTTCACAATCAAAGCTAATCATTAAGCATCATGTAATTATTCGTTTACACCAACTATCCACTTCCACATATATCATTTATTTTATTAATTCATAATCAATAGTAGTCATGCACATACTCAATATAAAATCAAAGAGTTATTTTATTAATGTTTTATTCAGTCGGGTCACTCAACAAGTTCCCTCAAGGTCTACAATAGTCTAGGGGCACTACAATGGGGAAGGCGTTCGAACTCCAAGAAGTTGTGGAAAAGGCCAAGTATCTGAATAGATTGGATGAAGCATTCGGTTTCATATGTATTCATATTTACAAAGATATAATCTTCCACCTCGATGGATTAATGACTCCAAGAGAGCTATGGTTGAAGTTAGAGACCCTCTTCAGCAAATAAGATGAGCCAAGGGGACATATTCTGGAAAATGAGTTGATTTATCTTCAACCGAGCAGTTTCGATACCATCCAGCAATTATTTTCCAAATTTAAATCTGTGGTCATGCAATGCAAGTAGCGTGGCATTGAGAAGAAGGATGAGCAGTTGGTGTTATCCATTCTAAGCAAGCTAGGTCCTGAGTTCTCCATCTTTGTCTCTACCTTCCATTCAGGGTGAATGTCAATTCCTAGTTGGAAGATTCCATTCTTAGATGTTTTCATTGAATCTCTCATCCAAGAACAAGATAAATTGATCCAGATGGGATCCTTGAAGGCCTCCAAAAATCAAGCTCTTGTGGTTGGAGAATCAAGAAGTGTGAATGGAAAGGGGAAGCACAAGGGAAAGGAGAAGAGGCAATATGAACCCAATCATAATTCCAAATCAATTCCATCAGAAGGATCCTCTAACTCCAATAAGGACAAACAAAAGAAGTTTGAGAAATCCAAGTGTACATACTGCAAGAAGGTTAATTTTCGTGAGAGTTCTTGTATGAAGATGACCATATATATAAGGGAAAAATTCCTTGATTAGCATAACATTTCCCTCCTTGAAGGCGCAAGGAATATTGATCCAGGTGGAAATTCATAAGATCATGAAAGATGCCATGCATCGAAGGCTGGGTTCTCACAATCCCAAGCTTTTCTTATTGATTCTGCAGCCTCCAACCACATGGTTTCCTCTAGAGATCCATTTTCTTCATTAGATCTCATTGATGGACCAAGCATACACATAGAAGATGACTCTCAAATATTTGCTGAAGGGAAGGGTACTATACAACTTGAGCATGGAAGGTTCAACAATGTATTGTATGTGCCCTCTCTAGAAGCTAATTTGTTGTCTGTTTACCAGATGACACACACAACTCCACCAAAGAAAGTAGTATTTGGACCTGATTTAGTTGAGGTTGATGAGATCTCATATGGGAAGATGATAGCCAAAGGAGTTGCAAATCATGCCTCCAATACTTATGAGTTCTCATGCTTCTTTCCATACTCCCATTAGATTTCTCTCTTAACTCATGCAAATGAGACAAGTAGACTCTAGCATGAAATATTCAGACACCTAAACTTTAAATACCTACAACAGTTGCACAAGGAAGAGATGGTTGAAGGTCTACCAAACATAAAATTATCTCAAGGGATCTGCAAAGGTTTCTTGGTAGGGAAGCACCCAAAGAGAAACTATGAAGTTGGGAAGGCAAAGAGAGCTTCCTCCATCCTAGATCTGATTCATAGTGATGTTTCAGGACTAATTCCCACTGCTTCAATGAAAGGATCCAGATATCTTCTGACCTTCATTGATGACTACTCTAGGTTCTGTTGGATCTACTTTCACAAATAGAAATATAAGGTGTTTGAATGCTTCAAATTTTTCAAAGCCCTAGTTGAGAACACTGTTGGAAGGAATATCAAAGCACTCAAATCTAATAATGGAGGGGTGTACATTGAGAATTATTTGCAGCATCTATGTGCTTTCGAAGGCATTCAGATGCAACATTATATTCCATACACACCACAACAAAATGGTGTAGCAGAGAGGAAGAATAGGTCATTGAAAGAGATGGATACCTGCTTGATTGAAGCATGAGATATCCCATCAAATATCTAGGCAGAAGCAGTAAAATATGCCACATACATTCAGAATAGGGTACCCCACAAATCTGTTGATGGGGTCACTCCATTCGAAGCATTGAAGGGACACAAACTTGATGTCTCTCATTTGATGGTTTTTGGATCCAAGGCATGGGCAGGAATCCCTGCCAAAAAGAGGAAAGAACTTAAACCTCAAAGTAGCAAATGAATCCTTCTTGGAAATGCACAAGATGCAAAGGCTTACAAGTTGATGGATATTGCAACCAAGATATGCTTCATTGAAAGAAGTGTGCAGTTCAATGAGGATCCATTGCATGATCGACAACCAGCTAATGAAGAAGGTATAACTTATCTACCTCCTCCATTCGCTCCTAATGATGTTTCTACAGGTGATCCACATTCTGATTCCAAAGAACAAGATCAATATGATTCAGATATAGATATTGAGAAAGAATATCTAGTAGATCCAAATCTAGATCCAGCACCTACTCCTAATCCAAATCCTAAATGGGATCAAAATATTATTGAGGCAAGTGGGGTCATTGTTGGAGATCCATATGACTACAGAAGAACAATATCTCAATACCAAGATGAAAACATTGCATGTTTCCATATAGATCCACATCTCCCCGAGAGGCGCTTCATGATGGTGGGGTCTGATCCACAGTCTTACAAAGAGGCTTGCTATGATCCGATATGGAAAGAAGCCATGGATGAAGAACATGAGTCAAAAATAATGGAACATCGGATCTTGTCCCTCTTCCACCAAGGAGGAAACTAGTTCAGTGCAAATGGATCTACAAAACTAAGCTTGCATCTAATGGATCTACAACCAAGTAAAAGGTTCAGTTGGTTGCAAACGGGTACTCACAAGTCCAAGGTTTGGACTACAATGAGATATTCGCTCCCGTTGCAAGAATGGATTCAGTGAGGGTTGTTTTAGCCATTGCATCTTAGTATGCATGGGAGGTACATCACATGGATGTAAAGAGTGCCTTCTTGCATGGTGACTTGGAAGAAGAGATCTACATGAAACAACCTGAGGGGTACACTAATGATCCTTCCTTGGTATGCATATTGATTAGATCACAGTATGGGATCAAGCAAGCCCCAAGGGCATGGTATGCCAAGATGGATTCCTTCTTACTATCACCAAGTTTGAAAGGTGCAAATCTTATTGCAATGTTTGCATGCAACAAAAGGGAGGAAGTCTATTGTTTATTGTTTTGTATGTTGATGAATTTCTCATCACCAGTGGATCTACTACTGGGTTGAAGCACATCAATTCTTCCTTTAACAAAGCATTTGATATGACAGATTTGGGACTGTTGAGACAATTCTTTGGTCTTGAAGTGACTCAAAATGCTTCAGGGATCATGGTTTCACAGTCAAGGTATGCATCTAATTTATTGACAATTTTTCATATGGATGATTGCAAATCCACATCCTTTCCCTTCCTATCTGGCATTATATTGGAAGAAGGTGGTTCCACACCCTTGGTTGATAGCACTCTTTGCAGACAACGGATCGGTATCTTGTTGTATATGAAACATTCGAGACCATATCTATCATATGTTGTTGGTGTTGTGGCTAGGTACATGCAGGAGCCACATGAGTTGCATTGGAAAGCAACTAATAGGATATTGCATTATGTGCAAGGTACAAGAGAGTTTGGGATCCATTATTCTCCTCATGATCCACTAGATCTAGTTGGTTTTACTGACTCATGTTGGGTTGGAGATAGTACTAATAGGAAGTCCACTTCAGGGTACGTATTCATGATTGGATCAGGACCAATTTGTTGGTCAAGCAAAAAGAAAGCAGAACTTGCACTTTCTTCAGCAAAGGAAGAGTACAGAGCGACTGTGAATGCAACCATCTAGGAAGTTTGGTTGCATGGGATATTGACTGAGTTTGGCATTCGTAGTTATCCTTCATTTGACCCATTTTTTGATAATCAAAGTGCCATCTGGATCTCTACTGACTCAATACAGAAGCAAAGGACCAAACATATTGAGGTTCACATGCACTACATCAGGGAGCTAGTGCACAACAGGACCATTTCACTGCATTATTGTCCTACATAGGAGATGATTGCAGACATATTCACTAATATTTTCACTTAGAAGGATTTTTGTCTATCTCATATCTCTACTTGGTGTGAAAGTTGTTTGAGATTCCTGCTATCATATTTTGAGGGGGGGGGTTCCCATGAGGTTTTCCCCATTTCCTTGGTTCATGGACAGTTATTTTATTTTTTATCATTTATTTGATTGTATGGGTGACCTTTGGTCTTAGCAACCAGGGCCCATGATGCAAAAGTATGGATTAAGGGGGGGTTTTAGGATATTTTAATACTCCATCCTTTTCCTACCTAGTATTATTTCATTTTACTAGTAGCTGATGATGTCATTTTCCCCCTAGTGGTGTGGAGATGTCATCCAGGATCCATCTACCATGTTTTGAGCCATGCATGCATATTTTTAGGATCACTTAAGTTAGTTTCCTATTTTTAGGAGCCTACTTAGTGTTCCAATTATGTTCACCTAAGTTAGTTGACTCTTGTGGGGGATTAGAGCTCTGAATGCCATTGATTGTGGCCTCATGCGCCCTTTTCTGATTGTTTTGCATGGAAAACTAATTGATGCACCCTCCTTGGTCAGTTAAATGATTGTTTCTTCAGTTAATTGAGATTAGGATCAGTTTGGTTGAGTTGGAGTCTTCCGGAGCACTCTAGTGGTAACAATTCCTATGCTAGACCAACTAAGACTTGAATTATCCTGTGTGATTCGAATCATCTCCATTGTAACATCATTTTTTACTATACTGATTATTGTATCATGTGACATTATTATGTTCCTATCTGAGTTCTCATGCATGATTAATTGTCTTCTCATTTTTGCTACAGTTTTCACTCTAATTCATCTTTTCTGCTCATTCTTTCTCTGTGAGGTATACTCATCTCTTATATCTGTTGTGATTTAGAATTTCACATAGATTTTGTCATGTTCTTTGACCCTATACAATATATCCCATCAACCATGTGCACAAATACTCTCACTTAATACCCTCCCTTTTGTCCCTAGAACATGGCTTAGACCTTGAAAACTATTCGTAGTGTGTTAAAACTCAACATTACCAGGATATCTTACTTGTATACTAAATTTTCCTTAATTATTTAAGGCTCTTGTGGAAGAATTAGGCACCACATATGCCCCATAAGTCCCATAAAAAAAATTTATGTTTTAAGATCCCAACTTTTGGCCCTATAACAAGGAATGGACCTCAAGAATCATGTACATCCCATGAATCCATTAGGTCATCAGTATCACCTTAGAATCTAATGAATACGCTACCGCGTCATGATAAATTCCTTCAGGTGGAATGGCCACATCGTTTTCCATCTCTTGCATTCGGACGTAATGTTGATCATTCTCACTAAATTTTAACACCATCGTAAAAAACCTCAAGATCATGTAGGTGTTGTTGATGACGATTTCATAGAGTTTGGAGTGAAAGGGATTAGACAATTTTGTATGTGCTCATTGCCAAGTTTATGAGTATCATATAGTGCTCATCATACCCAAGTGTTCATCAAGGGAACTCATCAACTGTCAAATGTGATTACATAGTGCCAAGTTGCAGAGAGAAACTTGCTCTTAGTTGGATACAAGAATGTCAAATTATGGGGTGTTGAGATCCTTATGGCATATATGTCCTCCATTGAGAAGAAAGAAGAGACAAAGGGTAATGAGCTTATTTTCAAACAGATCAAGAAGTATCGTCACAAATTTGAGGATGAGCTCAACAAGATTTTCAATGAACTTCTCATAACTATTGATGATCATGTATTTTCCTGTTCTAGCGTTGACGAATCCACAGTTTTCTACTACACGATTTCAGGGAGATTGATGATAAGTGGGGGAAATTTTAAAGGTAGAAGATCATCCTTCGAACCATTCTAATATTTGAGGGCATTTGCCAAGTCAATGAATTCATCCAATTTTTGATAGGCATCAAAACTACTTCAGATTTCAAAGAAATTACTTCAGATCCCAGATTAGGTAGAAAATCAATAGGTGGTCGAGTATTTTGCACAACACTTGTAAGCATATTATTATTAGTGATCAAGACAAGCTCTTGCACATGGAGGCACTTGACATATGTTCTAAAAAATATATTTTTTTCATAGTAACAATCACACCAAACCCTTCAAGAAGTATTATAAGCGATTCTAACATAAATATTTGTTTTTTAATAATAAAAATGACACCAAACCCTTCAAGTATTATAAATATGGATCCAAACTTCCAAATACCATGAAAATAACACTAACTCTCCTATAGTGACTTCTCCTCCATAGTTATGCGAGGGAGCCAAATGAAAGGAGAAGGAGACAACCAAATCTTATTCTTTTAGGGACAAAGATCAACATCATAATTAACATTGTTGGAAGAAGATGCAAACGTTGCATGAAGTGATCGAAGTTTTTCTCACAAAACCCAAAATCATTCTACCACATTCCCCAAGACAACCTCTGCTAATATTTATGAATTTCTATTGTTGTATGATGGTGATGCTCTGTCCCTTTTATGCTTTTGGGATTTTGGACAGGGGTAAATTTCATTAATAGAATGTCGTTTCAACAAAAAAAAGTACATAAATTTCATTAATAGAATGTCGTTTCAACAAAAAAAAGTACATTCATCTTTAGAAGCCATAAAACAAAAGTTGTTACTGAACTGTAAAGCATATTACGTAAGCCATCCATCCTCTCAACAACAAAATGTGTATTTGATTACGTAAGCACCACATGTATTTTGTGGTGTTAAAATGTTGTTAATGTTTATTGGAAATTATGTTTTTACTCATGTATTTTAAGAGAAATGCCATGTTGGCAAGTACCATAAAGTTGTGCTAATAATTATTTGTCGCATGGAGATGTACATGTAGGATTTATTTATAAGGATTTTCACCATAAACACAACCATTTCACAAATAATTATTTTGTAAATAATTTAATTTAATTATTTGTAATTGTTTTCATTCAAATAAATGATGAAGAATAATTTATGAGTTTTTTCACCACAATCCCAATAAATTCAATTTCTTATTTTTACACTATTTAAACAAATAAATTCACGTGATTCAATTTAATTCAATTATTCATTTTTAATACTATTTAAAAAATAAATACTTAGGACTCTTAATATTGACAAACAATGAAAATAACCATTTTTTAATTATTAATATTATAAAGTAGCAATACAAATTATTTAAATTGAAATTTGATTATTCAATTGATTTGCTTTATGTTGAGCTTATTAAATTTGTTGATGTACATTAGTATAATTATTAGACTTTAATCACTAGCTTAATTCCATCTTTAGCGCCACAAGTTAGCCCCACTTATATTATATGGTGTTAATATGAGGATATTAGCACCACTTACATTATATGGTATTAAATTTGTTATAGTATTTGTTAATCTTATTGGAAATGGCATGCCACATCATATATATTAATTTGAGAAGTGGTGTATGATACTTTGACAAGTACAATAAGGTGGTGATAAGTACTTTGCCACATTGACACTAACAAATAAATTTTAATTATGAGGGTTTGCACAACCCATAAAACAAATTCACAAGTAATTATTTTTGTAAATAACCCACTTCAATGATTTAATTTTTATTTTATTCAAACAAATAAATGTTTTTAATATCATGCTTTGCACCATAAATATATATAACAATTATATATATATATATATAATTGATTCAATTGTTTATTTTTTATATTATCGTCACTTAAATAAATATATGCATTTTACAAAATTATTATTGAAAGACGATCAAAGATAATCAATTTTAATTTATTAAGATTATAAAGATGGTGATAAAAGTGATTTGAATTGAAATTTAATTGTTTGAATGATAATTTTTCTATTAATAGTAATAATTAATTATTAAATTGTTTAATGGGTATTAGTTGCATTAGTAAGATTTGAGCATTATGTAGGGTATTAGTCCCATACATAGTTGAGGGAGGAAACTTATACCTTAAGTCTTATAGGAATATTCTAAACATATAGGGCCAATAAAAGAACCTCAAACCACTATACATGGATTTGTGATGGTATTCTTAGCCTATGTGTGTGGATATCAATACTATTATGAAATTTTGATAAGTGCAAATGGGACTAGGAGTCATTTACATGGTTAAGGGAGGAAACCAAGCCTTAGGAACTAAATGATGCTTTTAGGGATTCAAGGATATAAAAGATGTAGACACCTCAAAACAAAAGACATGAGTTCTCAAGGGGATCCTTGGCCTTAGAATAGGGATATAGGTGGGAATTGTAAGGTTTTAAGGACTAGGTATGGGTCTTGGGGCCCTAGACAGGGACAATGGAGGAAACTTGAACTTTAGATCCTAAAGGAATTATCTAGGAATCTATGGTCAAGAAAGACACTTCAAATGACTATATAAAACCATTTGAGGGTATCGTTGACGTATGAATTGAGATACCAATTCCATTAGGAGGAACTTGGCAATAGACATGGGTATCGATTCCTTTGACATGGTCAATGGAGGAAAGTTAGGCCTGAGGCCCTAAAGTCACATTCTATACACCCAAGGCCTATATCAATGGCTTGAATCACCACCGAGGAAATTTATAACCTCTTACTGGGGATATTAATTACATTAAAAGGATTTGAATAATAGATATGGGTATTGTTAGAGCTAGAATTGTACCCCCCATTTTAATCTTTATTTATGTTTCTTTTCTTTTTTCATTTCTCTTATTTCTTTTTAGTCATACCATTTACATACTTTATTTTATTTTTTATTTAACATTGGCTTATAATCACTAAATATTCCTTTCAGTCATCAAATATATGTTTTAATATTCTTCCTAACCCTTTTATAAATATTTTATGTACATTTTGTGAGTGAAATGTGACTTGGTACATTCTGGCAGCGTAATCATTAGACTTTACACATACGAGCATTGTCAGAATCACGAATCACTGAAGTTCATGGTCGGAGCATGTCTAGATTCATACACTAGTTTTTATGAAGGTTTTGCTAGAGATTTTGGTCAGGAAGAACATAACATCTGTCAGGCTTGATACTTCACAACATATGCCTTAAAAGCAGAGACCGCTGGTTAACCCTAGCTCCATGTTTTTGTCACTGCAAGAGGATTGGGACATCTGTTCGTTGGTTGAAAGGAGATCGTTTCAGACACAGCAGGTATCCAGTGAAGCAATAAACATGAATAAGAGTGGAAAATTGTGCAGACTCGAACCAGTGAACACTGAATGGGAGGAAGAGTTCCTCGAATGCGCAGAATTGTTTAAAAGGGCTCGCTGGTTCTCCTTTTTGAAAAAATAGCAAGTTATAACATGGAGGCTACTCGTTCCTTTGCGCAAAATTGTTCAAACTCTTTTGTTGAATTCCAAACCCTAAATATTGAGCTAACGGAATGATTGCTAGCTGAAGCAACTGGTTTATCTATCGAAGGGGAATGCTGGTTCAAAAAGATCTCATTCGAATTCGACCCAAGTTCATTCTTGTTGCCTGGATTTGAATCTTCTGGATTGGAATAAGGGCATTCATCTCAGCATTGTCAAACATGAATGGAGGGAGGTTATCAGGATTGTGTAGCGTTATATAACATGTGAAGGGAGGTTTTCTACAGTAATATATAAATATCACTTCAGGTTCATGTTACATCTATATGATCAATTGAAGATGAATTTACCATTTTACTTCATGAAAAGCCTTATCAAGATGTCAAACAAGTTAAAGGGCCACATCGATCATACAAAACACTCCTTTCATCATGGCCTGGTCAAATTGATAGTGTCAACAAAGCTTAAGAAGAAGAACCGTGCTTGTCAGCACTTCCTATTCTGGTCTGGATTCAAACTTGAGAAAATTGCAAATCAAGAGGAAGCTGAGAAATTTGTTAGTAAACAGAGGAATTTTCAAGGAAGACATCGAGTTCAAAGAGAACCTCAGAATCACAAAAAGGATAAAAAGGAAAATGATTGAATAGGTGAACTCAGTTGAAGGATGTGGCTTGGAAAAAGAACTAGAACCAGAACATCTACCAAAAGAAAGGTCCTTGGCATCATGCAATGAAGATATCACATCAACCCCCAATACTCCTTCTGTCACTAGGGAAAGGCTAATAGAAGAAGGTATGGTTCCTTCTCCAAATACTGAAACGGTTATCAAGCCTTTATCTAAACCTGAAATGCCAAAGTAGAGGCCCAAAACTAGGGAAACAAACAAGTTAAGACTGAATATGAGAAAGGATTTAAATCCTAAATTGGAAAGAGAATAAATTACAACAATTGAAGATTCTTCAGGTGAAGAACAACTCAGAGATAGGAAAGTGGAACTGAATTCAGAACAACTCTTTAAAGATACAGAGAAGAATAATCAAATTTTGACAGAATTAATGGAAAAGAGCTGTGAAGTTCATGAAGAAGAAAAGATTCAAAATTTTGAATTTGGATCAAGCTCAGGAACCGCTCATTTAGAGGTTCAAACAGAGGACACGCATGTAAAAGAGTCAAACGGGTTATATGAAACATAGGAAGATCTTCTCATTAACAAGCTTGAAATCTCTCCAAGCTCAGATAATGGAGAAAATATAGTACATCAGGAGGCAATCCAAATAGGTTCAAAAGTTGAAATTCTCAAGCAGTTGTTACAACAATATAAAGTCCATAATGAATATTTAAATGATTCAAATGATAAGCTCATGCAAGCCAATAGAAGATTAAGAGAATATTTGAAGGAAGTGAATGGTCATTATCAAGAACTAATTGCAGCTACAAAGGAAGTGTTAAAAAGGAAAAAGAATGCACAAAGCCAGATTGAGGAATTAACAAAACAAAACGTTGAATTATAAAACAAGGTCCAAGTGCTGGAAGCAAAGCAAGTTCGAATTCTAAGGATGTCTCAAGCGTTGGATGGACTTACCATTCTGGCAGAAGCAGCTCATCAAATCTAAGATAGACATTATCAAGAACTAATTGCAGCTACAAAGGAAGTGTTAAAAAGGAAAAAGAATGCACAAAGCCAGATTGAGGAATTAACAAAACAAAATGTTGAATTATCAACCAAGGTCCAAGTGCTGGAAGCAAAGCAAGTTCAACTTCTAAGGATGTCTCAAGCGTTGGATGGACTTACCATTCTGGTAGAAGCAGCTCATCAAATCTAAGATAGAAGATGATCATAAATCTGTCAAGCAAAGTTTGATGACACATCTAAATGATAGATATGAAAGTCATGGTTTTAGGAGTTAGTTTTGTTATTTTTGAAAGACTCCTTTATTTTGTAAACTTCTTGAAGAGATCTGAATTCCTAAAATGTGGATCTTTTGAACCATTTTTTATAATTATAAAAGTGAGAAGGATAGTAAGAGTAGGGGTTGGATTTTTGTTTTGGAAAGGGTTAGATGTTACCAAGATGTTGTATCAAAGACATGTGACTAACTCTCAGTAAGTTTTGAAGATTGTTTATTTGGAATGATACATATAATCTAAGCCATGTTTGATCTATATTTTTAGTTGAAGTTTATGATTAGTTTGATCACCTTGTTTATCACTTTGTTTCTTGATAAAAAAATTTATCCTAAGATGCTTTTAAGTTTGTGGACTTAACGAAATTATTTTATGGACTTTAATTTTATTTATAATCTTTGAAATTACCATATGTACATGGTTTATGTCTATGTTTCAAACTTGTTTGTTCGGATGTTCAAAGTTGATTTTTGATTTAGTCATCATATGTTGTGTGTATTCATTACCCTAGTCATGAATAATTCCTTCACAATTTACAAAATTTAAACCACTTTTCCATTTTTTGTTTTGGATGTTCTAGCTTGTACTTTTGTAGTCTAGGTACAATTTCTAGTGCAAACATATTTTGGCACCGTTGCCGGGGACAAAAGTGAAAAAAATATTCCCTGGGCTTGACATTAATAGATCTAGTTTTGAAGGTGAACAGAATCAGTATATTCTTTTCATAGACTACATTTTTCACTAGTTTGTTAAAGAAAAGCAATTGTGGCTCCTAAAAAATTTGGGACTAGAGCAAATCCTACATCTCCCTTGCATCCAATAGTTTCAGATCCAAAGCATATTTTGAAGAATGCCAGGCAAAAATTGAGCTCTACCTCATCTGGAAGATTTCAGTATCCTTCATCTATAGTCATACCAGGTCAGTCACAACAAGCTTCTCCTTCTGGATATTTACAACCTGAAAAAGAAGAAAAGGAACAAGATTTATCTTTTCTTATCCCTATTAGGATATTCCTATACTCCATCCTAGTCCTACTAGCATTTTCATCCTTTGCATTTTCAGTCATGCATTCACTTTTAGGGTTTGCATGCATCCCAGTCATCAGTCCAGCACCTAGCCCTCAGTTAGCCAGCCCCCGAGAGCTTCTCTTAAACCAGTTTTAGCCCTCCTAGTGCTTAGTGCGCCCCTTCATGCAATTCCATGCATATCATGTGCCCTCTCTCACCTACCACTCAGTTTCACTTTAGTTAATTGAGTTATCATTATTTCTTTCCTTGATTTAAGGCTAGGCTAACTCTCAACTGACTGTATCACTCCGATGGATCTCCAATGAGACTAGACTGCCCATTCTGACTTCAGTTAGCTCCTCATGCGCCCTCCATTGAGCCTCCTTCATTCAGTTAGTCCCAGTTACACCTACCATACTCAGTTAGACTGATGGTTGATAGTTACTTGAGCATTGATGACTCCACTGATGATGAGATAGACTACTAGTTGTGCTCCGATGACACTCCAGTGATCTTTTGATCACTCCATGAAGGCTAATTCCAATTGCCACCTTGGCATTCAAATCCTCATGCATTGTACTATTTATTTGTCCATATTGTGATTAATTAATTAGTGTGTGTGAAGTATTTTTGCTTCTATCCAAGTCTTACTGTATTATTATTATGTTGCTCATTATACTGCATTGACCACTTTTCTTCTATTTTCTTTCTTAATCAATTACTTTCTTGTGAGGTATACATCATCTCTTAGATCTATTGTGAGGATTTTCACATGGTATTAGAGCATGTTGAGAGTATTGTTTATCTCCATTTATTATCAAGATTTCGAGTGCAGCAGTTTCTATATTTTTGCAGCAGTAGTAGTTGCAGATATTCTCTATTTTTTTTGCAGGTCTTCTACAGCTTCAATGCATTCAGAAGAAATCCCTCCTCTTTCTTCATTCAACTATGATGAATGGAAACCAAAAATGATAGCATATTTGAAGAGCCATGATCTCTTTGATTGTTATTTTGAAAGAGAGTTCGAATCCTCTAAAGATAAGATTGAATGGTTGAACAAAGGTGACAAAGCCCTTGGAAGAATGATGCTTGCTTTGCCTGAATACACGTTATACCAATACCTTGATGATGAAACTCCAAAAGAGCTATGGGCCCATCTGGATGAAAGATTCGGCAAAAATAATGAAGGATTTGGTCCAAACCCTTTCAAGAGCAAGCAAAGTGATGCATTCTCCCTCCTTGATGATATCATTGATCATGAACTAGTATCAAACACATCTCATATTGAAGTTGTCCACAAAGAAGCATAACTTGCAGATTCTACACTCATGCTCCAAATTTCTTCTCTTTCTATGCTAGCTCACACTCTAGATATTGCAGAAGGTCCTAAATCCTCCCTTGCACCAGTGTCTATTGGTCTGCATCATGATCTATTGAATGTTTGGGAGGTCAAATCAGCTGTTGGAGGTAATGCATTCACTCTCCTCAAGAAATCACCTCTTATTTACTACTATATGATCATTATTCCATGCTTTCAGAAGGTTATTGAAGAATATAGCCATTTCCATTTGCTTGGGATAATTTCTCATGCGCATCATGGTTTTGATCTCACCCCTGCTAGTTCAAAGGAGATCTCAAGAAATCATGGCCATTCGCTTGGGATAATTTCTCATGCATATGATGGTTTTAATCTCACCCCTGCTGGTTCAAAGGAGATCTCAAGAAACCATGATTCAAGTCTTGGATCTAATTTGGATTCTAAGCAATTACTACTTGGGATAATTTCTCATGCATATGATGGTTTTTATCTCACCCCTGCTGGTTCAAAGGAGATCTCAAGAAACCATTTGTCAAGCTTTGGAGCTGATTTGGATTGCAAGCAATCATTATTATTTGATGGTTCTTTTTGGCATAATCTCACCCATGATGGTTCAAAGGAGAAGACAAAAGACTATCTGCACATTCATAGATTTGATCCTACCTCAGCTGATTTGAATCACAGGTTCAAGGATCATCCTCATACTTTTGGATTTGTTCTCATCACATTCAATCTGAAGAGAAAGTACAAGCACATGCTTTCTAAGCATGATCCACTTCTTCCCAAGAAAAAGATACCTCCAGACATATGACCAAGGATCACACCTGCTTGAGTTTGAAGCATTTATTTTTGTGTGTGCCTTATAGTCTATTTTGAGGGGGGCTATTTTTCCCATGAGGTTTTCCCCATTTCCTCGGTTTATTGACTATTATTATTCATTGTATTGGGTGACCTTTGGTCTTAGTTACCAGGGCCTAGGATGGATTAAGGGGGGGTGTTAGGATGTTCCTATACTCCATCCTAGTCCTACTAGCATTTTCATCCTTTGCATTTTCAGTCATGCATGCACTTTTAGGGTTTGCATGCATTATTTAGGGTTTGCATGCATCCCAGTCATCAGTCCAGCACCTAGCCCTCAGTTATCCAGGCCCCAGGAGCTTTTATCAGAACAATTTTATCCCTCCTAGTGCTTAGTGTGCACCTTCATGCAATTGCATGCATCTCATGCACCCTCTCTCACCTACCACTTAGTTGCACTTCAATTAATTGAGTTATCATCAGTTCTTTCCTTGATTTAAGGCTAGACTGACTCTCAATTGACTGTATCACTCCGATGGATCTCCAGTGAGACTAGACTACCCATTCTAACTTCAGTTAGCTCCTCATGCGCCCTCCAATGAGCCTCCTTCATTCAGTTAGTCCCAGTTACACCTACCACACTCAGTTAGACTCAGTTTGACTGATGGTTGATAGTTGCTTGAGCATTGATGACTCCACTGATGATGAGATAGACTACTAGTTGTGCTCTAATGACACTCCAATGATCTTTTGATCACTCCATGAAGGCTAATTCGAATTGACACCTTGGAATTCGAATCCTCAGGCATTGTACTATTTATTTGTCCATATTGTGATTAATTAATTAGTGTGTGTGAAGTATTTTTGCTTCTATCCGAGTTCTACTGTGTTATTATTCGGTTTCTCATTATACTGCATTGACCACTCTTCTTCTATTTTCTTGCTTAATCAATTACTTTCTTGTGAGGTATACATCATCTCTTAGATCCGCTGTGAGGATTTTCACAATCCCTACCATTCAAGTTGACAACTTTAAGCTTTACACTAATCCTTTATCATCTGAAAAATTCAAAGTTGATCTTCTCGATTCTAGAGGTTTCTCATTGAAATCTCAACTTCCACCTTATACTCCTCTCATGAGTAGGATCCCATTTAATCAACTTAAATCGAACAATCCTACTTCCCCATCAAGTTAGATTAAATCCAACAGCCCTCCTTCTCCACCAAGCCAAGTTAACCCAAACATGGTTGCTCATACTCTTGATATGATGGATCATATAGTGGATACAAGATATGCCCCATTGGTTTTTCCTCAGCCCCTTAATGCTCTTCCTGGAGGTGATTACCATAAATATCGCCCTAGGTTCAATGGTCAAGGTGAGGTTACTACAAAAGAATACTGGAATTCGTTTTTCAGTTCTGTTGATAATCAAAACATTGAAATTAAGGATGTTTGGATGCGAATGTGTGTACAAAGCTTAGATGGAGAGGTGAGAAAATGATTCAGTGAGTTACCAGCAAACTCCATAGATGGAATAGAAGATTTAGAGGAGGTGTTTATGAGGCAGTGTGGGGACACTAAATAGTATCTTTACTACATCACTGAATTTGAAGCATTGAAAAGAAAACAAAATGAAACAGTCATAGATTTTTCAAAGCGTTTCAATAAGATGTACAGTAAGATACCCATTGAAATAAAGCCTTCTGAGACATCAACAAAGCTCACTTATGCTAACTCTTTTGATTCTAATTTTTCTTTGTTATTAAGAGAAAGAATATTTGTATCTCTTTTAAATATGCAGGAGGATGCATTGGAAGTTGATTCAAATCTTTTGGCATCATACAAACTTAAAGATAAATCAGAATATCAAGTGCATGATAAAAAAAGGCAAAAATGAAATGATGCCATCAATTTCTACAGCAAAAGCATCAGAAAATAAAATGGATGAAATGACCAAGCTAATCAACAATCTGTCTGCAAAAATCAATAGGTTGGAAATGGAAAATAAAAATCAAAACAGACTTGTGCAAGAGGGAGATCAAAATCCAAACCAATTCAGACACCCTTTTGTTCCTAGATTTTTACCTAGAGAAAGAAGGACAATGACATTCAAAGAGAAATGAGAGATAATGATGATTAGAGAATTCAACCACCTTTTCAAAATAATTTGTTAGATGAAGTAGAGGAGGTTGAGGATTTAGAATTTGAATATTTAGATCAGAATATTAGCCATCTTGGAGAACAATCATCTAAAGGTTTTCTTACTAAGACTCATTATAAAAACTCTTAGTGTTTTTATCTAGATGCTCATTAACAAAATCATCTCAAGTATACATATTTAGTTGATATTTATAAAACGGATCCAAGAAAGTCCTATAATTTAAGATCTGGTGCTAAGTAATTTTCCCAAATTCCTAAGAAGAAAGTAGTTGCTCCTATCAAACAGTTGACTGATTCATCTTTGGAAAAGAAGCAAAATCAACAGGTGACCAAAGCTAAGCTCGCAGAATTTGAAGAAACTAATAAGAATATCCAAGGTTTCAATTTTTAATATGAGCTTAGTAAATTCCAGATCCCTGTCCCATTAACAGAATTGATGAAAACACCTTTGTATAGAGATCTTGCTTACATAATGCTGAATTCACAAACCAGTCAAGTTTCTTCTGATACTGTAAACCTACAAGATGAACATCCCACCATTACCTTTGGTCCTTCTTCACTTGAGAAAACTGAAAATAAGTCAAATTTTCCTCCTCCTTTTTATATTACATTAACAGTTCATGAGAAAATGTTACACAACTATCTGTTAGACTCCGGAGCTTCTCATAATCTTATTCCCAAAGCTGTCATGGAAGCCCTAGGTTTGAGCGTTACCAAACCCTATCATGACCTGTTTTATTTTGATTCAAGAGTAGTTAAGTGTTTAGGAGTGATCAAATATCTTGTTGTCAGTCTTACACAATTATCAATGAAAAGTGTCATCATGGATGTGGTCATTGTTGATATTTCACCTAAATTTGGCATGCTTCTATCAAGATCCTAGGAAAAAAGAGTAGGAGGCACCTTGCATATGGATATGTCCTATGCTACTATTCCAGGAGGAGAACGTAGAAGGTTATACAGAGAAGTACATCTAGCTTATTTGGTAAGTGATAATAATAATCCAACAAATCATCCAATCTAT
Organism: Larix kaempferi; assembly: GCA_027924585.1. NCBI lineage: Eukaryota > Viridiplantae > Streptophyta > Pinopsida > Pinales > Pinaceae > Larix > Larix kaempferi. The sequence goes on from BSBM01000372.1 coordinate 34,652,840, forward strand.
GTTGTTGAAGAAGATATAGGGTCGTGTATGTTGCATTTGAGTAATGAGAATATAGGAGGTATTTTGCGAGTGGAAAAAGAAGTACCAGTTCGACACAGTATTGAAAATCAGGATGATTTATGGCAGATGTATTTTGATGGTTCATCATCCAAAGAAGGAGCAGGAGTAGTTATTGTTCTCATTTCTCCAGGAGGTGAGATTATTTGTTTAATGTACAAATTAGAATTTCATACAACTAACAATACAACTGAGTATGAAGCATTAATACTTGGGCTAAGAGCTGCAAAATATCTGGGAATTCAACAACTCACTGTTTTTGGCAACTTCGAATTAGTGGTCTAGCAGGTGAAGGACATTTATCAAGTAAAACAGGTTTTGTTGAAAGTGTACAGGAATGAGGTATGGGATATGGTGGATAATTTCTTTATGGCATTCAATATATCTTTTATTCCTAGGGATCATAACCAAACAACGGACTCATTGGCTTTGGCATCCACTTATTTCAGAATTCCAAAACAAACTCAGTTGAAATATCCCATTGAATTTAAGTACAAAACTTCAGTGCCAGATAACATCAAACAATGGAGGGTATTTCAAGATGATCTAGAAATTAAAAAAAAATTGGAATTGGCTGGTGATTTCTCTACTTCATTGATTGATCAAGATCAGGATAATGAGTTTGATGATAATGCTACATACTCTGAAAATTCAATTGTTGATCATAAAATAATTGAATTGAAAGGAAATTTTATTCCAAAAGGTCTTGTTCCCCTTGAAAGACTATTTTCTAAAGACAATACTCTATTGAATCCTACTATGCAGTCCTCAGAATAAAATGTCTTAAGATGTAATATTGGTACTGTGGATCAACCTAAGATGGTTAAAGTCTCTAAATCACTTTCAGATGGAGAAAGAAACTGGTATGTCAAGTTACTGAAAGAATTTGTTGACATCTTTGCATGGTCCTATGAGGATTTGAAGACCTACGATACAAGTATAATCCAACACAAGGTTCCATTAAAGCCAAATACTAATCCTTTTACAGAAATTTAGGAGAATTAATCCAACATTGCTACTAGTCATAGAAAAAGAGGTTAAAAAACTATTAGATGCAAAGATTATAGTACCTCTCAGATATTCTTGTTGGGTAGCTAATTTGGTACCAATCCGTAAGAAAAATGGTGAAATCAAGTTGTGTGTGGATTTTCATAATTTGAATAGGTCTTCCCATAAAGATAATTATCCATTACCCAATCTTGAACAGATTTTATAGAAGGTGGTGGGTGCTCAAAGAATATCAATGATCGATGGGTTCTCAGGGTATAATTGGATTGCAGTGCATCCAGATGATAGGGGAAAAACAACGTTTACTACTCCATGGGGGACTTTCATGTATGACAAAATTCCCTTTGGTCTTATGAATGCAGGTGCAACTTTCCAAAGAGTTATGGATATAGCCTTTGTTGGTGACAAAGAAAATTTTGTGGTAATTTATCTGGATGATATTACCATCTTTTCAAGTTTTGATGAAGAGCATCTTAAGCATCTTAGGCAAACATTCTTGAAGTGCAAAAAATATGGATTGTCCTTAAATCCTAAGAAATGTCATTTTGTTGTTCAGGAGGGTAAGATTTTAGGTCATATAGTTTTAGAAGATGGAATCAATATTGATCCTGAACATGTCAAAGCTATTCTTAAAATTAGTATTCCAAGAAGTAAAAAGGGTGTTCACTCATTTATTGGAAAGATAAAAAAATTTAAGATGGTTTATCCCTAACTTTGCAGAGACTATAAAGCAGATAACATCAATGTTGAAGAAGGATCAGGAAATAAGATGGACATTTGAGGCTAGATCTTCATTTGAAAAAATTAAACAAGCTCTCATAGAAGCTCTAGTGTTGGTAAGTCCATATTTTCAAAACATTTTTCTGACTTTCTCTTTTGCATATCAAGATACTATAGCAGTTGTTCTTTTACTAAAGAATGCGGAAGGACTAGAACAACTTATTGCTCTCTTTAGTAAGACCTTGAGGGATTCAGAATTGAAATATAGTATATTGGAAAAGCAAGCTTATGCATTGGTCAAGGATTTGAAATTTTTTAGAATTTACATTTTACATTCTAAAATCATATCTTATGTACCTAACGTTGCAGTCAAAGAGATTTTAATATAGGCTGACAGTGAAGGAAAAAGGGGATGATGGATAGCTAAAATCACGGAGTATGATGTTGAAATTAGGCCTACTAAGCTGGTAAAAGGACAAGGTTTGGATAGAATTCTAGTTGATTCCAATTGTGAAGTTTTGGGCCTTCATTTGGTAGAAAATCAGCCAACACAAGACGAGTTGGAAGCAAAACAAAATGAAGAACATATTATGGATAAGTATGCAGACTCTTTCTGGTATGCTAATATAGTTTACTTTCTGTTACATCTACAATGTCCTTCTCATCTAAGTAAAAAAGAAATCATATCATTAAAGCTAAAAGCTACTATATATTGCCTTGTAAATCAACAATTGCATTGGAAAGATCCAGGAGGGTTGTTACTCACATGTTTGGAAAAGTCAGAAATAGATTTGGTTATTTCAGTTTCACATGAAGGTGCTTGTGGGGGTCATAAGTATTGGAAAGCCACAGCTTTTAAAATTTTAATATCGAGATATTATTGCCCTTCTATATTTTCAGATGTTTATAAGCAAGTCAGATCTTGTATACAGTGTCAGAAATTTGTAGGTAAACAAAAGCTCCAATATTTACCATTAAACCTTATTGTAGTGGATGCTTCATTCCAATAGTGGGGATTCGATTTCATAGGGGAAATAAATCTCGCTTCAAGAGGACAACACAAATGGATATTAACAGCCACAAATTTCTTCACCAAGTGGGTAGAAGCGATTCCTACTAGGAATGCAACTGATAAAGTTATCATCAATTTCATACAAGAGAATATTTTAAGTAGGTTTGGTTGTCCCAGAAAATTATTGACTGATAACACTCAGGCTTTTAAGTCTAAATCTATGATTGATTTTTGTGAACAAAATGGTATTATACTTAAACATTCTACGTCCTATTATCCTCAAGGAAATGGGATGGCAGAATCAATGAATAAAAATATCATTAATAGTATCAAAAAGATGTTATCTCATAACAAAAGATCTTGTGACACTATGTTGAAATATGCTCTTTGGGCAGATCAAATAACCACTAAAAAGGAAATAGGATTGTCTCCTTTTCAGCTCGTTTATGGCACTGATATTTTTTTTCCCATACAGTTAGGTATTCCAGTAATGAAACTACTTCGGGACAGTGATGAGGATCCAAATGAGATTCAAAGAAGAGTTTTTCTACTGATTGAGTTGTAGCAAGAAAGGGAAGCATTAGCAAAAATATCACAGGCTTACAGGAATAAGGTAAAGGAGAAGTTTGATAGGAGAATTAAAGAGGATACCTTTCTCCTTGGAGATATGGTACTCAGATGGGATGCCCATAGAGATCAGAAAGGCCAACATGGTAAATTTGAAAATTTATGGTTGGGACCTTTCAAAATTTCAAAGATTTTGGGAAACAATACCTTCATACTACAAAAACCTAGAGGGTAAGGAACTTTCAACCCCATTCAATGGGAGGTTCCTTAATCATTTTTACACCTACTGAAAAGATTATCCCTTTCATTCATTGTATATATCGTTGAGTGTTCAATAAGACTCCATCCCAATGGAATTGTATATAAAGTTCAGTTTCAAATTTAGAAGAGTAACAGGTTGTTTTCAGTTCAGATTTCAGAAGGCACTAGTCTGCGTGATATTGGAACCTCAAAAGGAGGATTACATCCCCTAGATGGAGCTAGATGTTAGAGTTGGAATTGTACCCCCAGTTTTAATCTTTATTTCTTTTTCTTTTTTTTTATTTCTCTTATTTCTTTTTAGTCATACCATTTACATCTTTTATTTTATTTTTGATTGACATTGGCTTATAATCACTAAATCTTCCTTTCAGTCATCAAATACATGTTTTAATATTATTCCTAACCCTTTTATAGATATTTTATGTATATTTTGTGAGTAAAATGTGACTTGGTACCTTTCGGTAGTGTAATCATTAGAATTTACACATACCAGCGCTGTTGGAATCGCAAATCATTGAAGTTCATGGTTGGCGCCTGTCCAGATTCATACACTAGTTTTTATGAAGGATTTTCCAGATATTTTGTTCAGGAAGAACATAACATCTGTCAAGCTTGATACTTCATAGAATATGCCTTAAAAGCAGAGACCGTTGGTTAACCCTAGCTCCACATTTTTGTCGCTACAAGAGGACCGAGACATCTGTTCGTTGGTTGAAAGGAGCTCGTTTCAGACATAGCAGGTATCCGGTGAAGCAATAAACATGAAGAAGAGTGGAAAATTGTACAGACTCGAACCAGTGAACACTGAATGGGAGGAAGAGTTCCCCAAATGTGCAGAAAGTTTTAGAAGGGCTAGCTAGTTCTCCTTTTTTGAAAAATCACACTTTATAACATGGAGGTTACTCGATCCTTTGTGCAAAATTGTTCAAACTCTTTTGTTGAATTCCAAACCCTAAATATTGAGCTAACTGAAGGATTGATAGTTGAAGCAACTAGTTTATCTGACGAAGGGGAATGCTGATTCAAAAATCTCCCATTTGAATTCGACCCAAGTTCATTCTTGTTTCCTGGATTGTAATAAGGGCATTCATTTCAGCACTGTCAAACCATAATGGAGGGAGGTTATAGGGACTGTGCAACGTTATATAACCTGTGAAGGGAGGTTTGCTACAATATATAAATATCACCTCAGGTTCATGTTACATCTAAATGATCAATGGAAGATGAAATTACCATTTTACTTCCTGAAAAACCTTATCAAGATGTCAAACATGGTAAAGGGCCACATCGACCATACAAATCAGTTCTTCTTTCATCACAGCCTAGTCAAATTGATAATGTCAACAAAGCTTAAGAAGAAGAACTGTGATTGGCAACACTTCCTGTTCTGGTCCGGATTCGAACCTGAGAAAATTGCAAATCAAGAGGAAGCTGAGAAATTTGTTAGTAAACAAAGGAATTTTCAAGGAAGACACCGAGTTCAAAGAGAACCTAGCATCACAAAAAGGCTAAAAAGGAAAATGAATAAAGAGGTGAACTCAGCAGAAGGATGTGGCTTGGAAAAAGAACCAGAACCAGAAAATCTACTAGAAGAAACATACTTAGCATCATGCAATGAAGATATCACATTAGCACCTGATACTCCTTATGTCACCAGGGAGAGGCTAATAGAAGAAGGTATGGTTCCTTCTCCAAATACCGAAACTGTTAGCAAGCATTTATATAAACCTAAAATGCCAAGGTGGAGGCCCAAAACCAGGGCAACAAACAAGTTAAGGCTGAATATGAGAAAGGATTTAAATCCTAAATTGGAAAGGGAATAAATTACAACAATTGAAGATTCGTCAGGTGAAGAAGAGCTCAGGGATAGGAAAGTGGAACTGAATTAAGAACAAATCTTTAAAGATACAAAGAAGAATAATCAAAGTTTGACAGAATTAAAGGAAAAGAGTTGTGAAGTTCATGAAGAAGAAAAGATTCCAAATTTGAATTTGGATCAAGCTCAGGAACTGCTCATTCAGAGGTTCCAATAGAGGACACGAATGTAAAATATTCAAAGGGGTTATATGAAACACAAGAAGATCTTCTCATTAAAAATATTGAAATCTCTCCAAGATCAGATTATGAAGAAAATCGAGTACATCAGGAGGCAATCCAAATAGGTTCAGAAGTTGAAATTCTCAAGAAGTCAATATAGCAATATAAAGTCCAGAATGAATATTTAAATGATTCAAATGATAAGCTCACGTAGGCCAACAGAAGATTTGGAGGAAGTCAATGGTCATTATCAAGAACTAATTACAGCTACAAAAGAAGTGTTAAAAAGGAAAAAGAATGCACAAAGCCAGATTGAGGAATTAACAAAACAAAATGTTGAATTATCAAACAAGGTCCAAGTGCTAGAAGTAGAGTAGGTTCGACTTCTAAGGAGGTCTCAAGCATTGGATGGACTTACCATTCTGGCAGAAGTAGTTCGTCAAATCTGAGATAGAATATGATCATATAGCTGTCAAGCAAATTTTGATGACACATCTAAATGATAGATGTGAAATTCATGGTTTTAGGAGTTAGTTTTGTTACTTTTAAAAGACTCCTTTATTTTGTAAACTTCTTGAACATATCCAAATTCATAAAATGTGGATCTTTTGAACCGTTTTTTGTAATTATAAAATTGAGAAGGATAGTAAGAGTAGGGGTTGGATTTTTTTTTTTCTGGAAAGGGTTAGATGTTCCCAAGCTGTTGTATCAAAGACATGTGACTGACTCTCAGTAAGTTTTGAAGACTGTTTATTTGGAATGATACATATAATCTAAGCCATGTTTGATATATATTTTTAGTTGAAGTTTATGATCAGTTTGATCACCTTGCTTATCACTTTGTTTCTTGATTAAAAAAAATTATCCTGAGATGCTTTTAAGTTTGTGGACTTAACTAAATTCTTTTATGGATTGTTATTTTATTTATAATCTTTGAAATTACCATATGTACATGGTTTATGTCTATGTTTCAGACTTGTTTATTTAGATATTCAAAGTTGATTTCTGATGCAGTCATCATATGTTGTGTGTATTTCATTACCCTATCCATGAATAATTCCTTCACAATTTACAAAATTTAAACCATTTTTCCAGTTTTTGTTTTGGATGTTCTAGCTTGTAATTTTGTAGTCTAGGTACAATTTCTAGTGCAAACATCATTTGGCGTCGTTGTCAGGGACAGAAGTGAGAAAATATTCCATGGGTTTGACATTAATAGATCTAGTTTTGAAGGTGAGCAGAATCAGTATATTGTTTTCATAGACTACATTTTTCACCAGTTTGTTAAAGAAAAGTAATTGTGGATCCTAAAAAATTTGGGACTAGAGAAAATCCTACATCTCCCTTGCATCCAGGAGTTCCAGATCCAAAGTAGATTTTGAAGGATTCCAGGAAAAAATTGAGGTCTACCTCATCTGGAATATTTCAGTATCCTTCATCTATAGTCATACCACGTCAGTCACATCAAGCTTCTCCTTCTGCATATTTACAACCAAAAAAAGAAGAAAAGGAACAAGATTTAACTTTTCTTATCCCTACCATTCAAGTTGACAACTTTAATATTTACAATAATCCTTTATCCTCTGAAAAAGTCAAATATGAGCTTCTTGATTATGGATGTTTATTGTTGAAATATCAAATTCCACCTTATACTCCTCTCATGAGTAGGATCCCATTTAATCAGCTTACATCCAACAATCCTACTTCCCCATCAAGTCAGATTAAATCCAACAGTTCTCCTTCTCCACCAAGCCAAGTTAACCCAAACATGGTTGTTCAGCCTCTTGATATGATGGATCGTATAGTGGCTACAAGATATGCCCCATTGTTTTTTCCTCATCCCCTTAATGCTCTTCCTGGAGGTGATTACCAGAAATATCTCCCTAGGTTCAATGGTCAAGGTGAGGTTACTGCAGGAGAACACTGGAATGCTTTTTTCAGTTATGCTGATAATCAAAACATTGAAATTAAGGATGTTTGGATGCAAATGTTTGTACAAATATTGATGGAGAGGTGAGAAGATGGTTCAGAGAGTTACCAACTAACTGCATAGATGGAATAGAAGATTTAGAGGAGGTGTTTATGAGGCAGTGGCGGGACACTAAAGATTATCTTTACTACAACACTGAATTTGGAGCATTGAAAAGAAAACAAAATGAAACAGTCATAGGTTTTTTCAAAGCATTTGATCATCTTTCTTATCACTTCATTTATTGATAAAAAAATTTATCCTAAGATGCTTTTAAGTTTGTGGACTTAACTAAATCCTTTTATGGATTGTTCTTTTATTTATAAGCTTTGAAATTACCATATGTACATGGTTTATGTCTATGTTTCAGACTTGTTTGTTCATATCTTCAAAGTTGATTTATGATTTAGTCATCATATGTTTTGTGTATTTCATTACCCTATCCATGCATAATTCCTTCAATTTACAAAATTTAAACCATTTTTCCAGTTTTTGTTTTGGATGTTCTAGCTTGTACTTTTGTAGTCTAGGTACAATTTATAGTGTAAACAGGTATCGGATTATGAACATGGTCTACAAGTAAAGTATTGGATTTACACCCTAAATTAAACTTTTATACATAGAGTTCCAAGAACAACACCTCAACCCACCACAAATGATATGTGAAAGATACCCTTCACCTAGTGCTGGGATGTTAATGACATTAAGAAGTTGTTCAACATTGTGTATGGGTATTGGATCCAAGAGCGAGGTTAGGGGAGAAAACATAAAACATAGGACATAAAGGAAGCTTATAATTATCTAAGGATTAGAGAAACAACTCAAGCTACAACATAACACCTCTCAAGGGTATCATTTTCTTTTGAGTGGGGCTAAGGGATCCATTGGAATATTTTGAGTAGTAGGTATGGATTTCAAGTAATTTGACATGGTTTGGGGAGGAAATATGGGGATATGAATCCAAATAAATATTATAGGAACTCGCCCGCATGGGTGTGGCTCATTGGCGGCTCAGTTGTTATGAAGTCACAGTTGTAAATGGAGGTCAAAGTTCAAATCACACCCGACTTTATCCGTGTCCCATGCTTGCGGGGTGTATGGGGCACCTGGGGGTATAGTGGTAGCGGGATTGGATCCCTAGACCCCATGTCACGCGAGTACCAGCCCAGTCTCCAGTTGTCGATTCCCCTAGTTACAATATATATATATTATAGGAAATCGTGGACATCAAAAATACCTCAAAACACCACCTAAGACCTCTCAAGGTTATCCTCGTCTTCAAGTGAGGATACAAGTGCCATTAGAAAATTTTGGATACTAGGTATGAGTCTCTATGCCTTGATCATGATTGAGGAAGGAAAGCTAGGCCTTATTCCGCAAAGTAAATTTATATGCATTTAGGTTAAATAACAATGCCTTGATCAACCACACATCAACCTGTCGAGCATATACTTGGCCCAAGTATGTGTCTCGGGGCCTTGGACACAGTTGGTAGATAATGAAATGAATATTAATGGAATATAGTCCCAATAATGATTCCTTGAGCTAAAACACATGACCTCTCAAGGGGATATTTGACCTCAAAATTGTGATGTGGAAACCATTATGAATTTTTGAGCACAAGGTATTGTTCACAATGCCTTGAGCATGGTGGATGGAGCAAACCTAGGCCTTAGACCCTAAAGGGATTTTTTTTGCTTCCAATGCTAATAAAAATTCCCTGAACAAACACAAATGGCCTCTCAAGGGTATCCTTACCTTCAATAGAGCATATTGGAAACATTATGGTATTTTGAGAACTATGTGTAAGTATTGAGGCCTAAACCAAGATGAGTGATGAAACATTAGCCTTAGTCCTAAAATGTAGCCTTTGAAACTCAAGGGCTAGGAATAAATCCTTAAGCTACCACACATGGCCTCTATGTAGGATATTTGGCCTGTAAGTTGTAATATGGAAACATTAGAAGGTTTTTAGCACCAAGGATGAGTCGTGGGACCATAGACATGGATAGGAGAGGAACCTAAGCCTTAGGATCTAAAACAATATTTTAGGTAGCTTACTTAAAGAACAACACCTTGAACCATCGCACTCGATCTCCTCAGAGTATCATTTTCCTCCAAGTTGGGATATGGGTAGGTAGGGCCAACAACATCATGTTGAAACGTCACACATGATCTCCTGAGGGTATCCATGGCCACCAAGTGGAGATATGGGCACCATTAGGATTTTTGAGCACTAGGTTTAGGTGTTAAGGTATTAACCATGGTTGATGTAGGAAGCTCGTGCATTCGGATATATAGGAAACTTTTAGGCCTAAAGGTATAACAATGAAGTCTCCAACCAACAAAGCTAACCTCTAGAGGGGATATTTGTCCTTATAGTTGGAATGTGGGAACTGCTAAGAATTTTCTAAGCATTAGGTATGGGTCTTGGGGCCTTAGACATGGTTAGGGAATGGAATATGGGCCTAATTAGGACATAAAGGAAGCTTATATGTATCTATAGCTAAGAAAGACATGTTGAACAACTACAATAGATATTTATATGGTATCGTTGGCCTCTGAGTGGGTTTTTTTGTGGCATGGAGATAATTTTAAGACTAATCATAGGTGTCAACACCTTGGGCATGGTTGGGGAGAAAAGAGTGTGACTTAGGTCCTAAAGGAAATTTTAGGCATCTTTGGCTAACAACAATTCCTACAACCACCACACATGACCTCCCAAGAGAATATTATTCATCTACGTGGGATATTAGTGCCAATAAAAATTTTTGAGAACCCGGTATGGGTCTTGGGTGCCCTAAACATGCTCGAGGGATAAAACTTGGGTCTTAATCCATGAAAAAACCTTTTACGAATCCATGGCCAAGAAGAACAACTTGAACAAACAAACATGGATTCTTGAGAGTATCTTTAGTGTTTGAGTAGGGATTTCTATGTCATTAGATGGTTCTAAATAGTAGTTAGGGGTCTTGAGGCTCTATACAAAATTAATGAAGGAATCACATTCCTTATGCCCTAAAGGAATCTTTGAGGTATCCATATCCATGAACAATATTTTAAAGAAACACACATCACTGGCCGAGGATATCCTTGGCCTAAAAAAGAGGATTTCATCACCTTTAGGAGGTTTTGAGCATTAGATGTGAGTTTAGGGGCCTCGACAATGTTAAAGGAGGAAATCCAAGCCTTATCCCCTAAAGGAATCTCTAGGAATGCAAGGCCAATAATAATGCATGTCTTAATGTATAATACCTTTGGATGGTATGTTTTCCCTCAAATTGAGATATATGTGCCATTAGGAGTTTTTTAGAACTAGGTATGGGTACTAGGGCCTTGGACATGGTCAACAGATGAAACTCGATCCTCAATCCCTAAAGGAATATTCTAGTCATCCAAGGATAAGGAGGTGGGATCTACCAACCACACATGGCCACTTGAGTGTATTATTATCCTATGATTTAGGGTTTCGGTGGAAACAAGTTGTTTTGAGTGGTATGTAGATGTCTCAAGGCCTTGGGAATGATGTTCTAGGAAAGAATACCATGCCTTTGGCCCTAAATAAATTTCCATGGCATTCAAATCCATGAACATTACCTCAAAGTACCATGAAATATTTTGGAGTGGTATATATAGTGCTATGCATTTGGATCTTGTGGCCTTAGGGCCTTGGACATGGTTAGTGGAGGATACCTAAACCTTAGTCTCTAAAGGAATATTCTAGGCATCTAGAACTAAGTAGGTTTCCTCCATAGATCACACATGACCTAGTGAGGGTATCACATGCATATGATTCCGGATGTTTGGGCCATTAAGTGGTTTGATAATTATGAAGGTGTCCTAGAGCCTTCAGAATGGAATTCTATGGATGAAGACCATACCTTTGGCTCTAAAGCAACCATTGAGGCATCTAGAGCCATCCACAATTCCTCAAAGATCCATACTTGGATTTGCATGGATGTCCATGGTGCTATGTATCTAGGTCTTATGGTCTTAGGGCCCTATATATGGTAATGGAGGAGACCTACAACTCAATCCCTAAAGGAATATTCTAACCATATAAAGATAAGAATGTTTCCTCCACCAACAATAGGTGGCCTCTTGAGGGTACCATTGGCCTATGATTGATGATGTTTGTGCCATTAGGTGATTTTGAGAATAATGTACGTGACATAGGGAATTGGGAATGGATTTCCAAGGAATAATACCATTAAGAATTCCTCTCATTGGACATATAAGAACCATTAATATTTTTTGAGAATTAACGTGGAAATATGAGAACCATTATTCCTCTAGGTGCACTAAACGTTCTTCCTAAAATCCTACAAACCTCGATTCCCTTCTTACATTTATCGAACCTCATACCTTTAGTCTCTGCATTAAAAATGTTATTGCTTTCCCAAAGTCCTAAAACCCTTGATAAATATTTCCCTAGATCCTCTTCCATTGAAACAAATCCCTGCATTCATTTTCTTCCTCAACATTCACAATGGGTAAAGTTAAGGGAAAGCGTAGGTTTGATAAATTTTATCAACTTGAAATTTTATTTTTTTAACCTTCATTTTATTCTCTTTTCAGTCGTTTCTTTCCTATGGAAACCCTGAGCTTGGATAATAGTACACAGTCCTTCAATAACCTATTGAATTTTTTTTTTCATTGAATGTATATATATATATATATATATATATAAACACACACACACACACACACACAAGACTTGAGGGACAAAATCCATGACCTTATTTTGAAGGGAGGAAATTTCAATAATGTGCAGGTTATCTAAATCACATATTCTTGAAGAGTACACCCTATAAGATCTTAAAAAGGATAACTTATGGAGAAGCAGAAACAAAAAAAATGTTTTGACATAAAAATAAGGAACACATGTAAATCCATACAAGTAAAATGCTAAAATATTTAAGATCATTTCTTTTTGTGAGTTCTCATGGTTGGTTAGTCTATACCTCCTCATAGTGCTCACAATAAAAAATTTGTACCTATTAATCATGGAGATACTTTTCACCTAAGCACTTGACTTATTACTTAAAATCAATGAAAAAGTAACAAAAGTCTCAATCCAGTTAATAAGTTTGTTAGGCCTTGCTTAGTTGCAGTCCTTATTGAGATGCCTAATCAATTTGATTCAACTTAGGTCATTGAAAACTAATGTTTCAATCAAAACTCTTAAAAACCATGATTATATTGACTAAATATTTTATTAACCAGCATGCATGTCTTAGAGAGGAATGATGACTTCCCCGGTGACAATTTTCGGCTTAGAAATTGTCATCCAAGGTAAGGGAGTCCCAATTTATTTATTAGTTATAAGATTTTGAATTTACTCTCAATTTCCTTAAATTGGGTGACTAGATCATAACTAGTTGAAATTGAGGAATTAATACAAGCATAATGCAAATCCTTGATATCCAAGCAAGTTGCCTTGGCCATTAAGGTTGAGTTCGAAGATTTGGATGATAGTCATAGGCATTGAGCCACTTACATTACCATAGTTAGACAACGAGATCCAAAACAATCCACAGAACCTTTCACTATAAATACAAATACCAAGGGTTGTTATTCAAAGTACTCTAGCTTGGAATTCCTCTACGATAATAAAATTCACATAAACAACTTTTACTTTTCATTGTTGAATACATTTTATTTGGTAATGACCTTATTTTCTCCTTGTACAAGCACATTATTTTCAGGATGTTCTTGTAGTTTGATGACTTTGGAAATTTCTTCCTTGGATTTTAACATATTTTTCCTGGGAAATTTCTAAAGACATATGTTCCTTGTTACATGTATACTTTTTGAAAACGCTATTTTAACACATGAATTCAATAAACCAATGTGTACGAATTTATATATATATATATATATATTTGTTATGTGAAAAATGCCTCTATATTATACTAATGCACATAAAGAAATACACCAGCTATCAGCATGTGATTTATTGATTTCGGGAGAGAATATATTATGGAATAAACCGCATCCTAGCTGAAAATTGTATTGATTGATTAGATTGAATTATATCTTCTAAATTATGTAAATTTATTATATATAACTGATTTATTTTAACACTACCCTGATATTCCCCCTAGAATCAAAGGTATCCTAATCCCCCCACATGAATGGACCCCAATGTTGGTGTGGATTCTGATTATCAGAGATCTTATTGTGTTCAGTCGTGTTTGTACCCCAGCCTTATATGCTTTGCAGGTGGATTGTACGCACCTTCTAGCAGGTGGGTTCCAGGGGAGGGGGGGGGGGCTTTTCCCCCTTTAGGGGTCCGAGTGAACTTATCCCATCTTGGGTGAACCATGTATATTGGTGTCTCTCCTATATTGTGTTTATGTGTTTTATTCATGTATCTTGTTTTATGTTATTGTTCTGCGATCTTATTTTTCTAATGCCCATAACATATGGGACCCCACCCCACCATAGATACAGTTGCACCACTCCATCAAGCCTTATATATATCTAATTTATTTTAACATGATTAATATATCCTAATAATTTTAACATACATTATGTATATTAATGAGATATGTCCAATTTATTTTAACATTCATTATGTAATTTTTTAAAAATTATTTTAACATGCACTTTATTAAATCATGTGGAAAAAATACCCATTAATAAACTTTTTTATTTTTACCACACAAAGGAATTCAAGCGGCCTTTGGAGAATAGCATAGGAAGGGTAGATATAATCAAGGTCACATAGACTAGGAGCATTTACTCCACACTTTCCATCGCCTCCCTTTTTGTGTTTATTTTTCATTTGAGGTATTTTTATTCTTACTCCTCTTCTCTTCTTTTATTTTTTAACTCACTTTCTATATTTGGGCAGGAGGGTTTGTTTCCAAACCCTTCAACCGTTCCATTCCACAATATCCCTCTCTCTGATATTCTGTTTCACGGCCCCCATATCCATGGCTTCCATTCCCTCCCTCCATATCTGACATTCGGCACACAAGGATGTTTCACAACCCCCATATCCATGGATTCCATTCCCTCCCTCCAGATCTTACATTCAAGGCCCAAGGATTAATGTTGTGGCAATCCTTTTGTAACTGAGGAGGATATTGTTGGATTTCATCTCTCTACTGGCACCGTTGTTTCTCTCTTAGGTTACTCTTCTTTCTCTTCGTTTATTTTAACTTCTTTCTATATAATTTTTTTTTTTCACGGCCATCAATTGTATTATGTTGAATAAATTTTAGTAGCAATCCATCGACATAGAGATTTATGCAGTATAATGTTTACGAGATCGAAATTTTGAAGTTTCCCAGTCTTATGACTTGGACTTCTGTTTATGATGGGTTTCTGTCCTCAAACCCAATGACAGAGTTTCGATGATAAATTTTCTTTGAAAAAACCAGTAGATCCGAAAACATATATAGAAACTCAAGATCCAGAGCCGAATGTTCTAGAGATAGATCCATACTAGGCAAGAGCACCAGCTTCTCAGGTGCTTAGCTCAGGTATAACTACTCAGTAGAGATTTCATTAGAAAGGGTGCTTTTTTTAGTAAAGATACCCTTATGCAAGGCTTGCAGAATAAGATATGCCTTAATTTTTAATAATAAATAATACCTCAATGTAAATATGGATTTGAGCATTCAAATGAAAACACAATGTCTAAATACACACTTTTTCTCTCTACAATTTCCCACCTTTTCATGAGTGAAAATACCAATCTTAAGGTGTCTACTTATTGATAACTGATAGAGGGTCGTCATTGCATCATCTTATGCGGAAGCATTCCTTTCATCCTTATAATTCTTGTTAACAGATTCCTTGATTTCAAAATCATTTGCCTCTTATTTTTCAGAATCAGACACACAATCTTAATAGGATTAATTTGGATGCCCTATGGTTTGGGAAAAGGATCCAAACACTACTACATTTTTTTCCTTTAGGGGGGGTTGTCTTCTGCCCCCAAAAGTGACCTATGGGGGGGGGGGGTTTGGCTTTGGGGGTGGTTTTGGAAAAATTTCCCTTTAAGTGTGGTTTTTGACGAGATTTGAACCACCTCCAAAAGTGACTTTTGGGGGCGGTTTGTGAACCCCCTCGTAGAGGTCTACGGAGGCGATTTTAAACCCCCCTCGTAGACCCCTTCATAGAGACCTACGGGGGTGGTTTTGAACCCCCTTCATAGAGACCTACGAGGGCGGTTTTCAACCCCCCTCATAAGCCCCCTCATACAAACCTACGGGGGTGGTTTGGAACCCCCCTCATAGAGGACTATAAGGGCATTTTCAAACCCCCCTCGTAGAGGCGTATAGGGGCGGTTGTGAACCCCCCTCGTATAGTCCTATAGGGGAAGTTTGGAACCCCCATTGTAGAGGCCTATAGGGGCAGTTTAGAACCCCCCTCGTAGAGGATTATAGGGGTGGTTTTGAACACCCCTAGTAGAGGCCTATAGAGGCAGTTTTAAACCCCCCTCGTAGAGGCCTATAGGGGAGGTTTGGAACCCCCCTTGTAGATGCCTATAGGGGTGGTTTGTAACCCCCCTCGTAGATGCCTATAAGGGCGGTTTGGAACCCCCCTCGTAGGTAGCTACAAGGGTGGTTCTAAACCCCCCTCGTTGTAACATACAAGGGAAATTTCAAACCCCCCTCGTAGTGCCATATGAAGGTGGCTTAGAACCCCCCTCATAGTGACATATGAAGGCAGTTTAGAACCCCCCTCGTAGAAACATACAAAGACGGTTTGAAACCCCCTCTATTGCCATAATAAATCATAATAAAATATATTTTATTAAAAATACCAATATTGCAATATCAATAGGGCATGGAGGAATCGAACCACCAACCTCCTTCTTGTAAGGCAGATGCTCTTCCATGATCCAAAACCCTTTTAGAATTGGGGAATTCCAAGTTAGTAAAGAATGTAATATAAGTGCTAAAAGATACCATGCTGAAACAAAAAACAAAGAGAACTCACCCATAATAACTACATTGGTTTGCATAAAGTAAAGATAAATTGTACCATAAAGGATGATGATGGAGGCATTCTCAAACCCCATACACCAGCAATAGTAGGAACATTGGCAGTTTGGGAAGGTAGATTCTCATTAATCATAGGTCTTGGCTGCTAATAATATGTTAAAGAAAGCACATGTGATGAAGGTGTTGGTTGAGGCTGTTGAGAATAGGATGCAGAAGGAAACTATGATGAAGGTGTTGATAGAGGCTGCTAAGGATAAGGTGTAAAAAACACTATTGATAAAGAAGCTAGTGGAGGCTGCTGAGGTAAGGGCACCTAAATCACTTGTGAAAAAGGAGGTTGTGGTTGTTTCCCTTCAAGAAGAGGAAACTAAATAACTTGTGGAGTATACTGTGCAATTTGTGGTTGAACTGATGGAGACACGCCCACGATTGTCCATAGTGTACCTTTCCTATTGGAAAAAAATTCTAGGTGAATCTGTTGGCTTGCTAGTGGCATAGATTTATGCCCTGACTGTGGTGAAATTCCAGGTCGAGGCTACAAAATTTCAAATTTAGACCACAGGAAAGTATTAATAATTTTCGTGTATGCAAGGAAGACAACAAGGAAATGGACATATAGTAAATAAATACATTTAGATCATACCTGCAATGGTTGTGGAGCCCCAAATCTTTGATGCGATTCATAAAAATCCAAATTATACAACAAGGGCAGGTCTAATTAGCCTAGGAGGATTAGTTACTTTGTTAACAACCAAAGAGTATTGATCTCTACTCCATTTTCCACCTTTAGTACTGGCAGATGCAAGCCTAGCCATGGCTCCGCTAAGGAAGAGAGGGAGTTGGGTAAGAGCTCTTGGTCTTCATACCTATATTCCCTTGCAAATGATGACTGGACAATAGTAAATACTGTTAGATGCTAGAAGTTTGCTACAGCCATTGGAAGTGTTTCTCTTTGGAAGAGGAATTTATACTTCAACTAGCTGAACCTGGAATGGTTTTGTGATAAGCTAGTCATGGTCACATAATTGTTGGAACATCAAGACTTGAACCTCCTCCCATTGCAATCCCATGAATTATTGAGACCTAGGATATAAAAACAAAATATTATGCATGCAATGAACTATTTATAACCATGTCTGTAGGGTATTCCTTGTCATTGTCCTCAATAATTGCAGGTTTGTGTCAATATGGTTTCAGATCCTTGTTTACAATTCGCAACATATTCATTAGTCCTAGCTTTGTTATACTATCACAAAAACATCTAAAACCTGCATTAAAACAAAGAATAAAAATTCATTTCATCAAAATAACCTAAAAAATAAGACAAATTAGAAGTTCCGGTGCCATACTGAACATTCATTATGTTATCTACCTGCTCAATGGTTGCACGTACATGTGTTGGGGGAGTGAGGTAGAAAAGAAAGCAATGCATCTACTAGTATGTCCATTAATGCAGGCACTTCACTCTCATCATCATCATTGCTTGAAACAAGATCAATAACATTCCCAAAGGCCTTATTGCAGCATATCATAAGTTCAACAATTGTTTCACAAATTTCCCCATGCCTAAGGGGAATATCAAGTAACAACTATATAAGTAAAAAGCGCATTACTTGCATTTTGCTAAAGTTAGATTCACCCTTATAATCCTATGATGGAAAGACAAGTATTGAAGATAATGATCATACTTTAAACAAACAAAATTATTAACACAAGGGATAACAAATTTCATTGAACACAACATGAAAAATATGAATCCTGCTTCTGATGAGAATTATCAATTTTACTCTCAAACTGTAAGAACAAAATTTTTATATGGAAAAAAGAATAGAAAGGACATTATTTGAATTATTGATATGATAAGTTATATCTTTTCAAGTTCATCAAATAAAGAAAAAATAGCTAATTCATGAGTCTACTTACAGCTTCGAAAAGTTGTGCTTCTGAATTATGTAGTTTGTTGAATGAATCTTCATCATCCCTACTTAAAGGAAAAAATAAAAATACAAATGGAATATTCTGAAATGTCCATGAGAAGCTCATCATATATTCACCTAAATAATTGGAATCCAAGGGACTCACTTCATGATGCATACTTTTAATCAACTCTGTGTTTATGTGAAGTCATCAATTTTTGTGCATCCACAAATAAATGTTGCATTTGCTCAATGTTTACTCTCCCAATCTGCAGTTCTATTAACTTTGGCATATGTCAACATCTCCCAAGCTACAGTTTTGTTAACTTTGGCATATGTTAACGCATCAAGAATTGATCATTTCAAAGCCATGAATTTACACAATGGCAGGAATTCTGAGTTTGATTCTTGTATGGATAAAATCTCATGCTACAGGCTTCAAATAACAATTTACCAGCAGGACACACTCACCTATGATTCAATCCATAGCTTTAGATTCAAATAATTCTTGAAATTCCATTCATCAACCATGCATATACTATGTAAATCGACTCATAGCAGTCACAACTTACCTTGGTTGGAGATAGAGCATTATTCACACATCAAACTCACTAATAACCTTTTCAATGCTGATTTTTTTCTTCTTGAATCGAAACCTTAGTAAATATATGAACTTCTGTTATGACACAGAAATTGTTATCTACTGTCAGCTCCTATTCGTACTTATATAGCTACATCTCATCTGACTCGTTATAGCATGCTCCTTAAGAATCTCCCTACTAGCTAGTGATGTTCCATCTAGATCCTATGAGACTCTTCTATTAGTTAGTCCATATAGACCTGGTACTCCCTATACAACTTGTAATCTTATAAGTCCAAAAGAGACACCTCAACAAAGCTATAGTGCTCCCATAACAAATATATATGACTCCTCCATAATCACATTAGGAATATTAGTCTTAGGACTTGTGAACTCCATTAAGAATATATTACTCTATTAGTCTTCTTAGTTTTGATTTCCTCTTTTATATCGCCATCATTTCTTTTCTGGACTATTTCTTTGGCACAAGGTTATAGTCTTTCACCTAGCTGGATAGTTTATGGACTCCACAGAACATAACCTCATTTTAATCACTCTATGATTTTATCCCAATATCGGTTTCAATACAACTCGCTCCTTGAACTCTTGATCGCTACACCTACAATCTGATCTAAGTTTTGAAATTCAGATCCAACAATCCAATCATAGTACTCTTTATCCACAATGGAGATAACGATTTCTTCATAGGGTTGCATTCAAAACAAAGTGATCCCCTTATGAACCACAATTATCACTTAAATCTACAATTCCATAATATGACCCATATTCAGGAAGCTTGAAATATCAAACAATTGCAACAAAACTCTGCATCTTGGAATCACCCTCGATTTCTTATCTTCTTGACTATTCATACACAATCCTAATTCACATTCAGATCTTCACTGCTGGACATAAAATACACAATTTATTGATCAATAATTCGTCCATTCAACTAAACATTAACAGATTAACATAGAGAGGCATATACAAATTAACAAAATACTTCATTAGCTACAAAATCTGTACATTCATCTTCAGGTCTTGATTTTACATTTCTTGGCTACATCTAGCCTTGACAGATTAACACAACACTTCATTAGCAATCAAATCTGTACATTCATCTTCAGGGCCTGATTTTACATTTCTTGGCTACATCTAGCATTGACCTCCTCTCGCTCTCTACTGGCCTGAATATCATTCGTTTTGCCACTCTCCTTCTTCATAACCTCAGGCTTACATTATATGGAAGAGTACAATTGCTTCCATCTCACCAACTAACTTTTTAAATTCTTGTAACTGACTTCTAACAACTTTGTTGCTCTATATATTTCAACAGCAGGTAACCCTTGAGCTGGGCTATGATTTATGGGCTATGATTTCACCAGGGTGAAGGTCTTAGTCATAGGGCTCTATCTCACTATCACCAAATTTTTCTTTAGGCTCCATCAACCACTCTGCACAAAGATGTTACAGCAACATGTTTGTCTCTCCATTCTCTCGTAGCACATGTCTCGTTTGTTGGGTGAATTAAAAAGTCATAAGCATAAATCAGGAGAGAGAAACAAGTAGGCTGTAGAGATCATTCCATCTACAAAGGATTATGCTAATGACCCTGAGCATCCTGACACTTCCTGTGCTGCTTCTAGGGATGTGGATGAAGCAAATGTTGAAGAGAAATTGCTTGTCATTGGTGCAAAGAAGTCAGTTGAAGTAACATGTCAACAACAAGTAGAGGCATTCAATGCTTTAAGTGATGAAGTTAGTTCAGAGCAAAAGGATCTTTCTTGTTTTGATTCCAGCAGGATGAAGAATTTGTTTGATGTCATTAGGGATTTTGAAGATCAGTTTATAAGGTCCTATGATGCAGGGAAGGAAGTTTCAAGGATGTTGGAGGCAAGTAAAGTACATTATCATTCAAGATTCACTGAAATCAAAGGTATTCTTTGCATTTTTATCTGGACTCTGTTTGATTCTCATATTGCACATTATAATTCTATGAAATTGGATGAAGGTACTAAATGCAGTCACTAAGATGGGCTTGTTGTTCCAGTGAATGTAATATTTTGGGTTTGAATTGTTGCCTTCTATTAGGTGGACCCTGATTGGTAACATCTAGACACAACCTATCTAGCAATTTATTTTCCATCACAGTCATATAGTGGTGCCATTCCATTTGGGGATTGATCTTATATGTGTTGCAAAATACCTTCTTGTCTACAATGATAAACTTCAAACTAGTCAAAACATCATACATGAATGATAGAGGATTTATCATCTTTTAGTGTCCTATGCAAGAGTAAAGCATACCCAACGTTTTACCAATAATAAATAATTCATCGGAATTGGTGAATTTATTTCCTTTTTGGTAACAATATGTAAGCATGTGTGGTAGGCTAATGTATTGCTTGTACTTAACTTATAACAACGGGGAGGCTTAAATGTATTATCATTACAAGTGACCATGTAAACTTGCCAATGCAATATTTAGTCATGGACATCGTGAATCTTCTCCATCTCCTGTCAAATTTGTATTGCAGTGCATACAGCTAGATTAGAATGCCACAGTGTTTTTACATATCTAGGTATTATGCGCCCACTGATAGCTGTGAATAAATGCTATGAACTTGTGGATGATTGTGTACAAATTCTATTTTAAAGTTTTATCATTTCTTTGCATTGAAGTTAAATTATTTTCTAATGTCTTGTGTGTCAATGCAGACCATTCTGCAAAGGTTCTCAATGCTATCACTTGGCATCGATCAATGTCTTCACGGTCTCCATTATCCAAGTCTGATTTTGAGTCAAGTTCAAAGTACCCCATTAATGTCAGTAATAGTGATTTTGTTGAAGACTGTATCATGATTTCTAGTAGCCATTCGTCAAGATTAGACAGGCTATTGGAATGGGAGAAAAAGCTCTATGAAGAAGTGAAGGTACAATTTTCACTGGAAATTTGTTTTCTTTTCATAAGAAAAATTGTATATTTTGATTTATCTCTCCCAACATTTCTAGAGGCAAAATTCCATTATGAACAATAAATATCACAGTCAATGAATTGTTTGAAATACACTGTCTTTGATGTTTTAAAAGTGTTGCAACTTGCATATGACTTTGAACTAGTCAATGTCATTTTCGGATATATTGCATGGTTTCATGCAGAGAAATGGTACTTCTTAGTAGTGCAAACAATTTAGCTTCATGGGGAAGGAAAACTTAATATACTATCATTGTGATTTTGAACCACAGATTGGCATACACTACTGAATCTTATTAATCTATAATTGTATCTACCTATGCATTTTTACCATTCTAGGCCTTATTTTAGGTTGAAAAGTGATGATGCCTAGGGTTATTGGTGGTAGAGCATAGAAAGAATCATTCTTCCAAGATGAATCAATTATATGCCCATGTGTATTCTTAAACATTTCTATATTATTCCACATTTTCATGATGGAGTTATCCTGTCAAATGGAATTTAGGCTATTAAGGAGCAAGATGACCAAATTGCATTTTCCAATATTTCTAGGTCATTTTGCACCCTCTTGAGAAGTCTACAACATTTTGAGGCTATTTTACATTTTTAAAAACCTCAAGATACCCCTGCAATATGAATCTCTCCTCCAAAGATGAATTAATTCCTGTCTATTGTACAAGATGCAAGTATATTTGTTGCCCACGGGCTACTAAAATCTAGACTCAATTGTTGGGATATACTTTAATATGTGAATAATACTTTATTTGAATCTGAAGCTCCAATTTCTACAGGGATGAGTCATAAGGGCCTTTTTCTTGTGTACATTCAAATTTCATTATGTGATATGTTCATTTGCAATTATATAGTTAACATAGTTTTGAATAGAATAAATAAGGGCATCTAGTATACCAATTATCAACCAACCAATTCTAAATTAAACACCACATGCGACGGATTCAAGCACAACTAGCTTGGTCCTGAGCCTTACTTCAAGATTCTCTTAATTACTATATGATAAGAAATATAGTAATTTTATCCCAGCATGAGATTATGCATAACGTCTATGACATTTCACCCATATTAGGTTTCATTAAAAAATGTTAATTCCTTTTGCTTCCTCTTGTTCCAATGGAACTTGTTCTTCTTCTTCCCTTAGGTCCTCGGATGCTTTGTTCCTAATATCTTCCATGTTGTTCTTTCTTGGTGATTTCCGTAATCCCTCTTTATTCCATCTTTCTATCTCCTGACACCATTTTTTCATAGACTAAACTTATAATGACAAACCATTGTCAATAGGTATGGCAATTTCAAAACAAATTCTCTCTCACACCCACACTCTTCTCTAAATAAAGTGTACTGAATCAGGCATGCCATGTTAGATTTGTTTTTCTTAAACTCAAGTTGGAGGTTCATTTGTGTCATCTCGGCCCATGGCTTTCATTGGAAGGAATTTGACAAAATAGCAACTGTGGTTAATACTTAAATTGTGACTACTATTTTCAAGGGCAGTGTTGACATGCCTTGTAAAAGGATTTTTATTTTTATTTTTTTTTTAAATTCAAGTATTTTGTAGATGGCATGATGTCTGAACCTTAATGCTAGCTTTAGGTTTGATGTAATAATGCTCTTCTAAGTTGTGCTAATTTTCATTCAAACCTTTTTTTTGTAAGCATGGTATTGTAGGGGCTACTAGGGACTAAAAGCTGAGTATAAGAATGTGAATAACAAATAAATCTATTGGAGTACAGTAAACATTTAATTGGGTTTACACAGACTGCTTAGTTACTACTTAATTCTACTTCTAATTTTTGGTTTGCTTCTTATTTACTTTAGCCTTTAGGCATTTGATCAGCAGTAAAGTTGAAGTTTGAATAAATTGATGACCCTTTGTAGTGTATGGGTAGCTCCACCAAGGGACCAAGTTATCCCACTGATTATAATTTATTGAAACATATCTACAATTTCAAATTACATGAGGCAACTACAGTCTATAACATGATGGAGTGGGTTAGCAATAAACAATGATAGGAAGCTGTGTTATTAAATACTGAGATGTCATTTAGTGAAAAAGGAAGACATTTGGGTGTCAATGTAATTGATAGGAAACTTCCTTATAAATACATTAGCATAAAAGATAGTATGTTGGCCGTATGCCTATCTACACATGATTTGGAGAGTCAAGACATTGCCTCTCCCCTACATGGCTTTTAGTGTCACACATCAATTCCAAATCAAACTCACAAATCAATTCCATCTCACAACCTAATACAAGAAAGTTGATGCACTGGCTAGTCACACATGCTTCCAGCAAGTCTGATTCACATAAGCATTTTTTACTCAGGAATAATCAAGAGTTAAACTCTGATTTACAATTACTCACAGAGTCGTTCAAAGCCTAGTGGTTTTGACTTATGAACCCAAAAAAACTCAGTGGGACACTATATAAAACTCAATAAGCCAAAAATCCAAAAAAATCCGTTACAAAATTTTGTTTTATAGCTTTTCACAAGTATAAGTAGAACTCTTACTTTCCAACCGCACTGAGTTTTTCAACAAGCTGAGTTTTTCAACCTCTGAAATTTGTTAGTCAATGGCACGATCTTTTGCCAAATCCTATTAGTGTTTTGGAATATGCTCCCCATACTTAATTGCTAATTCATAAAAGTATAACATCTTTTAAATAATGCAATAGATCAACAAGTACCTACGTGTCCAGAGGATTACTTGGTTCGTGGCTACTGTAAGTAACCAAGATTTTTTCACGAGGAGAGAAATCTATCAATTTTACCTGTATAAAATATAGAAGTCAATTAATTTCTAATTGTGTACTTACTACAGTTCTTTTAATATAGGTCTTAAATATGTAATAGTAGAGGAATAATTCACAAATACTATGTTCAATACCCACAAGTAGCTTTTGGAAAAACAAAAACCTGTGGATGTGCGAATCGCATCAGACGGTTAAAGGTTGTACCACCCCCCCAAATAGATGCTCCCTGCCTGTGTACTAGTGTTGCCAGATATGTTCCAAGGGGTGACCACTGGACAAAGTTTTCAGTCCAGTACTGCAAAAGAAAAGATCTTTGACTTCAACACCTTTAGTAGTTCGGAAAAATACCGGTGGTATCATCAGTAATCACACACTCATAAATAAGTGTATTGCATAGAACATATCATGCATCAATGTGCCATGATGAACTTACTCCACAGCGGTAGACTAGTTCTGGTTTGAGTTGTCTAGGATCATTCCAATAAACTTCAGTGTCAGTATTAGCACAAATAACAAATTGATCACGTCCTTTCTCGTCTATTAGCCATTGTTGCAAATTTTCCTGCCATATAACAATCCTGCAATTAGCAAAAGAAAAAACAAACTTATACAAATTCAACTCAGAATGGTTAGTTTGTTAAAGTAATGGTGATTATTGAAGGCTTTTTCTATCATATATTCCTTTCCTTTGTCCAAATTTATCATTCCTTTCCATATCCCATTTAGTTTACTATTTCCAGTTAAATAGATCATCAACGCTATGGAGATTCTGTAAATTTTAAATAACCAAAAAATTGTTTAAGACTCCTATCCCCAGGATCCTTATGCATCCTACAGAATTCATCACTATAGGAGAGTGCAAGAACTCTGTCGAGAAAATAAGTATTGCCCAAGGAGTGGATTTTACCATCATTTCCGTGCATAAATTATAATTTAACATCCTTTAAGACCTAGCTGATCTGTATGACCTCTTCTCATATAATTAAGTTACTAGACTCAAATTTTACCAGACTTCTACCAAATTTCTGTTAAAAATTTGCATATACAGTTTGCATCTCCTTGGGCTTCAGAATACATGCAAAATGACCCCAAGAAGAAAAACAATGCAAAAGTTTCAAAAAATAAAATAGAAACAAAATTACCAGTTATGTCCGCCGATGAATCCCTAGGGTTTGATCTCCTTTCCTCTACATGAACGGGCACCTCCGCCTCTTCCATCCAACTCTTGGAAAGATACCATGGATTCTTCACATATTTACTTGCAACGTCGTACCCTAGCCTGTATTGTTCGTCTTCTGCTAACAGAACTGTAACGTTCTCGATTTCCTCATTTCTCTTCTTCTTTTTAGGTTGACCGTCATATTTACAATTCCTTTCACTGTCTTTATGACCGTAATATTTCGTTTCTTTCCATTGTATTTCTAGACATTATCTTTATGTTTCTTTCCACTGTATTTCCGGTTGGATTCTTAGCCAGCATTTCCATCCATCTGAAATCCATTCCAGCCCTTGAATAAATTTATATGATTAGAATCTCGATTCAGGGTTTGGGGTTAGTTAGATTCCTTTGCATGGCTTGTCGCGAAAACATCAAAATTAAGGATTGGGCAGGTTAGATTGGGGATGGATTCGATCTTGGGCAGGGAATATTGTTGCTTGGCCTGAAGGAGTATTTCTAGACAGAATTCGACATCTCATCTTCTGGCTTGTTCCTACTTGAGCTATTCCTCTTGGGCAAC
This sequence comes from Larix kaempferi, assembly GCA_027924585.1. Taxonomy (NCBI): domain Eukaryota; kingdom Viridiplantae; phylum Streptophyta; class Pinopsida; order Pinales; family Pinaceae; genus Larix; species Larix kaempferi. The sequence goes on from BSBM01000372.1 coordinate 34,679,413, forward strand.
GACTTTCTCATCGCGGTGGACCTTCTCTCCATTCTAATTGTAGACATTCTAGCTAATGTTCAGACCACCATGGAATTCGATTTTTACATAGACAACAACAATCAAAATGAAAGTATTAACCAAAAATTAAGGTTATATAGTTTAACCTTTATTTTTAAGATTTACTTACTTCTAAATTACTTTTAAAATAGTTTTTTCCTATGCCATCATGAGTAAAAGTTGGGTGTTAATTAACCAAGTGATATTTTTAAATTTCATGGAAAGTTTTCCATTGCAATGGGAATTGTTTGAATCTCAAATATTATCATGGTTATTAAATTGAGTTGGAAGGTTATAGAAAAGAAAATGGAAGATGGAGACTTGCAGAGCCAGGTTTGGTTTCAACGGAGAGACTTGCAGATCCAGGTTTGAAGAACATTCCCTTTTACCTCCTTAGATGTGAGACTGTGTCCCTCTGATCCAGATCTAGGGGGTTTAAGGGGGTGAGTATCTACCCTGACAATTTTAGCTATGGGGGGATGATTGCGTGTGATAGTTACTGCGACTTGGAGTCAAGCTTGGCGACATTGGAAAGCCCAGTACCAACTAATTCAAAAAGTGGGAACTATTGTATTTGTCTTATTCGTAGTAACTTGTTACAGGTCTGGTCGGTTTTTCCCTGATTTACTGTCAATGGAGTCATCCTATTTTCTTCCCTTTATCATTTTTATGGTTTTGTGGCTGAGGCACGTGTTTTTTTATTTACCCTCCTTCCTTGGAATCGTATGTTCTGGTATCTTGTAGCCCCTTTTGTCGGTCGGAGGGGGGTAACAGGGTTTGATTGTATTTTTTCCTTCCTCTAGCGGTTTTCTGGAGGACATGGGGACTCCCCGCCTAAATTGGTGATGGCCCTTTAAGGTCTGTCACAACCATGACCCTCACTAATGGATATTAATGAGGGCCATTAATGGATCGTCACTAGAAGTGTCACTAAAGAGAGAATTAGAAACGGATCTTTAATAACCCTCACAAAAAGTGTCACTGAAAAGAGTTTTGGTGACAAACCTTAAATGAATGTCTCCAAATACAATAACAATGACGTTTTTTAAAGGTTCATCATCATTTGTGACATTGGTGACGTCCCTTTAAGGCCCATCACAAGCATGCCCCTCACCAATGTCTTGTTTTGTGGTAGTGATACCCATGAAAATTCATGTGTGGATCTTTGAGGCATTGTGCATGGCTCTAGATGCATCAATGGTTTCTTTAGAGCCAAAGGCATGTTATTCATCCCTATAATTACATTCCCAAGGCCCTAGTATACCTTCATAATTATCAAAACCACTTAATGGAGGAATCCTACTTAGTTCTAGATAGATATAATATACCTTTAGAGCTTAATGTTTAGGTTAGGTATCCTCCATTAAACATGTCCAAGGCCCCAAGGAAATAAGACCTAGATACATTATGTCATGGAGACCACTTCAAAGTCATGCATGGTGCTTTGATGCAATGTTCATGGATTTACTACATGGAGACATTTACTACAGCAAAAGGGTAGATTCATCACCTGCGAGATATCTATTCATTTCTGATAAATTTAAAATTGTTTTTGTTTTATTATGGAAGATAAAGAAATTGGGGAGGTCGAGGGAGCGTGATAAATTTAAAATTGTCCTGGATTTCTTTGGAAGATTAAGCAAATATTGGGGAGGTCGTGGGAGTGGGATACAACCAAGATGAATAATTAATATGCTCATGTGACATTAATAGGCCTATATCCACCACACAAGCCCTATAAAGGGAATCTTTGTCATGTAAAAGAAATATGGTGTTCATTTCAAGTTTGGCACACTAAGGATGGCTCTCATGTCCTAGTGCATAACATTTTTCTAAAGGAATCAGGGGCCATTTATAGGGCCCTAGTCTAGAACTTAATCCCTATGTAGGGAATAATTGGATTACAAGCAAGATATGGCCATTTCAAGCTCTATGAGACCAAGAATGGTTATCATTGCTTGGGCCATATTATCAAGTCAAAACTTAACGTCTAAGGGTAAGGGCCTCATGGGTCATGTGTAATTCCCTTGACCACCACAAAGGCCCTATATAGTACATAGGGACTATTTTGCCAATAAACATCCAATAAACACTAGGGTGAGTTCCATGCTGCAACTAGCCATGGTGTAACTTCACGATCTACATTCCCCAAATTTTCTTCATCCAAGCATATTGCATGCCTAGATGAAAATGACAAAGAAACTAATGGATCATTTTAGCATCATGCATACACATGTCATGATTTGGTTAATTTTAGAAATTTTATCATGGAAATCATTATTTTCTTTATAAATAGTAACACCAAAACTGAGACTAACATCTGCTTTGATTATAGACTAACCCCTCTAGCCAGGATAAATATCTAGGGAGCATATAAACATATTTCCCCTGGATAAAGGGGTTAGTCTGGAATTGAATAAGATGCAAGTAAGTTTTGGTGTTCCTATGTGCAAAGAAAATAATGAATTCCAAGTAATTACTGAAAGTGGTCAAACATCCAATAAACACCAATTTTAACTAGAATCTAGTGATGACCCATCGGTTGAGAAAATTTCGAAAAGGAAAAGATGGTGGAAACAAATTTTTACTCTAATAACAATGTGGCAACAAAGATCACTTTGTCTATTTTTGTAAGAGATACTTCTTATATGTACAAGACATATTTACAATCATGTCCAAGGAGGGATTTGAACCCGGGTATCTATGTTAACACAAACCCGATCACCTCTCTGCTTGCGGATAGACCACACTCTAATGGACCACAAAGATATCTTTCTTAAAGATGGAACTATTGAAAAATATGCAATGTTGGATGAGGACTCTTGAGAGACAATCAATAACTAATGGTGGTGTCACCCACAACCCTATAGACATCAGTAGTGGAAACACCCCCTGAAGACACCTTCAATGCCTCAGTAATGGTCTTGTTCAGTGTCTACATTTGGTTGTTTTTGGGGTTGTCTTTTTCATATTACTGAAGCATATTGTGGGTTTTGGCGGGATCAGGGGTCCAATGTTTTTCACAATAACAGACAAGTTTTGAAAGTACTTAGTACATGTTTCCATAGAGGTACCGTCTTATACTTGACTTCCAAATGGTAGGATCTTTGTGCACTATAAAAGCATAATATGCATATGTAAAATAGTTTAAATGTTTTTCCTTTAAGTACAACCAAATGGAACCTATCAATCCTTGAACAGTTGCAATAATCTATCTGACCATAGGAATAGTTGCAACTCCTATATATTTGTTGATGCATTTGTAACTTCGAAAGATATTCACTTGTATATTATATTTGTACTTTATTGTATCCCCAACGGAGATGTATTATTCCTCCGATTGGAAGTGTCATTTGTATTTGCAAGTGTCGCAAGTTACATTGTAAGTGTTGTAACTTATATTTGATGGGTTATTAGACCACCGGTGTGGGGTCGGCCCTGTATGTGTCATGTGGATGGGTTATTAGGCTTCCTTAGGAAGTTGTCCCAGTTAGGGTTAAAGGCATGTCAAGTCATTGTATAAATAGAGAGTGTGTGTCTGTCATTCTATTCATTCACTCACTCATCCAACTCGCACAGTTGAGAGAGAGGAGTGCGCACAAGTGGAGGAGGAGTAACTGATGGAGACATCTATCTTTCAGGGATTGATCTTTGTGATCTTTGTATTGGGGCTTATTCTATCTCTAAGGAAGTTGCAGGGTTTTTCACCTTCTTGGTTTTACCCGGTGAAATGCTTTGCGTCCATTGTCTCTTGTGATTGTTATGTTGTGTTGTTTATTATCTTAGTGATCCTAGATAATATTGAATGAAATTATTGAAAAATTAACATGGTATCAGAGCGGCACTAAGAAGAAGACACTGTGCAGCTGCGAAAGCTAGGGATTATTAATTTTTGGGTTTCTCTCCACAGTTCATCAAAGGCGGGAGGCTAGATTGACTCTCCTAGAAAGGGTGCATCTTTCTATCGAGACAGAATTCAATTTTGAGCATTTTCAGTTTTTGGCCTGTCATTGCTGCGGGAAATTAGGGTTTCGGAGAAAGTTGGAATTTTTGGAATTTGAGACCACGGCTGGATGCTCCTTAGAAAAATCAAAGTTTAGAGACCAAGATCGAACTTTTTGGCTGGGCAGAACCTCGAGCATTATCAAACCCTAGTTTGGGATTTTGACCAGAAAACTAGAAACTGCAGATTCGAAAGTTTCAAAGTCAATTTTGAGGGGTCAAATTTTGAATATTTCAAAATTGAAGTATACCAACTTGATCAGCTCAGCAAGGCGCATCTTTCCATCCAATTAGAAGTTTGAAATTCAAAGTTTTAATTTTTAGGGTTTCTTTGACAAACCCTAATCCAGCTCCAGATCCAATTTCGGCACATCAAGTGGTAAGACCTAAATCTTTTATTTCCAATTGAGTTTCTCATTAAGATGTCTCACCACACCAAGCTTGAGGATAATATTGAAGGGGCTGATAACTTCCGAGCATGGAAGTATAGGATTGGGTTAATCCTAGAAGAAAATGAATTGGACACCTACATAAGTGAAGAGGTTCCAGTTTCAGAAGGAAATGAGGCTAAGGCCTTACACAAGAAGAACTTGGTCAAGGCCAAGAGAATCATTGTTGATTTTTTCAAAGACCATCTCATACCCCACGTGTATTCCCTAAAGACACCTAATGAGATGTTTGACTCCTTGACCAAGTTGTTTGAAGGAAAGAATATAAATCAGAAGATGACTCTGTGGAACCAATTGAAAGGGGTAAAGATCCAGAATGGAGAGACCATCCAATCATACTTTACTAAGGTCTCTCAAATCAAAGAACAACTTGAAGCTGTGGATGAATTAGTGGAGAATGGAGAAATTGTGATGACCACATTGAATGGGCTACCTAGGTCATGGGACTCCTTCATCCAAGGTATCCATGCAAGAAAGAAATTGATCTCATTCAGTAGACTGTGGGAGGAATGTTCATAAGAAGAAGCTAGGCTTGTGGCCCGAGAAGAAAAGATGGGAAATGAAGACCAAGATCTCATAGCACACACCAAGAAAAGTAAGTTCAAGAGGGAGAAACATCATCACAAGAAATTGTATCACCACCATCAAAGAGAGAAGAAAGATCTGAGATGCTTCACATGTAATGAGAAGGGACACCTTGCCGCAGAATGTCCCAAGAACAGAAAAGGCTTCAAAAACAAGAAGAAGAAGAACAACAAGAAGAGATATCATGCTCATGCTGTTGAGGATGATGAACTTCCCGGGAAGAAGACTAAGGTAGAAAGTGAAGACTCTTCAAGTGATGAAGAGTATCTTCTAATCTCTGCTCTCATAGGTACTATTACACATGGGTGTAATGATTGGTGTATTGATAGTGGGGCTTCCAAACATATGACGGGATTTAAAGAATCTCTTATGGACCTATCTTAACATGAGTTACCTCATAAGGTGAAACTTAGGGATGACTATCAATACCCTATAAAAGGAAGTGGTGAAGCCTCCTACAAGTTAGACTCTAGGAAGTCTTTAAATATGAAAGATGTTCTATATGTACCTGGTCTCAAGAAGAATATTCTCTCCATATCATCTTTGGATGAAAGGGGATGAAAGTTGCATTTTTGGATGGCCAAGTACTTATGTGGCCAAAAGGTAATACTATAGATGATGCAGTAGTGATTGGAGAGCAAGAGGGAGGATTGTACAAATTTAAGGGACAACTTGAACATGCCATGGCACATGAATCCATAGAGCCAAGTGAACTTTGGCATAGAAGGCTTGCACATGTGCACTATAGAGCACTACCAATTGCAAGCAAAGCAGCAGAAGGTCTTCCCGAAATCCAGTCAAAGTATGAAGGTGTTTGCAAAGGATGTGCAAAAGGAAAGAACACAAAGAAGGCATTTCCAATCAGTGAAAGCAAGGAAAAAGGAATCTTGGAGATTATCCACTCCGATGTATGCAGTCCAATGTCATCTAATTCTCTAAGTGGGTAGGTATATTATGTATCTTTCATTGATGATTTCTCTAGGAATACTTGGGTCTATTTATTGAAGAATAAAGATGAATTTTTTGATAAGTTCAAGGAATTCAAAGCCTTGATAGAAAACCAAACTAATAAGAAGATCAATACCTTTAGATCCGACAATGGCGGAGAATTCACTTTAGGGTAATTCAATAAGTTATGCAATGACTTAGGGATTAAGAGGGAGTTGACCACTCTATACAATCTACAACATAATGGAGTTGCAGAAAGAAAGAATAGAACTATCATGGAAGCAGCACGAGAAATGCTACATGACTAAGATCTACCTATGCACCTATGGGAAAAAGCAACAAGAACAGTTGTATATGTGAAAAATAGAACACCTCACAAGATACTTGAAAACAAGACACCAAAAGAAGTTTTCTCTGGTAAGAAACTAGAAGTTGGCCATCTTAGGATATTTGGCTGTCCAGTATACACACACATTCCAAAAGAAAAGAGGACAAAGTTAGATCCTTCAGGAAAGAAGGGTATATTTGTGGGTTATAGTGAAAGCTGGAAGGCTTATAGAATCTACTTTCTAGGGTTCAAGAAGATTGACATCAGTAGGGATGTGACTTTTGATGAAGACTCAGCATACATCAAATCAAGGAAGACACCTGTTGAAGACAATGAAGAACCAAGAGTACCCAGAATACAAGACACCACCATGAACAAAACAATTCCAGAAGTAGATTGTGAAATAGAAGATCCACAAGAACCTGTAGATCCACCCTATGAGAAGAACTCTCACAAGAGGAAACTAGCATGGGCTAGAGAGCTCATCCAAGATGCAGAAAGGTATGGTATTCCAGAGGAGGAACAGAGAGAAAGAAAAAGGACTAGGTCACACACCAGCTATGTTGCCTTACTTTGTGACATAATGAACAAAGAACCTTTCAGTTATGAAGAAGCAACAGAAAATAAAGAATGGAAGGATGCCATGGTAAAGGAATACCAGTCGATCATGAAGAATGATGTTTGGGATGTCGTCCCAAGACCAGAAGGGAAGTTTTTTGTGACTTCCAAGTGGATCTACAAGATCAAGCATGTTGCAGATGGTAGCATAAAGAAATACAAGGCATGGCTTGTGGCTCGTGGCTTCTCCCAGAAAGAAGGGATAGATTATGAAGAGACTTTTGCACCTGTAGCCAAATACACTTCCATCATAACAGTACTTTCTCTGGCTGCAGTGATGAAGTGGAAGATACACCAGATGGATGTCAAGACAGCTTTCTTGAATGGTGTAGTCAAAGAGGAAGTGTATGTGGAGCAGACACTCGGTTTTGAAACACATGACAAGGAGTCATATGTATGCAAATTGAAGAAAGCCTTGTACGGCTTGAAGCAAGCACCCAAGACATGGTAGAGTAGGATAGACAACTTCCTATCTAGTTTGGGCTTTACCAAGAGTAAATTAGATTCCAACCTTTACTACAAGGTTGAGGAAGGAAATCCAGTGATACTCCTATTGTATGTGGATAACCTTTTTGTGACAGGTGATGATAGGTTGATTGCCGACACGAAGTGGAAGCTTGCTGCCGAGTTCGAGATGAAGGACTTGGGTATGGTGCATTGCTTTCTAGGTATGGAGGTATGGTAGAGTGTAGATGGAATCTTCCTTGGACAAGGGAAGTATGCAGTAGAGATCCTGAAGCGGTTCGGGATGATGGACTGCAAGGCCATGGCCACACCTATGGCATCAAACCTGAAGCTATTGAGTGATGCTTCATCAGAGTTGGTTGACGCCACGATGTATTATCATATGATGGGGTCCTTGATGTACCTGACGAACATGAGACCAGATATTTGCTTTGCAGTGAACACCTTGAGCCAGTTCCTGATGGATCCTAGACATGTTCACCTGATTGCTGTAAAGCATATTCCGAGGTACCTGAACGGCATGGTTGATTATGGGCTCAAGTATGATGCAAATCAAAATTTTAACTTGGAGGGTTATGTTGATTCAAATTGGGAAGGCAGTGCTACAGATAGGAAGAGCACTTCGGGGTGCTGCTTCAGTATGGGATCAGGTGTGATCTCTTGGTTTAGCAGGAAGCAATCCTACGTAGCACTGAGTACAACCGAAGTAGAGTATGTCGCATCTTGTTCGTCTAGTTGTGAGGAAGTATGGCTAAGGAAGCTACTGTATGATTTATTTGATCTCCCATTAGATGCTAATTGTATCTATTGTGACAACTAGAGTTGTGTGAATTTGTCAGATAACCCAGTGTTCCATGACAAGTCAAATCATATCGAGATCAAATATCACTATATCAGGGATATGGTGCAGAGAGGAGTAGTGAAGCTCTAGTATGTTGCAACGGATGAGCAGATTGTAGATGTGTTGACCAAACCACTAGCCAGAGTGAAGTTCAAGTACTTCAGAGAGAGGCTTGGTGTTCTTCAGATAGAAGATACTTCGAGGAGGAAGTGATGGGAAACATTTGCAGGAGCCATTACAAGCATGGTGGTAGGAGGATCCTTCCCATTGCTGTGGATGTAAGCGTTGTGTGATGAACATCGGGATGATGCTCTGGATGATGTTATGTATGATGATGATTAGGATGATCATGTGATGATGATATGCATCAGGATGATGCTATGATGATGATCAGGATGATCATGTGATGATATGCATCAAGATGATGCTATGATGATGATCGGGAGGATCATGTGATGTGATGATGTGCATCAGGATGATATACTATATGATGATGATCAGTATGATCATGAGCATCAGGATGATTCTCCATGCAAGGATTATCAGGTTGATCATGAGTATCAAGATGGTACTCCGTGGCCATGGAAAGGTTGTGCGAGGGTAGCATGTAATTAGTCCTGGAGATCCGGACAGGTTGCGCTAGGCACGTAAAAGACCTCGGATGCTCTTTAGAGATCTTGCAGGTTGCAAGACACTCTTTTAAGGTTTTTCTAGACCACATGTAATCAGTCCTGGAGATCCAGATAGGTTGTGCTAGGAATGTAAAAGTCCTCGGATGCTCTTTAGAGATCTTGCAGGTCGCAAGACACTCTTTTAAGGTTTTTTGGAGACCACATGTAATTAGTCCTAGAGATTCGGACAGGTTGTGCTAGGCACGTAAAAGTCCTTGGATGCTCTTTAGAGATCTTGCAGGTCGCAAGACACTCTTTTAAGGTTTTGTGGAGGTCACATGTAAAAGTCCTGGGAGATCCGATAGGTTGAGCAGTAAGCTAGTAATCATTCATGGGATGCTCTTTCAAGGTTTTGTTGACGCACGTAATCATCCCTAAGGATTCCATAAGATGGTCAGCTCGCAGAGATGATGAAGACCTACAAGAGGCTAGGCCTACATCCAACATGAAAAAGGGTTGGCTTTGTAGAACTTCCTATGATGAGAAGAATTGAGAGATAGCCCCAGTGATCGAGATGACGAGTACAGCAGCAATGACGATGATGCTCCATGATCCAGTGACGATGATCCAACTCCAGAATTGAAGACTTGTGCATATGTGTATTGATGACCTATGTCAAGAGAATACCTTCCTAGTTAAGAGGGAATGTTGATGTATTTGTAACTTCGGAAGATATTCACTTGTATATTATATTTGTACTTTATTGTATCCCCAACGGAGATGTATTATTCCTCCGATTGGAAGTGTCATTTGTATTTGCAAGTGTCGCAAGTTACATTGTAAGTGTCATAACTTATATTCGATGGGTTATTATACCACCGGTGTGGGGTCGGCTCTGTATGTGACATGTGGATGGGTTATTAGGCTTCCTTAGGAAGTCAACCTAGTTAGGGTTATAGGCAAGTCAAGTCATTGTATAAATAGAGAGTGTGTGTCTCTCATTCTATTCATTCACTCACTCATCCAACTCGCATAGTTGAGAGAGAGGAGTGCGCATAAGTGGAGGAGGAGTAGCTGCTAGAGACATCTATCTTTTGGGGATTGATCTTTGTGATCTTTGTATTGGGGCTTATTCTATCTCTGAGGAAGTTGCGAGATTTTTCACCTTCTTGGTTTTCCCTGGTGAAATGCTTTGTGTCCATTGTCTCTTGTGATTCTTATGTTGTGCTTTTTATTCTCTTAGTGATCCTAGATAATATTGAATGAAATTATCGAAAAATTAACACTATTCCTAAACAAGAAAAAAAAAAAAATTCAAACTTCAAGAAATGAAAGGATCCTTACCCAAGAGAAGACAATGAAAAAATTTATCCTAGTTGGATCCCAATCATGAGTCTACCTTCTGGTCTCATGAATCTACCATGTCCAAGGAATGGGGCCCAATATATAGATGAACTTATGTGACTATTGGTAAATGGGGCAAGCTTCTTGGTCCTTGTTACCCCCTTATTGCATAGGTGTTCACCTAAATTTTTCATGGGGATTTCTGAGTTTGCTGGGATGATACTGTGGACTAAGGCAGCAATTCTTGACCTTTTCTTGACCTCAAAAAGAACTAAAAAACATTTATGTTATTTTTTGTGGGTTAAAACATACATAAATCTCTATTTCATGGGCCTTTGTCAGCAGTAAGCCTTATCATTCAAAACTGGGCACGTTCTGAAATTAAAAAAGATGGCAAGGGATAGGTCTAGTCATGCAAACAACCTAAGTATTCAACTCTCGGCACATATGAGGGCTGCTGTAACCTCAATCAGTAGAATACTGTCCTAAAAGTGAATTCAATGCATAAAATCTACCTTGATCTTCAGTTATGGAGATATTACAGAGGTGAAACTCCACCTAATAAGAAGGAACAACAAGAAACTTTCAAAGTTGGGACAATTTGATGGTAAAAGAATCAGTTCTTAGCCATATAACAACAAGATAAAGGCTCAAGGATGTGTAAGTAAAAGCAAAGTATTTGCTGTATAAGATAGTACATTCCATCCTCTAGAGGTGACTAACACACTTGGCCATGCTTAAAAAGGTACTTGTGATGTAACTTCCTATAGCAGCAACATTGAGAAACCTTTTTTGACCATGGTATGGTGAGGTTTCTTGGAGCATAAACCCTTTACCCTATCATAGCTCATGAATTATTCTAATTTTGGTGGAGGATTTTGTCCATAATCCAATAAACACTGAAGCAACAACATTGGAGAGACGAGACATATTTGGAGCTGGCATTTATGTCATTTCATGCAAATGGTTACATTCTAACTCTATTACATCTACTAGCATCTCAATGAGTGTAGGTTAAAAGAATGTTCTATATACATCGAGATAAATTCCATGCAGGTGCAAAGTTGCTTCTTGTTAAAAACCAATTTAATTGCACGTAGTGCTTCTGCTAATTTTAGAAATCATGGCTTATTAGTAGCAAATTCCACCTAGCAGTTAAATCTTGGAAAATATGGTTGGACTTATGAAAATATCCTTAGTATAAACTATAAACACACGGAACAAGAAGCGTGAGTATTCATTGCAAAAGGACAAAGGTGAAGGGCCAAAACCATAACCCCATTAGTCTTAATAATTCAAGTTTGATGGAAAAAGTAATTTGACCTCTAAATCTATTGCATCTAATAATCCTCTAAATATATTCACTTTTGGTATCAATAAATCTATTGCATCTAATAATCCTCTAATAATTGAGTATTCACTTTTGGTATCAATAAATCTATTGCATCTAATAATCCTCTAAATATATGCTTGCTTAAAAATGTTACCAACAGACATCCTACAACAACCCACAAATATGTTAGAAACGAACATATACAGAATCACAGATCATGGATTTCATACCAATCCTTTATCTGACTTCTTTTGTGGTTTTGAATCTACAATGTTCGTGGTTTCATTTTTTTGGTCAAGTTATGCTCCTGCTGCTACAGTCACTTTGTCTCCCTCATCATCTGAGTCAAACAAAAATCCATCCAAGGTCCTTGTAAAACATTAGAAATCAGAACTATTTCAAGTGTTGGGCACATAAAAATGGTAGCGATTCCTACTGTCTCCAAATAAAATTGACTCTCCGTATGTTATATAAATCATTTCAATACCATTTACAGGAAATTTCGGTGTCAAATTGCAAGAAGGAAAATTCTTTACGAAAAAAGATAGAAAAAGCATAAGGAGAGAGATTGGAAGGAAAAAAGCATAACGCATTGTATTAAAATAAATCAATTCATATCAATTCAAAACTCTTTGACTATATAAAAGAAAGAATACAAGCCAGGCGATGTAGAATAGAAACTATTGTTAAATGGAGCTATCATCCATAGAGTTCAAGTACAATTTCATTTTTATGTTCAATAATCGGTCTACCAAATTATTCTAACTACTTACACTTAATTTTAATGGTGATCATTTAACACTAATATCACTTTTATTTAACTTTATTATACACTAATCTTCCACACTTGGCATACATGTCTAGAGGGGTTGTTTCCACAATAACATATGACTTAAATCTATTCCTAATCATACATTCATGGATCCACTTACTTTGTTCCAGAGCTTTAGATTGCACACATGCCAGAAGCATGCTCTTGAAGGTGATTAGATCCAGCTTCACACGGTCCCACTACATTTCATCAAAGAGCCTCAAAGCCTCATTAGAAAGCCCATTCTGAGCATATACTGAGCCATCATTGCATTCCATGATACCACATCCCATTCAATCATTTTGTCAAACAGTGGGCATGCAATTTCATAAGACTCATGGTTTCTCATTAAATAGCATAATTTGCCTCAATTTTACCTTGTTCCCCTCTTACATCCATTAACAAGAGAAAATACTGTATTGTAAAATATAACATATAAAAAAAACAATGAATACTCTAGTAGATAGAAAAAAATAAAAAGAAAGGATCCTTGAAGGTGATCTAAGTGAGATAAAACCTCTCGTTCTTTTTCTACAAACAAATAATGATGATGGGCAATTTTTTCCTAAGGTAACCATTTATTTAACCAACAGGGAAACAAATCCTACCTGTCTTGGTATTTGAAGAAATATTCAGAGAAGCCTGGCCGAGGGCATAAACTGGAGCTAAATGAGAGGACGACAATGTTCTTAACAACTTGAAGAGCAGAATGGGAGGAAGAATAATTAGAATTTAGCATTACTCTTATGTTAATAGACTTTGATGATGTCACGACTTCCTAGTTAGTGAGAAGCCATGGGTGCCTGATGAAAGGAGCTAGAAGGATGAAGACTGAAGAAGAGGAGAGAAGATGTAGTAAGAATACATTTGGTTTCGAAATCTCGAATTGGATCTTATAAATATCTGACCCTGTTTCATGAAATGGCTTGCCCTCCTTACCCAAGCGATATCTTGTCTCCCATCTTAGGGTTTGATATCCCACAGTAGCGACCTTCCTAAATGGAAAGATGGTATTATGCCATCTTGTTGTTGGTGCGACGGTTGTCCCTCCTTCAAAGGTTGTTGGATTATCCAATGTATCATTGCATTCCATTGCTCTCCTGTAATTCTAGTCGAGACCCCGAATCCCAATCAAGTGCCTAAAGCCCATGTGCCGCAGGGGGGAATGTTTTACAAAATTTGATGCCCTCTTCTTTCAGAAAGATGAAGAGGCAATTTTGACCAAATTTAACTTCTATCACTACCCTTGATATGTATATGAGACCCTCGAGTTTGGTTTTAAGAGGTCAAATATTGCATGTAGTAAAGTGGATTGATGTGTTTCCATATTTAAGTGCAAAGTGATGACATGTGAAAAGGATGATGATGATCACGAGGACAAGGTTGATGACAATGGCGATAATCATGAGACCAATGGTGGTGATTACGATGATAATAAGAGCGATAATGATGAGGACGAAGATAATGAAAATGATGAAGACGATGATGACAATGATGATAATAATCATGATATTTGGTTTATTAGAGTCAAACCAACTTCTTGGAAAGTGCGATACTAGTTTGGGAAGGCATAGAATGGAATTGTTCCCTTTGACAATGATGATAATGACAGTGACAATGTTTAAGATGAGGAGGAGGAGGAGGATGATCATGATGATGACGAGGATAAGGATGATAATGATGATGATCATGATGATGACGAGGACAAGGATGATGATGATGATGATGATGAATACCATGGTGACAACAATGACAATCATCATCAAAACAATGATAGTTACAATGATGAAAATGGGTAAGATATTGATGGTTTCACACAAATCTAGTGGATTGTTGGCTTGATGGTTCTAGTGGAATTTTGGCGTGAGAAAGATGAATTGTTTGGATTTGTGATTATCACCTTCATACCCCCTAAGATTTATAGCATGAAACAAACCTACATAAGCCATATGTCATACCACATACCACTTAGTAGCTTGGAGGATGAGATCCTTAATATAGGAGGGTGTGGTGGACTTGCAAAGAAATATAAATATTGGGCTTAGGCCAAGCCCTAATATTTTACAATTTATTTTAACTATATATATATATATATTGAGAGCTAGAGTGGAATAGTATATTCATCTATATGATTCCACAGGAGATATAGGGATCTAAAGGTGTGGTATACACATATGCCCCCTCTTATCTCTTCGATGATCTTTCAAGAATGATTTGACAAGAAATCGATGGTATGATTTTCAACCCTTTTTATTACTCAACTTTAATTGCATATCATTATATGCAACACACTTCCCCATTTGATTATAAGATTATCTATAAGTGGCCCATATGAGCATTTTTCTTATTTCAATTTTTTGTGCATGTTCCTATATTCCCCACTTTATCCTTCTTAAAGGTTCTTTTTAAAGATTCCATAATCAGACCTCTTTGATTTCATGTCATAATTTTTTTTCCCTGTGTTTTATCAAATGGATTAGAGTATTACTTGGTTGTAGCCTATTAGAATCTTATTAAAGTACAAGATAATATGTCATGAGCATGGAAATGTCATGAAAAGAATGATATAGTTAAAGCACATACAATCACTTACCTCCATGTGTACACTTGTACACAACCTAAATAACAAAAAAAAAATTGTATCATTAATCAACCACATGAAATATCAATATTCAATTCCAATTTTATAACAACCATGTGAAATTTTATAACAAATAATAGACTTCATAAGTTTTCACAAGCCTCCCCAATCTTCAAAAGGACATTTGTGATCCCTAATTGGGAGAGAAATACAAGTTTGAACTAGTTTATAAACACAAAGCTTACCAAATCCAAATTTGCTTAAGATCCAAATAGTAATTGATCAAGACAAATATTCCACACAGGTCCAGATATTCATAGTTGGTTCCCAAAGTTTGATCCTTTGTCTGCCCCAACCATGATCGCACCTGTCTGGGTAAGACTCTTGAATCTACCCCTACATCTCTGGTCTCCATGCTCTTTAACTATTGGAGAGTCTAACCCAGAGAAATAATTCTACCCCTATCTGCCACCTCCTTCTTTGGATGGAAAGGGGGTCTATTCAGCTGTGATTTGGAGTTAATATCTAGTGGCATTTGGGCAGTCAAACAATGTCATATTAGCAAGCGTTGCAAAGGAGAACAGGGTATAGATCTGCTACAACAATCATTCACAAGTGCATGAAATTAGTGGAAGGAGCATCTCACAATATTGACGCATGAAATATTCATCAAATCTATGAAATATGTTGGGCATCAATATTCATATAAGATCTATATTACATTATTTGACTGAGTATAGAGGATAGTTGTGGGTCTCTAATCTA
Organism: Larix kaempferi; assembly: GCA_027924585.1. NCBI lineage: Eukaryota > Viridiplantae > Streptophyta > Pinopsida > Pinales > Pinaceae > Larix > Larix kaempferi. Next base: position 34,695,133 of record BSBM01000372.1, read on the forward strand.
GATATTAAAGTTGATTGGCTTAAGGCAGTTTATGGATTACTATTCTTAGCTACATATCCCTGTCATTACTAGAGGCATTTGCTATATCCTTTGTGGAAGAAGCGACCATGTTCCCTTAAGCATACAGGATTGATAGAACCCCATTTCACTCAGAAATTGCATCACAACCTTGGCTTGATTTTTAAGATAGTTTGTTGGTTTTTCCTAGAACATATTGGATGAGATTGCACACAGGGACAACAGCTAAACATTCAGGTATCATCTTCAGCAAGAGGGTTCCTTTTCTACTTGGAGAGTGGGCATCTTATCAAGTCATTAACAAGGCATTTCCAGGCATGTAGTTTGTTCATTCTAATAAAATACATCAATATTTGTTTGTTGGTTGTCTATTTATAATTATAGTCTATTTAATTTTCTTTCACTCTACCTTACAGCACTAATGATTCACTCTACCTTACAGCACTAAAGGAAAATATCAACACGGCATTTATCATTAAAACTAGATTAGAATAAACAAGACTGCATGAAAATATGAGGACGTACCTTGCCCTTTCAAGGTTCTTCAATTCTACCACGCAAATTGAATGGATCCCCTGAAATGAGAGTCGGCCCCAGTGCTAGCGTCTATGGTAATGCCAGTCCTAGATCTGAATGTAGTTCAAGCACTTGGTATGAAGGATCCCCTGGTTTGAGAGCTGGCCCCAGAGTGCAATCGATGAAGCATACCAAGTGCTCATAGAACCAGTTTGTCCAAATTGCGCAGGATTGAACCAATTTCTTAAAAAAAATCACAAAATGGAGTGGCAGGAACCATTATTCCAAATGGCGTGGGATTCCTAAACATGATTTTGATTTTGATTTCATCCCCATGATGAAAAATTTAATTAGACATTTAGTACAAGGCTAGGCACATCACATATTAAAATACATTTATATGGATTCGCAAGAAATCTACTAAATTCAATAAATTATTAAATACATTGTTTAAGTAAATAATTATGATTCCACTTTAGAACTGAGCGGAGCAATGGAGGATGCATCCAGTACAGAAGCTTTTCGGGTCTCTTCAGGGTTTTATGGTGTTTTAGAAGTGCATGAAGACTTTCTCCATTTAGCTGTGTATATGTGGAAGAATGGAGTATTTGTTAGATGTGGAATGGGAGGTGGAGACTTGAGTCACCCTTCACAAAAAGGGGAAAATAATGAGAAGAAAGGGTGATGGAATGAAAATTACTAGCATGTTGAAATTGGCAGGAAGATTTTCATTTTTGGTGTTACAGATCTAAAAATTACCAACATATCCCACTTGTAGTTGAAATTAGATTCACTCTTTAGAGATTATGTGATGTCGCAAGGCCTTAATCATCAATCAAGAGCAACAGAGGGAATTGTTACATATAAGCTAGATATTCCATATGTAGGTCATATGTAGTAGTCTAGGTTAACATGCATGGACCATCAACCCCATAGCAAATTAATATGGTATTAGGCCCTAAAATTAGTTTATAGGCCATGGTATAGGCCATGAGAACCATTGTCAATATTATAAATATTGAAATGGCCACAATATCTCGCTTGTAAGTTAAAGTAATTATGTGTAGGGCCCTACACATGGACAATGAATCATATAGTAAATTTATTAACCATGGACCATTATTTAGGTTATGAGAACCACTATTGGTTTACATAACCTATAAATATTAAACCATGGTTGGTTTATTGGTTTACATAACCATGGACAAACCAACAACAACAATGACATTGACGATGGTGACAATGATGATCATGACGATATCACATGTAGGCTAGAGATTCTTATGTGGTAATCTAGGTTAACATGCATGGACTATCAACCCCATAGAAAATTAATATGGCATTAGACCCTAAATTTAGTTCACATGCCATAATCCAGGCCACGAGAACCATCCTTTTTGTTACAAATATTGAAATGGACACCATAAATAATGCCACTAATTAGACACTAACCTAACACAACCAACCCATGTAAATGACTCATGCACTTGGCACACTTGATCCATGCAATGAATTCATGCACTAGGAATCTTCAACCTCTAACCCCCTCACCTCGTACCTAACCTTAACATCTAGCCCCAAACCGAATAACTTGATAACTTATAAACCACTTAACCACTAGTACCAACAAAACCAGAACCCCTTTCCCACTAACCCACTGATCCTAGGTGCCTCGTTTCTAATCCAAAAACTCCCCAAAGCCTACCACATTATGAAATTGTATAAAATATCCCTTTAATCCAGTGTTCCTCTAACCCTAACCCACTACCCCCTAACCCAATCACTAACATGACTACTGCACCAAATCAACACACTAACACAATAAACTTTGACCTTGGGTTATTTATAACCAAGGTTTTAGATCAAAGACTTTGACATCATGAGTTTTAAGGGGGGTTCCAAAAAAAAACGCCTCCAAAACTTCAATTCTCATGACGTTTAGTGGGGGTTTTGACAAATCGCCCCCACAAGTTATGAGAATTGGGCTTTTAGGGGGGATTTTCAAACAACTGCCTCCAAAAGTTCAATTCTCATTACTTTTAAGGGGGGTTCCAAACAAACCGCCTCCCAAAGTTCAATTCTCGTGACTTTTAGGGGGGGTTTTGACAAACCACCCCCAAAAGTTATGAGAATTGAGATTTTAGGGGGGGGGGGGATTTAAACAACCGCCTCCAACAATTCAATTCTCATGACTTTTAAGGGGGGTTCCAAACAAACCACCTCCCAAAGTTCATTTCTCGTGACTTTTAGGGGGGTTTGAAAACCCACCCCCAAAAGTTATAAGAATTGGTCTTTTAGGGGGGGTTTCAAACAACCACCTCCAAAAGTTTAATTCTCATGACTTTTAAGGGGGGTTCCAAAAAAACCGCTTCCAAAAGTTCAATTCTCATGAATTTTAGGGGGATTTTGACAAACCGCCCCCAAAAGTTATAAGAATTGGGCATATAGGGGATGGTTTCCAAAAACCACCCCCAAAAGTCAATTCCAGGACTTTTGGGGGTGGATTTAAAAAAAACGCCCCCAAAAGTCCAATTTTTATGACTTTTAGAGGCGGTTTTAAAAGACCGCCTCCAAAGGTCTGAATTTTTTTTTAGGGGGGGTTTACCAAGACCCCCGCAAGCCAAAAATGCCCCTAATGTTAATTTTTGAGCATTATTTCAATATACTCTAGGATCTTTGCTGAGAGAATAACATGTACAGTATATCAATGCATATCAACCATAGCAAGCATGTCAATCATCACAAGAAGCAAACATAAGAGACAATAGACACACAGAGTTTCCATGGGGAAAACCCTTAGGTGAAAAACCCCACAACTTCCTCAGAGATAGATAGAGCAATAGTACAACCAAAGTGCAACCAAAGTACATAGAGATAGACTCCTCCTAACAGCTGATCCTCCTCCTCACATGTGTGCCACTTTTTGAGAGATGGAAGAGTGAGTTGTGAAGTGATCCAAATAGAGATCGGGAGATCTCTATTTATACTTGTCCTGACTGCCCAACAAACTTACGGGGCCGACTTGTCTAGCTTAGTATAATAACCCAATGTTAACTTAATCAGGACTGACCCCACACATGGTGGTCTAATAACCCATCGGCAAGTTACGACACTTGCGACACTTATCAATACAAATGACGACACTTCCGTATAGACGAATAATAACATCTCTATAGGAGTACAATATACATAGATGAAATACATGGGTGAAATACATTCCAAAGTTACATATACATCAACACTCCCTCTTAACTAGGAAGGTATTTATTGACACATATCTGCTAGCACAATTCTTCTTCTCTGGATCATCATCAGCGAATCATCATCCTCAAATCATCGTCATCGTCATCGTCACTACTGTTGCTATCTCAATCAATCTCTCAATCTACTCGTCATAGGATGTTCTACAGAGCCAGTCCTTTTTCATACTAGATGTAGTCCCACCATCTGCAGGTCTTCATCATCACTGGCCATACTGTGGAATCCTCAGGACTTATTACGTGTGTCACAAAACCTCGCAAGAGCATCCCAGGACTGATTACGGGCACACAACCCAACGTATCGGATCTCCCAAGGAGCTATTAGATGTGACTGTCACAAAACCTTAAAAGAGTCTCTTGACTAGCAAGAACCCTAAAGAGCATCTAAGGCCTTTTTCACCCTATCCAGATCTCTAGGACTTATTACATGTGACCCCCACCACAAAACCTTAAAAGAGTGTCTTGTCAAGCAAGAACCCTAAAGAGCATCTAAGGCCTTTTTCATCCTGTCGAGATCTCCAAGAATTATTACATGTGGTCATGGAAATGCCTCGAAAGAGCATCTGAGGCCATGTGAAGGATCCTCCTTCCAACATGCTTGGAATGGCTTCAACAAATGTCTCCATCACTTCTTCCTTGAAGTCTCATCAATCTGAAGAACACCAAGCCTCTCTCTGAAGTACTCGAACTTCACTCTAGCTAGTGGCTTCATCAGCACATCTGCAATCTGCTCATCCGTCGCAACATGCAGAAGCTTCACTGCTCCTCTCTGCACCATATCCCTGATATAGTGATATTTGATCTCTATGTGTTTCGACCTGTCGTGGAACACCGGGTTCTCAGACAGCTTCACACAACTTTGGTTGTCACAAAAGATACCAATAGCCTCCAACGGGAGATCAAATAACTCAGACAGTAGCTTCCTAAGCCATACTACCTCACAACTACCCAAACAAGCTGCAACATACTATGCTTCAGCTGTACTCAGTGCTACGCAGAACTACTTCCTCCTAAACCAAGAGATCACACCTGATCCCATACTGAAGCAGCACCCAGAAGTGCTCTTCCTATCTGCAGCACTGCCTGCCCAATCTGAATCAACATAACCTTGCAGGTTAAAATTTTTATTCACATCATACTTGAGCCCATAATCAATTGTACCCTTCAGGTACCTCAGAATATGCTTTACAGCAACCAAGTGAACACTCCTTGGATCTGTCAGAAACTAACTCAATGTGTTCACCGCAAAGCAAATATCTGGTCTCATGTTCATTAGGTACATCAAGGACCCAATCATCTGATGATACATAGTGACATCAACCGGATCAGATGAAGCATCACACAAAAGATTCAAGTTCGATGCCATAGGTGTGGCCATGGCCTTGCAGTCCATCATCCCGAACCTCTTCAGGATCTCTACTGCATACTTCCCTTGTCCAAGGAAGATTCCATCTGTACTCTGCCACACCTCCATGCCTAGAAAATAGTGCATCATCCCCAAGTCCTTCATTTTGAACTTGGAAGCAAGCTTCCTCGTTGTATCGGCAATCAATCTATCTTCACATGTCACAAATAGGTCATCTACATACAAGAGTAGTATCACAGGACTTCCTTCCTCAACCTTGTAGTAAAGGTTGGAATCCGCTTTACTCTTGGTAAAGCCCAAACTAGATAGGAAATTGTCCATCCTACCATACCAAGTTCTAGGGGCTTGCTTCAAGCCATACAAGGCTTTCTTCAATCTGCACACATATGAGTCCCTGTCATGTGTTTCAAAACCGAGTGACTGTTCCACATACACTTCCTCTTCAACTACACCATTCAAGAAAGCAGTCTTGACATCCGTCTGGTGTATCTTCCATTTCATCACTGCAGCCAGAGCAAGTACTGTTTTGATGGAAGTGTACTTGGCTACAAGAGCAAAAGTTTCTTCATAATATATTCTCTCTTTCTGAGAGAAGCCACGAGCTACGAATCTTGCCTTGTATTTCTCTATGTTGCCATCTGCAGCATGCTTGATCTTATAGATCCATTTGGAAGTCACAACAGACTTCCCTTTAGGTCTTGGGACAACATCCCAAACATCATTCTTCATTATTGATTGGTATTCTTCGACCATGGCATCCTTCCATTCTTTCTTGTCTACTGCTTCTTCATAACTAGAAGGTTCTTTGTTCATGATATCACAGAGTAAAGCAACATAGCTGGTATGTGATCTGGTCCTCTTCTTTGCTATGTGTTCTTCTTCTGGAATGTCATACCTTTCTGCATCTTGAATGAGATCTCTAGCCCATGCAGGTTTTCTCTTGTGAGAGTTATTCTCACGGGGTGGATCTACAGGTTCTTGCGGATCTTCAATTTCACGATCAACATCTGGAATTGCTTCAGTCATAGTAGTGTCTTGAAATCTAGTTTCCTTAGGTTCTTCATAATCTTCAATAGGATTCTTCCTTGATTTGATGAATGATGAGTTTTCATCAAATGTCACATCCCTGCTGATGTCAATCTTCTTGAACCCTGGAAAGTATATTCTGTAAGCCTTCGAGCTTTCACTGTAACCCCACAAAGATACCCTTCTTTCCTGAAGGATCTAGCTTGGTCCTCTTTTCCTTTGGGACATGAGTGTATATTGGACAACCAAATATTCTAAGATGGCTAACTTCAGGTTTCTTACCAGATAAGACCTCTTCTGGTGTCTTGTTGTCCAATATCTTGTGGGGTGTTCTGTTCTGCACATATAGAGTTGTCCTAGTTGCTTCTGCCCATAGATGCATAGGTAGATCCTGGTCATGTAGAATTGCTCTTGCTGCTTCCATGATTGTTCGATTCTTTCTTTCTGCAACTCCATTCTGTTGTGGATTGTAAGGAGCAGTCAACTCCCTCTTAATCCCTGAATCACTACATAACTTCTTGAAGTCACTTGAAGTGAATTCTCCACCATTGTCGGATCTGAATGTTTTGATCTTCTTATCAGTTTGGTTCTCCATCAAGGTTTTGAATTCCTTGAACTTGTCAAACACTTCATCTTTGTTCTTCAAGAAGTAAACCCAAGTCTTCCTAGAGAAGTCATCAATGAAAGAGACATAGTAAACATACCCACTCAGAGAACTGGATGACATCGGTCCACATACATCGGAGTGGATAATTTCCAAGATAATTTTTGCCTTGCTTTCACTGCTTGGAATTCCTTCTTTATGTTCTTTCCTTTTGCACATCATTTGCAAACACCTTCATGCTTGGCCTTGATTTCAGGAAGACCTTCTACAGCTTTACTTGCAATTGGTAATGCTCTGTAGTGCATATGTGCAAGTCTTCTATGCCAAAGTTCACTTGGCTCCATGGAATCATGTACCATGGCATGTTCAAGTTGTCCCTTCAATTTATACAATCCTCCCTCTTGCTCTCCAATCACCACTGCATCATCTATGGTCTTTCCCTTTGGCCACATTAGAACTTGGCCATCCACAAATGCAACATCCAATGCAGATATGGAGAGTAGGTTTTTCTTGAGCCCCGGTACATAAATAACTTCTTTCATCTTTAAAGACTTTCCAAAATTTAGGTTGTAGGAGGCTTCACCACTTCCTTTGATGGGGTATTGATATTCATCCCCAAGTTTCACTTTATGGGGTGATTCATGTCCAGATAGATTTACAAAAGATTCTTTAAACCCAATCATATGTTTGGCAGCGCCACTATCAATAAGCCAATCATTACATCCATGATAAATAGTACCTGTGAGAGCAGAGATTAGAACATACTCTTCTTCGCTTGATGAGTCATCATCATCACTTTCTACTTTAACCTTCTTCTTTGGAGGTTCATCATCCTCAGCAGCATGAGCATGATATCTCTTCTTGTTGTTCTTCTTCTTATTGCTGAAGTTGTTTTTTTTTCTTCTTGGGACAATCTACAGCAAAGTGTCCCTTCTCATTGCATGTGAAGCACCTGAGATCTTTCTTCTCTCTAGGGTGATGGTGGTGTGAAGATTTCTTGTTATAAGATGGCTCTCTCTTAGGCTTGCTCCTTTTAGTGTGAGTTGCGAGAGCTTGGTCTTCACTTCCCATCTTTTCTTCTCGTGCTACAAGCCTTGCTTCTTCTTGAGAGAATTCCTACCACAATCTACTGAAAGAGATCAATTTCTTTCTTGCACAGATTCCTTGAATAAAAGAGTCCCATGAACTAGGTAGGCCATTTAGAGTGGTCATGACAACTTCACCATTGTCCACTACTTCATCCACAGCTTCAAGTTGTTCCTTGATCTGAGAGAGCTTAGAGAAGTAAGATTTAATGGTCTCTCCATTCAACATCTTGACCCCTTTCAATTGATTCCGCAGAGTCATCTTCTGATTTATGTTCTTCCCTTCAAATAAATTGGTCGGGGAATCAAACATCTCCTTGGGAGTCTTCAGAGATGACACATGTGGTATGAGATGGTCTTTGATAGAATCAACAATGATTCTCTTTGCCCTGACCAAGTTCTTCTTATGCAATGCTTTAGCTTCTTCATCCTCTAGGATGGGGACTTCAGAACTGATATATGTATCCAATTCATTTTCTTATAGGATTAACCCAATCCTATACTTCCAGGATCAAAAGTTATCAGCCCCTTCAAGCTTATCCTCAAGCTTGGTGTGGTGAGACATCTGTAAAGAGTACTTCAAATGGAAATAGAAAAGATTTAGATCTTACCACTTGATTTGCTGAAAACTGGATCTGGACCCGGATTAGGGTTTGTCAGAGAAACCCTAAAAATTAAAAATGTGAATTTCAACTTTCTGAAATGATAGGAAGATGCGCCTTGATGAGTTGATCAGCCTGGTATACTTAGAATTTGAGTTCTGCAAGGTTTCACCCTTCAGAAATGCCTTTTAGTCTTTCTAAATTCACTAAGGAGGACCCTGAATTAGGGTTTGAGTTTTCCAGAGATTTACCCAGTCAAAAATCTCGATCCAAAGCTCTAAACTTCGATTTTTCCAAGGAGCTTCCAGCTGTGTCTTCAGATTTTAGAAATTCCTATTTTTGAGGAAACCCTAATTTTTAGGGCCAAAACTGAAAGTGCTCAGAATTGAATTCTGATTGGACAGATAGATTCACCTTGCTGAGGAGAGTCAATATATCATATTACTTTTCCAAAATCTGTGGAGAGAAACCCAATAAACAAGAAACCCTGGTTTCTGCCACTACACAATGTCTTCTTCTCAGGTTAGCTCTGATACCATGTTAATTTTTTAGCATTATTTCAATATACACTAGGATCTTTGCTGAGAGAATAACATGTACAGTATATCAATGCATATCAATCATATCAAGCATGTCAATCATCACAAGAAGCAAACATAAGAGACAATAGACACACAGAGTTTCTGTGGGGAAAACCCTAAGGTGAAAAACCCCACAACTTCCTCAGAGATAGATAGAGCAATAGTACAACCAAAGTGCAACCAAAGTATATAGAGATAGACTCCTCCTAGCAGTTGATCCTCCTCCTCACATGTGCGCCACTTTCCGAGTGATGGAAGAGTGAGTTGTGAAGTGATCCAAATAGAGATCGGGAGATCTCTATTTATACTTGTCCTGACTGCCCATTAAACTTATGGGGCCAACTTGTCTAGATTAGTACAAAAACCCAATGTTAACTTAATCAGGGCCAACCTCACACATGGTGGTCTAATAACCCATCGGTAAGTTATGACACTTGTTAATACAAATGACGACACTTCCGTATAGAGGAATAATAACATCTCTAAAGGAGTACAATATACATAGATGAAATACATGGGTGAAATACATTCCCAAGTTACATATACATCAACACCTAAAGGGCTATTTTGTTGTAGTGCAAGGTGGGATATAGCTTTCAAATCAAGGTGTGGGTTCAAAGTCTCTCTTTGCATAAATGCTTATCAAGTGATCGCCTATTTACTGAGGGGTGAAGGAAGTTTAGAGTCCTTGAATTATTACATATAAAGACAAAATGTAACCTCTCCCCTAAAATGTAATGCTCTCCCTCACATTTTTACGACCTTAGAGATTGATAACAATACAAAGAGAGGAAGGTTGAAAAGAAACAAAGTGAAGAACCCTCCATCGAGGTTGAAAACTAAGTTTTTTGTCTCAATAATGACTTGAAGAGTCTGCAAGTTTTTCCCTTGTTTTTCATAACTGAAGGGATAAATCCTAGGGATAGCTTAGGATCAGTGATTTTGTTATATTTTTAAATACCAACACCCCCAAATAGAAAAATATAGCCAGGTAGCCACATAAGTAAGTGTGCATGTTCGTTTGTTTCTTTCCTCCAGCATGTTACCATCATTATTGGTTCAAGATTGTTGATGATGATAGGTTATCTAATGAGCCTTTGGAGAACGAAAATAGTTTATCGATGGTTTCCATAGTAGGTTTGAGGATCTCATGAGGAATGTTGCAACTTGGGATCATTTATTGCTCTAGAGGCCTACTAAAGTTCCACAAGTTATAAACAATCCCATACAGCATGAGCTTCCATCTATGGCTTTTCTTTTGTAGTGATAGGCTCATTGTCTCAGAGAAATATAATAATAGTGTAGGGGGCATGTTCAAAACTTCAATGGTTTATAACTTCACTCATGATTCAATAAGAGTTTCCATATACTTTCAATTTTCCATATTGAATTTTCAGAGATAAATAAAAGGGTGAGAGCTTCTATGGAAAGCCAAGTGTTTGTAGGCAATAAAAAACTGCTACCCCTACGAATGGGGGTAGGGTAGCCACTCACTATATGCCAACTTTTCAATCTTAAAATTACCACTCAAAGGAAGGTGAGATTACAAGATTTCCCCAAAACCACCGATAGGCCACCTTTATGTTTTTTTATCATCAGTTCCCCTATTCTAAGTATATTTATATCTATAAATAACTCGGTGCCAAGTTCCCTCTCTTTGAACCTCACAAACTGTAAGTTATTTAATTCGAGGAATTTTTCTATAAAGTTTGAGGAATAGCTTTAATAAGTAAGAGTTGTTGGAGATTATTGGAGCAAGCATAATAGTAATGGTCTTTCTTACTTATGATTCTATGATTCATGGCCAAGACAAACCTTCTCATCAGAAATAAAAGGAAACATTTTAAATTTTATGCAAGAAATATTTACTATCAAGAAATTAGTGGAGAAGCCTCGCGTCGAGGAGATCGCTTGCCATAGAGAAACCTTGGTGCACCCTTTGGTGAGTTCAAAAGGATTTCTAGTGATGGTGTTTGGTAGTCAATGTATTTGACTCCAAATATTTAAAGGTATTTCTTCTTACGCTACGCTTAGGGTTATTGAAATGTTGAATTTAATTTCAGCAACTATCTGTTATGCTATTGATATATTGGTATTTATTGTTTAAGGGCCACTTCCCATAATATGTTATGCGTCTTCAGATTAATTTTGGGATAAAATCTTTCTCAGAGTATGTTAAAATAGGATTTAATTTGTAGGTTTGCAAAGTGCCTTAAGAACATTGCACAATATAATTAGAATTTTTCAAAATCTATGCTTACAAGAAAACCTAACAGGGCTTGTGCCAACCACTTGAAATTCTATGCCAATTTGCACCGGTTTCTCAAAGTGGCTTCCGATAAAATTCCAGTTGTGTAAATGGTCATTTTGCACAGTGTCTATTATCAAGTTGAACTAAATATGAGACTTGATTCTGTGTTGTTTTCTTCAGTCTCAAAGCATATACCGATTCACTTTTAGAATTTTTCATTTGGTTATCCTATATTATATTAAAATATGTATCTATTATAGAAAGAGATGTGAGTATCTTCAAAATATCCTTTAGTTCTATGAGTTGAAAACTGTAGTGTGAAGCACTTTAATTCTACTCTTAACTTATTAACCTATGCAAAGCAGTCAATTTGCACATGGCAAGTAGCATTTTAGTATTGCCACAAATGACCATTATCATATGTTGTTATTAAGTCTACCATGCACTATTGCTGGTTTGCTTCAAAATTGAATTTTTTCATTCCTACCTACCAGTGGTTGCACTTCTAGTACATTGTTTCCGTTGATAGATTACTTTTATGAAATTTAGTTTGAGTTGTAAGCATTTAACTTGAAAAGTCAACTTTAAGGTTGTGGTGTATTGGAGATTGAAACAATATAAAATTGAATTAGAAGTGTTAGCTTATCTACAATATATGAGCTATAATATCTTTGTTGGGAATGCAAATTTGAGGTGTATGCTTATATGATATATGTTTATTTTTTCCATTTTCTAATTGTCTTTATAAGTGTTTTGTGATGGGTAAAATAGGCTCTTTGTTTTTCCATTTCCGAATAGGCCTTTGTTTGTGCATTGTTCCTAAAATTGGTACCTTCTTTTGTAGGTTTCGGGTTATAATTTCTTCTATTGGTGCTTTGGGAGGCAACGGTTGTTCAGTTTATATTTGCAATTTTAGGTAAATTGTATTGATTGATTCAAGTAATGCTTTCCTCTCCACTGATTCACCCAGGAGATTTTGAATTGCAATATTCACAATTTATTCCATATGTTCAATATGATTTGTCCAACCAACAACCATTCATTATACATCATACACATAGAAGAAAAAAAACTATAATCTCTCTCAAAAAAATAATTTTATTTTTCTTTGCGTTATTCTAATTCACATTTAGTACTTCTGAGTTCACTTCTTACAAGTTTATGATTGAGGTATCACAGATTTTGGCAGGAGATCATGATGTATAACCATTCTTCAATCCTTGGTATTCATCAAAGAGTTATACATTATCACTAGAAAGTGGGGCAACCCCTTCATGGACAAATACCATGCAACAACCAAAACCATCAATCATGCATGAGGTAGTTACTATTTGACCACATATCTCCAGGAGTGTTCCCTCAACCTCCTTGACCATTTATTCTCTCCTTTTTTAGGCTTCTTAGTTGGTCAAATGGGATTTGTCCACTTGCTAACCAACTTCCAACTAACTTTCCTTGATTTGTGGAACCAAGTTTGTCCACTTTCTTATCCTTTCCAACTAACTCCCTAGGTGCCCCATTTAGTCAATATTCTCTCATAATATTAAATAAAATAATAATAACTCATCATTTTATGAGAGAGTGGGCCCTTGTGCATATTAATTGACTTTTCTTAGTGCTTTGACCCAAAATCACTTGGCTTGCCAACTAATTTGAATTAGATATGATTAAACATTAATTTGGGGAATATATTTATTTATGTGGCCCATTTCCACTTAATTTACCCATTGATGAACCTGCAACAAGAATATCCATTTTCACACTGCTTAGGAGTTTCTTTCCTTGGACTTTTCTTCTTCAATAATTATTTCCAACCTTAGGATTGCTATCTTAGGATATCTCCAACATTTTTTACCACATGGAGACTTGATTATTTTATTAGTCAATTAAGGTCCATCATCTCCTTATGAATTTTTCCCAAGTCCAATATATTTAATGTTGCATTATTCCTAACTTTGGACCTTAGGATCAACAATTAATAAACCCAAATCACCACCTACGAAAATTAACATGATCATGACTAGGTGACTTAGGCTATTGTGGTACATGGCCAAATTTGGGGACATTACAAGTCCTCCCCTCCCACAATTGCTTGTCCTCAAGAAATGACCTCAATTCCATATTAAACATGAATCCAACCAATGACTTATTATCATCAAAATCTGTTGATGACACAGGGGGTTCACTCAGTGAACTTATTACATAGCACGATCGTTCGCATGATATTAAAGAATACCCTTAATTCCACTAAATATTGGAAAATGCATCCTAAAATTGTATTGTTGAACCCCCCCTCCCAATATGCCTTTCCAATTAAGAAAACCCCTAGTTTCACCAGATATTGTAGGTATCCATTTTTATCAACCCGTTTTTAACACCCCCTTTATATCATATTATCAAGTTGTAACAAACAGGAGACCTAACACATCTTGGTATAAGCAAACAACATGCTAAATAAAATAATAGTATAATGCTAATAATGATCCCACTAGGATTGCAAGGGTGACTAATCAATTTGTAGCATTGGATAGTGAAACACCCAAAGAAATAGTACCAGGGAAGGTAAAATGTGTAAAACGCAGCCTAGCCAAGAGATCAACATAAGAAAGAATGTAAAAGACCAATAGTCAAATTGTTAGTGCAATGCTTAGAAAAGAAGAGAATTGCAAATGTTTCACACCACAACCTTCCAATCTACCAATTTTATATCATGTAAATATGAATATAGCCATAGAGAACTCATGTTTTCTATAAGCTTAATAAATTAAACTCCATAAAAATGCAAAATTGAAACCCTTTTTTGGATGGACGCCCCTACCTTCCTATCAAAACAAACATCATTGATGCTTGAACCCAAATGAACATAGAAAAAATCCTTTTAATTTTCAATAACATTATATGATCATGTGCATAGCTTGGATTTGGGTCATTCACAAGATCCAATGAATTGCCTCCACTTCCTCTACATTTATTCTTGCAATCACAAGAATTGACAACATTTAGTTACCTTTTCTTGGGTTATATCTAGTTTTTTTAATCTTTAAAGGATAGGGAAAAATATCCATTGTTAGGTTTCAAGCATGTAATAGTTATAAAGATACAAAGATAGTGAAACTTATATGATACCATTTCATGGTAACGATAACACATAGGGTACATGTAAATAAGGATTTAGATTTTCACCTATGTTCATGTTACTCCCAATACAATATTAAGACAAATGCCTTGCATATAAGAATTGAAATTACAATTATGAATGTGCCAAATATAACTCAATCTAAAAACTATTCCTAACTGGTAATGTGAAAATATTAAAGAAGAATACAAAAGGTTGAAAGAAATAATTAGTCAAGAAACATTGATCTAACTTTTCTTGGTTCCAGTGAGGCAAGAAAGATTGATCTCACTTTTCTAGGTTGTCTTGGAGCATTAAGGTTTAATTGAATCTCAATGCCCACCTAAACCCCAACCTAGAAAATGAAGATTTAAATCTTTTACTTAAATTCCTACAAAAAATACAATACAACTGTTCAAGTCTGGAACTCCCATTTAACTACATCTCTGAACTTAAAGATGAAAAAAATATAACATCAATTCAAACCAAGCCTAAATAAGCTATTAAATGAGGATTTCTCAAGGCCAATAATCCAAAAAGACTTCCATCAATATTATCATTGGTACACTATTATCAAATTTATGCAAAACTTAGGATCATAAGCAATATCAAATAAAAATGGAAGGTCCTTAAGTTTTAGGTGGGAATGAATTGAGCCCGTGATTTGGACGTATGAATCCATCCCACAATTTGTAGGTTGTTCCTCAACACTCCCAAATAAAATAACCCCCAATATTTATATTACTATGTCAAATTAAAAAACCCCCTTGACCCCTTAATACAGGGCAATATATTTTTGAGGTTTTTAAGAGTATTCAAACCCCCAATATGAATGGACGTGATATGATATTGCCTCACTAGTAAACCCCCCGTGGTTGATGAACTGCTAGCATTGGAATTCTTAATTCCAAGCTAAGCTCAAAATATCCATCATGTTGTTTTTGTGCCACATTAATCATAACCATATCCAAAATGAATAACTTCGTCCAACCAACTATCCTTCCACTAACCCAGCTAAAACAATTGAATCCCAAAATGATCCCAACGTCTCTAATAATCCTAAGAAATGCAAGGTGTATGGTGTGTCCACCACTGCACTGCAAAGTGTCTACATAAGGAGCCTTGATGAGCCTAGGATATAGGTACTCTATAGCCCTTTATGCCACACAAGTGCAAGGAAGGATAAGAAAATACCTCTGTTTATTGGGGAGAATGCATTTTTTATTATTATTTAATGAAGTAGTTTAGAGATTTTTTTCTTATGCTTAAAATCGTTTTATGTGCTAATTATATGGATATAGGCATGCATGAGCAGGGCGCAGGTGATCTGGAAAACAACAAGTAAATCAAGCTCAAGACTGAAGATCACGAGTGACTCAGCACTCACATTTTCCTGATTTATAGAAAGAACTCTTGTTAACCAGGATCATTGTTCCCAATGTAGAGCTAGGTTAGAATTAGGAATAAATAAGGACCTCTTGAATAGTAGGGGGTGCTGTTGACATTTTGGAGAAACAATATTCAACGTATTTTGTATTTGAGATACTTATGCTTAAGTTTTCACAAACATGAAGTTATGATTTGATAATGGAAGACCAGCGTTATACCAATCCCTTGATTTTATAAGTCTCTTTTTCCTCCTGAAATACGTGTTGGGGAGGGCCCCCTCAATACGTAGATCAGGAGTCTCATGTTTCAATTCAGGTATTTCTCATGCATTTTATTAACTGCTTCAATCATCATGATGTATGAAAGTACTTTGGTATTTGCTTAAACATTAGATTCTAATTTCAGTAAAAACAATTTTCTTCTGTAGTTCGATAACACTGCTTCTGTAGTTCTGTAACGCATAGTCCGTAGTCCCGTGTGTGCCTTCCGCGCATGCGGGTTTTACATCTAAGTTCCATCATTTTTATACTATTTCCAAATAACGAGTTAGATCTATGAGTTCATGCATATTGTCTTTATTTCAATATTAGATATTTCGGTATTTGATTTGCATCTGATTTTAATGTAATAGGTTTAATCGCTTTCAGTATTTGATTTAGTAGATAGACTTTGATTGTTTTCTAGCATTGAAATTCCTAGATTAGATTTACCGGTTTTCATCATTGAAATTCTTAGACTAAATTTCTAGTTTTCCAGTATTCAATTCTTAGGTTAAATCTATCAGTTTTTCAGCTTGTTTCAATTCATGGATTTACATACTTTCATATTTCATGCTTCTTAGTTTTTAGAACAATGCTTTTATTTCCATTAGAGAATTCTTTAAGATATATTAAACAATCTGAACGACAAAGATCACCCTATAGTGCACATATAGTGCTTAGCATCTCTTAATTTTGTATGCTCCCTGGTTGATAATTAAAGTATACTTCCGGTATAGCTACCCTAATTAGGTAACCATTCCTGGAGTCCACCACTTTTTGGCGCTGTTGCCGGGGAGGTGCTTAATCTATAGGAGACATCTAAAAAACACATAAAAATTTCTACCATGAATGCCTCGATGAAGGAGGGATAGATTTGGACACTTTCTGCCTAACCACCCTATGAGCAACACCAACTCTGATCATTCTCACTTTGAATTCTTCAACTCTGATGAAGAAGCTGATTCCAGCTATGATCCACACCTTGATAACTACTTTGCTACCTCTAGCTCAAACGATATTATGGCAGAGGAAGAGGATGAACATAGGGAACTATTTACTTTTCCCATTAGTGTACCTCTTAGGGATGCCAGAATGAAGAATATCAACCCTAATAATATGCCAAACTTTCACGGCTTAACTTTAGAAGACCCTGACACATATTTATTTGAATTTGAGGTAGTTTGTAGCTCTTTTAGGTACACTACTGATGCAAAAAAATTGAGAATCTTTCCTTCTACATTGAAGGATCTATCACTTAGATGGTTCATGAGCCTAGAAGGGAACAGTATTTTCACCTAGGACTAAATGAAACAATCCTTCCTGGAAAAATATAGGGACTATTGTAAGGAAAAAGATATAAGAGATGAAATCTTTAGGATGCAACAAGGAGAAAGAGAATCCCTAGAAGACTATGCACAACGCTTTCAACTCACCTACAAAAGAGATAGTCATTGCACCCTAGATCAGGAATCATTGAAACTTGTCCTTCTTAGAGGAATCAAAGAAGAAAATCTAGAAGTCCTAAACCTATTAGGAGATGGGGATATATTCCAGAAAACCTATGATCAAATCCTACAAATATTCAAGAATTATTCCAGGTCCAGAAAAGGTAAAACTGGGACACGGGATACACATCCATTTACAGGAGGATCATCATATTCAGGACCAAACCTCACAAAGTCTAATTTAGGAAATCTTCTTGATGATATGAAAACTGATATCCTTCAGGCCCTAGCAATGCAACTTGATGCACTCCAAATTAAGAAGAAACGGGATGAGATAAACCAAGCACTGGCAGTGTTTTTCCCACGCTGTAGAAAGAAACATGAAAAGGGACAGTGCACATTGAACACAATATAAATATGTGGCCTTTGCACTGATGATCACTCTACTGATAAATTCCCTCTGCTACTATCATGAAAAGCTGCCATTCAGGATCCCACATCTGAAGGTACTATAGAACAACTATGTTTTGTTAATCAAATAAGAAACAATTTTGTTAGGCCATTCCATCCCAACAACTAATCATACTTTAACCAAGGAAGTAATAAAAAAAATTGGAACCCCTCAGCCCCAACCACATGGCCAACTCAAGCAGCTCCAAACCAGTGGCAGCAAATCCAAACACTGTATCAACATCCATATTATACACAGCCTTATTCTCCCTACCCCCCACCATTTTCTCAGCCACCATTGAATTATGGAAATCCATATCCTTATTCAATGAACTAGAAGGCTCCATCACAGTAGCCACTCCTCATGCCACCCCCACAGAACCAACCACCTCCCAGACCACCCCCAATTCCTTCCAAACTGGTTCCAAACCCAAACAACAACATAGCAGCACAACAATAACCCTATAACACTGAAGTAGTGCAATTCCCTACATATGTAGTGGATACACTTGAAATAAATGAAATTAATATCATATCTGGTAAAACATTGCAGAAAACCCATCCACAAAATAATCAAGAGAAGAACAATCATGAACAGATAACACAACCTGAACCACAACATCCAGCTAAGACACACTCTCAGGAAGATGAAAATCGACCACAAATATAAAAAAGAACACCACCATTTCCTGAGAAACTCATACGAAACACCAGAGGGGAGAAGGAGAACGCTATCCTTAATGAATTGAAGCATTTGAACATCCGAATCCCCATTTTACAAGCCATAAGAGACGTACCAATCTGTAATAAGTTTATTAAGGAATATTGCTTAAAATGACCAGACCGAAGAAAACATGACCCAGCAACTATAAATGTAGTAGGCCAATTAGCAGATTTAATGTTGGGTGTCATTGTCAACCCCAAATACCTTGACCCAGGCAGTCTAGTCATCAACGCAACCATTAACAACATACGTATTGCAAGCAGTCTTATTGATTTAGGAGTTGCAATCAATGTAATGACAAAGGACACAATGATTTCCTTAGGACTCCAATCGATTATCATACCAACCAGTACTGTGCTGTAGCTTGATAACACATCATTTGTAAAACCTAAAGGAATGCTTGAGGATATCGTTATCAACGTAGAATCCTGGGAGTATCCATTCGATTTCATAGTTATAGAGGTGAAGAGTAAACTCAGTGGATATCCAATAATCCTAGGGAGGCTATGGCTAGCAACAACAGACTCCTATATAGGCTGTAGATATGGCAACATGACAATCACAAGTGGGCAGGCTAGAAAGAAGATCACAATTTATCCTCCAGCAAGAAAATATATAGACATAGAATATCATAATTGGACATATGACTATAATGGTATAAACAACCAAAACATACAACCTATTCTTACCATCAAAGCTACCCTATCTTTTAAAGCTATTGATGAAGACAGTCATTTAGATAGATTTATTCAAAATGCATCTTCTAATCATGATATTCTTGAAGATTTTTTTGAAATAGATCAACAATAGGAAGATAAAAATTCATCGCACAACTCTGACAGAATGTGGGCAGAATTTCTCTCGCTTGAACAACAGTCAACACCGATGAAAACAGTTGAGATCATGCCCGGAAAGATAGTTAATATTAACTCCAATTTGGAGCCAGAACAAGAGCAACAATTAATGAAGGTACTCTCAAAACACAACAAGGATTTTGCATGGACATACACTGACATGAAGGGTATCCACCCAGACATTTGCAAGCATTACATATATATCAAAGAAGGAGTTGTGCCCATCAGACAACCTCAAAGAAGGATGAACCTGACATTAAAGGATATAGTAAAATTGGAATTACAGAAGTTATTAGATGCAGTGTTCATCTACCCAATCTTAGATAGTGAATGGGTCTCACCATTGGTAATAGTCCTTAAGAAGGGAGGAAAGTGGAGGATCTGCGTGGATTACAGAGAACTCAAAAAGGAAACTAAAAGAGACCACTTCCATCTACCATTCATTGACCAAGTATTGGACACACTGGATGGAAATAAATTCTTCTCATTTTTAGATGGATTCATTGGATACAACCAGATCCCAATCCACCCAGCTGATCAGGATAAAACCACCTTTACATTCCCATGGGGCACTTATGCATACATAGTGCCACCGTTTGGACTCTGTAATGCCCCGGCAACATTTCAAAGGGCCATTTTGAGCATATTCTTTGATTTGATCAATGATCAGATGGAATTCTACATGGATGAATTCACACCCTATGGCCAAAATTTTCATCAGGCATTATAGCATCTTGAATTAGTCTTAAAAAAATGCATTGAAATGAACTTATGTCTAAGCAATGATAAATGTAGGATGTTGATGCAAGAGGGCATAGTGTTGGGCCACCATATCTCACAAAGAGGCATTGAAGTTGATCAAGCAAAAGTCACAGTCATTAGGACACTTACACCACCTGTCAAACAAAGAGATGTGTGAAGTTTCCTTGGGAAAACAAGATAATACAGAAGATTTATAGAAAAATAGTTGCACCTATGTTTTCTCTTCTAATAAAAGATACATAATTCATCTGGACCAATCATTGTATGTTAGCATTTGACAACCTCAAATAGAAGACAATCACATCCCGAGTACACCAAGGATCCAATTGGACACTACCATTCCACATACATTCTGATGCTTTAGATAAAGCCATTGGATCAGTCCTTGGGCAGGAAGAAGGAAAGAAACCATATGCCATATATTACATAAGCAAAAACTTGGCAGGAGCTGAGCTCAATTATACAGTCACAGAAAAGGAGTTTTTGGCTGTCATACATGCAATGAACAAATTCAGGAACTATGTCATTGGAAACCAAGTTGTACACACCGACCACACAGCAATCAGGTATCTTATGAATAAACCTAATACAAGTGCTAGAATTATTAGATGGATACTCCTATTGCAGGAATTTGGCATAACAATCCTAGATAAGCCAAGAAAACATAATGTGGTAGGATATTTTCTATCTAGACTGACCCATGGATAGGATAGTGAGTTGGTAAATGATAACTTCCCTGATGAGCACCTCTTTGCAATCTAAAAAAAAATCCCATGGTTTGCTGACATAGCAAACTACTTAGTATGTGGTAAATTTCCACAACATTACAGCTACCAAGACAAGTGCAGAATCATAAGACAAAATGCAACCTACACATGGATAGAAGGGATGCTTTTTAAAAAAGGGCTAGACCAAATATTGAGAAGATGCATCAGAGAAGATGAAGTCCATGATATACTACATGCCACCCACAATGATCCATGTGGAGGACATTACGCTGCAAAAAGAATAGCCTACAAAGTATTACAAACAGGATATTATTGGCCGACACTTCACAAGGACTCCTATGACTATGTATCACATTGTGATGATTGTCAACAAATGGGGAAGCATGTAAGAGAATAAATGCCTCTACATCCCCAAATATCTTTGGAAGCATTTGAGAAATGGGGATTTGATTTTGTTGGTCCATTCAACCCCAATCAAATCATAAAAGCTATATTATAGTATGCACTGACTACCTTACAAAGTGGGCAGAAGTGGCAGCACTTGCAGCAACAAATGAAACAAATGTAGCAAAATTATTTACAGAACAAATCTTCCACAGATTTGGAGTTCCAAAAGAGTTAGTTTCTGAACAAAGAACACAGTTTACATCCAACCTCATAGAGGACCTGCTTTGAAGAAACAATGTTAAACATCGAAGGTCCTCCTCCTACCATCCTCAAGCTAATGGTCAAGATGAAGTGACAAACAGGGAATTAGAAATAATTTTGACAAAGACAGTACAACTACACAAAAGAGATTGGGCAGACAAATTGAGTGAAGTAGTTTGGGCTTATAACACAACATGGAAGACAACAACAAGCTTTACCCCATATGAGTTGGTATATGGAAAGAAGATAATGTTTCCCATTGAGTTTGAAATCAAAACATTAAGAATTGCATCCAATTTGAACATGGAAATCTCATAAATTCAACAGGAATGCATGATACAACTAAATCAGCTGGATGAGCACCGCCAACAAGCCCTTAGCCACACTGAAATCATCCAGAAACAGAGAAAGAAATGGCATGACAAAAACATCAAGTAGAAGAAATTCAAAGAAGGTGACTAGGAACTACTATATGACTCCAGGTTCCAAATTTTTCAAGGAAAACTCACCACCAGATGGCTTGGACCCTACATCATTGACACAATCTATGACAATGGAGCAGTCGAAATTACAACAATTGATGAATCAAAATTCCCCATGTTGGTGAATGGACATATACTCAACCTATATAAGAAACCACAGTCCAGAGAAGAGTTCACACAAACACTCTATCAGAAAAATCTGATGCTAATAGAGAACATAGACAATCACCGATTACTTCAAAAAAAAAAGGCAGGGATCAAGAAAAAAGAGAAAAAAAAAAAAAAGAAAAAAGAAAAAAGAAAAGAGAAAACAGAAAAAGAGAAAAAAGAGAAAAAAAAAGAAAAAAAAGAAAAAGAAAAAATCGATAAAGAAATGATGAAATCCTCTCAGGATCATGTCAAGAGAGAAATGGATGGACTAGATCCGTACAAATAATGATCTACGGTCGCAAAAAGATCTCGCAAAACAGAGATAATTGGTCTAAACGGTTTTTGATATGGGCGAAATATTGTTAAACCTACACACAAATCAACCGTCAGATCAATACATGGAAAAAAACTATGGCCAATACCTCATGCGCCGATTAAACATGCACGAGTTAATGAAATTCTCAAAACAACGAAGTTTCGGTAGACTCCACATACATCAACAGTACATATCTGATGAACAATTGAATCTACAGTGGGTGTTCACTTCGCAGATAGAACAAGCATGGGAAAAACAAGTTCTTAAAATCATGAAGTTTGGTAGGGACCACGCTCCTGACGGTCGAGATGGGGATTGGATTCCGATCAACAATTGACAATGAATCAAGCGAGCCATCACGCTATATTCAGAAAATTGGAAGAAAAATCAAGTGAGCCAGCAAGCAAAATTTCAACAACACATAACTCCAATCAAGCGAGCCATCAAGGAAATTTCAACAACACAGAACTCCAATCAAGTGAGCCAGCAAGAAAATTTCAGCAAAGAAGAAAAACGAAACAAGGGAGCCAGCAAATAATATTCAAAAAAATAGAACTAAAATCAAGCAAGCCACAAAATCATTGAAAGTGAGATTCAATAAATTCAAAGGTCAAATCAAGCAAGCAAATGACAAAAAGCAAGCGATCCAGAAGAAGAGAAATGATAAAAAGCATACTACTGACATGACAAAAATAACTACAGACACAGGGAAAATCTACTACGGAATTTCATGCCCATGCATACAAGCCCACATCATCCACTCAGGTACGCTAGCATAATAGGAAATCACTGAACTCTTTGTTTTATTTTCAAATCAAATCATTCTCACCACAAAACGGTTATTTTGAAAGCTGAGAACAACTTTTAAGTCAGTTCGGCGGCACGGTTCAGGGTAACCTTACTGAGTCATGATGAACCACCTTAGCCATGTCAGGGAATGACAACCTCCGTAGCTCGCTTCTATGTCCCCTGATGATCAAAGCACCAATGCAACGTGCAATGATGTAAAGGAATGCGCAATGTGCAATAATGAAAAGGAACACATAAGATGGAAAATACGATGCACAATCATGAGGGAGAGTGCAAAAAAATAGAAAAATAGGACAGTGGGATATGCAAGAAGACCCAACTAAGCAATACAAGTTTCTCAGAAGGAAGAAAATTGAAAGGTGGGCTCGCCACTCAGTTAGTAAGTTTCCCACAAGCCGTCGATTGATGCCAAGCAGATAGGTAAGTCATCCAATCCCAAGCTTTTTTGCTTGATAATTGTTTAGCAAACTCAGAAATGATGAAAGGATTCAAGAGGAGCGAACCAGAAGACCACATACCTATCTATGAAAACGCTTAGGTGTTGGCCATCCTCTGCACAACAGGATGGATGCCATTTATTATGGTCCTGAGAGGATCCAATACAGAAGTAGCCTTAGAATTCACCCAGAACCTGAAGCACATAAAGGAAGAACAATATGTCACTCAGGTGAGGGGACTACGCATCAGGATTGATGAAGAAGCAATTGCAAAGTATACAAGATTTCCCATGGGTCTACATTGGGGCAGGGATGATAGAGAAGCTAACCAAAGGGAGAAAGCATCTTTCTTTGGACAAGGGGAAATCTATGAGGAAGACAAGAATGGGGTTAAAAGAAACACAATGCTCGTGCCCTGGGACAAGGCAGCTTCCATTGTCCTGAATTATATAACATGCATAGGGAGACTCAGTTACATCCCAATCTTCCATTTTAGAATTTTGGAGCTCTTAAGGCATAGGGGCCACATTATAACAAACAATAATATCAGCATTCCCTTCTACCTTCTATAGTCTCTCGAGGAAATGAGCAAGAAGGTAGTGCAAGGGAAGGAGGATGCATTGGGTCACCATGGACTGATCAAGTTAATTATTTGTGAGGAATTAAAGGTGCATATTCCAAAGCTCTCGTGGGAGGAATTTGTTTTGGTTTCAGCTGAAGACATGCAAAGGATGAGAGGCACGCCTAACCCAATCATACCCCTGGCCTCTAGATCAAAAGAAAAATCCATCTCGGCATCGGGATCCAAACGCAAAATTGACCTGGACAACGATAATGAGGTCATAGATGACACCTGTTAGAAAAACAGGATTGCAGAGCAATAACAATAAACAGAAATGCAAATATAATCACACATACACATTACAAGAGAGACACAGATATATCGTGGTTCACCCAACTTGGGCTACATCCACACTAAATTTGCCAGTCCTTATTATTATTACCGTCCAGCAAGTCGAAGGGATACAACCTGCAGCACAACCGCTGCACTTCCTCTTCTCTGTTTCACAGTCTCTCTCCTGATCTCAAAGATCTTTACAATGCATAAAACCTAATACATCAACCAACCCTAGCCGTATTACAATGTCTTTCTTTTATAAGGGAAATACAATGGGAAAATACCACGGGATACCCAAAACCATGGGCCCGCAAAACAGCTGGCGAAAACAGCCCCAAAAATTTTCTACGGGGGCGCTGCCCCCGGACCCCCCAGCCAGGGGGGATGGGCCCCCCTGGAACCCTGTGGGGGGGGCGATGCCCCCCCACACCCCCCCGCTGGAGTGAGTGTACAGTCCACCTACATATCATATAGAACTGGGGTACAAACACGGCTGATACAATATCATCTATGAGACTAGAAGATCTGGCTCCACAACCAACAATCTCCCACTTGGAGACTGATCACAGCAACTCCACCGCTGCTGCACTTGCTGGACTTGGACTTGGCAAATTTCTCCTCTTCACCTTCATGCTAGAAGGCCAACTAAAACCATGCACGAACTCAGTTTCTCTATGGTCACTACCTTTGTGAACATGTCTGCAGGATTCTGGCTAGTATGTATCTTTTCCAACTTCAACAGTTCATCTTCTAGAACAGAGCGTATGAAATGGTACTTGAGCTGTATATGTTTAGTCCTGGAATGGAATGCTGAGTTCTTTGCAAGGTGAATGGCACTTTGGCTGTCACTATACAATCTGCTATCCTTCTGCTTCTTACCCACTTCCTCCATAAACTTCTGCAACCAAATCATCTCTTTACTAGCCTCTGTAATGGTAACATACTCTGCTTCTGTTGTTGAAAGTGCAATAACCTTCTGTAGTTTCGAAATCCAGCTTACTGTTGTTCCACCTACAGTAAACACATACCCTGTGGTACTCCTCCTGCTATCCTTGTCACCTGCCATATCTGCATCAACATATCCCTGTAGAACAGTGTCTGAACCTCCAAAACATAATGCCTCAGTGGTAGTACCTCTCAAATACCTGAGAATCCACTGTACTGCCTTCCAATGTTCTTTACCTGGATTGTTCATATATCTGCTCACAACTCCCACTGCATGTGCAATATCTGGTCTTGTGCACACCATGGCATACATCAAGCTGCCAACTGCTGATTGATAGGGAACCTTGGACATGTAATCTGTCTCTTCTTGTGTCTTGGGACACATTTCCTTACTTAGACTGAAATGGCTAGCCAAAGGTGTACTTACAGGTTTTGCATTCTGCATTCTGAACCTCCCCAACACCTTTTGTATGTACTCACTTTGAGACAATGTCAATTTGCAATTTTTCATGTCTCTCATTATTCTCATACCAAGGATTTGCTTTGCAGCACCCAAATCCTTCATTGCAAATGAATTAGCTAGCTTCCTTTTGAGTACATTTATATCCTGCATGTCAGACCCTGCAACAAGCATGTCATCCACATACAATAACAAGATAATATATCATCCATTGTCTAGCTTCTTGAAATAAACACAGTGGTCAGAATGACATCTACTATAACCTTGTTCTGTCATAAACCTGTCAAACTTTAGATACCACTGCCTTGGAGCTTGCTTCAAACCATACAAGCTCTTTTTCAACCTGCATACTAGATCCTCCTTACCTTTGACCTCATACCCTTGTGGTTGCTACATATATATTTCTTCCTCCAAATCCCCATGGAGGAAGGTTGTTTTTACATCTAACTATTCAAGATGCAAATCTTCTACCGCCACTAGACTTAAGATAGTCCTAATTGAAGTCATCTTAACAACAGGAGAAAATATTTCATCAAAATCTATACCTTTCTTCTGTGCAAACCCCTTTACAACAAGTCTGGCTTTGTACCGCTTCTTACCTCCTTTTTCTTCCTTCAACCTGTAAATCCATTTGTTTTGCAATGCTCTTTTACCAGCAAGCAACTTAACCAAATCCCAAGTCTGGTTTCCTACCAATGAGTCCATCTCCTCATTCATGCCTTTCTCCCACTTCTTTCTAGAGTCCACCTGCATTGCTTCTTCATAACATTCTGGTTCACCAGAATCAGTCATCAATAAATAATGCATTGAAGGAGAGTATTGTTCAGGGATTCTACTTAACCTGGTAGATCTTCTTACAGTTGCAGGAGTTTCAGGTACTTGCTGCTGCTCTTGATTTTCTGGCACCTTCGGAACTTCATTTCCTTTAACTTCATCAAGCACTATGTACTCTGTGCTTTCCTTTTCCTGCAACTGATCTTTATACATGACCTTTTCATTGAATATCACATCTCTACTCCTGATGATTTTTTTATTTTCATAATCCCATAAACGATAACCAAATTCATCAACCCCATATCCAATAAAGGTGCATTTCTTGGATTTAGCTTCAAGCTTTGTTCTATTTTCTTTATCAATATGGACAAATGCTTCACAACCAAATGTTCTCATAAATGAGTAGTTTACCTTTTTATCTGTCCATGCTTCCTATGGAATACCACCATCCAAAGCACTTGAAGGTCCTCTGTTTATTAAATAAACAGCAGTATTTACAGCATCCGCCCAAAACTGTAAGGGCAACCCTGCATGCAGTCTCATACACCTTGCACGCTCCATGATCGTTCTGTTCATCCTTTCTGACACACCATTTTCCTGTGGTGTTCCTGGGACTATCTTCTCTCTACGAATCCCATGGTATGAACAGTAACTATCAAAGTCCTTGCCGCAGTACTCACCTCCATTATCATATCTGAGACACTTCAACCTTTTTCCTGTCTCATTCTCAACCAAAGCTTTCCACTTCTTAAAAGTAGCAAACACATCAGATTTCTGTCTAATGCAATAAACCCAAGTTTTTCTAGTTGCATCATCAATAAATGTAACATAATAATGAGAGCCACCAAGAGATTGTACCTGAGCCGGTCCCCATACATCTGTATGCACAAGCTCTAATTTTTCATTCTTCTTCTGTTTCCCAACCCTGAGAAATCTGACTCTCTTCTGTTTTCCATAAACACAGTTTTCACAGAATTCCAAACTTACCTGCTTCAAATCCGGCAGCAACTTCCTTGAGTGGAGAATCTGCATCCCCTTCTCACTCATGTGGCCAAGCCTATGATGCCACAATGCTGTATCTGTTCCTGTGGAAGCTAAAGAGATAGAATGGTCAGTATTATGAGGACATAAATACAACGTACCTACTCTGTCTCCTTTTGCTATCACCATTGATCCTTTAGTGATCTTCCACCACTTTTCTCCGAACGTAGATAGACAGCCGCCATCTCCCAACTGCCCTGTTGAGATCAGATTTCTTTTCATAGCAGGAATATGCCTAACATCTTTCAACAACCAATCAGTTCCATTCTTAACTTTTATCCATACCTTACCCATTCCAACAATTTTACATGGCTCATCATCACCCAATAAAACATGTCCAAAATTGCCAGGAACATACTCATGAAAGTATTTCCTATGGGGTGTAGCATGACATGAAGCTCCTGAATCTACTACCCAATAATCACTAGTATTATCTAATGCAAGAATCAAAGCATCTTGTAACACATCACCTGCTACATTTGCTTCCTGGGTAGTTTCTTTCTGTGCATCTCCTTTCTTCTTTAGAGATTTGCAGTCTTTCTTCAGATGTCCTTTCTTTCCACAGTTCCAGCACTCTATCTTTCCCAGTCTGGACTTGGATCTGCCCGTTTTAGACTTTCCACGATTACCTTGGCTCTTTCCTCTCTCCTTTTGTCTTCCTCTACTCTCCATGGTCAACGCATTACCTGATGTCTCACCTGTGCTTTTTCTTTGCATTTCCTCGCTAAGAATAACACCAATAACATCATCAAATTTCAAGGTGTTTGAACCAGAGACAGAGTTACTTACAGCCATGACCAAGCTATTCCAGCTTTCTGGCAATGAACACAAGATTAGAAGATCCCTAACCTCATAATCAAAGTTCACACTTACAGAACTTAGCTGATTTGTAACTGTATTAAACTCATTTAAATGATTAGTAACAGATCCACCTTCAGACATCTTCATATTAAATAAACGCTTCATTAGAAATACCTTGTTGGAAGCCGAGGGTTTTTCATACAGCTTACCCAATGCTTTCATCAAACCCTTTGTTGTCGTTTCTTTTGAGATATTGAAAGCCACCGACGAAGCCAGGCTCAACCGTATTGTTCCCAGAGCCTTTCTGTCAAGAACGACCCATTCTTCGTCCTTCATAGTCGCTGGCTGCTTTGCTTTTCCTCCCAACGGTAGGAATATATCCTTCTGGTACAGATAGTCCTCCATTTGCATCTTCCATAACCCGAAGTTTTGGCCGTTAAACTTCTCGACCTTAAACTTTCCTTCTTCTGCCATTGCTCCCACTCGAACCAGAAACCCTAGCTTCCTGCGGGTTTATCTGCCAAATAGACCTTTGGCTCTTATACCAATTGTTAGAAAAACAGTATCGCAGAGCAATAACAATAAACAGAAATGCAAATATAATCACACATACACATTACAAGAGAGACACAGATATATTGTGGTTCACCCAACTTGGGCTACGTCCACACTGAATTTGCCAGTCCTTATTATTATTACCATCCAGCAAGTCGAAGGGATACAACCTACAGCACAACCGCTGCACTTCCTCTTCTCTGTTTCACAGTCTCTCTCCTGATCTCAAAGATCTTTACAATGCATAAAACCTAATACATCAACCAATCCTAGCCGTATTACAATGTCTTTCTTTTATAAGGGAAATACAATGGGAAAATACCACGGGATACCCAAAACCATGGGCCCGCAAAACAGCTAGCGAAAACAGCCCCAAAATTTTCTTCGGGGGCGCTGCCCCCGAACCCCCGCTAGGGTGAGTGTACATTCCACCTACATATCATATAGAACTGGGGTACAAACACGGCTGATAGAATATCATCTATGAGACTAGAAGATCTAGCTCCACAACC
The DNA here is from genome assembly GCA_027924585.1 of Larix kaempferi. Classification (NCBI taxonomy): domain Eukaryota; kingdom Viridiplantae; phylum Streptophyta; class Pinopsida; order Pinales; family Pinaceae; genus Larix; species Larix kaempferi. Next base: position 34,724,998 of record BSBM01000372.1, read on the forward strand.
AACAACACCCTGATCAAAATAAAGCATTCAAAGGATACCTCTTGCTCGAAATCCTCATAGGTTTCTGCCAGCAAGCAAGGGTCAAAATGACAGAGTAGAAGGCTGGAAAAGTAGAACAAAGCCAATAATACAAAGAAGGAAGACGAAAAGGCCAACCCCATAATACAAAACCTATCTGACTCTGAATATTTCGGGGCAGAGCGGGATGACCCTTCTACACCAATAGAAGAAGATACCTTCTAGTGGAACACTACAAAAGAAAATGTAAAGAATAGAATCAATGACCAGCGTACTGAGGCATTGGTCGAGCTGGAAAAAGTTAGAGAAGAGCTGGCTGCCTAAAAACTTGAAACAAGGATCCACAGAAGTCGGCCAATTTCACCAGCATCCCTGCCATTTATACATGAAAAGACCCAAATATTAAATATGCAGCATGCAGGGGAATTGAAGCTGGTGTAAAATTCAGCACTAAAAGAAAAATTGGGCCAAGCCCAAGAGGAGTTGGCTTAGAGAGAGCAGAAAATCCTACTATTGGAAGATACACCACCACTGCCAAAATTTATGAATATATATTGAGGCTCATACCACCATCCAGTGTCTACATTGTTTATCTGAAATAAAAATGGGGCAAGATCCAGTTATAGAGGCTAAAGAAAGGACTACCTTTGGAATTAACCACTCCAAAGGAGTTCGTAGACACCTCTCTCACTTGCACAAAATTGGAAAAAGATCAATTATGTGAATTTTTCCTGCATAATTTTGTGGTACCAAACTCGCCCAATTGGTCGTTGAATCCCTACATGGGTGACTTCCAATTAAGAACACTATGCTCTTGGATGAACCATGAAATAGAGAGATCCCAAGATGCTCATCTCTACCTCACAGAAGAATGGTAAAACCCACTATGGATCAAAGCTAAGGCAACTCATCCTGAGAAAGTAATTCATGATCATCTTGCCATCACCTCAAATGAAGATCTGATTCCCATACTTCTGGAAAAACAACAAGAAGTAGTCTCGCATTTTGACCTCACCACTCAATGCACCTATAAAGAAGTTCAAGAAGCCATCGGTGATAGGTGGACAAGAATTTCACGGGATTTGAAGAAGAGGGAGCCTCACTCACCCCTTAGGCTGGAAATTGCACTCACCAGAGCAAAGTTTTATAGAGAATATTTGATAAAGAACCAGCTCAAGTGGATAGGTATGAAATTGATCCCTCCTTTCTTTCTCCCTCTGACTATTAAGGAGCAGATCGATGAAGAGGAGGAAAGGAGAGAATGGGCTAAAGAAGATCAGACTCAGGGTTATTATAGACAGGAAGGAACTCCTCGAGTGGTTTCCTGGGATATCAGGGAAGTTGTCATGGAACATGATGTGTCACCCAAGGATGGGTGACTTATTCAAGTCCGGGGGAGATGATGACCCAGGATATAGGTACTCTATAGCCCTTTATTCCACACAAGTGCAAGGAAGGATAATAAAATACCTTTGTTTATAGGGGAGAATGCATTTGTTTTGATTATTTAATGAAGTAGTTTAGAGATTATTTTTCTTATGCTTAAAATCGTTTTATGTGCTCATTATATGGATATAGGCATGCATGAGCAGGGAGCAGGTGATCTAGAAAACAATAATTAAATCAAGCTCAAGACTGAAGATCACGAGTGACTCATCACTCACATTTTCCTGATTTATAGAAAGAACTCTTGTTAACCAGGATCATTGTTCCCAATGTAGAGCTAGGTTAGAATTAGGAATAAATAAGGACCTCTTGAATAGCAGGGGGTGCTGTTGACATTTTGGAGAAACAATATTCAACATATTTTGTATTTGAGATAGTTATGCTTAATTTTTCACAAACATGAAGTTATGATTTGATAATGGAAGACCAGCGTTATACCAATCCCTTGATTTTATAAGTCTCTTTTTCCTCCTGAAATACGTGTTGGGGAGGGCCCCCTCAATACGTAGATCAGGAGTCTCGTGTTTCAATTCAGGTATTTCTCATGCATTTTATTAACTGCTTCAATCATCATGATGTGTGAAAGTACTTCGGTATTTGCTTAAACATTAGATTCTGATTTCAGTAAAAACAATTTTCTTCTGTAGTTCGATAACACTGCTTCTGTAGTTCTGTAACGCATAGTCCATAGTCCTATGTGTGCCTTCCGCGCATGCAGGTTTTACATCTGAGTTCCAACATTTTTATATTATTTCCAGATAATGAGTTATATCTATGATTTCATGCATACTGTCTTTATTTCAATATTAGATATTTCAGTATTTGATTTGCATCTGATTTGAATAGAATAGGTTTAATCGCTTTCAGTATTTTATTTAGTAGACAGACTTTGATTATTTTCTGGCATTGAAATTCCTAGATTAGATTTCCCGGTTTTCAGCATTGAAATTCTTCGACTAAATTTCCAGTTTTTTGGTATTTAATTCTTAGGTTAAATCTATCAGTTTATCAGCATGTTTCAATTCATGGATTTACATACTTTCATATTTCCTGCTTCTTAGTTTTTAGAACAATACTTTCATTTCCATTAGAGCATTCTTTAATATATATTAAACACTCTGAACGACAAAGATCACCCTATATTGCACATATAGTGCTTAGCATCTCTTAAGTTTGTACGCTCCCTGGTTGATAATTAAAGTATACTTCCGGTATAGCTACCCTAATTAGGTAACCATTCCTAGAGTCCACCAAGCCTCATGAAGACTCCAAGTCCACCAAGCTTGAGAATACTAAGTCGATCTCTCAAATGGTTTCCCATACAGGAAACTGTAACGCTGCTATGCATAGATAGACTCATAAAAATTTTGATTGGCGCTCTCTCAAGCCAACACCTGAATTGCTGCTCCAACTGAGATCGAACCAAGGAATGCCAGGATCCCATTGCTTGTAATTCCATGCAACAATAAACCATGTTATCCAATACAATCCAACATGCCAAGGAATGTCTGGATCACACTATCGCAAGTGCAACCCATACAATTTCATTGTCATATAGAAGGATCTAGCATCATGAAATATACCAGGATCCCAACACCGTATTGTAAGTGCATCACTCCAAACCAAGTGCGTCATCTCAGTGAACCTCTCCATCAAAGTATGAGACTCCTCATATGTTGTGTGCATGATAGCATTGAGTCTCACAACACTGCTATATGTCTCAGGTGACAATCCGACATTCCAAAGAATTCCAGGATCCCACTATCTCAACTGTATCCTCCCAATCATCACCATCACCAGAAAGGATCTATAATCAAGTAGGATACTAGGATCCCACCACCATACTAGAAGCTCATCACTCCCAATGTTGAAGTGAATCTTTGTGAGTCTCTCCAATATAATATGGAACTCCTCATGCAAACTAGCATAATGACTCACAACACTGCTATGCAACTGACATAGGTGACACTCCCATGTCCTGCCATGTATATTGAAGGCATCATGTAGTATACATAGATTCCCATGCTACTCACAAAACATGAATGATGTTTCAAACGACTCTCCACTAATGCAAGCAATAAAATTACCCCCTTAGGTACTCATCTCAGACATGTATCTATCCACCCAATCCATGGATGAATAAACACTCTTGCTAACTTATCCAATGGAGTGCAATCGACCTCCTCTGGTGCAAGTTGTGCTCTGGTGGAATATATCATCTCTCTTACAGTTGTCCCACTAAAAGGGCTCAAGTGGACCTCCCATGCATTTCTATGGATGATGGAGGCATCAAATGATGTCAATGGATGCCTCTAATGCTGCTAGGAAGGGACTGGTGTGCTTTTGAAACCACATGGCCTAACCAAAAAATCATCAACATAAAATGTGGGAGCCTTCTATTCCTCGTTTAGCACCAACATAAATAATCCCTTCATCCAAAATTCATCCCCATGTGCTATAGCTGACATAGATGTGTGGGATGAAGGATAGTGAACCAAACTCAACTCTGAAAGGCATATATTCATAGCTGGGTAGATCTCACTACTACTGCATGGTCCAAGTGGAACGCATTTAGGTACATCCTCCCTATATGAGTCTTTCTCACATAGAGAAAGCTCAAGATCCTCCTAATGTGAAACAAGTGCCTTGCAACCGATATCCATATCACTGCTACCAAACACACGTGCAAATAGCATGAAAGTATGAATATCCAACCACAGTGTATGGGAGTATGAATATCCAACCACAGTGTATGAATAGCATGAAAGTACTGTAGAATATCTACCATATGGCTCTGTGAGAAGGTATGGGTGCATCCCTCCTCACTCTATCATCCTCAACACAAGAATATTGAGTCTCACCATCAACAGAATCAATCATGCAAATCTCCTCTCTAGAAGTAGATGCAATCTCATGATGACACAAAGGAATACAAAAATCAGAAATTTGTTCATACCTTTGCATCATATTTTCCTCCTCAGGTGGTGTAGTGGTGATGGAATTTTATTCCACCAAACCATCTGGTGCACAACCAACTGATACTGGATGTCTTTTGCTTCACTATGGAGCTCAAATGCTGACTGGAAATCTGATTCATATTATTCCTTTGGATCTGATCCAAAAAATGTCTCACCGCCATCAATCCCATCTTCCATCTCCCTAGTGATCTCAATCTCACCAACAAATAAGCTTGGATAACCATAAATGGATTCACTCTCCAGACTATTAATAGCCTCTTGCATTGTGGCTTGGCCTTCTATCTTGCAATGTTCTTCAGTCTCCTTGGTAGGTTCTTCAATGGAATTTCCATGATGCTCATTTGATGATAAGCCTTCATTAGGAAGGGATATATGCATACTTTATAAGGGATGCAATGCACTTTCCAATTGCTTGTGACATGCATCCACGGCATCACATTCATCATTAACATACACATTAGCATTAGAAAACTCTATGCTATCATTTTCATCACATGAGATGGGTAAATCTTCAAATTGATTAAAGAAAACATTGCTACTACAAAAAACAAATTTACCTTCATACCTTAGCTTGATGTTTTCTTCTTTCTGCTCAATGCATTCACTAGAGGAACCACATGGTTCTTCCTTTGGAATATTGATGCTCTTCTCCTTTGTTGGTTGATTGGTAATTTTCTTGTGCTCCTTCAAGCGAGTTGATGCATCTTTCCCCTTGGTTTCCTTAGGATCAAGATTCTTGGAGTCTCTCTTTGAAGAAGATCCAAAAGGTCTCTTCATGCTATAAGCAATGGCATCCAATGAAACTTCACATTCGATTCCATTTTCTTCTCCTTTTCTTGGATAAGTGGAACAAATTGGTTCTTCTCTTGGTGGTTTGATTTTCTCATCATGCTCATGTTATTTTCCCCTTTCCATTCTTTTGTTCTTAAACTGCCTTCTTGGAAAGATAAGATTCCCTAGAGTAATGCTTGATAATTTCGGAAGTACTTGAAATAATTGACTTTGACTGATGATCGGCCAATCTCAAAAAAATTCTCATATACACCTCGGGGCTAAAATTCAAGCATGAAATAAAAGTATTATTTGAAAGAAATGGTTGCATGAAACTCCTTATCCCATGCTAGATATCCCCAGTGACAGTGAAGAAATGTTTGCACCATTTTGCTTGTTGCATATACTCTTGTTATCTCTTCAATATCTCGTGCAAGTCTCATGGTTGCATTTTTTTTCTCTTATCTGGACAATGGAACTTTAGTGTTGCACCTCATGGGTGTAGAGGACCATTCTTTGATACCACTATAATGTACCAAAGGTAGAGAGTGTTAAATATACATCACCAGGAGACATTCTCCAAACCAATCTTGTGTAGCCAAGATTGATCCTCTCGTATAGAGGTGAGCACTTTGATTTCCTTCCATGTAAAGGTTATTCCTACCGTATAGAGGTAATTGATCAAGGTAATGATGTTGTAAATTATTGTTGGACAAGGCTCCAGATTTGTGTGTCAAGTCATGATTCTCATGTGAACCTTTCGTATAAAGGTATCCATGAAATGGACCTCCCGTATAAAGGTGAACATTCCGTATAAAGGTATCCATGAGATGGACATCCCGTATAGAGGTGGACCTTTTGTATAAAGGTCATGATTTACTTGTTAAAAGCATTTAATGTTGTGTGATGTACAATTAACCATGATTACCAGCTGCTATTAATTCTCCTTTAGAGATTGATCACCTATAAAGTGAATTACTTTAGAATATGATCATTTGGTTTGAAATAATATAATATGATCACAGCATCCGATAATTCTTCTTAGTATAATGTAATGTGATGGATAATTAAATTTAGCACATATTGACCATGCAGTAAGAGATAAAGAAACAAAAGATAAAGCATAGAGGTCAAGAGAATTTGAAATTTCCCATGCAGACACTTCAACTAATTAAAGAGAACTCAAATTGTTAAAGCTTCAGTTAAGTATCGATGTATGCATCAATCAAAGCTTCAGTTAAAGATATGTCTCAATTAACTAAAGAACTCACGGTAGCCACTTCAAGTAAATCAAATAGCATGATTTCAGTTAAACTAAGTGTTAAATAAGAAGGACTAGTTAGCTAAAGTGTTTTCACTTTAGTTAAACTAAAAGACGACAATTCAATAAATCAAGGAGAATCAGTTAAAGAGACTTAACTAATTGAAAACAAAGAAAATCTAGTTAAATAAGAGATGACACTTAATTTATACACCTAACTAAGTGAGAAATATTTCAGTTAAGAGGCGAGTTCATCCCAAGTGACAGCTCAGTGAGATAAAGCACTACATGAGAAGTGGGGCGCACTTCTGCATGCAAGATTTATAAATCCAATTTGAGGGTGAGTTCAACCTAAAGTTAGAAGATAAAAATAGATGAGAAGAATGTATAAATATGTTATACGGGATTGATGAATTCAATGTGAATTGAATTCTCTTCTCCTTTGAAGGCAAGGCACTTCTCTTTGTGTGCCAGATATTATTATTGAAGGAAAGGCACTTCTCCGATTGATCTCTCTTCTCTATTGCTTATATATCTTCATCAAGAGTGTTTGGTGATCTCTTATCTTCCGAAAGAAATCTGTTATATTGTAAAAGAAAACATTCTCTGCTATCCATTATATTATACTGAGAATAATTGATGGAGTTTTTGTTCTCATAGTTTTGAGGATTTTCCCCGGGGTATATCTTGTGTTATGGTTGTATGAATTTCATGTAATTGAATTGTCTCATTTTTTCAAGTTTCGTCATCTAAAATAATTAAAGGTAAAATCTCAACCAAATATTAACATGGTATCAAAGCTCAGGGTGTGAAGGAGGTTAGTTTTTCATGCCATCTAGATCCTATGTTGATCCTGAAAAGTTGAGCATGAGATTTGAATATTGTGGAATCAATCTCTATATGACTGGAAGACCGTCTTGAGGGCACCCCAAACTTCAATACTTGGAAGGCTAGGATTCTTAACATCCTATAGGAACATGAATTGGATGGATACATATCCACTGTGGTGGAGGATGCTACATATAATGAAAGGTGCATCAACTTCAAGAAGAATCAATCTAACACCAAACAAATTATCTATGATTCAGTAAAAGATAACTTGATGCCTGTGATCACACCGTTGAAGACCGCAAATGAATGTTATGATACATTGACTAATTTATATGAGAAGAAAGCCCCGATTCAAAAGAGGGCATTGAATAATAATCTTCTAAACGTAAATATGGATACGGATGAGACAATGGCCTCCTTATTCACCAATATCTCTCAGGTAAGAGATCATCTTGCTAGTATTGGAGTAGTGGTGGATGTATATGATCTTCTCCAAACCGTTATTGATGGTATCCCATCTTCATGGGATACATTCTTGGATGCAGTAAATGGTCGAGAGATACAACCTAGATTCAAAATTTTGTGGCATGACTATCTCCAAGAGGAGGGGAGAATCCATAGCAAGTCAGTGTGCATCAAAGAAGAAATCCTTTCCCTCGGAACAAGAATGAAGAAAGGAAAGAAACCCTTCTTCCAAAAGAAGTTCTCTCATCCAAAGAATAAGGAGTTCAAAAAAGGCTTTGACAAGTCAAAATCTAGATGCTACAATTGCAACAATAAAGGCCATTTCTCAAGAGAAAGCAAATCAAATTGGAAAGGAAAGTTGCATGATTCTACCACCATAGAAGATGAAACCACTCAAAATAATGCATCCGAAGAAAAGGAGACAAGAAGGGAGTTTTACCTTGTCTCATCCCTTTCGATATCTGTCGTCACTAATCTATGTCATGTCTAGGAAGCACGAGGGGGACAAAAGTTTGACTAAATGAGTCGGTTTGTTATGGTAGAAGCTTAATAAATAGAATCAGCAAAAGAAGGATTACGCAACACAGATAACACAAATATGCACAGACAATATGCAGGAATGCGAACTGTTCTAGATTGATCGAGATAAGATCGACATAAGATGTATGTTACAATAGTTTACATGCTTATAAAGAATTCTGAGACGCTTGGGTGCCTTCCCGTTACGTTCAGTTACAAAGAAGAAGTTAGAACTGTTTCAACAATTCAACCGTTACAGTCAACTAGAAGACAGAGAGTAAGTCTGTCGGAGTTCGATAGTCGCTGGTCGCATGTCGATGTCACGAACTGTGAGGTTTTTGAACATGTCGAAGGTGCGGAACATGTCGTAGTATGTCGAAGTCGAGACTTGTTGGATTTGTGTCGAAATTGAAACCTGTTGAAGTCGTGTTGAGTCGAACTTGTCGAAGTTGTATCAGCATTGATGACTTGCCAACTATGATGCGGATCAGTCACAATTGTAGACACATGGTTTATTAATAGTGGTGCATCCAAACATATGAATGGATACAAGAGTGCCATCACTGATCTAAATGATAAAGAGTTCACATGCATGGTAGAGTTGTGGGACAACTCAACATATTCGATCCAAGGAGTTGGATCCACCTCATTCCAACTGAGCATCAAATATATTCTACATGTGGAGGGCATTCTATATGTTCCAGGCTTGAAGAAGAACCTCCTTTAAATTTCGGTTCTTAAAGTAAAAGGCTTCCAAGTTATCTTCATGGATAACAAAGCACTTTTATGGCCGAAGAACAAAATCCTATAATCTTTTGTTGTGATTGGAGTTTGAGAGGAAGGACTCTACAAGGTACCTGGGAAGTACATTCAAGCTATTATTTACCACACTATCAATCCATGCAATCTATGGCATCGAAGGCTTGGAAACCTACACTACAAAGCGCTTCCAAGACTTCAAAATATTGTAAAAGGTATGCCCGTATTTGATTTTGAGCATGATAGTGTATGTCGAGGTTGTGCACTTGGGAAGAATGTTAAGAAAAAAATTTCCAACAGTATTACTAGATATAAAGGGATTTTAGATTTTGATACATTCTATTGTATGTGGTCCCATGTCATCCCCCTCCCTGAGTGGATTCTTATATTATGTATTGTTCATGGATGATTTTTATAGGAAGTCATGGATTTATTTCATGAAGGCTAAAAGTGAAACTCTTAGAAAATTTAAAGAGTTTAAATCCCTAGTTGAAAATTAGAAATAAAAGCACATATGTGCATTAAGGTCTAATAATGGAGGTGAATTTGATTCACATGCATTTAATGAGATAAGTAGTGATGGAGGAATATGTAGACAGTTAACAGTACCATACAACTCTCAGCAAAATGGGGTTTCCGAAAGGAAGAATAAAACCATATGTGAGGTTTCAAAATCCATGATGCATGATCAAGATATGTCTACCTCATTATGGGCAGAAGCTACCTGTATAGTTGTGTACATCCAGAATAGAAGCATGCATGCCATTCTAGATAAGAAGACACAAGAAGAAGTGTTTATCAATGAGAACCCATACATCTCACACTTGAGGATCTTCAGGATCCCAGTATACATTCATGTACCGAAATAAAAGAGAACAAAGATGGAGCCTTGTGGAAATAAAGGCACCTTTGTGGGTTATAGTGATTCATCCAAAGCATACCAAATATATGTACTTGGTGAGAGACACATTGAAGTCAGCCAAGATGTTACCTTTGATGAGGAATCTACTTTCAAAAGATCAAAATAGATTCAATGTGATTCAAATATGGAGGATCCTGAGTTTGATTATCCCCCTTCAGAGTTTGAGAGGGAGAAACCAGAAGATTCCTCAAATTCACTAGCTCCTAAAGAACCAGTAGAACTGATTGAGCGGTCACTTGATGAACCTCTCACTAAAAGAAGATTTGTTTGGTACCGAGACATATTACAAAATGCAGAGAAACATGGATCACCAGTAGGCTCATCCAGAGAATGCAAGCAACCTAGCAGATATTTAGGGTATGTTGCACTAGTGAGTCACATCAATGATTCAAAACCATCCTCATATGAAGAAGCTACAAAGAAGCAAGTTTGGAAAGATGCAATGACAGAAGAGTACAACTCTATAATGAATTGATGTTTGGGAGGTCGTTCCCAAACTTGACGGGAAGTCCATTGTGACTTCCAGATGGCATTACAAGATAAATCATGATGTAGATGGTAGCATTGAGAAGGATAAAGGCAGATTCATTTTCATAGGTTTCTCTCAAAAATAAGGCATCGATTATGATGAGACCTTTTCCCCTGTGTCAAGGTACACCATAATCCGAGCAATGATTGCACTTGCATCTGTTCTAGGATGGAAACTTCACCAAATGGATGTGAATATAGCCTTCCTCAATGGTGAGGTTGAAGAAGAGGTTTATATTCAGCAGCCTAAAGGATTTGTGGTGCATGGGAAGGAGTCCCATGTTTGCAAGCTAAAGAAATCTCTATATGGGATTAAGCAAGCCCCTAAGTCTTGGTACTCTAGAATTGATAGCTACCTTCATAAACTGGGTTTCAGTAAGAGTGAAGGTGATCCAAATTTGTACTTCAAAGTAGTGAAGAACCAACTGTTGGTATTGGTTTTGTATGATGATGATTTGTTTCCCATTGGATATGACCATCTAATTGATTGGTGCAAGAGGGAGCTCACCTCATAGTTCGAGATGAAAGACTTAGGTATAATGCACTACTTTATTGGCCTTGAGATCTGGCAAAGAAAAGATGAAGTTTTTCTATCTCAAGGTAAGTACACTGTGGATATATTGCATAGGTTTGGCATGATAGGTTGCAAATTTATGACTACAATGATGGTTTCCAATTTGAGGAAAATTCATGATCCAGGATCTAGATCAGATCCATTAGATCCCACTTTATATAGACAACTTATAGGATCGTTAATGTACTTGATACATTCGAGGCCTGATATATGTTATGCCATGAGCATTCTGAGTCAATTTATGTCTAATCTAAGACACATACACTAGAAATATACTAAGCATGTGCTTAGGTACCTTTGAGGTACAATTTCATATGGACTCATATATGCCTCCGGTGGAGGAGTCATGTTACTTGTTTATATAGAATCAGAATGGGGAGGAAGCATTGTGGACCGTAAGAGTACATCCAACTACTATTATAGCCGAGGATCAACTATGATATCTTTGTCCAGCAAGAAGTAGGGCTCCGCAGCTCAGATCACTACTGAAGCAGAATACATAGTTTCTAATGTTTCCTGTTGAGAATCAGTGTGGCTATGAAAGCTACTTCCATGGTTGTTTGGTGAAAAGCTTGAGCCTATAACTATTAGGTGTGACAATCAGAGTTGCATCAAGATTTCTGAAAACCCAGTGCTTCATGACAAGTTGAAGTACATTGAGATGAATTATCACTTCATATGAGACATGGCCCAAAAAGGTACAGTGAAACTTCAATACACTGCTACTGATGAGAAAATTGCATATGTTTCAACAAAGCCTCTGTCAATGACAAAGTTCAGGTACTTCCAAGACAAGCTTGGTATGGAAGAGAATACCTCTCTCGCTGAGAGGGAGTGTTAAATATACAACGTCATGAGACATTCTCCAAACCAATAATGTGTATCCAAGATTGATCCTCCCATATAGAGATCAGCACTTTGATTTCCTTTCGTGTATAGTTTATTCCTCCCATTTAGAGGTAATTGACCAAAGTAACTATGGTGTAAATTCTTGTTGTACAAGGCTCCAGACTTGTGTGTCAAGTCATGATTCTCATGTGAACCTTTCATATAAAGGTATCCATGAGATGGACCTCACATATAGAGGTGAACCTTTTGTATAAAGGTATCCATGAGATGGACCTACCGTATAGAGGTGGACCTTCCATACAAAGGTCATGCTTTACTTGTTAAAAGCATTTAATGTTGTGTGATGTATTATTAACTATGATCACTAGTTTCTATTAAGTCTCCTTTAGATATTGATCACCTCTAAAGTGAATTACTTTAGCATATGATCGTTTGGGCCAGAATAATATAATATGATCACATCATCCAATAATTCTTCTTAGTATAATTTAATGTGATGGATAATTAAAGTTAGCACATATTGACCATGAAGTAAGAGATAAATAAATGAAATATAAAGCATAGAGATAATGAGAATTTGAAATTTCCCATGCAAACACTTCAGCTAATTAAAGAGAAGTCGAATTGTTAAAGCTTCAATTAAATATCAATGTATACCTTAATAAATGATTCAATTAAAGCATCAGTTAAAGATATACCTGAGTTAACTAAAGAAATCATAGTAGTCACTTCAAGTGAATCAATAAGCATGATTTCGGTTAAACTAAGTATTAAATAAGAAGGACTAGTTAACTAAAGTGTTTTCACTTTAGTTAAACTAAAAGAAGACACTTCAATAAATCAAGGAGAGTCAATTAAAGAGAGTTAACTAAGTGACAAAAAATAATATCTAGTTAAATATAAGTTAGCCACATAACTAATTGGGCAAGATTTCAATTAAGAGGTGAGTTCATCATAAGTGAGACCTCAGTGAGATAAAGCATTGCATGAGAAGTGGGGTGCACTTCTACATCCAAGATTGATACATCCAGTTTGAGTGCGAGTTCATCCTGAAGTTAGAAGATAAAAATAGAAGAGAAGAATGTATAAATATGTTATATGGTATTGATGAATTCAATGTGAAGTGAATTCTCTTCTCCTTTGAAGGAAAGGTGCTTCTCTTTGTATGTAGGATATTATAATTGAAGGCAAGGCGCTTCTCTGATCGATCTCTCTTCTCTATTGATTTTGTATCTTCACCAAGAGTGTTAGGTGATCTCGTATCTTCTGAAATCAAACTGTTATGTTTTAAAAGAAAGCATTCTCTACTATCCATTATATTATACTGAGATGAATTGTTAGGGTTTTTGTTCTCATAGTTTTGAGGATTTTCTCTAGGGTATATCTTATGTTATGGTTGTATGAATTTCATGTGACTGAATTGTCTCATTGTTTCAAGTTTCAGAATCTAAAAGAATTAAAGATCAAATCTCAACCAAATATTAACAGAGAATAGGCATACTAGCTAGGTGACAAGCAAGGAAGACTAGAATCCCCCCTAAGGGTTCCCAAACACTTAGAGTTCTTTCAAGTTCTCACCCAACCCAAAACAAGGATATTTTATGCAGTGGGAATCTACAGGTATGAAAAAATCATATCATAGTGGTTTAGAGTCCATACATACTGCAGTGGGCACTTTATATGGGTACGTCACGCCCGAGATATTCCTAAGACCACATGGTTTCAGTGCCCGAGATTTCTGTGGAAACCCAATTTCTCCTGGTGCTTAACTAGATGTATCTAGACTCTATTACATGCCTATATATAGTATTAAACTTCAAACTTAGCAACATACTTTTATTTTTCAATATTGGGCAATTTGGAAGAATGTTTGGTTTCTAGGACTGCTCGATTATCTGTTTTCCAAATGACTTCTAATCAAAGAAAACAGGAACGATTTTATGGTATGAGCATAGTTTCAGGTCCAATGTTTTCTTATATTTCCATTGGTACCTTCATATTGTGAAATAGATGAGCATAAGTTATTATGTGACAGCCAAAACGAAAACTAGTCAAATCTGCTAGTGCATTGAGCATAGGAGAGAAAAAGCATGAGAGAAAGGGATAGAATTACAAAAAATAAATCAGTATTTATTTTAATTATGTTGCAAGGGACCCAATTAAATTAGAGATATTATTATCATCCTTATGGGATCATGGAGCCCACCCAACATCTCCTTCCAACTCACACAACATAAAAAATAGCTCTAGATTTCCAAAGAAAAAATGTGGAGTCTGATTCTCCAAATACAATAGATAGATAACATAAGAGTACTAAAGATAATCTTCATATTGGGTGCTCTATGAGAAATTATAAATGCCTCCCTCCTCAATCATGGTGGACAGAGGGGCACATCTCACAATTGTGTGCAAGGAGAACATCACGCAAGCATAGAATTGCATAAGCAACTCTTCAAGATTTTTCATCAATAAAACAAGCCAACCTATGCTAGTGCGCCTTGCTACTCCTTTAAATCTTGTGACATCTCCAATACCATGGATCAATACCATGTGTGATAGAAAACCATGCTCCTTAATCACCTTTGACCAAGTTTTCCCACTTAGCCAATACCATGGAGCAACCAAAACCATCAACCATGCATGAGGTGGTTACTATTTGAACACATCTCTCCATAAGTGCTCCCTCAAGCTCCTTGACCACTTATTCCCTCCTTTTTTAGTCATCTTAGTTGGTCAAATGGTATTTTTCCACTTGCTAACCAACTTTCCTTGATTTGTGTAACCAAGTTTGTCCACTTTCTTATCCTTTCCAACTAACTCCCTGGGAACCCCATTTAGTCAATATTCTCTCATAATATTAAATAAAATAATAATAACTCATCATTTTATGAGAGAGTGGGTCATTGGGCATATTAATTGACTTTCCTTAGTGCTTTGACCCAAAATTACTTGGATTTCCAACTAATTCGAATTGGATGTGCTTAAACATTTATTTGGGGTAGATATTTATTTGTGTGGCCCATTTCCACTTACTTGACCCATTGATGAACCTGCAACAAGAATATCCATTTTAACACTACTTAGGATTTTCCTTCCTTCTACTTTTCTGTGAAAATCCTCACAGCAGATCTAAGAGCTGATGTATACCTCACAAGAAAGAATTTAGGAATAATATTAAGAGTGGTCAATGCAGTAAAATGAGCAACATAATAATAATATAGTAGAACTCGGATAGAAGCAAAATAACTTCACACACACTGATTAATTAATCACAATATGGACAAATAAGTAGTACAATGCATGAGGATTCGAATGCCAAGGTGGCAATTCGAATTAGCCTTCATGGAGTTATCAAAAGATCACTAGAGCGTCATCGAAGCACAACTAAAAATCTATCTCATCATCGGTGGAGTCATCAATGCACAAGTAACTGTCAACCGTCAGTCAAACTGAGTCTAACTGAGTGTGGTAGGTGTAACTGAGTGTAGCTGGTACATGGAAACACTAACTGAATGAAGGAGGCTCAGTGGAGGGTGCATGAGGAGCTAACTAAAGTCAAAATGAGTAGTCTAGTCACACTGGAGGTCCATCAGAGTGGTAAGGTCAGTTAAGAGTGAGTCAAGCCTAAAATCAAGGAGAGAACTCAGTTAATTGAAGACAACTAGACTGGTAGGTGAAGAAGGGCACCTTTGTCAAGTGGATGGTGAGATGTGGACGCATCACTGGCTAGGAGGGCTCAATCTGAGTGGAAATAAGCTCCTGAGTGCTCGAAGACTAGGGACTAGGTGATAGAGGTATCAACTTGATGACTGGGCAACATGCGGATGCATGCAATGCATGCTGCATGTAGGAATGCATGCAAGACTGAAAATTCAAAGGATGAAAATGCTAGTAGGACTAGTATGGAGTATAGGAATATCCTAACACCCCTCCTTAATCCATCCTGGGCCCTGGTAACTGAGACCAAAGGTCACCCGATACAATGAATAATAACAGTCAATAAACCGAGGAAATGGGGAAAACCTCATGGGAAAAATACCCCCCCTCAAAATAGACTATAAGGAACACACGAAAATAAATGCTCCAAACTTAAGCAAGTGTGATTCTTGGTCATATGTGTTATAGCTTAAAATGACACCTCTCCGTCTGTGACGACACTTGCATTCCTTGGTCACATGACGACACTTCTTGAGATCAAGTTCAGTCACACAACAGGACACTTGTGGATTGAGGGGTCATTTGGGACATTAAAAATGGTTTAAATTACCTCATTCTTGACCCATTTGATGATTACAACCCTTAGGAACATTTTTCCAGACCAAACCATCTCCTGAAAATGAGCAGAAAAGCCTGTTTTTGGCCATTTTTTCACATGTGGGCTGGTATGCAAGCATAATAGTAGGGCATATGCACTACCCTGCTTCATTAAAGTAGTGCCCACCTCCACATATGCGCTACTTTGTCTACTGTAGAGTTGTTGGCCCGGTTTTGCAACCAGGCTTAGTGCTATGGGCACCTACTAACTAGTAGTAGCAGTTTCAATAGAAATAAAAACAATAAGCTAAATAAACAATACTTTTCATGGATCTAAACAAGAATCTAAGCAAATAATGTAAACATTTCAAAATCAAGAACAAGAAACATAGTAAATAATTTTTTGTATTAAAAAGTGGGGGGCAAGCAAGTGCTTGCGATATTACCTTCAATGGTGAAGGTTGATGTTGAGCAACTCCCAAGATGAGTAGCTCCAAACTCCAATAGGTCTATTTCTCCAAGGTTGCTTCAATGGCTAAAAGTGCTCAGGGGAGATTTCAGCAGCATAAGGATGAGATAATGGAAGGATGTGAAATGAGGAGCCCCTACCACCTTTTTATAGGTTTTGGTGGTGGGAAATACCATTTGTGGTTTTGTGGAAACCAAATGGTATTGACCAACATGGTTTAGGTACTTTTCCCTCCTTTTTCCTTTTTTGAATAAAAATAATATTTTAATTCCCTTTTTAATATTTTTGGGAATTTGGACCCTTTTTGAGGGTTTTTTATGATTTTCTTGGAAAAATAATCTTTTTTAATGGAAAAAGGGGTGTACTGAGGTCTTTTGGTGACCTTTTGTTGGTTTCAGAGGCTCAGATGGTGGAAAAGTGGACAAATGGGTCATGTGAGTAAGGGAATGAGCTAGTGAGCACTTTTTAGGTGTTAACAGATTGCCCCCTGATGTGTGAGGGCAGGAGCTCATCGTATGGCCGATAGACATCATAGTTCTTTTGTCCTTTTTTCTGGGGTTTAGGGGAGAGAAGAGACCGGTTGGAGACTGGAGCCACGGCCCTTGGAAGCTGCAAAAACAAAAAATATTACATGGCCTCAATATGAATGAGGTATAATCTCTGATAAAGGACGAGGCGGGCATTCCCATGCTCGTATCAAGACATATACAAAACAATTAGTCCCAAGAAGGGGGATCTAATACGTGAAGAAATACACTGGTACATCATAATGGTCCAGAGGGGACATTATTGTGGGATATACTCATGATCATGACTGATCTCAATAACTGATACACTGGAATAACTGTTGAACTGCTGAAACTGAAGTCGTCCCACATCTGTATGGACTCAATGACTGTGAGCCATCTTTGGGAAGTATTTGTATATGTTATACTCGAGGGAGTATAAAGCTTGGGTACATCTGAATACTGTCGCCATACGCAACCCGGATATCTATAGAAAAAATGTAACTGGTTGTATCCATAGTTTGACTCTCAAATGTGGAGGAGTCAGGTGGTATCCGGGGTCTTCGACTAATAACTGAACGGACCGATACCCTGTGCGAGTCTCAACTATGCGATCAAGGTGTTGGAGTCGAGCATGTGAGAAACAAGCATTCGGAGAGGCACTGAGGATTCCTCTCGAAATGATTCGTAGGCACTCATCATAAATGGTAATGAGTCCAAGACACAGGGACCTCTAGGTCTATCCTCTGGAATAAATGGGTTGTCGTCGACAGAGGGAGACCAGCAACTAACAAGGCAATGATGTTTCCTTGATAGGAGCACGAGGTGTAGAACTGAAGTGATGTAGTACTGCTGGTAGGACTGACATACTTGTGGGGATGGGAAATAACTGGGTCAAAAAATGGGTTGACTCAAACTTCCTTTGTTCAGAGCATGATGACATGGTTGACCTGGCAGCGTAGGGAACTGACTTGTAGGTGTGGGGATCATCTTTTGGGGACTGAAGGGTATGTACTGACTCTGGGGGGGTGAAGCTGATGGTAGCTGTCGAGGGAGTTTCAGGGTGACATACTGTAGAATACTCTGAACAAAGGCGACCAAAATGGGGAAGCTGCTATGTGAGTAGGCATGATGTGTTGTAGCGCCAAGAGGCACCATTGATTCCTTCTTCGTAGTTGTAATGAGCTCCAAGAAGGGATAAAAGTGTGCTCTGAAATGGTACAGTCCTGTGGGTTTTGTGAGCCCAGGACGACGCATGCTCATGGTTGCTTTCATGTTTAGAGAGTCTGAAAGTGGTAGGTGGACTCTATTGGTGTTTCTTTTTCGTAAGTTTAGTCTCCAAGGCCCGAAAAAGCATAAAATGATGCGGATGGAGAACTCTTCTAGCCGATGTGACTAGAGTATACCTTTTTCGTAATTAGTCTACAAGGTCCGGAAAAGGGATAAACTTATACCAGGTAGACGCCCTTTCAGATACGTTTAGCGAGCATGAAAGGAAGCAAGATTGCTCGGCGATCTTTTCATTGTTTTAGGAGTCAGAAAAGAGCTTAACAGAAACTCCCTAAGTGCCTTTTTCGTAAAAGGGATTGCTCGGTTCGAAAAAGGGATAAAATTATACCGAACAAAAAGGGATTGATGAGAGCGAGAAAAGGTCTCAAGCATCATCATGAGTGCGGGATACTGGATCCGGTGACATAAAGATTGTCACAAAGGGGGCTGCGGCCGTTGTGGCATGCAAACCGAGGCAATGAGAGGGAATTTTGAAAAAATGGCCGAAAAAGTATGGGCATGAGAGCGAGAAATGATCTCAAGCATCATCACAAGCGCGGGAAACTGAATCCGGCGATATAAAGAAGGTCAACCACGGAGAACGGTGGATGTGGCACATAAACCGAGGCGACGAGGGGGGCGTGGAAAAGATGCCCGAAAAATATAAAGGTGAGAGCGAGAAATGATCTCTAGCATCATCACGAGCGCGGAAAACTGAATCCGGCGATATAAGGCAAGTCGAAAACGGAGAACGGCCGATGTGGCACGCAAACCGAGGTGACGAGGGGGCGTGGAAAAGATGCCCGGAAAATCTAAAGGTGAGAGCGAGAAATGATCTCAAGCATCATCACGGGCACGGAAATATGAATCCGGCAGTGCAAATGGTGCGAAAAACGGAGGTCATAAGGACTACGGAATGGTTAAAGGAAAGAACTAGGTTAAAAAATGGCTACAAATAAAGGTGATCCCACCAAGCGAAGGATGCAGTGGTGGGGAGAAATGATGACCCGTGGGGGAAAAATACTAGGTGTATCAAATCAACTGAAATATACAAGTGACACATGACCTCAAAAATGGTTGAGATCACGAATATGAAAAAGTGAGCAGGGTTAATGACTTGCCCCCATGCTATGTGCATGGGGTTTGTGATTGTGGATCACATATGTGTTGGTTTGAACGATGGGCTCATTGAGGTGTTGAGATAGAGATGATGGGGAAGGTTCAAAATGATTGATCATGCCCCCTATCCCGGGGTCGAGGTAATCTATTATGCCCCCTAACTCAGAGGTGTCAATGTGGTGCAGATGTTGTCTCATAGAGAGATCGATAGGGCATTGAGCAACTGCTGGCGGGGTGTTATACCATGAGGCTGTGGGTCGTGGTGGCATACTGAAGTGATGATATGATGATGGGGGATTCCCTTTGTGGGGTGGATGCCCCCAGTATCTCCGACGAGGATCACGGTGATGATGAGTAGGCCATGTTTTGGGCATGCCCCCATGTTGTGGACATGTGGTTTCCTGGTCGATTTGAAAGGGTTGAACCTGTGTGTCAAAGGGATCAATGGAAGGGGCCGACCGGACAGAGGGGTATCCAGTGGAGATCGTATAAATGGTGGGGTCAAGGCCAGGCATTTCGGTATCTGACCAAGTAAAGACATCAGTGAATTCTTGGAACAGTTGTTGGTATTCTCTGATCTCATTCTGGGAGGTTCCTAATGTGATGGTATGAAGGGCACCAAGTGGGTCAGAGATGTCAATGTGGATGACGGGAGAAATATCGGCCATGGGATCCGTTAACCAGTCGATTTTAGTAGGAAGGAAATCCTTGGACTCAACCGCGGATTGGGTAGCGGTGGTGGATGAAGTCTCTTCCAGGAGGAAGTATGGACGATGGTGCATGTCTTCCCCAGGATAATCAAAGGTAGTAGGAGTCTCGAGAACCTGTTCATCATTGCGGGAGCTTTGAGTGGTCAAATCGAGTGATGAGGTAGTGGTAGTCGAAGAGATCATGTAGATGGTGTTAATCTCTCCGGATGAGGATGATGCAGGAGGGTAGATCTCCTCGATAGTAGGGGGTGCCGTCTCTAGGTCCAAATTGTTCATCTCGTAGAGAGCTGCTCTATAGTCTGGGATGTCAGGACAGTTGTGGGAGTAGTGGCCGTAAATACCGCATATCGCACATGGGTGGTTGGTACGCAGTGATTTATCACGAGGCATAGGGTTTGGATCTAGTTTGACCACCGGGATGTTGGGGTCGTCGTCCAACATTTGCATGTGTTCCTGCAATGCAGGTAACTGTGGACACTGATGGGTTGGATGGCCTAACTCATCACACAGCGAGCATTTTGGAGGAGCACGAAATATGGGGGGAGGTTTAACTGCCTTGGGTGGGGGTACCGCAGTGTATGGTTGTGGACCTCTGCCCCCAGTGGGCCTGACGAATGGAGGGGGATTCGTCGACGACGAAGGAGTCGTGATACCGGGAGGTGGTTGGGTAGAAGTGACAATGGGTTGCACCGGTTGCAGGATGACATTTGGTGTCGGTGGGGAAACGGGAGGCGAAATATACCACACGGGTAATCCCAATGTTAACCCGGGGAGACTGAGGGTAGCCATAACCGGAGCGCTTACTATGCCCGAGGGAGGGAATAGAAAGGGGATTGTGTGGATGGGTGTAACTCCAATGTGACTAGGTACCAATGGTGGTTTGGGCAACAAGGAGGGTTGGTTACCGGGTTGTTGTGACAGAGTGCAGAGGTTAGCGACCTGGGTCTCCGGTGACGGTGGTGGAATGGCCTGGAATGTAGAGGTTATCGACGCCTCGGAGTAAAGTCTGGGTCCTACTGAGGAAATGAATGAGGTAGTTGCACCACAAACAGGTTGTTCAACCATGGTGAGACCATTTTCAGGTGTGGTAGGGGCCTTGGGATCGTAATAGGTGAGTTGGTCGACCTTGACCACGCATCCCTCATGGGGGAACATCATGGTACGAAAAACGGATGAGGCAACCACTTTCATGGCGTACATGTAGTTGCGACCAAGTAAAAGGTTATAGTCTAGTGGGGCATTGATGACCTCAATGTCAATGAGCACGGTTTTACCCGCCAGCTGGACAGGGACATTGGCTAACAGACCTAGGGGTTGAGCCGAACGGCCGTCATAAGCTCGTAATGCAGTGGTGGACTGCTGGAGAGTAGGGGATCCCAAATTCTGCCAAACAAATGTGGACATGACGCATGTGGAGGCCCCTTCATCGATAATGCACCGATGGATGACAAGATTCCGAACAGAAACGGAAACTTGGAATGCTAAAGAGGAAGGCAGGCGGGGTTCAGACTGGTCTGAATCGAATGCGATCAACTGTGAATCATTGGGGTCAATGGCGCCAATGGCAGAGAGCAAAGTTTTGCGCTGCGAAGGACAGTTTTGCAAAACTTCTAAAGCAGACATGGATGCAGGAGACTGGGCTAAGTCGTCTAGGATGTTGTAATTCGACGCAGCGCGAGCATTGGGCTTACTGTTGATGCGACAAAGTGGGAAGCGAGGTGATTTGGAAGCGCCATCAAGTGAAGCCGGAGGTATACATAACGTTTGATCTGTGGGATTAACGTTAGTGTTCTTATCGGCGGGAGGGGCTTCAAAGGTGGAGCCATATTGGTTCCAACGAGTTTGGAGGTTAGCATCGGCAGTCGACATCATCAACAAATGGTGAGTACCTGAATCGAACATGGGTTGATCAGGGGCTGCATAAGTGATCTGCTGTGGTGGCACGTTTCCATGAGGGGGGGCTAACGGCTGAGTGTTCACTACACCCTGGTTTGGAAAGGGGTTTTGCAGCACCAAAGGTTGATGTTGAGGTGGTGGAGGGTTGGGTGGTGGCTGAGGAACCGCTTGCCCTTGACGATGGGCATCGTTGGTCCAGAGTTGCCGAGCTCGCTCCAAATGTGGGCAAGAATGCGTGTAATGACCATAGACCCCGCAAATAGAACAAGGGTGGTTTGTTCTGAGGTTATTATTTCTAGGCTGCTTAGGATTCCGATCCGGATTGCGGTTGGGAGGAGCAGCATTGTTATTTTGCGGAGGATTGGGAGGTGGAGGACCTTGCTGATGTTGTTGGTTATTACCATGGTTATGACCTCTACCACGGTTCTGTTGCGCACCTTGGTTGCACTGGTTGTTTTGGTATTGGGGCTGATGTTGTTGTGCGTACACGTGCCCTTGAGCATTGGGGGGATTTTGGGGAGCCGCAGGTGCGAGAGCAGGTTGCGGTAGATAGTATGCAGGTGGAGGTGGAGGTGGTCCAGTTTCCTGTTGGGGTTGTTGGTACCCCTGAGCTGGTGGAGGTGTGAGGTTAGCTGGTGCAACCGGTTGTGGGTAATGCATGGGCTGTTGTGGGAACTGCATGGGGGTCTGTACCGTAGGTTGAGCATAGTATGTAGGAGGTACATATGCTGATGGCGCTTGGCCATAACAATGTTGTGGACAAGAGGGTCCATGAACGTGATGGGTCTGGTTTGTTGGAGCATAGGAATTCGTCGCTCCGGAACTAGATGTAGCCCTAGAAAGGTCTGGGGCGGGCATGGTGCTCACCATACTGAAAGGTTTTGCTTGCGGTGTAATTTGGCCAATAATGCCATCAGCGGCATGTGATGCCCCCGGTGTGTCACCGCGTGCAGAGTCACCTCGTGGGGCGTCAGGTATGATGGTGTATAGGTAACCTGATTGGGCATAGATAAGATCAAACTGTTGGGCCTTAAGGATGGCCTCCTCCTCAGACTGGGGTCTTTCAGATGCTACATCCTTCGCAATGAGGGGAAGGAGGGATTTAAGGAACCAGTCTAAAAAGATTCGATCGTCTAATTTGATCTTGCATAGGCTTCGGCGCCGACGCCAATCATGAATATGGTCAGTGATGTGCGTGGCTGTGTTCTGTCTGCAAGACAGTAGGATCTCGACGCCCGCATCGTAGCGGACAGGTAGCTGGAAGAATTGTAGAAAGGTCGAGGCAAGGGAGGTAAATGTGGAATGCGTCCCATGGGGTTGCTCGATATACCATTTGGTTGCGGAGCCAGTGAAGGTACGTTGTAAAAGCCGTAGGCGGATTGAGTCATCCACTATGGAGTTTGAGGAACACCATAAGTGGAAGGACATGATGTGATTTTGGGGGTCTTCTCCAGCCTTACCCTCGAACTTCGGGATGTCAGAGGGAAGTTTAGTGGGCATATGGGGCCAAGCAGGATCATGTCTGATGGGGTCATTGGTGAGCCTAGCTAAATCTGGCAGGTTGAGACTTGCCATGTATGGTAGACTAGCAGATGTGGTGACCGGAACCGGGACTTGCCTAGCCATTGTGGTATGGTGTAGGGGTCCAGTAGCTCCTATAGGTATGCTAGGTATGGAGGGTATGTGCCCTCCAAAAGGTGTGGCCTGATATGGGTTAGCACTCCCAAGTGCAACTTGGGTCACACTTGGGTTAGGAATCGCACTAGGGATTCCTGGTATGGCACTACCGAGTGCAACATGGGTTACACTTGGGTTAGGAATTGCACTAGGGATTCCTGGGATAGCACTCCCAAGTGCAACAGGAGTTACACTTGGGTTTGGAATCGCACTAGGGATTCCTGGGATAGGGTTTGTGGAAACCGAAGGGGATATGACCCCCATGTTGGGCATGCCCATGACAGGTGGTGGTCCTGTGCTAGGCATTCCTGAATGCGGAGTGTTACCCATATTGGGCATACCCAAGGGGGTGGCTGTTGCCGTTGATGGTACTCCCGCAGAAAGGTCTGCGGATGTCTGACCTATGGTTAATGTATATAGTGGATCAACTGGTGTTCCAGACATAATTATGGTTGGTGGTAACTCTGCGGGGTTTTCGGATTCTACCTCCAAATCAAAGGTGAAGTGGGGTATGTCAGAATCGGATGACCGTCTAAATGATCGACGATGTGTCGAATCAAGGGATAATGCTCTGCGTCCGTGACGTGGAGAGCCAAGTGGACTAAACTCTGGGAGTTCGCCCCGTAGACGACGAGAACGTCTAGAATTCTCAATGGTGAGAATATGTTTTTTATTATTATTATTATTATTTTTTTTTATTTTTTTTTAAATGTTTTAAGTATCAAGTGGTGATATATATGTAAAAGACTCGAAACCCTAATGCAACCAAGGGTGCAAGAAGGGGAGTGAAAAAATAAGGCTCACAGGCCAAAAAATCAATCCTCAAAAAATGCACTTATCCTAGCAGCTGTGCTACAATAAGTGGAGGAATACAACAATCGGTCAGAATACCAACATGCAAGCGGCTCCTAGAAAAAATAGGTGTAACTAGACTCAAAAGGTGGTAAAGATCATGCAAACACCTAATCTAAAAGTATTGTGACTCAAACAGACGATATCCTCTGCAAGGTGATGAAATCCAAGTCAGACAATATGAATGTAGAGACAACGGCTAGATATCCCCCTACCGGGAGGGACACCGGGTAATCAATCCTAAAAGACAGGCTACTAGGATACTCCGTTCATGACGCGTCGAGAAAAGGTAAATCTGCCGTTTGGTCCTTTGATCGCAATATCCCAATACAGGGATATCCCGAGAACTGCGAATGGTAGCCCTTCGGTTACTGAATGGGTTTCGGTATCCCACTCAGGCTTCCGGAACCATCCTCGCGACTTCAACCCTCCTAGGGGAGAGGCCTTCCCACAAACCGGTTGTGACCGCGCCAAAAAGTACTAAGAGATTTTAGCTCCCTAATTGGACAACTTCTATGTCTCAGATGTATGAACTGAGGGGTGTTATTGGAACACCTATCCCCCCAATACTACCTAGCTACAAGAATTCTTTTCGTGTTCCCCAAGTGGGGTTAAGAGTGTGTTCAAATTAGGGTACGTTTTAAGTCTTAGTTCAATTAAGTGATCGTGTGAGTGCACGTGAGGTGTTGTAAACTGAACTTGAAAAAAAAAAAAATGCTTTAAGGGAAATTTTCAAAAAATAAAGGACTTTTCGAAAATACAAAGCAAATATTTAAGACTTTTTTTCACTAAAAGGAATTAATATGCTTTTCAAAAAATAACTCAAAAAATAAAGGATTTCTTGGATTTATGAAAGCAAATAATAAACTCCTTCTTAAAAGAAATAAATGGATTTCTTCGTTTCAAGAAAAAAAATTTGCTAAGGGCAAGATTCTAAAGAAGTAAACAAGAGAAAATTTGAATCTAGATAAAGAATGCAAAATGAGTCTTTCTTTCACTTTCTTGAAAATTTTTCAAAAGATTTCTAGGTATGCACTTTTAAATAGTAAAAAAAAATTTCCAAATCTATAAAATATGCAGATTTTAATACTGTAAAAAAAATGTGCTATGGGCAGAAAGTACAGTAAAAAATATTTTTCAAAATCGGGATGGCCGAATGAAAAAATTCAGCCGCGCGGGTTTTGGACGAACAGCCGCGATGGGCCGCGCGGGTTTTGGCCGAACAGTCGCGATGGACCGCGCGGGTTTTGGACGCACAGTCGCGATGGACCGCGCGGGTTTTGGGCGCACAGTCGCGATGGACCGCGCAGGTTTTGGGCGCACAGTCGCGATGGACAGCGCGGAAAAAGGCCGCGAAGCCGCGGTGTGCAGCGCGGAAAAACACAGAAAAGTCGCGATGGACCGTGCGACTGTCTGGAAAAAGGCTGCGATGGACCGCGCGGAAAAATGCAGAAAAGTCGCGATGGACCGCGCGACTGTCTGGCAAAAAGCCACGAGGCGGAAGCCGTGCACGGAAACCGAGAAACGAACCCGAAAATTGAAAATTTAGGGCTGTTTTTGGGGCCAAATCTCAGAACAGCAATGGATCTGCTGTCTAAGATGGCAGATCTATGGATCTAAAGGTTAAAAACTCATAAAAACTAATATTTAATGGCAAAGCTAGAGATCTAAAGTTCAAACCCCAGTGGAGTCGCCAAAAACTGTTGGCCCGGTTTTGCAACCAGGCTTAGTGCTATGGGCACCTACTAACTAGTAGTAGCAGTTTCAATAGAAATAAAAACAATAAGCTAAATAAACAATACTTTTCATGGATCTAAACAAGAATCTAAGCAAATAATGTAAACATTTCAAAATCAAGAACAAGAAACATAGTAAATAATTTTTTGTATTAAAAAGTGGGGGGCAAGCAAGTGCTTGCGATATTACCTTCAATGGTGAAGGTTGATGTTGAGCAACTCCCAAGATGAGTAGCTCCAAACTCCAATAGGTCTCTTTCTCCAAGGTTGCTTCAATGGCTAAAAGTGCTCAAGGGAGAT
Source organism: Larix kaempferi (assembly GCA_027924585.1). Classification (NCBI taxonomy): domain Eukaryota; kingdom Viridiplantae; phylum Streptophyta; class Pinopsida; order Pinales; family Pinaceae; genus Larix; species Larix kaempferi. Next base: position 34,751,707 of record BSBM01000372.1, read on the forward strand.
TTCAGCAGCATAAGGATGAGATAATGGAAGGATGTGAAATGAGGAGCCCCTACCACCTTTTTATAGGTTTTGGTGGTGGGAAATACCATTTGTGGTTTTGTGGAAACCAAATGGTATTTGTTCGGATATCCATCATCTATTTCGGGATACATATCTATTTCAGGATCATCTATTTCGGGATACATATCTACTTCAGGATCTTGCATGATCTATTTCAGGATATGCAGTCCAGTCACCAGTTTGATGCCTCCAGCACCTTATCCACCTTCTTCTAGCACCCGGGAGCCACTTTCCACAGAGTTTTAGCCCTCCTAAGCTGAAAGGCGCCCTCTTCTCACCTACTGACTGAGAAGGGCGCACTTGCTCACCTACCACTGCAGATTCACTCCAGTTACATTCAGTTAGCTCCGATTCTGATTGATTTCACTCCGATTTCACTCCTGACTGACTGTTTCACCTCCGATTGACCTCCAGTTCGATTAGGTGACTTGCTCTGACTCCAGTTAGCCTCCCATGCACCCCCACTGAGCCTCCAGATCCTATATCAGTGCTACACACTTCAGTTACATTTATTATGATCAGTTAGACTCAGCTTGACACCTGGATGACTGGTTGTTGTGATTGATGAGCAACACCGATGATTGATGAGGACTCCTAGATTGAGTCAAGCTACTCCATTCAGTGATTCGAATGACCTCCTTAGGCAATTCGAATTGCTCTGTTCATGGTAACAGTTTGTATTGTAATTCATTCACCCTTTCTGGGATAGAGAGCACTGCTGCATGTTTTGCACAGTTTTGCACCATATCTTCTTATTCATCTGTTGTGACTGATTTATTTGTTCATTAGATCTGCTGTGACTAACTTTACATGGTATCAGAGCCATTGCAGGGACAAGATCTCTTTTCTACAGGTGTTTATACAAGAAGATTTGACTGAATTGCTAAAAATTGCAAAAAGTTTGGCATGAGATATCTCAAGGGCATTCGCTCCTGTGCATGCAAAGCTTGAAAAATATTCCAATACCACTCCAGAAGCTTGAGTTACCACATAATTCCTGGATCTGATACATTGGACCTATTCAACATTGCTTGAAATCCAATCCCAGGTGTGATGCAACTCTCAAAGGGTGGATTGTTCGACCTTATTGTGATTGTTCTTATGTGATTTGCAGGTTAATTATCTCCTCCAAGTGCACTCGCTACATTCTGCATGCAAGCTTCCCTACAGCATCTCCATTCGCTATAGTCTGCATGCAAGCTTCTTCTTCATCATTTGACTCGCTCCTAGTAATGGAATACTCTTCTTCAAAGCCTATCCTCACCCCATTCAATTATTTTGATTGGAAAGATGATATGGAGATCATATTACGTTCAAAAGGATACTACCGAGTCACTCTTGGTCTTGAATTGGAGCCAAACAATGTGGCAGAAAGAACCAAACACTACAATAAGCTTGATGAAGCTTACGGTCTTCTTTGTCTCTCCATATCCAAGGATCTTCACTTCCATCTCAGCGGATTGAAGACTCCAAAAGCCATATGGGAGCAACTTGAGACACTATTCGGCAAGCAGGATGAGCTTAGGGCTTTTCAATTAGAGAATGAATTGATTGGCCTTAATCCTGAGAATTTCGAGAGCATCAATGAATTCTTCACAAAATTCAAGAACTTGAACTTGCAATTGAAGAACAGTGGTGTTATCAAAGAGGATAAACAGTTGATCCTCTCCATTCTAAGCAAGCTTGGGAAAGATTATTCGGTATTTGTCTCCACTTTCAATTCCGGTCGGCTAACTACCCCGAATTGGAAGATGCCTACCTTGAATGCCTTCATTGAGTCCGTTACGAAAGAGCATGACAAGTTGATTCAAATGGGGTCCATAAGCTCCAAAGATTCAGCCCTATTTGTTCAAGGACCCAAGATCTCGAATGGTAAAGGAAAGCTAAAGAAGGAGAAGCCCAAATTCGAGCCTCACAAGCAAAAAGACAAAGGCAAGCAAACGGATGCACCATCCAGTTCGAAATCCAAGCAAAAGGGCAAAGAAGGTAACCAAAAATCTAAATGTACTTATTGTAACCGTGGCTTTCATCCCGAAAGTTCATGTATGAAGAAGACTATAGATCAAATGGCCCTCCTCTTGGAAAAGAACAACATAACCCTTCCTGACGGTGCAAGGAAGAAGGATCGGAATGACGATCATGAAAGAGGACAAGCACTCATGGCAACGGTTTCGAAGCCCACTCTCTTGATAGATTCGGGTGCATCAAATCATATGGCTGCAAATATTGATTCTTTTTCCTCATTCGATCCAAACAGCTCCATCCCCATCCATTTGGGAGATGACTCAAAAATTTCTTCAAAGGGCAAAGGTACGATTCATGTAGATCATGGATGCTTTCAGAATGTTCTCTATGTGCCTTCCTTAGCTTCGAATCTCCTTTCTGTGTATCAAATGACACATACTGGTGATCCAAAGAAAGTCACATTCAGCCCTAATACAGTTGAAATTTCTGATATCAAAAGTGGAAGACTAGTTGCGGTTGGAAAGGCAAACCACACTGCAAAATGTTATGAGTTTTCACACTTTATTCCGCTTGCAAAGCCCACTGCTCTTCGCACACATGGTAATGAGGTTAGTAGGCTTTGGCATGAAAGATTTGGACATCTAAATTATAAGTATTTGCTGCTGCTATCAAATAAATCCATGGTTGATGGGCTTCCACAACTCCGTTCCTCGAAGGGAATATGCTCCGGTTGCATTATTGGGAAGCACCCCGAGCACAGATTCGACCGCAGCAAGGCTAGCAGAGCCTCTACTATTTTGGGATTGATCCATTCTGATATCAGCGGTCCGCTGCCCCATATGTCATTAAATGGTTCAAGGTATGTTTTGACATTTATTGATGATTATTCTCGCTTTACATGGGTATTCTTTCTAAAAAACAAGTCAGAAGTGCTTGGAAAATTCAAGGATTTTAAGGCTTCTGTTGAGACCACCACTGAGAGCAAGATCAAAGCTCTTAGATCTGATAATGGTGGGGAATATATCAAGTCCGAGTTGCTGCAACTTTGTGCCCAAAACGGAATCAAGATCCAACATACAGTTCCCTACACACCCCAGCAGAACGGTGTAGCGGAAAGGAAAAACCGGTCACTGAAAGAGATGGCTACATGCATGATTGAATCTAAAGGTTTGGCTGCAAATCTTTGGGCTGAAGCAATCAATGTTGCTGCATATATACAGAACCGAGTTCCACATTCATCCGTGAAAGGTATGACTCCTTTCGAAGCATTCTTTGGTCACAAACCGGATGTGTCAAATTTGAGAGTTTTTGGCTCTACTGCATGGGCTAGAATTCCTTCTGAGAAGAGACGAGCTTTGGATCCACAAAGTATCGAGTGCATATTGTTAGGATATGGGGAAGAATCAAAAGCATATAAACTCATGGATATCAGATCTAAAAAGATATTCATAGAGCGCAGTGTGCAGTTTGAAGAACCGCTTCAAGAATTGCAACTAGTTGAGGAGAAAACTGCCGATTCACCGCCTTCACCAGAAGAAGATTCGAGCAGCGATAATGAAGGTATGAGTTCTGATATTTCTGATATTGTAGCAGCATATGATGATCATGACATATCAGGTTCGGAATCCGACCATTCAGATCCCCCTCAGTTGCCAAAGTGGGCCCAAAATACTCTACAATCTGCTGGTTCTAGTCTTGGAAATCCTGCTGATCCGAGACGAACAAGAGGAGACTTTCAAAGGGCAGGTATGGCTCTTTCTATTGCTGATCCATTTCTTCCTGAGATTTGTTATTTGATGGCTGGTTCAGATCCCCAATCATATTATTCAGCCCATCGAGATCCGAGATGGAAAGATGCCATGGATGAAGAGTACAGTTCTCTTCAAAAGAACAATACATGGGAGCTAGTTTCTCTTCCACCTGGAAGAAAATTAGTGAAGTGTAAATGGGTCTACCGTACTAAAGTTGCTGCTGATGGCACTATCAGCAAATATAAAGCAAGGTTGGTGGCAAAAGGTTTTTCCCAAGTCCAAGGAGTGGACTACACAGAGACCTTTGCACCGGTTGCAAAGATGGATTCCATCCGCCTTGTTTTAGCTATTGCCGCATCCAAGCACTGGGAGGTGCATCACATGGATGTGAAGAGTGCATTTTTACATGGAGACCTTGCTGAAGAGGTCTATATGCAGCAGCCAGAGGGTTATACATCAGATCCATCATTGGTTTGTAGATTGAAGAAGTCTTTGTACGGGTTAAAACAGGCCCCAAGAGCTTGGTACGCAAAGATGGACTCCTTCCTTCTTTCTCAGAATTTCCAAAGATGCAAATCTGATCCGAATGTCTATCTTCAGCGAGTTAAAGGTAATTTGTTGGTTATTGTACTTTATGTTGATGATCTGCTTATTACTGGTAGCACACTTACTTCAATAAACAAGCTAAAAACTGCCTTAAATCTAGCTTTTGACATGAGCGATTTGGGCTTGCTGAGTCACTTTTTGGGCTTGGAGATAGCTCAAAATTTCGATGGGATCACTATATCTCAGCAAAAATATGCTTCCGACCTGTTATTGAAGTTTAATATGGCTGAATGTAAGGCAGCCCCGTTCCCATTCCTCTCAGGAATCAGTCTTGAGGAGGGAGATTCCACACCGCTTGCAGATTGCAGTATGTATCGACAGTTGATTGGTTCACTACTTTATTTGACACATTCACGGCCTGATATCTCATATGCCGTGAGTGCCGTGTCAAGATATATGCAGCAGCCACATGAGCTTCATTGGCGAGCAGCCAAGCGGATCTTGCAGTATGTGCAAGGTACGAGACAGTTTGGCATACATTATGCTGCAGATTCTGAGCTAGATTTCATTGGTTTTACTGATTCAGATTGGGCAGGTGATAGCATTGATCGGAAGTCCACTTCCGGTTATGTTTTCATGATTGGTCATGGTGCTATTTGCTGGTCCAGCAAAAAGCAAGCAGCCATTGCACTTTCTTCAGCAGAGGCAGAGTATCGAGGGGCAGTCAATGCCTGCATTCAGGCAGTTTGGTTGCAGGGTATTCTTTCCGAGTTTGGTTTTGGTGGCACTACTTCGACTGTCCTATTTTGTGACAATCAAAGTGCTATCAAGATCTCCACAGATCCAGTTCAGCGGCAGAGGACCAAGCACATTGAGATTCATATGCATTACATTCGACAGTTGGTGCATGACCGCACCATCATTCTGCAATATTGCCCTACTGATGAGCAAATTGCAGACATCTTCACCAAGAGCTTCACTGAGAAGAAGTTCTCTTACCTCCGTTCACTGTTGGGGGTGAGTTCCATCATGGTGGAGACAGATTGATTCATTATTATGCTTTAGACTTGAGGGGGGGCTTTCTTCCCACTGGGTTTTCCCTCTTTCCTCACTTAGTTTATTTTTCAGCATTTTTTGGATTATTGTATTGGGGTGACCTTTGGTCTTAGTTACCAGGGCCCCACATTATTTTAGTTGGCACATCATAGTCTAGCTTGAGGGGGGGTGTTCGGATATCCATCATCTATTTCGGGATACATATCTATTTCAGGATCATCTATTTCGGGATACATATCTACTTCAGGATCTTGCATGATCTATTTCAGGATATGCAGTCCAGTCACCAGTTTGATGCCTCCAGCACCTTATCCACCTTCTTCTAGCACCCGGGAGCCACTTTCCACAGAGTTTTAGCCCTCCTAAGCTGAAAGGCGCCCTCTTCTCACCTACTGATTGAGAAGGGCGCACTTGCTCACCTACCACTGCAGATTCACTCCAGTTACATTCAGTTAGCTCCGATTCTGATTGATTTCACTCCGATTTCACTCCTGACTGACTGTTTCACCTCCGATTGACCTCCAGTTCGATTAGGTGACTTGCTCTGACTCCAGTTAGCCTCCCATGCGCCCCCACTGAGCCTCCAGATCCTATATCAGTGCTACACACTTCAGTTACATTTATTATGATCAGTTAGACTCAGCTTGACACCTGGATGACTGGTTGTTGTGATTGATGAGCAACACCGATGATTGATGAGGACTCCTAGATTGAGTCAAGCTACTCCATTCAGTGATTCGAATGACCTCCTTAGGCAATTCGAATTGCTCTGTTCATGGTAACAGTTTGTATTGTAATTCATTCACCCTTTCTGGGATAGAGAGCACTGCTGCATGTTTTGCACAGTTTTGCACCATATCTTCTTATTCATCTGTTGTGACTGATTTATTTGTTCATTAGATCTGCTGTGACTAACTTTACAGTATTGACCAACATGGTTTAGGTACTTTTCCCTCCTTTTTCCTTTTTTGAATAAAAATAATATTTTAATTCCCTTTTTAATATTTTTGGGAATTTGGACCCTTTTTGAGGGTTTTTTATGATTTTCTTGGAAAAATAATCTTTTTTAATGGAAAAAGGGGTGTACTGAGGTCTTTTGGTGACCTTTTGTTGGTTTCAGAGGCTCAGATGGTGGAAAAGTGGACAAATGGGTCATGTGAGTAAGGGAATGAGCTAGTGAGCACTTTTTAGGTGTTAACAAGAGTAGAGAACACTCCTGTACTAATCAAAATCTCGAAATTTGGGTAAGTTAAGTTGGTTGGGGAACTTCCTACTCAGTTATAACTTCATTTCCTCTCCTTCACTGACTATATAAGGAAGGTAGAAGGGCCATGTGAGGGGACCAAGCCTATAAAAAAGTTATGCTGGAGGAATGGAGACCCTCATCCCCCTCTCTTGTGCCTCAGTTTCTCATAAACCCTAGCACGGCTGATTAGAGGTTCGGATCCTTGGAGAACAGAAGCAGGAGACCTTGAATCTAGATTTCGTGAAGTGCCAAGCTTGAAAGAAGGTATAACTTTGTGTACTTGCTTTCATTCATTAATAAAGAGCAGACATTCTTTCCTTTCCAAATATGACCTATTTATGTGTGTCTTAGATTTGATTACTGTTTGATTATAGTTTAATGTCTTATTATGTCATGGGTATTAGTCTTATATATGTAGTCAAATGTATTTGAGAAAGGTATCAAGTTGTTTTGCAGGTGTGGGCATTGCGACACTGGATAGCATTGAAGAGCAAGGAAGGGAAAGCTTGGATCAACCTTCTTGATAAGGTACTCACCTTTCTAACCTTAATCTCTTCACTTATTTGTCGTACTTGCATAACTTTTGTAAGTCTATCTTTCATACCTGAAGTTGGTAGTTTCTCCCCTGAACTATAGGTGCATTTTCCTCACAACAGAATGGCGACTCTGCTGGGGAAAGCCTAACTGCTTAGGGGTATCCAAGGTCATGTATTTAGTTTTTTTTTAAGGTATTTGTTCAATTTCTTGATTAGAATCAATTATTAGGCTTTGTTTGACCCTCCTTGGCTCTTACAGACCCTTCCTAGCCCTTTCATACCCTGGTGGACCCAAGTTGGGGGGTTTTAACCCCATCTTTTCAACTTTTCCCAACTGTGCACTACTGTTGTGAAGCACAGTATCGCCCATGCGCTAGTTTTCCTCTGCACAGTAGCGCCCACCCCTGATATGGGCACTGGTATTCCTCATACACAGTAGCGCACACATCTGGGTTTGAATTTTTTGAGTTTTTGGGTTGTGGACCCAAATTTGGGGATTGTGGCTGCATTTTTGGGTCCCTGATGACCCTAAGTCTGATTTAAACCACTGTGAGTGGTCTCATATCCTTGTACTGATCCTATGTTCATGATTTGGACCTCTTTTGATCAATTTGGGCTTGTTTGGAAAGTTTTGGGGCTTGTTGACCCAAGTTGGGGGGTTGTGGACCAGTTTGTGTTTTGTACCCTAATTTGAGTTTGACTGAACTTGCTTGCTCCATTTCCACTGGATTAAAACCTATTGAGTCTACTTGACCCTGTTTGTATCTATTTGAGTGAAATTGCTCTTTAGATTGGTTTCTTATCCTCCATTATTCTTTTAGTTTTCTTTTTGTAGTAAAAGCTCAAGTGTCTTTGTTGTTGTTTAGGACCTTTACTGCACTGTTTATGTGCAGACCTAACTTTACCAAACCATACTTCTTTGTAGGTCATTTGCTTTGTTTGGGTCTAAAAGTAGTTTTCGTATGCTTTTCCCAATGGTTGGCATGCTTACATCAATAACAATCTGAAAGTCATTTTGGTTGCTTTTACTGTTTCAATAAGGAAATTTGAAAGTTCTTTGCTTTTACTTTGATAGTAGGTTAGTTTCAATTTCAGTTTTTGTTTCTCACCTTTGAAAAGCATAAAAAATTTTGATTTATTTTCTAACTAGAGTACCTTGCAAGTGGCTTAAAGGATTTAAGAGTGCTTTGCATCAAAAAGAAGAAGTTTTCTTTTGCATACTGATGTGTTTGAGTAGCTGCATTCTTAGGTTTTGAGTTTAATTTTGTACATTTAGACTTTATTTTTATCTTTTTTGCATTCGAAAAGACTAAAAATTGCATTTGCATATGCATTCTAGATCGTAATTTTAAGACTTGTATTGAAAAGAAAATATTTGCTTAGTGGTAAGAATTTCATTTCAGTATTCTATTTCTGTTATAACCACTCTCACACACCCACTACCTTTTTGAGTAAGCAAGTAACCTTTAAAATGAACCCTAATAAAATGTACTAGTAACATTTTCTTTTCTACGTTACACTATACACCAACTATTCTTGGTTAGGATCTTGGGTTTAAAACACCTTAAACCACCCAATATCACACATTACGCAAAAATCGTAGTTCGACTATCGCAGGTGTTAACACCCAAAAAGTGCTCACTAGCTCATTTCCCTATTCACATGACCCATTTGTCCACTTTTTCACCATTTGAGCCTCTGAAGCCAACAAAAGGTCACTAAAAGGCCTTAATACACCCCTTTTTCCACTCAAAATGAGTATTTTTCCTCAAAAAGCATAAAAAACCCTCAAAAAGGGTCCAAAATCCCCAAAATATTAAAAAGGGAATAAAAATAATAAAAATATTCAAAAAAGGAAAAAGGAGGGAAAAGTACCTAAACCATGTTGGTCAATACCATTGGTTTCCACAAAACTACAATGGTATTCCCCACCACCAAAACCTATAAAAAGGTGGTAGGGGCTCCTCATTTCAGATCCATCCATCTTCCTATCCTCATGCTGCCAAAATCTCCCTTGAGTTTTTGGCCATTGTAGCTACCTTGGAGAAAGGACCCTTTGGAGTTTGGAGCTGCTCACCATTGGAGCTTCTCAACTATCTTCATCACTTGGAGGTATTATTATTGCAAGCACTTTCTTGCCCCCATTTTCAATACAAAGTTATTTTCTATATTTCTTGTTCTTGTTTTTTAATTCAAAAGTTTATTATGATATGCACATGCTAGTTTAGTTTAGATTTAGATTTAGTTTATTGTTTTTGCTTAATATTGAAACTGCTGCTACTAGTTAGCAAGTGCCCATAGCACTAAGCTTGGTTGCATTGATCCCGTTCACACACATGTTCCACTCTGCTACGTCGGTTTCGCTGATGGTGCAAGCCGTTGGTCCCCCAATCTGGCCTCCGCAGCTTGGGTAATATATTCCCCTTCACATGAGTTGATCCACATCGACGGAGTGTGTTTAGGCGCCACCACAACAGATCACTTATGCAGCTCCTGATCAACCCATGTTTGATTCAGGAACTCACCACTTGTTGATGATGTCAACCATCGATGCCAACCTCCAAACCCGTCGGAACCAATATGGTTCCACCTCCGAAGCCCCTACTGCCGACAAAAACACTAATGTTTATCCCACAGATCAAATGTTACGTATACCGCCGGCTCCACTTGATGGCGCTCCCAAAGCACCTCGCTTCCCACTTCGCCGCATCAATAATAACCCCAATGCTCGTGCTGCGTCGAATTACAACATTGTAGATGACTTAGCCCAATCTCCTGCAGCCATGTCTGCTTTAGAAGTCCTAAAAAACTGTCCTTCGCAGCGCAATACTTTGCTATCTTCCATTAGCGCTTATGACCCCAATGATTCACAACTGATCGCATTCAATTCAGACCAGTCTAAACCATGGCTGCCTTCCAGTTTAGCATTCCAAGTTTTCGTTTCCATTCGGAATCTTGTCATCCATCGGTGCATTATTGATGAAGGGGCCTCCACATGCGTCATGTCCACATTCGTTTGGCAGAAGTTGGGATCCCCTACTCTCCAGCAGTCTACCACTGCGTTGCGAGCCTACGACGGCCGTTCGGCTCAACCCCAAGGTCTCTTACCTAATGTCCCCGTCCAGCTAGCTGGTAAAACCGTGCTCATTGACATAGAATTCATCAATGCCCAACTGGACTATAACCTCTTACTTGGCCGTAGCTACATGTATGCCATGCGGGCTGTTGCCTCATCCATTTTTCGTACCATGCAGTTCCCCCATGAGGGACGCGTGGTCAAGGTCGACCAACTCACCTATTACGATCCCAAGGCCCCCACTGCACCTGAAAACGTTCTCCCCATGGTTGAACAACCTGTTTATGGTGCAAATACCTCATTCGTTTCCACAGTGGGACCCGGACTATACTCCGACGCACCGATGACTTCTACATTCTAGTCCATTCCACCACCGTCACCAGAGACTCACGTCGCCAACCTCTGTACTCTATCCCACAATACACAAACGCCCAACAATCAGCCCTTGTTACCTAAACCACAATTGGTTCCTAGTCACATTGGTGTTACACCCATCCACACAATCCCCTTTCTATTCCCTCCTTCGGGCGTAGTAAGCGCTCCGGTTATGGCTACCCTTAGTCTCCTCGGGCTAACCTTGGGATTACCCGTGTGGTATATTTTGCCTCCCGTTCCGCCGCTGACACCAAATTTAATCCTGCAACCGGTGCAACCCATTGTCACTTCTACCCAACCACCTCCCGGTATCACTACTCCTTCGTCATCCACGAATCCCCCTCCTCTCATCAAGCCCACTGGGGGCAGAGGCCCACAACCATACACTGTCGTACCTCCTCCCAAAGCAGTTAAACCTCCCCCCGTGTTTCGTGCTCCTCCCAAATGCTTGTTGTGTGATGAGTTAGGCCATCCAACTCATCAGTGTCCACAGTTACCTGCATTACAGGAACACATGCAAATGCTGGACGACGACCCCAATATCCTGGTTGTCAAACTCGACCCAAATCCCAAGCCTCGTGATAAGTCACTGCGCACTAACCACCCTTGTGCCATATGCGGTGTTTACGTCCATTACTCACATCACTGTCCTGATATCCCAGATTACAGAGCAGCGTTGTATGAGTTGAATAACGTCAACTTAGAAATATCTCCTCCCCTCATCGAGGAGATATACCCTCCCCCATCATCCTCATCCGGAGAGATTAACACCATTTATATGATCTCTTCGACTACCACTTTCAAACCAGAACCCCTTGATTTATGGTCTGACTACTTCAATACTGATGAACAAATTTTAGAAACACTCACTGCACCCGACTACCCTTGGGACGATATGCATCACCGCTCCTACTTCCTCCCAGAGGGGTCTACATCCACGGCATCTGACCAGCTATCCGTCGAATCGAAAGATTTCATACCCACTAAGGTCGATTGGTTAAAGGACCCCATCACAGCACCGGATGCCTTCGAAGAAGGGAACATGTCCAACATTTCCCCCATAATACAAATCAATATTTCCACTACACCTGGAAAACCTAAGCTCATTTCGCTGGGCGCATCTTGCACTCAAGCAGAGACTCAGGCATACAAAAAAAAATTTCAAGAATTCTGTGATGTATTTGCCTGGTCCTATACCGAAATGCCTGGTCTTGACCCCGCCATTATAGAGCACCACATTGACACATGGCCTGATGTCCCCCCTGTTTGTCAGAAACAGCGACCCATTCATCCTTCCAAGCTCTCCGCTGTTAAAGCCGAGGTTGAGAAACTTCGTGAAGCAGGATTCATTTATCCTATTCCTTAAACCACATGGGTTTCAAACCTCGTTCCCGTCAACAAAAAACAAGGCACCCTTAGAGTATGTACTGACTTTCGTGACTTAAACCGCGTTTGTCCCAAAGACAATTTCCCCACACCGTTCATTAACCAACTCATTGATGTGTGTGCGGGACATGAAGTCCTCTCTTTCATGGACGGTTTTTTCGGATACAACCAAATTCACATTCGTAAAGAGGATCAGTACAAGACTACCTTTACCACCCAATGGGGCACCTTTGCCTATCGTGTCATGCCTTTTGGCCTCAAAAATGCTGGTGCCACCTTCTGGCGGGCCATGACCTATTGTTTTAACGACTTGGTCCATATCCTGCTAGTCTATCTTGATGACCTTACAGCTCGTTCCCGAAAACGATCAGACCACCTTAACAACCTCCGGCAAGTTTTCCTACGTTGTCGCAAATATAAAATCCACTTGAACCCACACAAGTGTGTCTTCTGCATTCCTGTAGGCCGGTTATTGGGTTTCATTGTTTCCCAGTATGGAACTACTATTGATCCCCTAAAAGTCAAAGCCATCTTAGAACTTCCCTCTCCTCGCACGCTTCGGCAACTCTAGAGTCTGCAAGGGTGGTCCAATTTCCTTCGTCGCTTCGTTCCTGATTACGCAAGCAAAGTTCATGGATTCTTACGCCTACTTCGTACCCACATACCCTTTGTTTGGGATGAGCAAGCAGACACAGCATTCGAAGCCCTCAAGAAAGCTCTCACACAAGCCCCCTTGATCTCCCCTCCGGATTTCTCTCAGGACTTCATCCTTTACGTCTCGGCATCTGAACATGCCATGTCCGGAGTCTTGGTCCAAGAAGATTCCTCTCACCAAGAACATGTCATTTATTACGTCAGCCAGACCTTATCAGGCCCACCCCTATGTTACCCATACGAGGAAATATTAGCCCTAGCTGTAGTCTTTTCCGTCCAAAAGTTGCGACACTACATTCTGCTTGGTCATACCACGGTTGTCGCCGACTCCAACCCTATGGTCTATCTCCTAACACCGCCGGCTCCTACAAGGTCGTGTTGCTAAATGGGTCATTATCCTCCAGGAGTATGACCTCACTTTCAAAACTCCCAAGAGCACCAAAGCCCTCGCACTTTCCCATCTCATCACTGACCTCCCATCCTCTTCGTCATCACCCGCTATTGAAACGGATCTGATTGATGATCACATCTTCATTATTTCGTCTGACGACCCATGGTACGGTGACATCCTAAAGTACCTCCGCACGCAAAAGTTTCTACCCCACATCGATCATGACAGACGCCGTCGTATACGACACCACGCCCCCCGATACCTCTTGTTAGGAGATGTACTTTATCGACGCAGCGTTGATACCATCCTCCGACATTGCCTATCCCATAGCGAGGCAGAACAAGTCCTCAATGATTGTCATAGCAGTGCCTGCGGAGGCCATTTTTTCGGCATGGCCACCGCCCAGAAGATCATTCGTGCAGGTTACTTTTGGCTGACATTATTTACTGACTGCATCACCACAGTCAAACATTGCCAAAACTGTCAACTTTTTGCTCCCAAAGCAAGAACCCCACCCGCCCCCCTTCATCCAGTCGTTACTGTCGGACCATTCTGCAAATGGGCCATTGATTTCCTTGATTACAATCCAATGTCAGCCAGTGGTCACAAACATATTATTGTGGCCCTAGATTATTTCACCAAGTGGGCGGAGGCCATGCCAACTTACAATTGCACAGCCGACACCGCAGCCCGGTTCTTTCTCAACCATGTTATCGCACGTTTTGGAGTGCCAAAGCAACTTGTCTCTGACCACGGCTCTCATTTCGAAGACGATGTCTAGAAAGAACTATCAACCTTACTGAAATTTGAACACCATTTCTCCTCTACCTACTACCCCCAAGGAAATGGCCAAGTCGAAGCGATAAACAAAATTTTGAAAACCATCCTCCAGCGCACTGTAGACAAACACAAGTCAAATTGGCACCACATGCTCTTCCTGGAACTATGGGCATACCGCACATCAACTAAAACCGCCACCGGTTTTACCCCTTTCCACTTAGTTCACGGTGTCGAATCCGTCCTCCCCATTGAGTGCCAGATTCCAACCCTACATATGGCCGTTGAACTCCTACCAAACACTACCCCAATAGAGCAACTCTTACTACTCCTAGAGCAGGCCGATGAAGATCGGCGCACAGCCCTTCAAAACATGGAAGCAGCCAAGAATCGATCCAAATTGAATTATGATAAACATGTCCACCCAAGAACTTTTTCTGAAGGGGACCTGGTCCTCTCCTATGATCAAGCTCATGACAAAACCGGGAAAGGAAAGTTTGTATCCATGTGGCAAGGCCCATATATTATACACACTTGCCTCGGACAGGGGGCATACATTCTGACCGATTCAGAAGGCAACCCCCTCCGCAACCCACGCAACGGGTTGTACCTCAAGCGATTTTACCCATAGTAAACTGGATGGACACCACCGTCCATTACTGTACTTCATGATAGTTCTTTCTTTTTCCTGTTTTTCATCAGGCGCATTTTTTGACCATTTTTTGGACGCCCTCGTCGCCTCGGTTCGCATGCCACATTGGTCGTTCTCCGTTTTCGACAATCTTTATATCGCTGGATTCAATTTTCCGCGCTTGTGACGATGCTTGAGATCATTTCTCGCTCTCATGCCCATACTTTTCGGCCACTTTTTCAAAATGTCCTCTCATTGACTCGGTTGGCGTGCCACATTGGTCGTAGCCCCCTTTAGACAATTTTTATGTCACCGGATCCAGTATCCCGCACACATGATGACGCTTGAGACCTTTTCTCGCTCCCATCAATCCCTTGTTGTTCGTTATGATTTTATCCCTTTTTCGGGCCGAGCAATCCCTTTTACGAAAAAGGCACTTAGGGAGTTTCTGTTAAGCTCTTTTCTGACTCCTAAAACAATGAAAAGATTGCCGAGCACCCTTGCTTCCTTTCATGCTCGTTAAACGTATCTGAAAGGGCGTCTACCTGGTATAAGTTTACCCCTTTTCTGGACCTGGTAGACTAATTACGAAAAATGAATACTCTAGTCACATCGGCCAGAAGAGTTCTCCATCTGCATCATTTTATGCTTTTTCGGGCCTTGGAGACTAAACTTACAAAAAAGAACACCAATGGAGTCCCCTTACCGCTTTCAGACTCTCTAAAAATGAAAGCGACCACGAGCAATCACCATCCTGGGCTCGTAAAACCAACAGGATAGTAATCATAACTACTGCAGAGTCTTCTTATCGTTTTCAGACTCCTTAAAAATGAAAGCACCAATGAGCATGAACAGTCCTGGGCTCACAAAATCCAAAGGACAGTACCATTTTAGAGCACACTTTTATTCCTTCTTGGAGCTCATTAAAACTACGAAGAAGGACCCAATGGTGCTTCTCGGTGCCACGACAGATCACGTCTACTCATATGGTAGCTTCCCCATTTTGGTCGCCTTTGTTCAAAGTATTCTGCAGTATGTCACCCTGAGAACCCCTCGACAGCACCCATCAGCTTGCCTCCCCCCCCAGAGTCAATACATACCCTTCAGTCCTTAAAAGCTATGATCCCTGCACCTGCAAGTCAGTCCCCTACGCTGCCAGGTCAACCATGTCATCATACTCTGAACAAAGGAAGTTTGAGTCTACCCACTCTATGACCCCAGTTACTTCCCATCCCCACTGTTAACACCCAAAAAGTGCTCACTAGCTCATTTACCACATTATATGGCTCATTTGTCCATTTTCCTACCATATTTCCCTTAAAAACCCCAAAAATCCCATTAAAAAGCCTCCAAAAGGCCTAAAATGCCTCCAAAAAGGCCAAAAAAACCCTCAAAATAGCCTAAAAAGGCTAAAAAACCCCCTTTTCCTCCAAAAATAACAAAAATCCCCTAAAAAGGGAATAAAAAATATAAAATAATGAGGAAAAGGAGGAAAAAACCCTATACAGCTGCCCAAAACCATGTGTTTCCCAAAACCATGGGTCAGCACTCCACCACCAAAAAACTATAAATAGGTGATGGAGATCCCTTATTCCATATCCACAATCACAAGCACCCTTACTCTGCCAAAATCTCTCTCGAAACCCTAGTTCACCTTTGAACTATTTTCACCTTGAGAGCCACCTTTGGCCCATCCCCCAACATTGGAGAAGGAGAAGGAGCATTCAGAAGCTTGGAGCATCCTCTTGGACACTGCAAAGGGCTTCACCAACCTTGACACTCAAGGTAACATCAATTCAAAGTCATTCTTTCATTTTGGTGTTTATGCTTCATGCTTGTCTTAGAAATAATTTAATTGTTGTTTTAATTTAATTAGTTTAATATACTGAACTGCTACTAAGGAGTCCATTCTCCTTAGTAGGTGCTCATTGGCACAAGCTAGGGGTAAAACCCTAGCTACAGTTTTGGCGACTCCCCTAGTTTTCGAATTTCTGGTTTCCGTTTTAAATTTTTTCTTTCGGCTGTCCCTTTAGGCCGCTGCATACCGCGTCTTTTTCCTCTACAGTCGCATCCCGACCGCGCCTTTCAGGCCTTTACCCGCGATCCGACCGTGGCTCTCAGACTGCTTCCGACGCTCTGTCGGCGGATTCAAGTCTGTTACCTGCGATCCGACCGTGGCTAATCAGCCTTTTTGCCGCGATCTGACTGCGCCTGTCGGCCTTTTTCCTGCGTCGCGACTGCGGATTTCTGCCTCTTTCGCGCGTCCCGACTGCGCCTGTTAGCCCTTTTGCCGCGACCCGACTGTGTCTTTTTCCATTTTTCCTGCGTCCCGACTTCCACTGTTGGCCCGATAGCCGCGACCCGACTGTGCCTTTTCCCCTGTTTCCTGCGTCCCGACTGCAACTATTGGCCCGATAGCCGCGACCTGACCGCCGCTGTTTCCCTTAAACCCGCGGTCGGCCTGTTCTGATCCGCTACAGACCCGCGGTCTGATTTCTGCTCTTTTCCTGTTTTGAGCCCAGCCCCTCTTGCTGCAATATTTTCTGCATTTGAACAGCCCTCTGTCCCACCTGCAGCCCACTTCCTTACAGCCTTTCTGCAACATAATTTCTGTTCCTTTTACAGAATCTTTTTAAAATTTCAGTATTTTTATTTCAGAAAATTTTGCAAATTAAAAGAATCAATTTCAGCATTATTGATAGATTGGAAGTTGCCCTCCCTTGTGGCACTTCTGTTTTTGGGTTCAACACCTCACGAGCACACACTCTGTCACATTAAATCAAGTGAGCCTTAAAAAGTACCTAACTAAACCAACATTCTAACCCCACTTGGGGAACACAAAAGAATCATTGTAGTTAGGTAGGATCAGGGGGATAGGCTTCCAATAACACCCCTTGGTTATTTCACTTGAGACATAGTTGTTGTCCAACTAGGGAACCAAAATCCCCTAGTACTTTTTGACACGGTCACGACCAGTTTATCAGAGGGCCTCTCCCTTAGGAGGGTTGAAGTCGGGAGACTGGTTCCGGAGGCCTGAGTGGAATACCGCACTCCATTCAGTAACCGAAGGGCTACCTTTCGCGGTTCGCGGGATATCCCTGTATAGGGGTATTGCGGTCAACGAACTAAACGGCAGATTCACCTTTCTGGACGTGTCATGAACGGGGTATCTTAGTTGCCATTCTTCTAGGATTGACTACCCGGTGTCCCTCCCGGTAGGGGGATATCATAGCCACTTGGCTTTCCTACTCATATTGTCTGACTTGGATTTCATCACCTTGCAGAGGATATGTTTAGTTAAGTCAGAATACTTTTAGCTAGGTGTTTGCATGCTCCTTTACCTCCCTTTGGTCTAGTGAGTCCACCATTTTTCTTTTCTAGGAAACCTGCTGCTTGTTGGTATTCTGACCATCTTTGTTGTTACTCCACCTATTGTAGCACAGCTGTTGCAGTGGGTGTTTTGAGTTGGTTGTTGGCCTGAGTGCCTTGCTTTTTAGCTCTCCTTCTGCACACTCGGTGGCATTAGGATTTTTTGAGCTGTTTTTATACTCACCTCAACCCACAGAGATTTAGACACCATCTGTCACCATTGAGTCCCCGAGACACTCTCGGCGCCTCAGGGGCGAGCCCCCACAGCACGGTTCTCTTGACACCACACGTCGTAGATTCCGATCATTATCCGTTGATACCACTCATCACATATCTAGAGCCTTGTCACTTGACTCCACCCGTCAGCGACGTAGGTCTCCGTCACCAGATAGTGACGCACCTTACTTTACCTCTGATTCTGACGAAGAGTCTGAGAACCCTATTTATACTGCCCCTACTAGCCCCATGGCTGGTACGACTTCCACTCCATTTGTCATAGGAACCATTGGTGGCACATCCACCACTACACCAGTTACTACACCTGTTTTTGGTATGCCCTCCATGGGGCAACCATCTACCGTTCCCATCACGGTACCTATTCCCACAGCGGGAATACCTATCCCCACTACATCAGTGGCTCACACTACCCATGGTGGTGCTGGACCATCCTCCACTACCTCAGTTCCCCCACTTGGGGGCACCACCCTAAATCTTGTCCCTCCACTTGGGGGCACTGGCCCCAACTTGGTCCACAGCACTACTGTGTCACAGCCTTCTTCCAGTTTGCCGTTCATGGCTAGCCTCAACCTACCTGACCTGGCCAGATTGACCAACGATCCTATTCGACACGACCCTATGTGGCCTCATATGCCTACCAAACTACCCTCTGACATCCCTAAATTCGAGGGTAAGGCCGGTGAGGACCCACAGAACCACATCATGTCTTTCCACCTATGGTGTTCCTCTAACTCCATAGTGGACGACTCTGTTCGCCTCCGTCTCTTACAGCGCACCTTTACTGGCTCTGCAGCCAAGTGGTATATTGAGCAGCCTCATGGGACCCACGCCACCTTTTCTTCCCTGGCCTCGACCTTCCTGCAGTTCTTCCAGTTGCCAGTCCGCTATGACGCGGGCGTTGAGATCCTTCTATCTTGTAGACAAAACACGGCTACCCATATCACGGACCACATCCATGAGTGGCGTAGACGCCGTAGCTTATGCAAGATTAAACTAGATGACCGTATCTTCCTCGATTGGTTCCTCAAGTCCCTGCTTCCTGTCATCGCTAAGGATGTAGCTTCAGAAAGACCCCAGTCTGAAGAAGAGGCCATCCTTAAGGCACAGCAGTTCGACCTCATTTACGCCCAGTCGGGTTACCTTTATACCATTATACCTGACGCCCCTCGCGGCGAGTCCTCCCATCATGATGCACCGGGGGCATCCCACGCTGCAGATGGTATCATTGGCCGTGTTTCTTCGCATCCCCAACCATTTTCTATAGCACGTCCTACCCCTGGCCCCGACCTGTCGAGGGATACCTCCCAGTCTGGAGCAACCAACTCATATGCTCCCATGACACATCACCATTCCCATGGACCTTCATGTCCACCTCAGTGCTTCGGGTATGCAACTCCTGCTTATGCTCCTCCAGCCGCCCCTCAGCCTTACTACCATCAGCAGGCTGCCCCCGCTCCTGCGCCTCCACACGCCCCACCCGCTTATTATCCGCCCCAGGCAGCCCCTGCGGCACAACCACAACCTGCTCCGCAGTCCTATCAGCAACCCCCTCAAGTTGCTGCACCTGCTCAGCCTCAACCTACATATCATCCTCCGCAGCCTGCTCCAGCACCTGCGCAACCTCAGAATCCACCTGCTGCCCAAGGGCAAGTTTACGCCCAACACAACCCGCAGCAAAACCAGAATAACCAACGTAACCAGGGCCAACAGAACCGCGGCAAGGGCCGTAATCGGGGAAATAACCAACCTGCAGACCAAGCTGGTCAACCGGCTAATCCCCCTGACAACAATAATGCGGCCTCCGCTAATCAAAACCCTGATCGCCTGCCCAAGCAGGCCAAAAACCCCAATTTGCGGACGAACCACCCTTGTTCTATTTGCGGGGTCTATGGACACTACACCCATGCTTGCCCACACTTGGAGCGAGCTCGGCAGCTCTGGGTTGACGAGGCCCATCGCCAAGGGCATGCGGCCCCCCAAGCGCCACCCAACCCCCCCCAACCTCAGCAACCCCCTTTAGTGCTGCAAAACCCATTACCGACCCAAGGCGTGGTGAACACTCAGCCGTTGGCCCCTCAAGCTAACGTGCAACCCCAACAACAACAGATCACCTACGCTGCTCCTGATCAACCCATGTTTGACTCAGGTACCCACCACTTACTGATGATGTCATCTGCTGACGTCAACCTACAGACCCGTCGGAACCAATATGGCTCCACCTCTGAAGCCCCTCCCACGGATAAACCTACTAACGCCCATCCCACCGATCAGGCATTACGTATACCTCCGCCGCCCATAGACGGCGCTGCGAAAGCACCTCGTTTCCCACTTCGCCGAATCAACAATAACCCTAACGCGCGCGCTGCGTCAAACTACAACATCGTAGACAACCTAGCCCAATCTCCCGCAGCCATGTCTGCGTTGGAAGTCTTGAAGAACTTCCCTTCCCAGCGCAAGACTTTACTTTCCGCCATCGGGGGGATTGACCCAACTGATTCACATTTGATGGCGTTTGATTTAGACCAGTCTGAACCACGCCTACCTTCCAGCTTAGCCTTCCAAGTTACAGTCTCCGTTAGGAATCTTGTTATCCATCGGTGCATCATTGATGAGGGTGCTTCCACATGCGTTATGTCTACATTTGTATGGCAGAAGCTAGGATCCCCTCCTCTCCAGTAGTCCACCACTGCGTTACGTGCCTACGACGGTCGTTCGGCCCAGCCCCAAGGCCTTCTCCCCAACGTTCCAGTCCAGTTAGGTGGTAAAACAGTCCTTATTGACATAGAGGTAATCAATGCCCAATTGGATTACAACCTTCTACTTGGCCGCAGCTACATGTATGCCATGCGGGCGGTTGCCTCTTCTGTCTTTCGCACCATGATGTTCCCCCATGAAGGACGCGTGGTTAAGATTGACCAGCTCACCTACTATGATCCCAGTGCTCCGGCGGCACCGGAAAATGTTCTCCCCATGGTTGAACAACCTGTTTCTAGTGCCACCACCTCGTTTGTTTCCTCTACGGGGCCTGGAGTCTACTCAGACGCGCCGATGACCTCCACCTTTCAATCCATTCCTCCGCCGTCATCTACGCCCGAAATGTCTGACTTATGTACCTTGTCCCATGACATCCTACCACCTAACAATCAACCATCCTTGTTGCCTAAACCACCTTTGGTACCTAGTCACATTGGTGTTACACCGATCCATACGATCCCCTTCCTAGTTCCTCCAGCAGGAGTAGTAAGCGCCCCGGTCATGGCTACCCTTAGCCTCCCTGGGTTAACATTGGGATTACCTGTATGGTATCTTTCGCCTCCCGTTCGCCCGCCGACACCAGATGTCGTCCTCCAGCCGGTGCAACCCATGGCTACTACCACTCAGCCACCTCCCGGTGTCTCTACCTCTTCGTCCTCCACGACACCTCCTCCTCCTCCTCCACCCACTAGGGGCAGAGGTCCACAACCTTACACTGCTGTCCCACCTCCCAAGACAGTCAAGAACCCTCCAGTGTTTCGTGCTCCTCCCAAATGCTCGCTGTGTGACGAGTTGGGCCATGCGACCCACCAATGCCCACAGTTACCCGCATTGCAGAAGCACATGCAAATGCTCGATGATGACCCCAACATCCCAACAGTCGAACTAAACCCTACTCCTAAGCCTAAAGATAAGTCCCTACGTACCAACCACTCCTGCGCCATCTGCGGTATTTACGGGCACTATTCACATCATTGTCCCGATCTCCCGGATTACAGAGCAGCTCTTTATGAGATGAACAATCTGGATCTTGAGACGGCACCACCTACCATTGAGGAGATCTACCCCCCGGTCTCTCCCCCTTCCGAAGAGGTTAATATCATCTACATGATCTCTTCAACCAACACTTCTACTACCCCCTCGTCAACCGATTTGACGACGCAGACTTTCCGTACTGATGAGGAGATTCTTGAGGCCCTAACTGCCCCGGATTATCCACGGGATGATATGCACCACCGTTCCTATTTCATCCCAGAAGCGTCTTCCTCTAGCACCGCTACCCAATACGCGGTCGAATCCAAAGACTTCCTTCCCACTAAGGTTGATTGGTTCAAGGACCCTATTCCTGTTCCTGACGCCTTTGAGGAAGGTAACATGGCCAACATCTCACCGGTCATCCAAGTTGATATTGCTGCTCCAGGTCGTGCCCCTGAACTCATTACTTTAGGAGCATTCTGCAGTAAACAAGAGATTGAGGACTACACACACCTTTTCAAAGAATTTCGTGATGTCTTTGCCTGGTCCTATACCGAAATGCCTGGTCTTGACCCTGCCATTATAGAGCACCCCATTGACACATGGCCTGATGTAACCCCCGTTCGTCAGAAACAACATCCTCTTCCTCCCTCAAAGTTCCCCAGATATGCCCCTGAACTCATCACTTTAGGAGCCTCCTGCAGCGAGCGGGAGATTGAGGGTTATACACAACTCTTCCAAGAGTTCTGTGATGTCTTTGCTTGGCCCTCTCCCAGAATGCCTAGGTTCAATCCCGTCATTCTCGAACATCACATGGATACATGGCCAGAGGAACTCCATGTTCACCCTCGAACTTTCCACGAAGGGGACCTCGTCCTCGCCTACGACCAAGCCCATGACAAAACCGGTAAAGGGAAGTTTGAATCCATGTGGCAAGGTCCTTACGTCGTACAGACCTGCCTCGGCAAGGGGGCATACATCTTAGCTGACTCTGAAGGCCGTCCTTTGCGCAACCCTCGTAATGGGTTGTATCTTAAGCGTTTTTACCCATAAAAGAAATCCGCGGCCTCATTGGTCTGCGTTGTACAGTACTTTCTTTTTTGTTTTTGTTTTTTTCAAACCGTTTCCACCAATGGAATCAGCACGACGCGACCGTCATAATGGTCACCTCGTTGCATTATTTTTGTTCCGTCATTTTTTGCCCATTTTTTCAGACGTCACTAGTCGCCTCGGTTTGCGTGCCACATCGGCCGTTCTCCGTTTTTCACATGTTTTATATCATCGGATTCATTTTTCCGAGCTGGTGATGATGCTTGAGATCATTTCTCGCTCTCACCTCCAGATTTTCTGGGCATTTTTCAAAATGCCCCCGTCACCTCGGTTTGCGTGCCACATCGGCCGTTACCCTGTTTTTGACATCCTTTATATCGCCGGATTCATTTTTCCGAGCTCGTGATGATGCTTGAGATCATTTCTCGCTCTCACCTGGTACAATTTCAACATTGTGTCCCAACACCTTGCTGCCTCGGTTTGCGCGCCACATCGGCCGCCATCGGATTGTTCCACATTTTTACATGAGCCATTCGCTCCTGTCATACTGCAAATGTTTCGTTATTTTGCCACCATTTCATCCACCCCGCAAGGAGGTCCATCAGTGTTCCCACCTACCCTCGTTCTTGGTCATCATTACTAAACCTTGATTGAACACTTCCTCCTTGCCTGGCCATTCCTTTTGTTCGGTATAATTTTATCCCTTTTTTGGGCCGGACAAGTCCTTTACGAAAAAGGCACTTAGGGAGTTTCCGTTAAGCTCTTTTCTGACTCCTAAAAGAATGAAAAGATCGCCGAGCAATCTTGCTTCCTTTCATGCTCGTTAAAGTACCTGAAAGGGCGTCTATCTGGTATAAGTTTAACCCTTTTCCGGACCTGGTAGACTAATTACGAAAAAGGAATACTCTAGTCACACCGGCTAGAAGAGTTCTTCATTGCATCCTTTTATGCTTCTTTGGGCCTTGGAGACTAAATCTACGAAAAAGCAACCCCCTGGAGTCTTCTTACTTGCTTTCAGACTCTCTAAAATTGAAAGCAACCACGAGCATGCACTGTCCTGGGCTCGTAAAATCCACACGACAGTACCATTCCACTACCTCAGAGTCTTCTTATCGCTTTCAGACTCCTTAAAATTGAAAGCAACCACGAGCATGCACTGTCCTGGGCTCGTAAAATCCACACGACAGTACCATTTTACACACACTTCTTCTAGTTCCTTAACCCATGAAGAAGTTTTCCCCCGTGCCTCTTGGCACTTTGATCTATCATATCGGCAGCACCCCCAATCAGGTCGCCTTTGTTCAGAGTATTCTGCAGTCTCCTGCCATTGTACCCCAGCTTGAGTCTCCCTCAGCCAGTTATCCTCCCAGATCCATTACAGCTATGATCCCTTTCCCCTCAGTCAGTTTCATATGCTGCCAGATCATTCCCATTATCATACTCTGAACAAAGGAAGTTTGAGTCCACCCGCTCTACTTGCCCAGTTGTCCTCCCACAGTTTATCAGTTCTGCCATCAGTACTATCACATTTCGGTCTTGTACCTCGCGCTCCTGTCAAGGAAACATCATTGCCTTGCTAGGGGCAGGTCTCCCTCTGTCGACGACAGCTCCTCTATTCCAGAGGATAGGCCCAGAGGTCCCTACGCCTTGGACTTATCACCATCTGTGGTAGGTGCCTACGGATCATTCCGAGAGGAGACATCATTGCCTCTCCGAGTGGTTGTTCCTCACATGCTCGACTTCAGCACCTTGATCGCATCGTTGAGGATCGCGTAGGATTATATCCCATCAGTTTTTAGTCGAAGACCCCGGATTTCCCCCGACTCTAGCACATTGGTGAGTCACTTCGGAACGCCCAGTTGTATGTTCCTGTGGATGTCCGGGCTGCGTTGGCGTGTGTATTCGGAAGCCATCCAGTTTCATGCTTCCTTGAGTACCCAGTTTCAGTTCCAGATCAGTTCCAGTTCAGTGTACCATGGAGAGTTTGACCCCAGTCACTATGATCCAGCAGCTCATCAGTTCCTTTGGTACCACACTCAGTAGCACCGTTGATTGTTCCAGTGCACCAGTTCTGCAGTTCACACATGATCCGTTCACCAGTATGTCCCAGATTTGTGTCTCCTCTGGACTCTTATGATGTACACAGTGGTCATGTATCTTACAGGTCCCCCTTTTCGGGCCTTACAGTTATGGTTATGTATCTTGATACGAGCATGGGTATGCCCGCCTCGTCCATATATTGAGATTATTCCTCAGTCAGTATTTGAGGTCATGTATATTTCAGGTCCCCATTTTTTGGACCCCATTGTTGTTATGTTATATCCTGATACGAGCATGGGAATGCCCGCCTCGTCCATATGATCAGATGATTCCTCATCCTTTATTGAGGTTATGTACTTTTAGTTCTTGCAGTTGTTCGGGATCGTTGTTCCGGGCTCCAGTTTGTTTCTTCTCTTCTCTCCACATCCCAGGAAAACCATTCATGACTTATGATGTCCATCGGCCATACGATGAGCTCCTGCCCTCGCACATCAGGGGGCAATCTGTTAACACCCAAAAATTGCTCACTAGCTCATTTACCACATTATATGGCTCATTTGTCCATTTTCCTACCATATTTCCCTTAAAAACCCCAAAAATCCCATTAAAAAGCCTCCAAAAGGCCTAAAATGCCTCCAAAAAGGCCAAAAAACCCTCAAAATAGCCTAAAAAGGCTAAAAAACCCCCTTTTCCTCCAAAAATAGCAAAAATCCCCTAAAAAGGGAATAAAAAATATAAAATAATGAGGAAAAGGAGGAAAAAACCCTATACAGCTACCCAAAACCATGTGTTTCCCAAAACCATGGGTCAGCACTCCACCACCAAAAAACTATAAATAGGTGATGGAGATCCCTTATTCCATATCCACAATCACAAGCACCCTTACTCTGCCAAAATCTCTCTCGAAACCCTAGTTCACCTTTGAACTATTTTCACCTTGAGAGCCACCTTTGGCCCATCCCCCAACATTGGAGAAGGAGAAGGAGCATTCAGAAGCTTGGAGCATCCTCTTGGACACTGCAAAGGGCTTCACCAACCTTGACACTCAAGGTAACATCAATACAAAGTCATTCTTTCATTTTGGTGTTTATGCTTCATGCTTGTCTTAGAAATAATTTAATTGTTGTTTTAATTTAATTAGTTTAATATACTGAACTGCTACTAAGGAGTCCATTCTCCTTAGTAGGTGCTCATTGGCACAAGCTAGGGGTAAAACCCTAGCTACACCCACAAGTATGTCAGTCCTACCATCAGTACTACCACACTTCAGTTCTACACCTCGCGCTCCTATCAAGGAAACATCATTGCCTTGTTAGTTGCTGGTCTCCCTCTGTCGACGACAACCAAATTTATTCCAGAGGATAGACCTAGAGGTCCCTGTGTCTTGGACTCATCACCATTTATGATGAGTGCCTACGAATCATTTCGAGAAAAGTCCTCAGTGCCTCTCCAAATGGTTGTTTCTCACATGCTCGACTTCAACACCTTGATCGCATCGTTGAGACTCACACAGGGTATTGGTCCATTCAATTATTAGTCGAAGACCCTGGATACCTCCCGACTCCTCCACATTTGAGAGTCTACCTATGGATACAACCAGTTAAACTTTTCCTATAGATATCTGGGTTGCGCATGGCGACAGTATTCAGATGTACCCTAGTTTCATACTCCCTTGAGTATACAGTTACATTAATACTCAGAGATGACTCACAGTCTTTGAGTCCCTACAGATGTTGGACACCTTCAGTTTCAGCAGTTCATCAGTTATTCCAGTGTATCAGTTATTGAGATCAGTCATGATCATGAGTATATCCCAAAATAATGTGCCCTCTAGACCATTATGATGTACCAGTATATTCTTTATGTATTAGATCCCCCTTCTTGGGACTAATTGTTATGTATATGTCTTGGTACGAGCATGGGTATGCCTGCCTCGTCCATTATCAGAGATTATTCCTCATTCATATTGAGGCCATGTAACATTTGTTTATTTTTGCAGCTTCCAAGGTCCGTGGATCCAGACTCCAAACGGTCTCTTCTCCTCCCCAAACCCCAGAAAAAAGACAAAAGAACTATGATGTCTATCGGCCATACGATGAGCTCCTGCCCTCACACATCAGGGGGCAATCTGTTAACACCCAAAAAGTGCTCACTAGCTCATTTCCCTATTCACATGACCCATTTGTCCACTTTTTCACCATTTGAGCCTCTGAAGCCAACAAAAGGTCACCAAAAGGCCTTAATACACCCCTTTTTCCACTCAAAATGAGTATTTTTCCTAAAAAAGCATAAAAAACCCTAAAAAAGGGTCCAAAATTCCCAAAATATTAAAAAGGGAATAAAAATATTCAAAATATTCAAAAAAGGAAAAAGGAGGGAAAAGTACCTAAACCATGTTGGTCAATACCATTGGTTTCCACAAAACCACAATGGTATTCCCCACCACCAAAACCTATAAAAAGGTGGTAGGGGCTCCTCATTTCAGATCCATCCATCTTCCTATCCTCATGCTGCCAAAATCTCCCTTGAGTTTTTGGCCATTGTGGCTACCTTGGAGAAAGGACCCTTTGGAGTTTGGAGCTTCTCAACTATCTTCATCACTTGGAGGTATTATTATTGCAAGCACTTGCTTGCCCCCATTTTCAATACAAAGTTATTTTCTATATTTCTTGTTCTTGTTTTTTAATTCAAAATTTTATTATGATATGCACATGCTAGTTTAGTTTAGATTTAGATTTAGTTTATTGTTTTTGCTTAATATTGAAACTGCTGCTACTAGTTAGCAGGTGCCCATAGCACTAAGCTTGGTTGCAAAACCAAGCCAACAGCAGGTAAACCCACTTCATTCAAAACTTGCCTGGGATCTATGCAGTAGGTCTTGTGAGATCAGATTGTTGGGAATACACCTCCTACTTTCTGTTTCGAGCATATACCAGGATTGGATCGTGTTTGGGGACTCTTTTGATTTTCGGGCTCAGTTACCCTGCCCACGCCTTCTGATTCAACCAGAGACTGTTCCCCCAGGAGTTTTCGGTGTGGTGGTATCCTTATTATCTGACCATAGGTTCATACACAGGTGACGACAGAGGGTTATATCTGTTGTACCTAGGACAGATGTGGGAGGAAATCCCTTGCAGGTCTTTGGGAGGGTGGTTGGGTGATTCCAGCACTTGCACCCTTAGTCATTGTATTGTGGACCCCGGGTAACTGTTCTTCATCCTTCATTGATATGTTCTGGGCCCTCATCATCCCAGACTCTTCTCCAGAAGGCATCTATTTGCCTAGTTTGATTTACCTAGGACCTTTTTTAGTGGTTTTCTCTTTGTGCTACTTGTCTTAGTTTGCCTTAGAGAACTTCTTGTTCATTTGAGCAGGAAACTATGTCTAGCGTTTCAACGAGTGCCAATCAAGGTACCCCTGTTCTGGGGGATCCTTGTGCTGTTCCATTCATTGGAAACATTGGCACTCCCTTAATGGCTACTCTGAATCTTCCTGGATTCACCATAGGGCTGCCCGTTTGGTTGTTTTCCACTCTGAATTCCTTGCATGCTCCTAACGCTTCTTTTATAAGCACCTCAAATCAAGAGCATCAGAACCCTGTGCCTTCTTTGCCAGTAACATCTTCTCCTCCTCCTTCTACCTCATGTGGCGAAAGTAGCAATACTAGTAACCAGCAGTCTAAAAGGAATAGACGGAGGAAGAATAGGAAGAAGATGCTAAAACAAAGGGGCAGCAACCCAACCTCTATAATTTATGCTGGGGGCAAGCACCCTGCCTCTACAAATCATGCAGGTAGCACCTACCCAGCCTCTGGAGGTCATGCTGGGAGAAAAATTTTAGTCACTGAAAATCATACTAAAATTTTGTCTTCAACCACTGTCAGTCATGTTGAGGACACATCATTGATCAATGCTAGTCATATTAATGACAAGTCACCAGTTCCTGTGAGTCATACTGGAGACACCAGATCAGCCACTACAAGTCATGCTGAGGGAGTTGACATTGTCGACAAACCAAACAAACAAAATCTTAAGTTCCCTTGTAAGTTTTGCGAGGGAGATCACCTTACTTACTTGTGCCCTGTACTTCCATAAGTCCAAAAATTGTGGTCCTTAGTTAAAAATTCTTCTGCTTCTGAGCAACCAGCCACTGCAAGTCATGCTGGGGGAAAGCTGTCAACGAAAGCTAGTCATGTTGAGAGTAATGACATTGTAAAGGAGTCTCGACCTATAGGACGGAAACCAAATTTCCCTTGTAAACTTTGTAAGGGAGATCACCTTACTAACCGATGCCCTTCCATTCCAGAGGCACGAAGAGTGTGGTCCATGTCTGAAGGAACCTTTGTTCCTAAGTTGTCTATAGATTCCCTACAGTCGGATCAACCTTTGGTTGATAAAGTGGTTGAACCAATGCAATCTTTGGCCAACCCCACTCTTCCTTCGGAGAGTGAAGTGATCGAATAGATGCAATCTTCGACCAATCCCATGAGTCCTTTAAAGACTGATGCACCTACCCCTGAAGTCTTCTGCATTACTAGTTTGGATGTTCCTAAAAAAGGGGGTACTTCATATGTGCCATGTGAACCCCTACCAAGCCCTAGGATTGTTTCCTTTGATTGGAATCATCTAGCCGAGCCTCGTCTTCCTTCTTCGACACCTTTCCAAATAAAGGTTAATATCGGGAACCATACAGTTGATCGATGCGTTGTAGATGAAGGAGCTTCTGTTAGTATCTTATCCACTTATGCTTGGAGAGATTTGGGTTTCCCTAATGTTATTCCAGCTGTTAATTGGCCGTTGACCTTCGATAGAAGACCTAGTGAACCGATCGGATTCCTCCGTCAGGTACCTTTTACTTTGGGTGGAAAAACAATCTTAGTTGATTTTATGGTTTTAAAGGACCCTGTGGACTTTGATATGATCCTCGGGCGTGATTACATTTATCCTATGCATGCTGTGGTGTCTACGCTTTTTCGTGTGATGCATTTTCGTCATAACAAAAGCATCGTCACTATCGACCAGCTTGCATTCGTTGATCCTCCTTATTACCCAACTGTAGACCAGTCTGATCCCTCATCATTAGGCACTACTATGTCACATGGGACTTATGTGGCATATTGTTCCTTGATTTCAACTGCTACTGAGAAGAAGTATCCGAGTTCATGCTTACCTTCTCAGGACCTAGTCCCAGCTTTTGACCAAGTGACACCTCCATCTGAATGTTTAGATATGTGTTCTATCTGGGATGATATACTTCCTTCTGATGAAGTTTTCCTAGAGTCCATAATACAGTCTGCCATTCATTTGGAAGTTGATCTAGTCGCAGTTATGTCCATCCCCGGTTTGACCTTAAAGTCTGATCTCCCTACTGTTGAGTCTTTGAACTCTCCTATAGATCCACAAATCGGTGTTCCTGCTGACGGTTTGATTCTGCTTCTAGAATTTTCAACTCCCGTGATGATGAAATTGTTTCTGCAGATTCCATCATGTCCTTCAACTTTGATCTTCATCCTGAAGTCGATCTTGTTGATTGTAAGTCCTCGAGCTTGGGTACCATAGAGTCTTCATTTGAAAACTCTCCCTTGTTTATGCCTGCTGTAGATGATAGTGAAGTTGAAATTATTTCTACCACAATGACTTGTATCGGGTCTTTCTTTACATATGTTTTAGATATGATCTTGGTACTAATGTTTCTTGGAGACAAGATTCTTGGTTGGATTTATACTTGCTTACTGGTCCTCTTCGACACCTTGTGTGACCATGTCAGGTATATTCAGAACCTTGCATATAGGTTTAGGCTTCCCCACTGTTATGTTGCATTTGAACCTTTTTCCATCCAAATTCGCCATAGGGTCGAACCTGTTGGATATTGGTGTGTTAGCCATCTCTTTATGCATTGTACACTAGTCCGACAGTAGAGCCTACCTAACATGGGTCACCCTAGTCAGCACCCTTATGCCATTTTGGTGCCCATGATGAGTTTTTCTCATAGGCTTGGGAGCCTTTTTAGATTTACCATTACTTTGAGAAGAAGCCTCATATCTTTCTTCCTCATATATTTCTGGCCATCCCTGATAAGGCTCCCATCTTCGTGTTCAAGTTGCATATGCATCTGTTATGATCTCGCTTGTTATATAAGCCTCCATCTCTGATCTCATTTTCGCTAAGCCCTGTATCATTTTGCCTCTCAATTTGACACCTTTTACATGGAGGAGACACACCCTGAGTGTCCTTATCTTTCTCATGTTCCTTGCATTAGGAATAGCTTTGTTCCATGCACTTGGAGCTAGTTTCGCATGTCCCTGACACTCATCTCCTCCCATTTCGAGCATTCTTCTTTTACTTTGAGCTTGTTAAAAACAGTAAGTAGGTTACGAGCATTCTTCCACCTTTCCTTCGAGCTCGTTAAAAACAGTAAGGAAGTTCGAGCAGTCTTCCCCCTTCCCTTCGAGCTCATTAAAAACAGTAAGGAGGCTATGAGCATTTCTTTCATCTTCACTTCAAGCTTGTTAAAAACAGTAAGGAATTTATGAGCATTTTCTATATCTCCTTTGAGCTCGTTAAAAACAGTAAGGAGGTCATGAGTTTACTTTTTCGGACTCATTAAACCTTTACGGAAAATATCCCTATGGAGTTCTTTTAAGTCCTTTTCAGACTCCTTAAATAGGAAAAGTTTGCAAAGCATGGTTGTCTTTTTGGGCTGTTAAAATAACTAAACTGACATCCACTTAGGTATATAATTATCCCTTTTCCAGGCCTTGGTGGATAATTTATGGAAAATATATACTCTAGGTATACTCTTGTATGCACTAGAAGAGTTCTTCTTCCATTATTTTACACTTTTTCGGGGAAGGAGACTAACTTTATGAAAAAGGACCTTTGGAGTCGTCTTTAGGGTTTTCAGACTCTCAAAATGTGAAAACACCAAGTGAGCATTCACCTACTCGGGCTCTATGTGAAATCCATGAGATGGTTGATAGAGGACTGTTTAAGTTTTTCAACTCTATAAGCAAGAAAACAACGCCGAGCACAGACCAATCCGGGCTCGATATAAAATCCATGGATAGGTGTATGGAGTTTTCTTCTAGGTTTTTCAGACTCCTTAAATATGAAAATACTATCAAGCATGCTTTAGTTCTTTGTCAAGCTCGTTAAAAAATGAAAAAGGAAAGGGAAGGGAAGAATGTTAACATATCTTTCAATATGATGGCAGCAAGTCAACTATCTCCTTGAACAAAGCACCTATTTTGAATCTATCAAACAAGTTGGGTTCCAGTGTTGGCCATAGGGTAAACCTGATCTCAGAGTTCTTACTCCTCCATTTGGTTAGTCTCCCAATCATATGGAGAATCTGTTAATGTCTCCTACATTGCAGATTTGCATCTTGGTCTCTTTTTGTTCAAAGCTGCCTAAGTCACTCTTGTGCCATGCTCACTGTTCAAGGATATAACCTGTGTCAGCCATTCTGCAGTTGCCTTGACCTCATGTGTCGGCCATTCCTTGGTGTTAGTATGTTTCATCATGTGTTCAGTCCTACTCCAAATCAGCTCATGCCTATTGAGTGTCCCTTGTGTTGGATGATGGAGGATGCCTTAAGGCCTCCCTTCCAATGGACTTCTTCCCATCAACTTCAACTCATTGTGCTCTAGGAATGAAGTTTAGAGTTTCGGTTAGTAACTTGGGGATTGCAGTCATTAGTGGTAGTTTCCCTCGCTATTGGATAGATGGGAATACATCAATGTCTCCTATCTAATGGATTCTTCAAGTGTTCGACGGAAAGACCATTTATTCACACTTGTTTGAATGTACTAGGTAACTTGGGTTCCATTTTCATTATTGGTGGACACCCTCACGTTTGTTAACGGTATACATCAATGACCGGTAATCAAACGATACCTCCCATGTTCGACATCAACTCATTTATTCGCATGGATAGGTTTGTACCTTGGGTTTTTTTTGGATGAAGACCTTGGGATCCTCGATAGCATCACCTCATTTATGTTATCGCCCAAGTTGCGCAAGACTGAGCCACACTCTTTTTGGCTCTTGGTGAGACATAGATCCAGCTTGTTCTCTATGGCTATGTTCTCCAGTTTTGACATAGATCCACCTTGTATTTATGTGGCTATGTTTACACTTATGTTCCTCATGGATCCACGCTTGTATTCTAGTGGCCATGATATATGCATCAGTATTTGGATCATTATTGTATCCTCTTGGAGGTCATGTTCCACTATTTGAACATGGACAGTTACCCCAAGGATGAGTTTGTATGACATTGCCTTTGCTTTCAGGTACTTCATTTGAGCCTATGATTCTTGGTTTCTCCAGTTCCTCCATGATTCAACTCTTTGTTATTTATAATGTATTTCAGCCATCGTTTCCTGCACTCCCTCTGACCTCATACATTAGGGGGCATCTGTTATAGCTTAAAATGACACCTCTCCATTCGTGACGACACTTGCATTCCTTGGTCGCATGACGACACTTCTTGAGATCAAGTTCAGTCACACAACAGAACACTTGTGGATTGAGGGGTCATTTGGGACATTAAAAATGGTTCAAATTACCTCATTCTTGACCCATTTGATGATTACAACCCTTAGGAACATTTTTCCAGACCAAACCATCTCCTGAAAATGAGTAGAAAAGCATGTTTTTGGCCATTTTTTCACATGTGCGTTGGTATGCAAGCATAATAGTAGGGAATATGCACTACCCTGCTTCATTAAAGTAGCACCCACCTCCACATGTGCACTATGATGTCTACTATAGAGTAGAGCACACTCTTGTACTAGTCAAAATCTTGAAATTTGGGTAATTTAAGTTGGTTGGGGAACTTCCTACTCGGTTATAACTTCTTTTCCTCTCCTTCACTGACTATATAAGGAAGGTAGAAGGGCCATGTGAGGGACCAAGCCTATAAAAAAGTTATGCTGGAGGAATGGAGACCCTCATCCCCCTCTCTTGTGCCTCAGTTTCTCATAAACCCTAGCACAGCTGATTAGAGGTTGGGATCCTTGGAAAACAGAAGCAGGAGACCTTGAATCTAGGTTTCGTGAAGTGCCAAGCTTGAAAGAAGGTATAACTTTATGTACTTGCTTTCATTCATTAATAAAGATCAGACGTTCTTTCCTTTCCAAATATGACCTATTTATGTGTGTCTTAGATTTGATTACTGTTTGATTATAGTTTGATGTCTTATTATGTCATGGATATCAGTCTTATATATGTAGTCAAGTGTATTTGAGAAAGGTATCAAGTTGTTTTGTAGGTGTGGGCATTGCGATACTGGATAGCATTGAAGAGAAAGGAAGGGAAAGCTTGGATCAACCTTCTTGATAAGGTACTCACCTTTCTAACCTTAATCTCTTCACTTATTTGTTATACGTGTAGAACTTTTGTAAGTCTATCTTTCATACCTGAAGTTGGTAGTTTCTCCCCTGAACTATAGGTGCATTTTCCTCACAACAATATGTCTAGAGGTATCTTCTTCTTGGGAAGAAGTGGATCATGTTCAAAAAGCATGTGCTTGTACTTGCTCTTCAAATCGAATGTGATGAGAACAAATCCAAAAGTATGAGGATGATCCTTGAACATGTGATTCGAATTAGTTGAGGTAGGATCAAATCTATGAATGTGCATATAGTCTTTTGTCTTCTCCTTCCAACCATCATGGGTGTGGGTAGATAAACAAAAACATAAACTGTTTTAGTAAAGGAAAATTTGGATTTGGGAAAACATTTAAAGGCTAATTTGGGTTTGACTAGGTTTTGGACACTTTCAAAGGGATAGGGAAGCAAAAAAGGGGGATTTCAGAAGCGGGGTGAAAGAATGAGAAAATTTAGCAAAGAGGAACAAAGAAGCATAAATATGAAATGAACACTGTGGTAAAATTTGAAGGCGATTGGGTCAAAATCGAAGAAGTTATGGAAAACCCTAAAAATAGACAAATGTGGAATTTATGGCATTGGGAAGTGAAATTTGGGATAGGGTCCTCAGGAATGAAATATGCAGAATTGGATTACAGGGGTGTCAGGGAAGTTTCAAGGGAAACATAGTTAAAACAAGGGAGATACGGTGGAAAAAAAGAAATTTATACTTTCTTTTTCCAGAAATCGATCTGCAATGGTGCGGAAGGGATTGGCAACAGATGGATCTGTAACAGTGCATAAGTTATCAGCAACAAATGGATCTGCAACGGTGCAGAAGTGAACGGCAACAAATGGATCTGCAATGGCGTGAAAGTGACCGACAACAGTTCTGGGCTGAGGAAATCTGTGATTTATGAGCTGAAAATAGATATGGACCCAGGTATGCTCGGCTTCGTAATAGTTCAAGGGATTCACTCGGCCACCAATGCTGTCTGACGAATTGCGTATTGGGGCAGTACCCCTCACTCCATGGCTCAGGTAAAACTGATAACCGCTTTGCCACAAATGACAACTTTTTGTTTACCTCACAGGTGGGAACTAGTCAATCAGGTAGGGGTTGTTGCCCTTTTCGCTGGCAAGTCCTCTCAATGGGCCAACTACTTCGGGGTTCCTGTGGTAGTACCAGGGTTATTTTTAGGGGTGAAATTTTGCCAAATGGTTATTTTTGGGGCATTTTTTCAAAAAATATATTCACTATTTGGTCATTTTTAGTCTCTAATATCGCCTATATATACATAAAATATGTTTTTTTATCACAATATTCGCCAAAATTTACAAGTTTTAGTAGTAAACTGTATGTTTCATATTTAATATTCGCTTACCTATCTAAATATATGTTTTTTTCAATCCAAAATAATCGCCTAAAATACTATACTTAAGAATAATATTATAATCCTTAAAAAATATCCTGTGTGGTACTCCTCACAATGAGTTTTAGGGCTTATGCCCAAGTACTTCCTACAGTTAAGCAGATAGGGGTTATTCCCAGATTCGGACATGCAACAGATGCGAAAAAAAAATTGGCAGAAATTTCACCCAGTGAGCCTAAGAAAGTGCTCTGATACCAGATGTGAGGAACCTACAACAATTAATTAATGAAAATACATGAGATAGCAGTAAGAACAGAACTTAGAATCACTTTATTGATCACAGGCCACTTCGAGGGGGCAACCTCCTTTGAGCAAGCTCAATACAAATAACTTCACGGTACCTTCATTGGCCTCAACACACACTTATATACTAATTCTATGCCCAATACATGGGTCAATACCATGGGACATATAATACTACGAAACGACTTACAAAGCATATGCATCCAATACTATGGGTCAATACCATGGGGTAATACAAACTATGGATCAACAAATACTACGTGACGACTTACAAATCATATGCATCCAACAACAATATACTAACAAAGTAAAGAGAAGGGTTGACACAGGTTCCTAACAGGATCAGTACCCTATCGAGTATTAGTCTATCTTTTCTTCAAACTCGTAAAACAATGAAGAAAGTTGTGAGTTTCCCTCCCATGGACTTCTTAAATTACACATGGTTGGACCCTTATCAAGCATTATTCTCTCTCTTCTTCGAGCTTGTACAAAATGAATAAGGTCTCGAGTTTGCTTGCTTGGACTCATTAAAATTTAATAGAAAGGTATTATCGAGCTTCCTTTTATATTTTTCATGCTCGTAAAAAAATGAAAATACACCGAAAAAGAGAAGGGAAAATAAATTATTTATCATTTTTTCATATTATGTCAGCAAGTCTAATTATTCCTTGAACACAACACTTGTAGTGAGTCAATGGGTCTTAGTTTTGGCTTTAGGATTAACCTGATTCCAGAGTTGTTTACTCCTCCGATTGGTTATTCTTCCGATCACATGGAGATTTTGTTGTGTCTCCTACATAAAAAAATTATATCATGTTTCATGTATGTCCAAGATGCCTAAGTCACTCTAATATTGGTTATTCGGCCATTCTGCAGTTCACCTTGACTCCTCATGTCAGCCATCCCTTATGTCAGTATATTCTCAGTCTTATTTCAACTCAATCTCCAAGTGTTCCTCATGTGAGATGATGAAGGATTCATTAATTCCTTCCTTCTCACGGGTCTCTTCCTATCGACTTCAACTCATTTTTCTCTAGGAAGCATAATTAGAGTCATGGATAGTACCTTGAGATTTGCAGTAATCAATGGAAGATCCTCTCATTGTTGAGTTATGGGATTACATCAATGTCCCTTACTTGATATATTATTCAAGTGTTCAACTTCAAGACCTTTTATTCACACTTGTAAGAATGTACTAAGTACCTTGGCCCCATTTTCATCATTGGTGGATGTCCTCGCGTTTGTTAATTATTTACATTATTGACCGGTAATCATATGGTATCCTCCATGTTCGACTCCAAATCCTTTATCCACATGGTTTAGGATTCATGCATGTCTCGTTGGTTGGTTTGAAGACCTTGGGCCTATAATAACTCTCTCTTGTTATTTCCCGAGCTGCGCAAGACTGAGCCCTACTCACTTTGGCTCCTCATGAGACATAGATCTAGTTTGTTATTATGGCTATGTTCTCCATTTTGGCATGGATCCGTGCTTGTATTTTAGTGGCCATGCTATATACATCTGTTTTGCATATGTATTGGAGATCATGTTCTATCATTCTGAACATGACATTATGCCAAGATTATACTATACATTGACCTTGTTTTGGTTTTAGATATTGTTGGAACTTTGTTTCTGTGCCTCTTGCGCTCCTCCACTTCCTTGTTTGTAATGCATTTCGGCCATCACTTACCCTTCTGGCCTCATACATTAGGGGGCATCTGTTATAAATCAAATTGGAACATCTTCGTTCGTAACGACACTGAAATGTCACTCACACAAAAGGACATTATGGATTGAAGAGCCCTAATTTTCTATAGATGCATGTGACCTTGACCATTCATTGTTTCTCCAATTCATTCTATTTTTGTGATACATCTTTAGGACCTAATAGTGATTCCCTAACTGACATCTCGTGGATCACCCGCTGGTGCTCCACTGACCACAAGCGGTTTTCCCTAAAAATGTTGCACCGGCTACTTTCTTGTAGACTACTCATGGGTCACACGCATGTTGTTAGGTTTATACTCGCGAGTTCCTATTAAAATTACGAAGAATAAAAACTAAAATCGAATTTTCGGTAGTTAGGGGAGTTTCATTAACTTCTATACCTTCCCCAATTGCTCTCCTCTCGAATCTATCTTCCCAAACTTGCTATAAATACAAGGGGAAGGCCATAGGAGAGGGGGGGGACTCTTAATGTATTGAAATGTCAAAAGAATTTATACTAAAGGAGAGGAGCAAGAGAATAGAACTTGGTTTCATAAGTGCTGCTACAAAATCAGGTATAGCTATTTGTTTTCATTTACATGATCAATAAAAGATACTTTTCTTTCCCATAAACAATTGTGTCTAATGTGTGAATTGGATGTACTGAAACTTTCATGATTTTCTTATGTGTGAGCTTCATGTTTATTCAACAAAATGTTTTGAGGAGGGTATGTTTGTTTTGCAGGTTCTTTACTCAAGATTGCAGATCAAGAACTAAGGGTTTCAAGATTGGATCAACCTTCTAGTCTTCAAGGTACTCTTTGCCTAACTTATTAACCCTAGTTCTTTTTCATTAAGAAATATCTTGTTGTATGCTTGCCAATTTCCTTAGATTCTGTAAGTCTTAGATAGTACGTTGGTGACCTCAGTAAATTCCTAGTCATAGGATTAATTTCTCAAAAACATAAATTATGAAATGTATGCCTCAGGACCAGATTGCTTCAATTGGGAAAGATCCATGAATGGCATTTCAGGATCTCTCCTATCAAACCTATTCACCAACCTTCTCGTGAATTCCTCATAGGTGGTCACAATATCATGCCCCAAAGTTATCAACCCATGAAACCACCAATCATTAGATTCTCCTTTTAAATTCAAGGTGGCCATATTAATGGCATCCCTTTCATCCATAGTATTTAATTGAAAGTAACTATCTAGCTTATGCACCCAAGAGCTAGCAATGCATTTAGAGGATCCATCAAAGTAGGGGAGGGAGATCTTACCAATGGTTCTCTACAACTCAAAATTTTGACTGTATTGATTGGCAGGTATGTAACCTCCTCCTGGTTTTGATTTGTATTGGTACTCACAGTACTCCTTGAAGGTTAAATGTCTCTTGCAATCATCTCCCAAATCCATGTATTCTACTAGTCGAACCTCGAAAGGATTCAACTACTTCAAACTGCATCTCAGGTTCCTCTGTTCTGGGCTCAAGGAACTTGGGAACAGTAGGCCTTGGAAAATACTTGAATTCATGTGGCCTAATGTGAGGCCCATTTTTTTATAATATATTCTCACCAAGGATCTTCTTCCCTTCATGTTGGGAGCCACCGTTGCCCCCTTCTCCATCTCTATTCACTAAATGCTTGGTAAGACACTCGTGACTTTCTTGAACCAACCTGATGATGTTATGGGATATTCCTTGCATTCCTTTCAGTGTGCTTTGAACAAAGTATCTAAACTCTTATCTGTCATCCATGTGAAACATATCATTTCCTCCTTGAAGCTTCCCTCCAGTAGACTCAACCTCCTCTTCGACAAGAGGTTCTTATATACCTTTCCCTTTGGGAGGTGGAATTCTGTTGGGATACATCACAAATAATTAGGAGTAGGTTTAGAGGAACATGCTCTGATACCACTTTAATGTACCTATATTTTTCAAAGGTGCATTAAATCAAGCTTACAAATATTTAAACAAAAAGAGTGCATGATAAGAAACCAAGACTAGTTAATTTGACTGGGATCTAGGAAGGATTTGACAATCAACATTGGACTCTTTCTAAATTCTCCCAAAATAAGGTTTAGGACCTGATAAGGCTGTAAATAATATGGAAAACAGGTCAATACATTGAAATTGGCACATTTATGGGTGCTTCATGCTTGGGAATATTTCCTTGGCAAAGCCAAGGCTATCAATGCACATTCCCTGAGGACTTCTATGGAAACCCAAGACTTATGGTGCTCACTGAAGGTAATCAAACCTAGCATAAAATAAATGGTTTATCCAAAACCTTCTAGAATAGTAATACAAAGTTTTGGTAACATTCTAACATAGTTTGGAGGCTAAATAAGCAAGTGCGTTATCTAGGACCGTATGACTAGTTTTCAAGCAAACTTTTCCAAACACCTCCATAGGGTCATGAGTTTAAGAATTAAGGCTATGGGTAGCTATATAAGAGTATTATGGACCTGAATCAGCTTAAATAATGAAAATTGAGCTCATATATGGC
Source organism: Larix kaempferi (assembly GCA_027924585.1). Classification (NCBI taxonomy): domain Eukaryota; kingdom Viridiplantae; phylum Streptophyta; class Pinopsida; order Pinales; family Pinaceae; genus Larix; species Larix kaempferi. The sequence continues at coordinate 34,791,848 of BSBM01000372.1, forward strand.
ATTCTATAATAATTTTAGTAAAACTAGTCAATTTCCAATGCATAAAGAGCAAGCGTTGAAACTGCTAGTTACAAGCAACTACAGAAGTGCACAAATTCCTTCTTAGGAATGATATATGAGTTCAAAGACATTTACTTGTACAACATAAAAATTCATTAGAATTATATAGCATCATTTGTAAGCATTTATGACCCAAACTTACAGATAGTTCACCATTGTCTAGATTTTACAATATAGCAGCATAAATATCCATTGGATGAATAAGAAGGAGAGATAGAATCATTGGAATAGATCCATAGGAAAAGGATTGATCTTATGGATTATAATAGATGGATCAAGAACATATAATGCATTCCAAATGGGCACAATCACTCCAACTTTTCACTTCTCTGAATGGATCTCATCATGAATTTCACCTCAAACTTGTACTAATATTTGCATCAACTATGGAAGCTCAAGTTATTCATGGTGAGGGATGAGTCAGATGTCACTTCCCCTCCTATCGATCCAATGCAAGCAAGGGAACATGACTACATATCTTCAGTTTTACAAAAACTCATCCCCATTAATCAGATTCATACAAATAAAAACATGTGTGTAGATGCATACCCAAATAAACATGCACAGCGGAATTAAACTATCCACACACATTTCACATGCATTTAGCATATCAATAACAATAATCAATTAATTAAAACAATGCATAAGTAAAACACATAAAGATAATACTTATCTCGATGTAATGTTGTCCCAAGCAACTAGCTATGTCTTTGCAACGTTCCACCCAACCATAGGCCAATTGTGCTCATTAATCTCTCACCATAGTTGCCACCCCCGAGCTGGGAATGATTTATACAAGGAAAAGGGGACTCTCAAGCTCAACACATCCCAAGCAATCATCACATCTAATCCAAGCCATTCCATAGCTGGTTTTATTAGGCTAAATCTGAACCCTCTTCATTTCTGGATGCTTGCACTCAAGCTCAAGCCAAAACAATGGATACCCATAACCCATGTCCCAACATACTCTATCTACACACAGAAATATCAATGGGTGGGCATGGATAAACAGTTTTTACTATGGGATATACAAAGACATGGTTCCCATGGATTCTTCCAATTCGTGGCACACCCAAAACGAATTGTGGGGAAGGAAAACCGACCACAAGGAGAAAAAACGAGTTCTCAATAGGTATGTGGAGGTTCAGAGGGAAAAAAACCCTTTATGGGATGCCAAAACGTGACTCCCTTCCTCCCATAAATTTTGCATCACAAAGCGACCTCCCAGCTGTGGAAATATGAGGTTAAACTCAGGGAAAACGTGAGGGAAAATGCCCAGCTATCCCCAGAACTCGTGGGAGAGAAAAAGTGATGGATGAAGAATGGATTGGGGTGCAATTTTGTGGATCCTTTATTGCCAAGGAAGCCAAACACGTTTTTCCACAAATGGTGGCTTTCCCATACTCGAATTTGGACAGCCATACCTCCCCATTCCCCAAAGCATTAACTACCTCAACCAACTCTTGGAAGAATTAATGATTGGGTACAAAATTCAACATGGGTAGTTGAGGGTTTATGGGTTCTCTCATTGACACTTGGCTTGACTTGATTGGCTCCAAGGGTTTGAATATTTCCCTCCCAGTTCCTTGTAAAAATTATTCCCCCATCTCTTGTTGCATTGCATTGCATAGCTAGTTGTGGGTATTTTATTAAAATGCATATTTACATGATATTTACGGTTTCTATTGTGCCTAGATAGCACACAAACCATATGCATAAATTTTAACACTAAATCGATGGTGGGGCCCTAGCCTTGAGCTCCTCACCACGATTTTATAACGATATTACATCATTTACATTTTAATGCAATGGGGTCAAAATCGGGATATTATAACAGACCTAAAACTCAAGTTATAATGGATGCACTGGAACTGTGAAGAAGACATGAAAATTTTTGCTATGGGGCACATCACCCAAAGCTAGCCAGGGGTGCATCTCCCAGGCCTCTAGGAGAAATATCTCAGGAAAAATATCAAATGACCAAAAGATGTGAGATTAGTACACTCCTCTTATTTTATAAGTTGAGTTGAAATACATATTCATTGAATGTGGTCACCTTCATCATTCTTGTTCCCTCCTTGAATGTTTTTAGTACTAAATATTTTTCTTGCTTTTATCCCTACTTTGTTTCCTTTCCGATTTGGATTTCTTTTATGCTTTTGGAAACATCCTACTTTTCTAGATTTTCTCTGCTTTTCCTGTGCTTTTGTGCTTTTTTGCTTCTTTCTACTTTATGGACTTTCCTTCCTTTTCTTCCAGCTTTCTGCTTTTCTGAGTTTGTTGATTTTGTGTTGCTTTCCATCTTTTTGTGGCTTTGTAGATTTTTCTTGATTTTCTTCTAGTTGTCATTTCATATGAAAACTCATTGGATACAAAAGGCCTCATGCACCCTCCTTGATCACCTAGCACATCCACTTAATTACAAAAATTTAATATTATAAAAAATATTCACAATTTAACATAGCATTTTAACATGCATCTTAGAAGAATTGTGACACTTTGGCTAGATTCCCTAGATTCTATGACAACAATGATGAAGATGCTATGACACCTATGACACAAATATGACCTGAATGCTGACATCTGACATATATGACATGTCAGAGCTAAAAATATCCTCCAAGAAGGCACACAAGGGAGTTAGGGCAGCCAAAGAGACACCCATTCGAAATGAGGGAAGATGGAGACTAGGAATTGTTGGACAAGTGGCACGCATTGGAATCTCTTCCCAGCTTGAGTTGGAATGAGTCTTTTGGAAGGAATTTGACCCATGGAGGACTTGAGAAGTTTATACAATATAAGAACAAAGAATGAGAGGAGCTTTTGATCATTTTTTATTTGCATCTTTCCAATTTGGATAGCTTCTAGCTTGTCCATTCTAGTGGAGTGTTTACTCTACTTGCCTTAGTACCAATTTCGAGGGTGAAATATTCCCATCCTAATTGGAAATTAGAGAGGCCATTCATACCTTTCATTTGGAGCTACAATGGAGTTATTATTTTCAAGTTGAAGCTACAGGGAAGCTCATGGTTCTTTCTTCTACAACTTGTTCTCATCTCTATCACACATTTCCTTGCATATTTTGGCTCTTGGAGGAATTGTGCCTTTGGTGAGATGTTGATATCTTTGTGAGAGTCCAAGAATATCCATTTATTTGTACTCTGATATATATACTTTGTATTTTATTCTCAAAATACTCTCAGGTCGAAATACCAAGTGAAACTATGTAAAAATACCAAACAATGCATAAATGGTGCCATTTTCCCTATATCTTGTTGTTGGAGCTTGAAGAGGCTTTATTTCGATTTGTATCAGTCAATCTATGTGATTTTGTTGATGTATTATGGAGTGTCATTAATGTTCTGAAGAATTATCATTAACATTTCACAAGTCATTGGAACCTAAACTTCGAATTTCATAACAAGTGGTGAAGTTTACTATCATTTCCCCCTATGTGAAGACATGTATACAAACCTTGGATTTATGGGAGTTTCAGAAGCCCATAGAAACTAATCGATGATGCATTGGGGATACCATTGAAGTAATTTATCAATGCCATGTCTCTGTTCTAAATTTTGGGAATGTATTACAGCATTTGGGAAGCCATATTTGTCCCCTACCCTTGGGGGTTTTGAACCTCGATTAGACTAGTAAAGTTCCCTATTTTTCCCTGATTATAAATGAATGTTTCAGAAGTGTTTTAAGAGTTTCCAAGAATCCATCAGCCTCATTTACATGTCTTAATACCTTCCAAACTCATTCGGACCCAATTCAGAACCATTTGGATCCATTTGGAAGTCGTTGAGTCAATACTGGTCTAAGGCTTGGGTTAATAACTCGTGAATGCCATTTAGCTTTAGAATGACTCTTGCTTGGATATGAGGTGAGTTCTAAAAAAGGGAAGTTACAATATAGTTGAATATGAAGGGACATTTGGATGTGTTTTTACTACTCTTACCTATGTCTCTGTGCCCTTTCCTAAGAAAACACATTTAAGAAAAACATTTCAAGATGTTGAGTTGAAATATTGGTGTATGTGGGCCAACACAATGCCCTTCTCTTATTGTTCTCCAAAGAAAAAAAATAGATTGTTGATCAATTTGGAGAAGGATATAAAAAAGAGTGGATCAATCAGCTTGTGATAATCTACAGGGATCTAGCAACTGTAACAAACTCACAATCTAACTCTCAAGACTATTTACAAAGAAGAATAAGCATGCAGTCAACAATCACTCATAAACAAAGAATAATGGACAATGTCAATATCATACAATGATTAATGAATTTAGAGAATGTGTTACAATAATCAATGATGAGGCATCATATAGGATTCGAATTATCCAAGTAGGGCATTCGAATCTGAGCTCAAAGTCTAGCATGAATAACTATGGAGACATCATCCAGTCCGTAGTATCAGTCATAAATGGTAAGAGTCATTCAAATGTGTCCAACTGATTCTAACAGAACCATCTAGCCATAAATCAGGGAATGGAGACTCCAAGTGGGGTGCATGAGGTTGTCTAACTCAAAGTCTAGGTTGGATAACAATGGAGACATCATCCAGTCAATAGTATCATTCATAAATGGTAATAGTTAGTCAAGTGTGTCTAACTGAGTCTAACAGAACTATCTAGGCATAAATAAGGGAATGGAGACTCCAAGGAGGGTGCATGAGGCTGTCAAATAGTCAAGTGGAAATCCAGAACTAGCTAACTAGAAGCTACAAGCAGTCAGCATGAGCAATCAGTGGAAGAACTACTCAATCAATGCAATAATTGAATGATAACTCCCAGTAGGTGAGATAAGGCACTCTAACTGACAGTGGTAGGTGATAAAGGAGCACTTTCCATGCACAACAGTTAATAAGGGCACATTAGGTAGGTAGGAGGCCAAATGGGGGTTGTATATAGGCTCTGGAGAGCTAGAAGCAAGCTCTAGGTGCTGGGAGACCACTATGATGATGACTGGATGCATGTAGTGGCATGCAAGCATGCAAAATATAAAAATGATGGTGTGAATATTCCAACACCCCCCTGCAAGCTATACTATGCGATAACAATTGCAAACAGAAAAATAGGGCCCTGGTGACTAAGACCAAAGGTCACTCCGTACAATTAATTTAAATAAACTAAGTGAGGAAAGAGGGAAAACCCAGTGGGAAGAAATCCCTCCCTCAAAATAGACTGAAGGATGCTAATGAAGCATATCATCTCTCACCCCAGAAGGAGGTAAGTGTCCTTCCTTTCCGAAGAAGGATCGATTGATCTGAAATGGATCAGCAATGTGAGAAGGATGAAACCTTCTATTCTAAAAATCTGATCTGGTTCTTCTATGATCATGTAGATCACAAACCAAATCACCGATAGATCGGAGTGTAGTGGTTTCCCATCGAGACAGAGGAGGAATATAATGTGAGAGATCTTCAGTTTCTTGTGGATCTGGATCTCCCATTCTCTCATGTTCGTCATCAGTTTCCAGACCTTCAGGTTCTTGTGGATCTGGATCTAGCATTCTATCATCATCATCTCTATCTTCAAATTCTAAATTTGAGATATCATGTGAAGAAGCAAGTAAAATTGGCTCATCATCACATACAAACTTTGAATCTGAAATCTCATGAGGAGAAGCAAGTAAAACTAGCTCATCATCATGTGCAAACTTTGAATCTGAAATCTTATGAGGAGAAGCAAGTAAAACTAGCTCATGCTCATCATCACTCGAAGGAGGAATGTATCCAAAACTGTTGATGTCATGAAACTGCTCCAGAATATGCATGTAGTCCTCATTTGAACCATCATGACTGTAATCAATATCAGAAGAACTAGAAGATGATCGATCTTCATTAATATCAAAGGAGGATGTAGTAGTGGTGGCCCAATTTGAAATAGGAGTTGGAAAAATAGGTGCTAGATCTTCAGGCTCTTGTGGATCTGGATCTAGCATTCGCACTTCTTCAAGAGTCCTCTTTTTCTCAATCTCTTTTGGTGTATCTTTTCCCTTTAGGCAACCTCTGAAGGTGCCATGAGCAAACTTACCACTTAGAAGACCATCAACCACATTCTGAGATAGCTTGTAGTTGAGATGAGACAGTCTACTCTCTTCATGAGTATGAGAGCGAAGAGTAGACTCCTTTGAGAGAGGCAAGAAGTGTGAAAACTCATAGAGTTTTGTCTCATGATTTTCAACTCATTTTGCAATGATTTCCCCTGAAACCATGTGTTGTACCTTGACTTGATATGGAGTAAAGATCACTCTTTTGGGCTCTCCAGTGTGAGTCATTTGATACACTGAAAGGACATTAGGTGCAAGAGAAGGAACATAAGGCACATCAGAAAAGTAACCATGATCAAGATCGATTCTTCCAATCCCCTAAGAGTATACTTTTGAATCATTGCCCAAACTAACGGAAGGGCCAATAGAGCTTTTGAAACTAGAGAAGAGATCTTTGGAGGAATCCATGTGGCATGATGCTCCTGAATCTATGATGAAAGAAGAATCAGTTGATGCACTTTCTATGAGAGCATTACATCTTTCTTTGCCTTCGGATCTAGAAGATTTGGTATCAGGATCTTTCTTTCTTGCACATGATGGTACAAGAAGATTGTTCTTCTCAAGTAATTGAGCCATCAATTCTATAGTCTTTCTCATGCAAGAACTCTCAAGATAAAAACCTCTAAGACAATAGGTGCACTTGGTCTTTCCCTTCTGAGAATGCTTGGTCTTCCTTGAGTTCGAAGTCCCATATTCCTGATATGGAGTATCAGTATTCTTTGTATCATCCGATCTCTTGTCAGAAATATTTTGCAAGTGCCTTTACTATTCGCTCTCTCTGCAACTGTAAGAGCTGAATCCAATTTGGGTTTGATCATTCCCATATAGATCAACTTCTCTTCCTCTTGAGATAGAGATTGGATGAAATCATCAAGTGAGGGAAACTTCCATCTTGGAATGGACATCCTAGCTGACTGGAAAGTAGAGACAAAAACTAAGAAGTTTGCCCCCAACTTTGAGAGAATGGAGAGTATAAGATGTTTGTCTTCTTTCACTATCTCATATCTTTTCAACTGTGATATCAAGCTTTTGAACTTAGTGAGGAAGGCATTGATAGATTCGAAACTGTTAGGACTCAAACATATGAGCTCATTCTCCAATTTGTGTCCTTTCATATCATCTTTCTGTCCAAAAAGGGATTCGAGCTTGTCCCAAACCTATTTAGGAGATGTAAGATCGATGACATGGAAGTGAAAATCTTCAAAAATTGAGAAAAGGAGGAGACTAACTGCTTCATCAAGCCTATCCAAGTACTTGGAATTTTCAACTACACTGAGAGGTTCTACCATCGTTCCATTGAGTATTCGGGTGAAGCTCTTGGATCTCATGAAGAGAGCCATCTTGTCTTTCCACTCAACATAGTTGGAAGATGTGAGCTTTAGATCCATATGAACAGAGAAAGTCAAATATTTGAAGAAGATTCTGAACGGGTGAATAAACCTGCAAAACAAGAGAATTTTTGCTGATGGAGAATGCTACACTTCGATTGAACACTACCTTAAGGACACTTGGCACATAGACTACTAAGTCCTTCACACCTGGATAGACCTCACTGAATTTCTCCAATGAATTCAATTAATAGCACCAGGATTTGTTGTGGAAACTCAGAGGCTTCTGGTGCACAAGTGAAATATAGTTGCTGACAGAAATGTTGCAACTGTTGCTGCTACAACTACTGCAATGGCTGCAATTCAAATAGCTGTTGACTGCTCTGATACCATGTGATAATATGCAGGGATATATAAACTCTAACAAACTCACAATCTAACTCTCAAGATTATTTGCAAAGAAGAAGAAGCATGCATTTAATAATCACTCATAAACATAGAATAATGGACAATGTCAATATCATACAATGAATAATGAATGTAGAGAATGTGTTACAATAATCAATGATGAGGCATCATATAGGATTCAAATTAGCCAATTAGGGCATTCGAATCTAAGCTCAATGTCTAGCATGAATAACTATGGAGACATCATCCAGTCGGTAGTATTAGTCATAAATGGTAAGAGTCAGTCAAGTGTGTCCAACTGAGTCTAACAAAACCATCTAGCCATAAATCAGGGAATGGAGACTCCAAGTGGGGTGCATGAGGTTGTCTAACACAAAGTCTAGGTTGGATAACAATGGATACATCATCCATTCAATAGTATCAGTCATAAATGGTAATATTCAGTCAAGTGTGTCTAACTGAGTCTAACAAAACCATCTAGGAATAAATCAGGTAATGGAGACTCTAAGAGGGGTGCATGAGGCTATCAAATAGTCAAGTGGAACTCCAGAACTAGCTAACTAGAAGCTACAAGCAATCAGCATGAGCAATCAGTGGAAGAACTACTCAATCAATGCACTAACTGAATGATAACTCCTGGTAGGTGAGATAAGGCGCTCTGACTGACAGTGGTAGGTGAGAAAGATGCACTTACCATGCACAACAATCAATAAGGGCGCATTAGGTAGGTAGGAGGCCAAATGGGGTTGTAGACAGGCTCTGGAGAGCTAGAAGCAAGCTCTAGGGGCTGGGAGACCACCATGATGATGATTGGATGCATGCAGTGGCATGCAAAGCATGTAGATTTGCATGTAGGCATGCAAAATATAAAAATAATGGTGTGAATATTCCAACACATCCAAGTAAGTTCCTATCTTCTCTGAAATTCCCTACTACCTAGGTTAAGGACTAATAGGTCATTTAAATACATAACTAATATTCCAATCATTTAAACTTGTAACTTGATCCTTTAACACAGGACACATACTAACTTACAATTGTTTAAACATGTAACTTTTTTTGTAAGTTAGAATTCTATATTATATCATAGAAAATACCAAATATACAAAATAACTAAGCCTCCCACAAGGAGAAAAAAGTTTAGGAAAGAGAGTCTGAAAGTCATGAGTGTAACTGTCCAAACGTATCCCTATGATTGTTGAGACTTACTGGTCTGAGCTAAACTACACTAGAAGACTATAAAATAGGATATATTGTTTGAAATAAATATACAAATATAGAACCAACTGTGAATCAAAAGGAGAACCGAAAAAACAGGGACTATTTCAATGAGCTCGCTCCCAGGCGCGGCTTAGTCTCCAAAGGCATTGGCATGTCCTCAACAACACTTGGAATTCCCCACTTAAGACTGCTGGAACTAGGATTGGAATCCTGGCTCGTGTGCTCATCCACCTTCGTGGCTTCTTTCAGCTTCTCATCGTTCTCTTCTGACTTCACCTCTGCGTCCCAGGAAGCCTCAATGGTGGTAGCACCTTGCTGAATGGTGTGAGTGTCCTCTCCCCCAGGCCGCTAGCAAAACATCCCTTCATCGTCAATATAGTCTAGCATAGGTTACGGAAGGCCAAAGAGTTATGCAATGCCAATGCACCAGTCAATAAGAGCCTGCACCCGGTGGACCAAGTCTTGAAAGTGGGATAAAACATCATCCTCGGTGTTGTGAATATCACTCCTGATTCCCATCAAAGTATCATTCATTGCCTCCAAATTTCAAGAAATGCTACCATTACGACCTTCCTATGGCCTCTCCTTCCGACCTCATACACGCAGACTGAGTTCCCTATGACGTTCACACATCATGGCTAGATAAAACTAGTGCTTCACACTACCAATTCTCTTGTATACAAGGGCATAGACTAGGGTGTCTGGTCTGCAAATTTGACTAAGAGAGTGGGTGGAAATGAAGCTGTGATCCATTCCCCTCGACATTATAACTACGACATCCAACCTGTCAACTGTTGTCAAGGTGAAATTAATGCATGGTTGAATTGGTGTCATATCAGAGTTGAGGGTCGTTAAATGCATGGAGCTAGCGGGATGCAAGCGATAACAATTGCACCGTCATGCTCTCATCAAATTCCATCTTTTCATGCACTAGAACCCCATCCGGGGATTTAAACATGTAACTTGATCATTACTCTTAATAGGAGTATTGAGTTTCCATTCTAAAATATAGAATTTGTTGTGTGTACACCATTAAATGATTCACAAAACTCTAACACTTGCCACACAAATTTGTAAACAAAATTAAATTAATTAATTTTTAATAATGTTGTCCAGTTTATGAAAGAAAAAAAATCTCATAATTGGTTAATATATGAGGAATGATATTTTACAATAAGATCCTTTATATTCTAACACGTTTTCCAATTAGATTTGTGGTGAATTCAAGACCTTTTAGTTCTTAATAGGTACTATTTAGAAAAAATGAGGGATATTGGGAAATGTGGGTTTTAAAATATTTATAATATTATTGATGATTGTCAACCTCCCATTTTGCTCCCTTTTTAGCATTACAACCTTACTCTTTGACCCTTTTTGCCTCTTCCATATGCCATTATTTCTTGTTATCTGGCCATACTTCTTGCTTTTGGTACTTATCACATAGTTCTCCTTCAACAGTCAAAAAGAGGTAAAAGTTGTTATATTTTGAATGAATTGTTCATGTTTTAGTGAATTGAAATTATTTTAGGATTAATCATGCCTATGTTGAAGAAATTTTGAGAAGATATCCATTTCAGTACTCACTTCGCCACTAGTCAAGATGGCCAAAGGAGTTCCAAGAAAATACAAGCATGTAGTTCCAGTAGATGGACCCTACCTCTAGCTATCATTGTATGCAATTATGTCAAGAGAAATCGATCCCGGTCATATGATACAACATGAGTTCAGAACAAGAGTTATATAAATGTAACGGTCTAGTTGCATTCAATTAGGGCGGTGATACACTTTTAGCGATCTTCTCCCCATATGATTCATCTCTTAATGGAACTCTCAACTCATCCGTTGTAACTAGTAATGCCTGTTTACTATTTTTAAAGACCTGGAGATCTATATATATGTATAATATATGACTGGGAGAGGGGGACAAACATTTTCACTGTTATGTTGTTAAACTCATTAGTCTTGGTTACGCTCTGATGTCTCTGTAATTTTGAAGTACAATAATGCAATTTTGGTTTCAATATGTTTAGTGTCTTTTACTATTTCACTATGTTATAACTTTTCATAGCTCCTTCACCAGACGGTAGGGCCCACCAACCTAGGAAAGAATTTATTTATACTGTGTTTTTGTCTACTTACTCATCACGTTCCTTTGCTCTGTTTGTATTTCCCACGCAGGCTCAATTTTGTATATGTTTGCTATCTCTTTTCACATTCTGTAATTAGCTATTTATTTAGTTTTGAACTGTAAACATCATGTAGGTAATTTCACCACTTTTAGTAGTAAGAATATAATTTTGTACTCTATACTCTTCATTTTGAACTCATAGATAGGTTGTATTAATGAACTTATATGTATCAATGAATTGGCATGTGATCTTCTTCTTGTGACTATGTGTATGAAATTCCATATATGTGTTTATAGTCTTTTACCTCAAGGTCTTGCAGATTGCCTAGGTATGTTAATATTGGTTTTCGTCATAGGTCCTATTTCACTTTGGTTTTGTACTTGTTTATTCTTCATTATCATAGAAATTATAGAAATTTTAGAGGAATAGTTATTTTATGAAGTAAATGTTATTTTCCTTTCTGTTTTTTGAACATAGTTTGATGAATAGTACATGATCTTAGGACTGCAAGTAGTCTCAAAAGGAACTTGTAGATGATATATAAGTACATGCATTAGACTCTAGAGACATTGGTCATAAACATAATCTTGGTATTATGTATTTTTATAAGTCTTCATGCTAAATTTGTGGTTTATGTTAGGTTTGTAAATGTAATAGGTAGTTTACATATTTATACTTTGTTCTCTTTAATAAGTATTTTAGGTTCAATTTCATTAGCACCTGCATATCTTGATGGCATACTCCACCTAAATATCTGGATATAATTTTATGAGAAACAATGCTCACCTAGGTTAGGGTTAGTTAGGATTTTTAAGTTAACACTTTAGACGAATGTTTGCATTCACCTATTCAACTCTAGAGTTCGTTTCCATTATGTGGAAGTAGTCGTTATCCCATTTTCAGTCTTTCTTCTATTCATTGGTCTTTGCATCTTAAGTTCAATACTACTTTCGGTACTTGTTTACACCCATAGTGTTTTCTTTACTTATTTGTAAATTTTTACACATCTATATTGTGCATAGGTCATCAAAAAGTTATTATACTTTAATATTCCATTCTGTATAAAATTTCATCTTCAAGTCATAACAAAGCTTTTCTAGCTTTGAAATCTCATTCTATACAAAATCTCATATTTAGGTCATGTTACAATGTAATCTTCCACCTTGTGAGAATCAACACTCTTTGGCCTAGAGGATCCATTCCACTAACTCAAAACCATTGTATATCCTTCAGACACTATTTTTCCTCATTTTTTCCCTTGTACGCTTGCTGCATTATTACAGTGGGCATACCAGCGACTTGCATCATTATAGCCCACGGGTAGAATGTAAAATGGTAAAAATCACTAGTTTATTACTTTTTACTCCCAAAAAGCGGTCATTGGGTGACCTTTGACTCTCCATCTTTCCAAGAAACACCTCGATGTGTCCTTTCACTTACCTTTGAGAGGACTATATATTGAGCACATATGGCTTATGGACGGGAGGAGAAAGAAGGCAAGAGAACTCTAGTGGATTTTTTCCCAATCTTGAGTCTACACTCATTGATCCTTGTAGTTGTGAACCCTTTATGTTCACCTTCCAAACTCCTATTTTAGTTTGAGTTTTCCATTCCATGGAAAATTGAAGTGGTGGAGGCACAAGTGGATTGATCCAGATCTTGGTTCAGATTGGTTACCGGCAAGAGGTCGTATCACCTTGTACTTCTTCTGGATCAAACCACTTGTGCCTCCACCACTTCAATCCTCCATGGAATGGAAAACTCAAACTAGAATAGGAGTTTGGAAGGTGAACATAAAAGGTTCACAACTACAAGGATCAATGAGTGTAGACTCAAGATTGGGCAAAAATCCACTAGAGTTCTCTTGCTCTTATTTCTCCTCCTGTCCATAAGCCATATGTGCTCAATATATAGTCCTCTCAAAGGTAAGTGAAAGGACACATCGAGGCCTTTCTTGGGCAGATGGAGAGTCAAAGGTCACCCAATGACCGCTTTTTGGGAGTAAAAAGTAATAAACTAGTGATTTTTACCATTTTACATGTTACCCACGGGCTATAGTGATGCAACTAGCGTGTACGCCCACTGTAATGATGCAGCAAGCATACAAGGGAAAAAATGAGGAAAAATAGTGTATGAAGGTATACAATGTTTCTGAGTCAATGGAATGGATACTCTAGGCCAAAGAGTGTTGATTCTCGCAAGGTGGAAGATTACGTTGTAACAGATTCCCCCTAATGTGTGAGGTCAGACACTGATGCTACGATGGCCGAAATACATTATAAATCTCAGAAGTGGAGTGATGGAGACACAAGTGGAAAGAGCAGCTCACTCGTCATAATACAATTGTGTCCCTGAATACATGTTGGTAGTACAACAATCTGATACAATGGCCATGAATAGGCAGTACATAGTGAATATATGTCATAAGTGATCATAGCCATGCTCCCTCTACAGTAAGATATGGTCTCCCGCTGAAAAGGAAACAACTGGTGCAAACTGGAGGTACAAACTGTTGATATCTGAGAGGTGATATCTTAGATGTAAAGTCATAGTCATAAGTCGCATACTGAATGCCACTATCGCCTGGGGTCTTCTACACAAGTCTTTGACGATGCAAGTCCCATCAAGTGAATAAAGGAGTTGAGGTTGAACCTGATGTGACATTGTCTGATTACCGGTCAATGATGTATACCATTAACAGATGTGAGATAACCCACCAATAATGAAAATGGGCATCAAGGCACAGAGCACAATCATCGGAGTGTGAATAGATGAGTTGAAGTCAAACACTAGGATGAATCCATCGATCAGGGGACATTGATGTATTCCCAAAACTGTCGATGGCGAGAGAACCTACAACTAATGACTGCAAGCATCAAGGTACTCAACCGAACTCTAAGCCTCAAGTTCCGGAATAAATGGGTTGAAGTCGAAGGAACGAGACTCACTGGAAGGAGGGCATTAAGGCATCCCCCATCAACCAGCACAAGGTACCAACTACGTTGAAATATTTGGAAGAACTCAGGTGAAACGAACTGACTCAATAAGGATGGCCGACATGCAATAGTCAAGAGATCTGAGGAGAAGCCGAATCTAGGTTTAGGGCTTCCTTTGAACAAGAGCATGAGCAAATGGATAGACTCAGGAAGCATAGACTTGACATAAACTGTGCAATGCAGGAGGCATTACAAAGGGCTCCATAATGACTGGAAGCTTAACCAATTGGTGGAGTAAACTGAGAAACAAGTATAGCTCCTAAGGTCCAACTATAGTCCTGACTCATAATGTATGGAGTGGAATGAATGCTCTGTTCAAAGGAGACACAACAGCTACCAACAAGAAGTAGTAACCATAATCCCGTCCGGCTTTTTGGAATATTTGATTTTTTTGTCATTTTCATATTTGGTGAAAGCTTGAAAAAAAAAAATTGCTTATAGTACAACAAGGGAGGGAACGAGTGTCAAATAGCGAGCAAACTAGTTCCAAGCAGTGGAACATACCTATGATCAATGCAAGGAAGTGCATACAAGATGTGGACACTCGGGGGTGTGTTCCCTCAACATCAAAAGGTCATCAAATTGTGAAGGGAAAATATAAGCTCTGCAGGGCTCGACAAGGAAAAGTGCTCAGGCACCAAGCTAACAACTGAGTAAGTGGGAGCCGGCACAATGCTCAAGTGGAAAGCAGGATAATGCAATGCAATCACAACTTGATATAAACGGGGGAGTCCTTATGGGAGATGGTCAACATAAGACAAAGTAGATTATGAGTCTTTATCGCAATGTCATGGCGTAACTACAAAGGACTCCCAATCCTAAGGACAAACAACGGCATGGGCACCAGAATGCAAATGGGGCTTCTATCTAGGGTACGCATGTTCGAAAAGGCCCTACCGCCACATAATGACACTTCTCTAACTGTGTGAAGGTTCCATGAAGGTTAAAAAGCGAGATCGCCCCTAGGGTTTACGAAAGTGGTCAAAGCGTCAAATGGATAATGCATGTGAAAATGACATCTAACCTATATACCAGGTGTGAAACGTACCTGCCGTAGGTGTGAAGCATTCGGAAATAACTTTCGTCCAAGAAATATGGTTAAAAACACTACTCCATGACATTGTATTAGTCCATAACAGCATTAAATGGGAAAAACTATAGACAAGTGGGTCTTGAAAATTATAAATAGTAATAAAAAAATACAATTTACAATTCATTTTTACTATTGACCCATTTGGATTTTTGTGGTTGGTTTTTACCTCAAAGTTCAGTTGCTGATTCCGGGAGCTACAGGCGTCCAATCGTCGAACCGTCGGGAGCAGGTTGGTAATCTCATCCCCACCTTCCATTTT
The DNA here is from genome assembly GCA_027924585.1 of Larix kaempferi. Classification (NCBI taxonomy): domain Eukaryota; kingdom Viridiplantae; phylum Streptophyta; class Pinopsida; order Pinales; family Pinaceae; genus Larix; species Larix kaempferi. Next base: position 34,807,393 of record BSBM01000372.1, read on the forward strand.
AATGCTTTTATTTCAAATTTCATTGGTTTGTTTTTTAGTTTGGCCAAGCCCTAAATGGCTTCGGCGCAACCCGCGGGCTATTTCTATGCGGGTCGCGGGTAGGGCATCATACTCGCAGTCAACGCAGAGGTTGACCAAAGGTACCCGCAACTGTATGCAAATTTTCCCACGGGTCAGGCCGTGAAGTTGATTTTGCAAATGAAATTGACTAAAATCTTTTTTTTTCTCACTCCAGGATGGTTCTAGAGTGGAGGGAGAGGGAACATGACCTAGTAGATGAGGTTGTTCATAACAATCTACGTGCACAGCAAGCGCTGTAAGCATGTGGCTTATTCAAATTCTAGAGCATAGGAGGTTTGAGGGCCCAAAACCTATTGCTTCGGCGTTTGATAGACTATTGGATGTTGATGCACAGAACTTCAACCTAGACGGGCAAATACTTTCACTGGAGGTGGAAGATATCTATTTCATCACAGGTTTGTCCCGTCGAGGTGAGGTGGCAAGCCTTCGGTCTCGAACTATGGGTGGTGGGATCACCGTCCCCAACTACATAGAGAGATATTGTGTTCCAAATACTCGGGCAGTGGGAAGTTAGGTGCCTATCCGAGCCATAGTCAACCTGAGTATGAAGGTTTTCGTGGCCACTTTAGTGCGGATCACTGGATCCAGAGCTCTTCACCAAGCATCCAGGGAAATCATGTTCTATGCATCACAGTGCATGCAGCCTATGATATTCAACTGGTGTACTACACTATTGGGGTCCATGAAGACCCAGCTGACAGAGTGCAATCAGGGGGATGCGAAAAACTTCAGGTATTGTAGTATTTTGTGCAACTTCTTCTTCAAGTGGGTTCCGGGGCTTAGTCCGAGGGTTGAGGTCCCTCCTCATAGTCTCCATGACCCAGCCATGAGCCGGTGGGCTGAGGTCTTGACATGATAGGGTGGTGGCCGTCAGGCATCACCATATACAAAGGAGTTCTTTCACTAGTTGGATCGACAGGTCATAGCGATAGATGACTACCCTTATGCAGGGATAGACTTCCAGTAGGACCGGGACATGCCGCTCCCACTAGATGCAATGTTCGGAGACATCAGTAAGTACTCTTTTTAGGTTTTTGTGTATTAAATTTTTATGGAATTTTTATTATAGATGTAAATGCAAAAATATTTTGTTTGGGGGTAGTATCATGTGTTGATGTTTGACTGTTTTCTCGCAGACAATGGCCCAATGAGACCCGATGGCTTCCCGAGACTTCATCGTCGGGGCAAGGGTGATGAGATGGCAGGTGCTGTAGCAGAGCGTACACTACAAACTTTGCGGTCCAACATATCACAGATGACTGCTAGGGTACCACAGGAAGAGGTGGCACAGTTGCCAGAGGCTATGCAACGCCAGGTAGTCGGGGTGTTGGGTAACTGGGAACGACTGCTACAGCGGATATCAAATGCAGTGCAGTACTTCTATGAGACACATCCTATCGGGATGGTAGCTAGGGCTCCTTGTAGGGAGTAGATATCTCAGGATCTCATTTTGTAGCGATATGTATATTTTTGAGGGCTACGGGATCCAGTTTTTGTATCACAATACTACCATTTTGGACATATTATTTATAAAAAACTTTGGTTCTCCGGTTCTACTATATGTGTGTATGTACAAATGTGTGAATGTCTTCTTTTATTTGTGTGCTTCAAGGTGAATGTGACAAATTCCAATCTAATACATAGTTAGCGAATGCATCAGATATATGATTAACACTTCTTGGAATATGAATGTATGTAATTGAAACAAAATGTCGTTCCAAGAGTCTTACCCTTAGGAATTTCCTTAGTAGTGTATGATCTCGCACACGGTACTGCCCATTCAGCTGATACACAACTAGCTGTGAATCTAGGCGGACTTCTAAAGACTGGATACCATGCGAAATAACATCCCGAAATAGCTCAATGACAGCACTATACTCAGCCACATTGTTAGATGTAGGACTGAGACAAGCACCTCCTGAGGACACAACTAGGTGGTCAGGTGAGAAAATAACCCAGGCAGCAGAAGCAAGATGCTGCATATGACGACTAGCACCATCGGCGAACCCTAAGAACGTAGGAAACTCAGCTGACATCTGTCAATCAAACGGAAGCTAATCAAAAGACCTGAAAACCAAAAGAAAGCTAAACTATGTATAGAAGTAACTATACAGTAGTATACAAAAGTATTAGCCTGAGCCAGAGGTTCCAGCGTAATACCGCTTGAGGTAGAGCCCATTTCTAGGATCCTTCAAGATAGACCCCTTGTAGTCTTCTAATTCATAGGCTCCTTTTTCTAGGACATGCCTCACGATGTAAGGGCCATGCCACATGGGGTTGAACTTGCCTGCCCCCAGGGGTTCTCTAGCTTGGTCATATAAGAGGACCAATTCACCTTCAGCATATTGCCGGGGACAGATAGACCTATCTTACTGAACCTTAACATGACACTTGTTGGCATCTATAGCCACGACATCCTCTCGACATTGCTCATCAAGTTGCTCAAGGTGGATTAAATGTTACTCAAGACCCGTCGTATCAAGGAGAAGCTCTATCGCCAGTTTAAGTGAAGGGATCTCGCATTCAATCGGTAAAAGTGTCTCCACACCGTGAACTAGCTGAAATAGTGAGAACTCGATGGCAGTCTTGATTGCGGTTCGATATGCCCACAAAGCAGGATATAACATGATGTGCCAGTTGGTCTTGCTTTATTGGATGGTACGCTAGAGAATGGTCTTCAAAGACTTAGTAACTACTTCAACTTGACCATTCACTTGGGGATAATAAGAAGATGAGTGTTCTTGAAGAAACCCAAGCTTGAGAGACAAATCCTCCATCATCTTGTTCTCAAAGTGACTACCATGGTCAGTGACAATCTCTTTCGGAATACCGAACCGAGTTATAATTTGATTGAACACGAAATGGGCTGCTGTAGCACCATCGGATTTTACAGTAGGCATGGCCTTAGCCCATTTGGAAAAGTAGTCCATGGCCACTATAATATGGTGATGCCCCCCAACCGAATCTGGTTTGCAATCCATGAAATACACCCCCCACTTAGTGAAGGGACCGATGGTGACGACCGGGTGAAGGGGCGCTAGATGCGAGCGTATATTCCAAGAAAACACCTAGAAAGGGTGGCATCTCTTTACAGCATTAATACAATCTTTAAAGATTGAAGGCCAAAAGTAACCTGCTTGCATAATACATTGCGCTGTAGCAAGCCCGGATAAGTGACCACCACACGCCCCTGCATGGCAATCATTAAGCACACACTTCGCTTCTTCATGAGTTAAGCAACGACGGAGGATAGAATCCTTTCCTCGGTGATACAAAGTTTCACCGACGATAGTATAATCTTTAGCATGATGTTTCACATGTTGTCGCTCGTCTCGTGAATAATGCAGAGGAAACTTCAAAGTTTGGAGATATACAATGACATCCCCATACCAAGGGTCCTCAGATGGGATAAGAAATAAGTGCTCATCCACTAAGGAATCTTCATGAATGATATCCTCATCAAGTCTCGGAAGGTCTGACATAAGCTCAGCAAACACCAACAATTTCACCGATTTTGCTAAAGCAAAATCAAGATCGAACTCTTGAAGGATCACAATCCATTTATTGTACTTCCACCCAATAAGGCGTCATGATAGCATGAACTGAAACAGATTGATATGCATGACAACTATGGTTTTTCTAAGCAAAATGTAATGTCGTAACCGTTGGACTGAATGAACAATCACCAGTGCCAGCTTTTCCACATGAGTATATCTTAGCTCAGCGTCTACTAGATTTTGACTAAGGTAATAGATGACATGCTCGACAAGCACGTCATCAACCTGAACCAAGACCATGCCAATCATCTCTTGAGATGCGGCCACGTAAAGAATAAAATCTCGTGCAAAGTCTGGTGGACTAAGCATAGGGGCCGATACCAAATCTTTCTTAAGGGCGTCGAAATACTGCTGGGCTCGCTCATCCCAGATAAAGGGTGTGTCCTTCTTCAATAGGTACGCGAAACCTTTGGTAAGATTAGCATAATTGACTACGAAACGGCGTAGAAAAGTGGCTCTCCCTTAGAGGATCTGAAGTTGTAACAAGTTGCGCGGAGGAGGCAATCGAAGTATTTCTGCAACTTTAAGAGGATCAACTCTAATACCCTCTTTTGAAACTATGAAGCCCAGAAGGCGACCCGTCCTTATAGCAAAGATGCATTTGTTAGGATTCAATCGAATCTTATATCGTATATATCGTTCGAGAATCATGCGGAGGTTCTTGGGGTGGTCCATCCTCTTGCGAGAATGGCCGGTAAGGTCATCCAAGAAAAACTCCATAATCGTTTTAAGATCGTGAAAGGCGTAGGTCATGGCACGCTGAAATGTAGCTCCAGTGTTCTTAAGGCTGAAGGGCATTTGCCGATATGCAAACGTTCCCCAAGGACAAATGAAAGCTATCTTATGTTGGTCCTTGGGTTTGATTTGAATCTGGTTATATCCGGAAAAGCCATCCATGAAGGAAAAAATCTCACTTCCGACGCAAACATACAAGATTTGATCTATGAATGGTGTGGGGAAGTTGTATTTCAGACATGCACAGTTCAAATCTCTAAAATCGTTGCATACACGGATCGTTCCCTGCTTCTTATCCATAGGAACGGGGTTTCACACCCATTTGGTAAGGGGAACGAGGTAGATGAAACCAACTTTGATCAGTTTCTCCACCTCTGCCTTGATAGCGATTTCTTTCCTAGGGTTCATAGCACGTAAGCATTGTCAAACCGGTTTAGCATTGGGATACATTCTAATCTCATGTTCAACAATGTGGAAGTCTATTCCTGGCATCTCCTCATATGACCAGGCGAAAGCTTCCCGAAGTTCTGTAAATAATTCAGTGTAAATAGAAATCTCCTCAGGAGTGCAATCGTCACCAATGTAGACATTCTCAACCTTTCCGGGAGTACCAGAGATATTGATCGACATAGTTGGGGAAATGTTAGCCATATTCCCTTCTGCAAAAACATCATGTGACTCTAAAAGAGCCACAGGGTGACCAACCATCTCTTCTAGAGTCATCCTAAACGCTTCTCGTTCGGTGAGCTCGAGGTTGGGAAGGAAATAAGAGCGATGGTGCATATCTTCCCAAGGTCTCTCACTACCACACATGGCCTCCATAATGGATTCATCAAAAGGCAAAGTATCATCAAGGCAATCATGTGAACAAGACGAGCTGGCTACCTAAACTGGTAGCTTAATGGGATCTTCCTCGACTGTCTAAGAAGAAGAGAGATCCGGCTCTGCAGTGGCTTGTTGAATATGCTGGTAAGCAATCTCAGCTACAAACAGTGGCATAAACATCCCGATATGTGTAATGTTTCCAGACGTGGAAATCATGGATGGTAAAGTCCATGGATCATCAAAATAGGAAGTCCGAAACGACATATTATGCGAAGGAGGAGACGCATCATCGGTAATGGTTCCAATAAAATTCACAGGTGCGGCAAAATCATAAGTTCCCATCAATGAAGGGTACATGCCAACACCCATGTTCCCAGTTGTCAGCTGAAAATGAGTAACCTGCGGGACTATGGATCCCATGGATGCTATGGAAGAGGGGTTAACGAAATCCAGCTGATCGATGGTCACAATCTTGCCTTCATGAGGAAAGCAGATAACTCTGAATACAGTGGACGCGATAGCTTTCATAGCATACATCCAATTCCGACCTAGCAAAAGGTTGTATTCGATGGGAACATCAACCACCTCGACTTCAATAGGCACAGATTTACCTCCCAAGAAGACAACAAGGGAAGGGATAATTCCATGCGGCTTAAATGACCGACCGTCGAATGCAATGAGCGTGGTTCTAGACGCAAGTAGAGGAGGGGAGCTTAGAGCTTTCCAACAAGTTAACGAAATTATTGATGTAGAGGCACCTTCGTAAACCATCGTACGTTTGACAAAATTCTGAAGGCACGCCACCTGGATTTGAAAAGCCATGTGGTAGGGTAAGCGAGGTTGGACATCAGTAGTGTCAAACTTGATAATAGTGGGACTTCCCCAGTCCTGAACTCCTAATGCACTCAAAAGGGCATACTTCTGAGAAGGACAGGCTTGCAAGACTTCAAGAGCCAACATGGCACATGGAGTTTGGCCCAAATCTTCCACAATGGAGTAGTTATGGGCGGCTCGAGCATTAGGGTTATGCGTAGAGTGCTTAAGAACACCTTTCGGTATCTGTAGCATATTAGAGGGCTTCTCGATATGAAAGGAATTGTCAAGAGGAGGGGGAGGCTCATTCCCAAAATTGGGTTGTGTTGCATCATAATCGCATTGACGAGTGGCAACACTAACCTCTGATTGAACCATGTTCACACATCCATAACCACCAGTATTGGAAGAAGACGTTTCCATCTCAGTAGGTCCATAACCAGTGGTGGAAGCATGCGAAGCCATGTTTTGATGATGAGGTAGGGGATCCTTTAACACAGCTGGGCTCTATGCCAAATGCTTCAATGCTTCTTTGATCCGAGGACATAAGTGAGTAAGATGGTCTTCCCCATAGAGCTTACAGGGAAACTTTACCTTATGCCTAGGTGTATGGTCCTCACCAGTATTTCTGCCTTCCTTAGGAGGGTTGGAATTATCCTTATAGGGGGTATTGTGATTGCTATTGTTATTCCCATTGTTTCCACCCTTACGGTTGTTTCTCCCCTTTTTCTTACCACCAAGTTGTTGGTTACCTGATTGGTTCGTCGATTGCACATTGTGTACATCGGACAATGGGGTGGAAGTGGACAAGGTGTGAACCTATCCGGGAGTAGACTGGTTTAGTGACAAATTTTGCATTTGATTAGCTACCAAATCTATAGGGCGAGTGCTTGTGGATCCTACGATGCCATCGTCATGCGGTCTAGGAACTGACTGAGGCTCATGACGTGTGCACGGTGCATCAGGAATAATGTCATACAAAATGCCAGACTGAGAGTCTATTAAGTCTAACTGCTGGAATTTCAAGATGGCGTGTTCCTCAGTCACAATGCCAGACATCGAAACATCCTTAGAAATGTATGGGAGTAGAGACTTGAGGAACCATTCCAACAGGAAATCTGAAGGAATGTTGGCTTTCACTAACCTCTTCCACCGACGCCACTCTTGAACTTGGTCAGAAATATGTGTGGCTTTGTTCTGACAGAAGGTAGATAAAAGTTCAGTACCATTATCACAGCGAACAGGCAACTGGAAATGATCCAAGATAACCAAAGCGATCTCGTCAAAACCCCTATAAGTGTTTCCAGGCAACTAGATGTACCACTTCGCGGCTGCCCCCGTGAGGGTGTGTTGAAATAGTCTCAATCTAACAGAATCGTGATTCAGCGAGTTGGAGGAACACCAAAGGTGAAATATTGTGACATGATCACCTGGGTCCTCACCGCCTTTCCCTTCAAACTTAGGAGTGTCCGAAGGGATCTTGGTAGGGACAGGAGGCCAATTAGGGTCGTGACACACTGGATCATTCGTGAGCTTTGAAAGATCCGGAAGGTTCAAACGTGCAAGGAATGGGAGCTACGGCTGAAAAGCTTGATTATAAGTTCCCATAAAAGGTTGGTTGAACGGAACCGAATTATAAGATGGACCAAAAGCTTGACCATGAGGATTAAACTATTGATAATGAGGACCTAACGGACCATAAGCTTGACCATGGCCATAGGGTTGATAACCTCCTCCTGCCTGACACATATGAGAGTAAGCAGGTATGTACGTGTTTTGGGCACCATATTGGGGTGGGTTGTACTAGTGGCCAGCACTGACTGTGTTGTAGTAAGGGTTGCCACCATAAGTATGGGGCATGTATGTACTATTCGTAGCGGGAACCAAGTTGTAATGACCATAATGGTATGGTATGTTCCCACCCCCAGCATTTGGATTAGCTTGAGCAGTCGTGTGATGATCATAAGCATGAGATGTATTCCCAGCCCCAACATTGGTGTTACTAGTAGTAGGGATGGTGGTGATATGTCCATGTGGATAGGATATATTCCCACTTCCTACATTGGCATTACTAGTGGCGGCAGTGGACGCAAAAGTATGCGGTATATGTCCACCCCCGTGGTTAGGAGGAGCGTTAACATTTGCGAAAGTAGTCCTGGGTTGACGAGTAGTGGCATGTGTATTAGGTGGTGGATGGCGAGGTCGTATCACCTTGTACTTCTTCTTGTTTATTAATAGAAATTAACTCAATTCTCAATATTATGCTATATAAATGACAATGCTAAGATAATGAAGAATATAACCAACCTCGATCCAAACGTTTGATATAGATCCCCGTTGGAGATTTTCAATCCGTGCACTTGAATCTGCAAATTAGTCTTGACAGCCAATATACAACAAGTACACATAATATATAAATGGCATTAACATCATCAATAGCAATGACCCATGATATAACAAGTAAATGCAACCCAATGTAGTATAAACAACATTTACAACATTAATGGACGAGAATATGATTATTTCTATTAATAAACAAGAAGAAGTACAAGGTGATACAACCTCTTGCCGACAACCAATCTGGATCAATCCACTTGTACCTCCACCACTTCAATCCTCCATGGAATGGCAAACTCAAACTAGAATAGGAGTTTGGAAGGTGAACATAAAGGGTTCACAACTACAAGGATCAATGAGTGTAGACTCAAGATTGGGGAAAAATCCACTAGAGTTCTCTTTCTCTTATTTCTCCTCCCGTCCATAAGCCATATGTGCTCAATATATAGTCCTCTCAAAGGTAAGTGAAATGACACATCGAGGCGTTTCTTGGGCAGATGGAGAGTTAAAGGTCACCCAATGACTGCTTTTTGGGAGTAAAAAGTAATAAACTAGTGATTTTTACCATTTTACATGCTACTCGCGGGTATGCCCACTGTAATGATGCAGCAAGCGTACAAGGGAAAAAATGAGGAAAAATAGTGTCTGAAGGATATGCAATGGTTCTGATTCAGTGGAATGGATCCTCTAGGCCAAAGAGTGTTGATTCTCACAAGGTGGAAGATTACGTTGCAACAAGTCATTACAAAACTTATATATTTAAATACATTTTTGTACAAAATATCATCTTTAGGTCATTACAAAGCTTCTATATTTAAATACAATATACTGTAAAAAATATTCCTTAGGATTAGGGACTAGTCAATAGATTCCAGGTTTCAGCTTTCCTTTTGAGTAGGATATACCTCAAAGAATTAGGGATCAGTAGGATAGTTGTTGACTCTTTTGCCAATGGAAGCATTATGTTTACCTGCACAAACATTGATTACGGAAAATAAGATTACTAACCCTGGTTGATAAAAAGATTACTAAGGTGAATTGTTGAAACATATAATGAACCTGACATTTTTGGCGCCATTGTCGGGGAGTTGTAGAAAGGTTAACAGTTGTTAGTTAGTTGTGATTTTGTTACTCTCACAGGTGGAGGAAGGAAAATGATATGAAAAGATGCCCTTACTGTTCGGATATCCATCATCTATTTCGGGATACATATCTATTTCAGGATCATCTATTTCGGGATACATATCTACTTCAGGATCTTGCATGATCTATTTCAGGATATGCAGTCCAGTCACCAGTTTGATGCCTCCAGCACCTTATCCACCTTCTTCTAGCACCCGGGAGCCACTTTCCACAGAGTTTTAGCCCTCCTTAGCTGAAAGGCGCCCTCTTCTCACCTACTGACAGAGAAGGGCGCACTTGCTCACCTACCACTGCAGATTCACTCCAGTTACATTCAGTTAGCTCCGATTCTGATTGATTTCACTCCGATTTCACTCCTGACTGACTGTTTCACCTCCGATTGACCTCCAGTTCGATTAGGTGACTTGCTCTGACTCCAGTTAGCCTCCCATGCGCCCCCACTGAGCCTCCAGATCCTATATCAGTGCTACACACTTCAGTTACATTTATTATGATCAGTTAGACTCAGCTTGACACCTGGATGACTGTTTGTTGTGATTGATGAGCAACACCGATGATTGATGAGGACTCCTAGATTGAGTCAAGCTACTCCATTCAGTGATTCGAATGACCTCCTTAGGCAATTCGAATTGCTCTGTTCATTGTAACAGTTTGTATTGTAATTCATTCACCCTTTCTGGGATAGAGAGCACTGCTGCATGTTTTGCACAGTTTTGCACCATATCTTCTTATTCATCTGTTGTGACTGATTTATTTGTTCATTAGATCTGCTGTGACTAACTTTACATGGTATCAGAGCCATTGCAGGGACAAGATCTCTTTTCTACAGGTGTTTATACAAGAAGATTTGACTGAATTGCTAAAAATTGCAAAAAGTTTGGCATGAGATATCTCAAGGGCATTCGCTCCTGTGCATGCAAAGCTTGAAAAATATTCCAATACCACTCCAGAAGCTTGAGTTACCACATAATTCCTGGATCTGATACATTGGACCTATTCAACATTGCTTGAAATCCAATCCCAGGTGTGATGCAACTCTCAAAGGGTGGATTGTTCGACCTTATTGTGATTGTTCTTATGTGATTTGCAGGTTAATTATCTCCTCCAAGTGCACTCGCTACATTCTGCATGCAAGCTTCCCTACAGCATCTCCATTCGCTATAGTCTGCATGCAAGCTTCTTCTTCATCATTTGACTCGCTCCTAGCAATGGAATACTCTTCTTCAAAGCCTATCCTCACCCCATTCAATTATTTTGATTGGAAAGATGATATGGAGATCATATTACGTTCAAAAGGATACTACCGAGTCACTCTTGGTCTTGAATTGGAGCCAAACAATGTGGCAGAAAGAACCAAACACTACAATAAGCTTGATGAATCTTACGGTCTTCTTTGTCTCTCCATCTCCAAGGATCTTCACTTCCATCTCAGCGGATTGAAGACTCCAAAAGCCATATGGGAGCAACTTGAGACACTATTCGGCAAGCAGGATGAGCTTAGGGCTTTTCAATTAGAGAATGAATTGATTGGCCTTAATCCTGAGAATTTCGAGAGCATCAATGAATTCTTCACAAAATTCAAGAACTTGAACTTGCAATTGAAGAACAGTGGTGTTATCAAAGAGGATAAACAGTTGATCCTCTCCATTCTAAGCAAGCTTGGGAAAGATTATTCGGTATTTGTCTCCACTTTCAATTCCGGTCGGCTAACTACCCCGAATTGGAAGATGCCTACCTTGAATGCCTTCATTGAGTCCGTTACGAAAGAGCATGACAAGTTGATTCAAATGGGGTCCATAAGCTCCAAAGATTCAGCCCTATTTGTTCAAGGACCCAAGATCTCGAATGGTAAAGGAAAGCTAAAGAAGGAGAAGCCCAAATTCGAGCCTCACAAGCAAAAAGACAAAGGCAAGCAAACGGATGCACCATCCAGTTCGAAATCCAAGCAAAAGGGCAAAGAAGGTAACCAAAAATCTAAATGTAATTATTGTAACCGTGGCTTTCATCCCGAAAGTTCATGTATGAAGAAGACTATAGATCAAATGGCCCTCCTTTTGGAAAAGAACAACATAACCCTTCCTGACGGTGCAAGGAAGAAGGATCGGAATGACGATCATGAAAGAGGACAAGCACTCATGGCAACGGTTTCGAAGCCCACTCTCTTGATAGATTCGGGTGCATCAAATCATATGGCTGCAAATATTGATTCTTTTTCCTCATTCGATCCAAACAGCTCCATCCCCATCCATTTGGGAGATGACTCAAAAATTTCTTCAAAGGGCAAAGGTACGATTCATGTAGATCATGGATGCTTTCAGAATGTTCTCTATGTGCCTTCCTTAGCTTCGAATCTCCTTTCTGTGTATCAAATGACACATACTGGTGATCCAAAGAAAGTCACATTCAGCCCTAATACAGTTGAAATTTCTGATATCAAAAGTGGAAGACTAGTTGCGGTTGGAAAGGCAAACCACACTGCTAAATGTTATGAGTTTTCGCACTTTATTCCGCTTGCAAAGCCCACTGCTCTTCGCACACATGGTAATGAGGTTAGTAGGATTTGGCATGAAAGATTTGGACATCTAAATTATAAGTATTTGCTGCTGCTATCAAATAAATCCATGGTTGATGGGCTTCCACAACTCCGTTCCTCGAAGGGAATATGCTCCGGTTGCATTATTGGGAAGCACCCCGAGCACAGATTCGACCGCGGCAAGGCTAGCAGAGCCTCTACTATTTTGGGATTGATCCATTCTGATATCAGCGGTCCGCTGCCCCATATGTCATTAAATGGTTCAATGTATGTTTTGACATTTATTGATGATTATTCTCGCTTTACATGGGTATTCTTTCTCAAAAACAAGTCAGAAGTGCTTGGAAAATTCAAGGATTTTAAGGCTTCTGTTGAGACTACCACTGAGAGCAAGATCAAAGCTCTTAGATCTGATAATGGTGGGGAATATATCAAGTCCGAGTTGCTGCAACTTTGTGCCCAAAGCGGAATCAAGATCCAACATACAGTTCCCTACACACCCCAGCAGAACGGTGTAGCGGAAAGGAAAAACCGGTCACTGAAAGAGATGGCTACATGCATGATTGAATCTAAAGGTTTGGCTGCAAATCTTTGGGCTGAAGCAATCAATGTTGCTGCATATATACAGAACCGAGTTCCACATTCATCCGTGAAAGGTATGACTCCTTTCGAAGCATTCTTTGGTCACAAACCGGATGTGTCAAATTTGAGAGTTTTTGGCTCTACTGCATCGGCTAGAATTCCTTCTGAGAAGAGACGAGCTTTGGATCCACAAAGTATCGAGTGCATATTGATAGGATATGGGGAAGAATCAAAAGCATATAAACTCATGGATATCAGATCTAAAAAGATATTCATAGAGCGCAGTGTGCAGTTTGAAGAACCGCTTCAAGAATTGCAACTAGTTGAGGAGAAAACTGCCGATTCACCGCCTTCACCAGAAGAAGATTCGAGCAGCGATAATGAAGGTATGAGTTCTGATATTTCTGATATTGTAGCAGCATATGATGATCATGACATATCAGGTTCGGAATCCGACCATTCAGATCCCCCTCAGTTACCAAAGTGGGCCCAAAATACTCTACAATCTGCTGGTTCGAATCTTGGAAATCCTGCTGATCCAAGACGAACAAGAGGAGACTTTCAAAGGGCAGGTATGGCTCTTTCTATTGCTGATCCATTTCTTCCTGAGATTTGTTATTTGATGGCTGGTTCAGATCCCCAATCATATTATTCAGCCCATCGAGATCCGAGATGGAAAGATGCCATGGATGAAGAGTACAGTTCTCTTCAAAAGAACAATACATGGGAGCTAGTTTCTCTTCCACCTGGAAGAAAATTAGTGAAGTGTAAATGGGTCTACCGTACTAAAGTTGCTGCTGATGGCACTATCAGCAAATATAAAGCAAGGTTGGTGGCAAAAGGTTTTTCCCAAGTCCAAGGAGTGGACTACACAGAGACCTTTGCACCGGTTGCAAAGATGGATTCCATCCGCCTTGTTTTAGCTATTGCCGCATCCAAGCACTGGGAGGTGCATCACATGGATGTGAAGAGTGCATTTTTACATGGAGACCTTGCTGAAGAGGTCTATATGCAGCAGCCAGAGGGTTATACATCAGATCCATCATTGGTTTGTAGATTGAAGAAATCTTTGTACGGGTTAAAACAGGCCCCAAGAGCTTGGTACGCAAAGATGGACTCCTTCCTTCTTTCTCAGAATTTCCAAAGATGCAAATCTGATCCGAATGTCTATCTTCAGCGAGTTAAAGGTAATTTGTTGGTTATTGTACTTTATGTTGATGATCTGCTTATTACTGGTAGCACACTTACTTCAATAAACAAGCTAAAATCTGCCTTAAATCTAGCTTTTGACATGAGCGATTTGGGCTTGCTGAGTCACTTTTTGGGCTTGGAGATAGCTCAAAATTTCGATGGGATCACTATATCTCAGCAAAAATATGCTTCCGACCTGTTATTGAAGTTTAATATGGCTGAATGTAAGGCAGCCCCGTTCCCATTCCTCTCAGGAATCAGTCTTGAGGAGGGAGATTCCACACCGCTTGCAGATTGCAGTATGTATCGACAGTTGATTGGTTCACTACTTTATTTGACACATTCACGGCCTGATATCTCATATGCCGTGAGTGCCGTGTCAAGATATATGCAGCAGCCACATGAGCTTCATTGGCGAGCAGCCAAGCGGATCTTGCAGTATGTGCAAGGTACGAGACAGTTTGGCATACATTATGCTGCAGATTCTGAGCTAGATTTCATTGGTTTTACTGATTTAGATTGGGCAGGTGATAGCATTGATCGGAAGTCCACTTCCGGTTATGTTTTCATGATTGGTCATGGTGCTATTTGCTGGTCCAGCAAAAAGCAAGCAGCCATTGCACTTTCTTCAGCAGAGGCAGAGTATCGAGGGGCAGTCAATGCCTGCATTCAGGCAGTTTGGTTGCAGGGTATTCTTTCCGAGTTTGGTTTTGGTGGCACTACTTCGACTGTCCTATTTTGTGACAATCAAAGTGCTATCAAGATCTCCACAGATCCAGTTCAGCGGCAGAGGACCAAGCACATTGAGATTCATATGCATTACATTCGACAGTTGGTGCATGACCGCACCATCATTCTGCAATATTGCCCTACTGATGAGCAAATTGCAGACATCTTCACCAAGAGCTTCACTGAGAAGAAGTTCTCTTACCTCCGTTCACTGTTGGGGGTGAGTTCCATCATGGTGGAGACAGATTGATTCATTATTATGCTTTAGACTTGAGGGGGGGCTTTCTTCCCACTGGGTTTTCCCTCTTTCCTCACTTAGTTTATTTTTCAGCATTTTTTGGATTATTGTATTGGGGTGACCTTTGGTCTTAGTTACCAGGGCCCCACATTATTTTAGTTGGCACATCATAGTCTAGCTTGAGGGGGGGTGTTCGGATATCCATCATCTATTTCGGGATACATATCTATTTCAGGATCATCTATTTCGGGATACATATCTACTTCAGGATCTTGCATGATCTATTTCAGGATATGCAGTCCAGTCACCAGTTTGATGCCTCCAGCACCTTATCCACCTTCTTCTAGCACCCGGGAGCCACTTTCCACAGAGTTTTAGCCCTCCTTAGCTGAAAGGCGCCCTCTTCTCACCTACTGACAGAGAAGGGCGCACTTGCTCACCTACCACTGCAGATTCACTCCAGTTACATTCAGTTAGCTCCGATTCTGATTGATTTCACTCCGATTTCACTCCTGACTGACTGTTTCACCTCCGATTGACCTCCAGTTCGATTAGGTGACTTGCTCTGACTCCAGTTAGCCTCCCATGCGCCCCCACTGAGCCTCCAGATCCTATATCAGTGCTACACACTTCAGTTACATTTATTATGATCAGTTAGACTCAGCTTGACACCTGGATGACTGTTTGTTGTGATTGATGAGCAACACTGATGATTGATGAGGACTCCTAGATTGAGTCAAGCTACTCCATTCAGTGATTCGAATGATCTCCTTAGGCAATTCGAATTGCTCTGTTCATTGTAACAGTTTGTATTGTAATTCATTCACCCTTTCTGGGATAGAGAGCACTGCTGCATGTTTTGCACAGTTTTGCACCATATCTTCTTATTCATCTGTTGTGACTGATTTATTTGTTCATTAGATCTGCTGTGACTAACTTTACACTTACTTCATAAATTTTGAAAGGGGTTCTATCTTGACGCATTCACTTTGGGGATCTTAAAAACAACTTGTATGATAAGTACATTGGTAGTTCCAGAATCCATGTTACTAACCCAATTGAGTAGTCTACAGGAGGAAAAATACAGATTGGGGGAAAAGCATAAATTAGTCTTCCTAGGTTGGAGAATTCACAATCTGAAGCCACTGTAAATCAAGGACAACAAGAGGATATCTTGGCCACTACAGAAAATAAGTTAGTAGTCCTAGAACATATTCTAAAATTTATTGAGGCTACTAAGGATACTATAGTGTCTCATATTGAACCTATAAACACAGAAAATCAGATTGCAAGCTTAACTATAGAACCCCCTTCTTTGTCTCATTTAGGCACCATCTCATAACACTTGTTTCATTTATTTGGAAACATGGGGGGTGGAGAAAGAGATTCAAATGCAGGAGATGAAAATGTAAGGAACAACATAGGTATTGAAGAGTGAGAGGTGACTTTTAGTTTTCTCATTTTAGACCTCACACAAAATGTTAATATGAAAAATATTCCACCCCCAGTTTTACCACACTTTCATGGTCTGGTAACTAAGGATCCGTATTCATTCTTGTTTCAATTTGACATCTTGTGTAGAAGTTATAATTACATTAGTGATGCTAAAAAACTGAAGTTATTTCCTGCTACATTGAAAGATTTTGCTCTTAGGTGGTTTGTGGGTTTAGGAGAATGTTCTATTTTGAGTTGGGAAGGGATGAATTAGACTTTCTAAAGATATATCATGAATATTTTAACACCAGGGATGAAAAAACTGACATTTTTTAAATGCAGTGGAAATAGGATGAGATTGGTAAGTTTGCCCCTCCTCAATCATTCCCACCTCCCTACACTACTTATCCACAATTCCCTAATCCCATGCCACAAAATCACCCACAAAAGAATTCACCTCAGCCTACTATATTTCAGCCTCCACAACTCCAATTTCCCCCAAACCAACCTATTCGTACTCTCCCTACACCATTTCCATCGCATCCCATCACTAAACCAAATAATAGAGCACATCTTGTCTTAACGTTGGGCTCCATACCTTCCCAACTTATATGATTGCCACTATGCCTTTACATGACATCCATCGAAGGTTTTGAATAAAACCAAATTTGATGTTATCATTGAGGAAGAACATGATGAGGAGACCCCTAATTCAACACTCAATTATGGCCATCTAGAAAAAGATATTCCACTACCACAATTATCCTTACCTTTACTTTCTGGTAAGCCACACGAACCTAGAACCCCTCCCTATCTGGAGAGACTAACTGTAGAAAAACATGTAGCCCAACAAAAATTTGATTTGGACGATGAATTGAGGAGTCTTTGTGTTAGAATTCCCTTGTTGAAATATTTTAAAGATATACCCATATATGAAAAAACTATTAGGGAATTATGTCTCAAGAATCCAGGCAGAAAATGTAAGGACCTCCCTTCCATTCAATTAATTGGTCAATTATCCACTTTGATGTTGGAAAAATATTGGGCCTCGCCCAAGGGGGTCAAATTTTGAACACATTAAGTTTTTGGGAACTGCGAAGCTAGCACAGCATGGATGGAGACTTTTTGTGAAAATCAGTTTTGGAAGCTACGAGGAGAACCACAGCACAGTTTTGGTATGCTGTGACGATTGTGCGCAGTGCACTGTCGGAAGAGCTGTGAGGTAGGTGCTGCAAGGATCACATTGCCGCGATGTGCCACGTCGACAAAGATCCAGCTAAGCAGAGCGTTGGATGGATGACGACAGTTATTTTGGTTAGGTCACAGAAGACCTATTTTTGGCAAAGATCATCGATAACTACCAAGCATTGGGTAGGAGCAGATCGAGAGGTAGGTGACTGATCACAAAAAGAGAGGACTACTACTACTTGAACCAGTCATCTAAGGCCGTGAAAGAAGGAACAGCTCGGTGGAAGAAAGATGTTGGCGCACATGATAGGGGAGCGGATAACAACATGTCTACACAGAGGATAGCCACAACTAAAGATCCGCTACCAGACACCTGCAGTCCAATTTTGGGAAAAACCATGACCGTTTTTGTAAACCTGAGGCTTTTTCCTTCATAATGTAAATACATGACCTATAGGCATGATATATATAAGGAAATCTTGTATTGGAAAGGGTTATGCTTTTTGTAGTTGGGTATATTGAATATTATTAGAATCCTTGAGCAATAAGCCATTATAAAGGCTCTGCAGCTGAGTGCACAAAGACCTAATTTTGAGGAAGAAGCACGTCTGCAGTTGAGTGTGTAGACGAGGAATTGTTGTACCCTTTCCTAAGATAATAAACAATAGTTCTTGTGGACGTAGCTTCCCATCCGGGGGAGTGAACCACGTTAAACCTTGTGTTATGTGATTGCTGTGTATGATTGCCATTATTTTTGCTTGAATTACTTACAGTGCATACGTGAAGTTGCTGTTATCTGATAGATGTTCACTTTTATCTGTATTCACCGCGAAAGGGATGGAATAAGATGTTAGTAGTTCGTGTATGGATGAATGTTAACAGTCAAGCACCTATAAGCCCTTGAATGATTGGATCTGTGAGATAAACACATAGTTAGTTGTTAAGGTTGAGTCGTTATATTAGAGCGCACAACATCGCGCATCTCATTCACTTGCATAAGTTATGATGTTTATCAGTCTAAGTAAAATTGAATGATTAAGAATTATCGAATAAGATTGAGTAGAAGTGATTGGGTCTCATAAACAGTCGCACGGTCTAGTTGACGTGCCGATCCATCAGAAGTGCTACATGGTAAGCTGTTGATAACTTATCGTCGTAGAGTGGAAGTAATCCCACTGCACAGTCCATGAATGCGCTGGTTGCGCAAGCATCATTGCTTGCTGAAGCACTCGACACGAGGTAGAGGACCTCGTATAGTCATTAACCATAGTACGTAATCTATCATCGTGTTGCGCATTAACCAGTTGAAACACTCGCATCACAAGGTTGTGGAAACCTGCTTCTGCAACCACCCCCTCAACTTCGCCTCGGGTGAGAGCTCAGGATGTTTGCAGTCTATTTCCGAAAGGGCCGATGAATAGGGGTTTTGTTGGTATCTTGCACCGCGAAGTACCTCGGCATTGGAAAACCTCTAGATCAGAATTTACACGAACAAATGGTTCTGTTGCCGTGCTAAGACTTAGTGATGCGATAAAATGTTTAAAAAAGTAATGTGTGAAGAAGAATACGAGTTCCCATTAGGGTCAAACAACTGGCATCCAGAAAAGAAAGAGATCTAGGCTTGGTGCGATAAGATCGAAAGAGATTTCACAAAGAAAGAAAACAAAAACCCACGTTTATTTGACGTACAGTGGCTGAACAGATACTTGTGGAGAGACATCCACGAAATTTTCTGGGTTTCGTTTCCAAACAAGCTACACGAGATACATCTATTTTTGTTGTGCAGTTCTGACACAGCTGCATCAAGTTATTAAAAAACAAAGACACTGTTATGGAATTTGAAAAACTGATAAATTAGTATGAATCAGCCAGTAAAAAAGCGACTGTACATGGCGTAGTACATAACATTAGGAGTCCCAAAAGAACTGGGAGGGAAATGTGGTTCACTACACAGATAGGAGACTAAGAGATGGATGAGATCATTCTTGATCTCGGATCTGAAGTGAATGTCTTGACCAAGAAGACATGGCAGGAGATGGGGAAACCAAAGTTACAGTGGTCACCTATACAGTTAAGAATGGCTAATCAAGGCATAGTTATACCTTTCGGAAGGTTAACCAATACCATTGTCGACATTGACGGAGTGTGAAGTTACGCAGACTTCAAAGTAATTGAAATTGTGGATGATAGCAATCCTTATCGAGCACTGCTGAGCATCGATTGGGAAATGACAAACTCCACTATTATAAATCTGAAGACAATGAAAATGATATTTGAAGGCAATAACATAAAGGTCGTCGCACCATTGGATCCTTTGCAGGGGGAGCGATATGTTGAACCTATTCAAGAAGATTACAGAGCTCAAGACCTTGACCGTATCTATAAGATGACAACAAATGCTACAAATTATACTCATCCTACTGTGGATGGAACGCTCAGCTGGCACTGCGATAGTTCTTGCATCTCAGACTCTGGGGCAAGATTAGAAAACTGGCAACACAGAATGCATGAAGTATCTGCCAGGAGATGTGCAACAATTACAAAGTCACTCCGCTATATTGGAAAGCAGGTAAGTCCAATCCCCACTTATGATGGTACAGATAACATCTATTCATTTATCAAAGAATAGACTGCAGCAGTTGCAGATGAACATCGCATCTCAGCATTAGACATGGAACTCCACGAGACACCTACCAGATAGTGGGCTACGCATAAAAAGACATTGACAACTTGGGACCAGTGAAGAATCAAACTACAGATCAGATTCACTGATAAGGTTACACTACCATTTGAGAAATATAATGGCCAGACGGATACAAAGGATCATATCGCAGCCTGTGCAAAATCTTGGGAAGAAAGACCACAGACAAAATGGGTACATCTCTTTGTGCATACGCTGGAGGAGCCTATTCCAAAGAAATGGTACCTGGAGGAGGAGCTGCACAGAGGAACCACGGATTGGTTTGTCCTCACCGTGAGCTTCCAGAAGGACTTTAGCTTTGAAGACGAACATCCGACTATCCATGATGCGCTGCAGCTTATCAAGCAAAATCTATTTACACCAAATTGCATGGAGGAAAACATAACATCAGAAGAGTTTTTTGAAGCAAACAACGTACTTGCAAGTCTACAACCAGATTGGGAAGAACAAGTAGAGCAAATATTGGACTGTTATAACTTAGCTGAAAAAGACGAAGATAAGGAAGACAACGATGAGGAGGACCCGCTCAATATAAAGATCCCTGAATCAAAAGGAATGCACGAAGTAGAAGGACCTCCACTAGATATTCCTGATATGAGTGGACTGGTCAAAACAAAGAAAGTGATCGGTACAAGCGAAGAACTGAAGTTTGCAGCAATAGGAGACCACTGGGATGGTGATACAGTTGTGGAGATCACAGGTATATTACATGAATATTAGGAAGTATTCCTGACCAAGTTCACAGAGATGAAAGGCATTCTAAGAGACTTAGGAGTGATGAGAATTCCTCTTAAAACTGGAATGAAACCTATTAAAACAAAGGCCATATAGACTGAATCCACGTTACAAATAACGATTTAAGGCAAAACTCGACAAGATGCTCAATGCAGGGATCATTGAGCCTGTTGAAGAATCTGAATGGATAAGCCCGATGGTCGTCCAAGACAAGAAAACAAAGGGTGAGATCAGGATCTGTGTTGATCTCACAAAGCTGAATGATGCCTCGATGCATGACCCATTTCCTACACCTTTTACCGACGAAGTACTTGATAATGTTGGAGGGAATGAGGCATACTCTTTTACTGATGGATTTTCTGGATACCATCAGATAAGAATCGATCCAGTCGATAGGCACAAGACAACTTTTTCCACAGAATGGGGGTTGTTCCAGTATATAGTGATGCCTTTTGGTTTGAAGAACGCACCAGCCATATTTTCTAGAGTGGTGATCACAGCATTTAAAGAATTCATCCACAAGTTTTTAGAGGTTTACTTCGATGATTGGACCATTTTTGGACTACTGAAGAACCATGCCACGAACCTCAGAATGATGCTGGAAAAATGCAGACAACATCAAATTTCATTGAATTTGAAGAAGTGTATTTTCTGTGTTCCTTATGGGATTCTGCTGGGACACATTGTATGTAAGCAGGGATTGATGGTTGACCCTACAAAGATCGCAGTTATTGTAAACTTGCCTACACCAAATTCAGTTAAACAATTGTGCACTACAGTAGGGCATACCGGGTACTACAGGAAATTCATAAAAGGGTATGCACATATAACCGCAGCAATGGAAAAGCTATTAAAAAAGGATGCACTGTTCATTTGGAATGAAGACTGTGAGAAAGGATTTGACACATTGAAAAAGAAAATGGTTACTACATTGATCCTAATTTTTCTAGACTAGGAAAATCCATTTCACGTACATGTTGATGCTTCATGTATAGATTTGGGTGTTGTTCTGGCTCAGCTAGGGGAAGGAGGCATAGATCATCCCATTGCATTTTCGAGAGAAAGATGTCATCTGCTAAGAAGAACTATACCACTACTGAAAGAGAAGGAATCACAATGGTATATGCTTTACAAAAATTCAGACACTACTTGCTTGGTGCGCACTTCTCAATGTTTACCAACCATTCTGCATTAAAATACCTAGTTAATAAGCCAGTGTTAGGGGGGAGGATATGCAGATGGATGTTACTCTTCCAAGAGTATGATTTTGAAATAATAGTTAAGCCAGGCAGATTAAAATTTAGGCCCTGATCATCTATCAAGAATCGAGTCAGGAGAGGAACCTACGAATATGGAAGACAATCTTCCTGATGCACAATTGTTTGCTATACAGGTTGCCGATGATTATTATCATGACATCATTGACTTTCTAACTATCGGGTTTGCACCTACTGAATTCACTACGCAACAGAAGAAGCAACTGGTAGTGAGAGCTGTAGACTTCACCATTGTCGCAGGACAACTCTACAAGTTAGGACCTGATGAAGTGCTGCGAAGATGTGTATTGGAACATGAGAAGCAAATTATATTAGCTGATGCGCATTCAAGAGTCACAGGAGGTCATTATGAAGGTAGGGATACTGTGCAGAAGATATTGCGCGTAGGGATATGGTGGCCTATGATTCATAGGGACTCCAAAGAACATTGCAAGAACTACGATGTCTGTCAGAGGACAGGAAAGTCATCAAGAAGAGATGAAATTCCGTTGAACCCTCAGCTAACTTTATAGGCATTCGACAAATGGGCAATCAATTTTCTGGGACCTATTAACCCACCAGGGAAGAGAACTAGTGCGAGGTACATTATTACTGCAACTGACTACCTCACCAGATGGGCAAAAGCAAAACCAGTAAAAGACTGTAGCCCAGCTACAGCTGCGTAGTTCATTTTTGAAAACATCCTGACACGGTTCGGATGTCCAAAGATTTTGATGAGTGATCAAGGCACTCATTTTCATAACAGAACCATTGAGGCTTTGACCGAAGAGTTCTACATCCATCATCAGCGCAGTACGCCTTATCACCCACAAGCGAATGGAACTGTTGAAGCGTTCAATAAAGTACTTGAAAATGCACTAACCAAGATATGCAATGTAAACCGCGATGACTAGGACCTACGCATTCCATCTGCATTATGGGCATACTAAACGACATGCAAAAAATTAACTGGACATACACCTTTCAGATTGGCCTATGGGTAGGAAGCAATAATGCCAATGGAATATATTATTCCCAGCTTAAGAATAGTTGCAATTACAGGGATGGAAGATCACGCAGCACTGGAAGAAATATTGTTACACTTGGTTGGGTTGGAAGAAGATTGCTTCATCGAAGGATTCCACCAACAAGTGCAGAAAGAAAGAGAAAAAGCATGGCATGATCGCCACATCAAGAATAAGTCTTTTTAGGTATATGATCTAGTCCTCCTGTACGATAGTAAATTCATGAAATTTCCTGGAAAATTTAAAATGCATTGGCTTGGCCCATACACAGTTATACATGTTACTAATGGTGGTGTAGTCCAATTAGCTACCTTAGCCGGCAATACATTACCCAATTTGATAAATGGTAGTAGACTAAAGCTTTACCGCGATAGCCCTGCTTCACAGAATCCTGTATAATCAAGAAGAAGGAAAAAATTCTAAGTGTCAAAAACAGTTGAAATTGGACACTAGAAATTACTGAGTTCTATACATGTAATTTATTAGGAAAGGTATCTGTACCGCACAGCACTGCTGAAGCTGTGCGTGTGGGACAAAAACTATATATATATATATATAATCATAAAAATAAGGAACCGCGTTGTTGCGACTCTCAAAAGGAAACCATGCAGAGAAAAGAAATGAAATACTACGAAGCAACTGCGCAGCACCTATGTTCACCTACTGCACAGTTTGATGCAAAGTTCCAGAAAAATAGTCGTTACAATGTCGGTCGAAAATATAACCGTTATGCAGTACTTCCTATCGACTGCTTGGGAATTTAAAGCAAATATAACCATTCTAAACAGGTTAATGACAGAAAGGACCGATATCTTTGATAGATTTGCTTAATGGTTACATCATTTAAGGCTTATCTAACCATTAAGAGGAGCGGAGGAAGGCTAGATGTGCCTATAAATACCACTGTATTCTGTCTCGCGGGCATTACCAAACACTTACAATTCCTTGTGGACATTATTTTCTGAGTTATTCTACAAAATTAGAAGGTACCCTATTGGGAAAGCCCCAAGTGAATGTCTAAAAGGTCTTCGGTAGAGCAATAACTCATGCTCCCGGAGGCTGTGAAAATATTTCAATACGAAGGTATTGAAGGGTTAATGAGAACCCCCGTAAAGAATATTGTCAAAGATAAGCCCGAAGCATCCTAAGTATCGCCAAGGCACGCTGTATCCATGGAGCCCAAAGGAAAAGAACCGGTGCAGAAGGTGAAGTTACCAAAGATAAGCTCTGTATTGTCGAAGGGTCCGCAAACTACTAAGGAAATTCCAATCCGATTCACGCCTAACTATATCTCACCGAGGGCACAGGGTGCGCCAACACTAAAGCTACCAAAGAATACAAAATACGATATTCCACTGTCAACGATCTCAAAGCATGTGAAATTGGCCGATAATCTCCTCGGCAAAATACAAGATAGAAAATGGGAAGACTATGACCTACTACAAATACAGAAGGAGGATAATCAACCAAGGTTTCCGCAGTTCTAGCCAGACAGGTATATGTGATGGAAGAAAGATGTAAAAGGAAACCAGAACTTAGTTGCAGAAAGCTGGCTATCTGGAGTTGCGGAGTCGGGACTATTAAATTTATTACGATTCCCGCATTTTAACAGATCCCTAGAAGTTAATGTGGTGGTGCGAACCTTAATGGAGCGCATGCACCAAGGATACCTATGGCTCGATCGTAATGTCGACCTAAACATTGATTTGATCCATCACATAAGAGGCTTGAGCAAGAGAGGCGCAGATCCAATGAAATTCTTCCAAGGAAAAAGTAAGGATAAAGAAGTTGCCACATTAATGAAGCAGACAACACCTACCGCAAAGGGAAAGAGAGGTTTTCAGTCTGACGATATAAAGGACAATGCAACAAATTTTTTCACACAACTATTAGCGGGTAAAATTCTAAGGAAATGTAGACCACTAGAAGTAACTGCGGGCGCTGTATTGCTAGGTGCAAGTGCCGCAAAGGGAGAGAAGTATAACTGGTGTTAGTACATACTGAATGAATTCCTTGATGAGCTGCTTGAAGTATAGGTAAGGGGAACTTATTTCCACTTCACATGGCTGATAGTCCTAATGGCATTCATCGGTTGGAAGGAACCAAAGGATTACGTTGGCGTGATCATTGATAAAGATGACTGCAGAGGACCATGCTACCAAAACCTATGGGAAAACCTAGATCCACAGAGGCAACATGCAACGAATGAGGTGTTCCACACCTACTACCATCAATTGCGTGATGTCATCACTGTCACGCCACGCATATCAAAAGAGGTAACAAGCAAATACATACAAACTTTAAATTTTTATGCTAACATGCATTGCATTGAAATCTCAACAAAGGCGCAAAGGAAGAACATAGAATGGTTCAAGGGGCACTATCACATGACAGAAGAAGACATTGATCTTCTCATGAAAGAACGGCCTACGCAGTACCGGGTCGAGATATTTGATGTCCTAAGTGATGATGGAGAGGACAATCCAATTCCATGCCCCATTACCAAAGAACCACTGAAGAGGAAGGGACCTGAAAGTCCACTACACCCAAAGGGACCACAGAAAAAATCCAAAGCAAATAAGGAAAAGATTGATACAGTCCTTAAAGTGGATGATTATGAAATAATCGCTTAGATCGTCAATGAAAAAATGGAAGACATGATGATCGAGAAGGAGAAGAAGGAAAAGGTGCTTCATGAAACCTTGAAGGAGAACATTAATAAGTTGGAGGTGATTACGGAGAAATTCGAACAGGTAAAACAGAGATTGCCAGTGCAGAAAGACTCAGACTCCGAGGTGAAGTCGGGAGGCACTCCGTAGAAACAAGTGCCACAGCTGACTTTGGAGGCACCGATGAGGACCCACATTGTCCATTTACAACCATTAGTAGTAAGGTTGCTGCTACCTGATGAAATAATGTTGGATACAAAAGAGGTAGAGCGCGTGGAACTCGATCTTGCGAAGATCTCGTTGCCAAGCCTACAATACTTGCAGTTGCAAGTTTTTGAAGAGATGCATGAGAAAACCACTGATGCAATGAAAGGGAAAGCAGAACTACAAACAAGCTACAAAGAGTTGGAGGAAACTAGCTCATGGAAAGCTATGCAGCTTCAAGATGAACGTGATCATCGGAAAAGGCTAGAATCCACGATCACTGCGGTTGCGGATGAGATACCAGAATTTGAAGTACAAATGAAGCCCACAGATACTGTTATCAAGATGGGCCAAATGGTAAACAAACTTAAGGAATACATAGACGATATGGAGATCAACCATGAAGCTGACATTTCTGCATTAAAGGGTCAACTTGAGCAAAAGATACTACCGATCGAGGCAGAAATAAGGGAAAAAGAGGTAAAAGTCGTGGCAGAAAGCATAGCTAGGGAAGTATCTAAATGTGAAAGTTTATTAGAGGCGGCTTCTAAGGCATTCACTACCCTTTAGGAAGACCCAAAGTGTCTAGAAGCAAAGAATGCTCTCAAAACTAAGTAGACAGAATTCAAAAAGTTGGATGAGGAAGTTAAAGCGTTACCAGCACGAGAGCGACTCCACAGATACAAAGAAGTCAACACGCAGAAGAAAGAAGTGCAGAATTTACGAGAGAAAGAGGCTGTAATTGGGGATAAACACAGCCCTTTCTGGAGAAAGCCAGCCTCATCTCATAGGATATAGAGGACAAACTGAAAGAGTTGCGAGACAGTCAGCAGTAGGTGGAAGAGCAGGAAGGACAAGAAATAACACCTGAAATGCTCGACACAGTAAGGTAAGTGAAAAAGGACACGAAGGAAACAATCAAGAAGTTGATTATTGAATACAATGAATTCGCTGCGTCAACCGGGCCACCGGAGGAGGAGCATCTAGAAGATGCCAAAGTTGCAGGTGGCTCGGGGGAGAGCCACATGTAAGTGTTAGGGTCCTGTTGGGCCTGGCCTTAGGGGGTCAAATTTTTAACACATTAAGTTTTTGGGAACTGTGAAGCTGAGCGCAACATGGATGGAGACTTTTTGTGAAAATCAATTTTGGAAGCTATGAGGAGAAGCGCAGCACAGTTTTGGTATGTTGTGAGTATTGTGCGTAGCGCACTGTTGGAAGAGCTGCGAGGTAGGTGCTGCGAGGCTCACATCGCTGCGATGTGCCACGTCGACAGAGATCCAGCTAAGCAGGCATTGGATGGATGATGGCAGTTATTTTGGTTAGGTCACAGAAGACCTATTTTTGGCAAAGATCGTTGATAACTACCAAGTAGTGGGTAGGTGCAGATCGGGAGGTAGGTGACTGATCACACAAACAGAGGACTACTACTACTTGAACCAGTCATCTAAGGCCGTGAAAGAAGGAACAACTCAACGGAAGAAAGATGTTGGCATGCATGATAGGGGAGCGTATAGCAACGTGTCTACACAGAGGATAGCCACAACTGAAGATCCGCTACCAGACACCTGCAGTCCAGTTTTGGGAAAAACCGTGACCGTTTTTGTAAACCTGAGGGTTTTTCCTTCATAATGTAAATACATGACCTATGTGCATGATATATATATATAAGGAAATCTTGTATGGGAAAGGGTTATGCTTTTTGTAGTTGGGTATATTGAATATTGTTTGAATCTTTGAGCAAGAAGCCATTGTAAAGGCTTTGCAGCTGAGTGCACAGAGACCTAATTTTGAGGAAGAAGCACACCTGCAGCTGAGTGCGTAGACGAGGAACTGTTGTACCCTTTCCTAAGATAATAAGCAACAGTTCTTGTGGACATAGCTTCCCATCCAGGGTAGTGAACCACGTTAAACCTTGTGTTATGTGATTGTTGTGTATGATTGCCATTATTTTTTCTTGAATTACTTACAGTGCATGCGTGAAGTTATTGTTATCTGATAGATGTTTACTTTTATCTGTATTCACCGTGGAAGGGATGGAATAAGATGTTATTAGTTCGTGTATGGATGAATGTAAATAGTCAAGCACCTATAAGCCCTCGAATGATTGGATCTATGAGATAAACCCACAGTTAGTTGTTAAGGTTGAGTCGCTATATCCGAGTGCACAACATCGCGCATCTCATTGACCTGCATAAGTTATGATGTTTATCAGTCTAAGTAAAATTGAATGATTAAGGATTATCGAATAAGATTGAGTAGAAGTGATTGGGTCTCATAAACGGTCGCACGGTCTAGTTGACGCGTCGATCCATCAGAAGTGCTACGCGGTAAGCTGTTGATAACTTATTATCATAGAGAGGAAGTAATCACACTGCGCAGTCTATGAATGCGCTGGTTGCGCAAGCATCGTTGCTTGCCGCAGCACTCGACACAGGGTAGAGGACCTTGTACAGTCATTAACCGCAGTACGCAATCTATCACCACGCTATGCATTAACCAGTTGAAACACTCGCATCACAAGGTTGTGGAAACCTGCTTCTGCAACCACCCCCTCAACTTTGCCTCCAGTGAGACCTCAGTCTGCTTGCAGTCTGTTGCTGAAAGGGCCAGTGAATAGGGGTTTTGTTGGTATCTTGCACCGCAAAGTACCTGGGTCTACATTGGAAAACCTCTAGATTAGAATTTACACCAACAAAAACCTATGAAGTACATTGAACCTGGGAATCCTATAGTCACAATTTACATCAATGATACTCCCATATAAAACACCTTAGTTGATCTAGGAGCTTCTATAAAAATTATGATTCTTCCTCTCATGGAGTCACTACACATAGAATGCCTTAGACAAACACCACCAATTTTAGAATTGGAAAATAGATCTAAACTTATACCTATTGGTGTCTTGGATGATATTATTGTGACTCTTGAATCTTGGGAGTACCCTACATATTTTGTGGTGATTAATCCTAAAAATATATGCATGTTCATCATGTGATCTTGGGTAGACCCTGGTTAGCTACTGTTGATTCTTTCATCAGTTGCAGGTCTGGGGAAATGATTATATCCAATGGGGGATTGACACAAAAAATTACCCTCTATCCACCTGCACAACCTGCTCTAGAACAATTATTATGGATAGAGAATCCTTATTTATATGAGGAGACCACTTATCCCATACTCACCATTGAACAATATAAGGGACTGCAAGAACAAACAGAGGATTTGTGGGCCTTCAAGATGCAATCCTTCCATTTAATCTTTGAAGATTAAATGCATGATATTCTCCAAGCTTGTCATGATGGGCCTTGCGGAGGACATTTTTCAGATAAAAGACCTGCTTACAAATTCCTACACCTTGGTTACTATTGGACGACTCTTTTCAAATATGCAACCAGGTATGTCAAATTTTTTGATAGATGTCAGCGAATGGGGAGGCCAACACAAGTGGATGAAATTCCCTTCTAGCCTTATGTATTAATTGAACCTTTTGAAAAATGGGCACTAGATTTTGTAGGTGCAATTTCTCCAATGTCATGAAAGAAGAGGTAATTTTGGTTTGCACAGATTATGTAAAAAAATGGATAGAAGCTAAATCACTTTTTAAATAAAATGAAAAATATGTTGTTTATTTTCTCTTTGGGGATATATTTACTCAATTTGGTGTGCCTAGAGAAATTGTGACTGATCAGGGAAGACAATTCACTTCCAAATTGATGAATTTTATTTTAGAGAAATACAAAATAAAGCATTGCAAATATTCTCCATATCCCTCGTAGGCTAATGGACAAGTAGAATCCACCCATAAATTGTTGGAGGCCATCCTCACCAAGACCATTCATCTACATCATAAATACTGGGCTAATAGGATTCCGAAAGCACTTTGGACTTACAGAACTACTTGGAGGAATACCACATGCCACACACCTTATGAGATTGTATATGGTAAGCAAGTCCTCCTTTCTATTGAATTTCAAGTGAATACTTTTTGAATGGCTAGGCAATTGGGTCTAGATTTGAATAAGGAACAACAACAAAGGGTGATGCAACTCAATGAATTAGATGAGATTCATTAGGATGTTGTTCAACGTACTATGCTAATTCGAGACCAAAGAGCTATATGGCATGACCAATTCATAAAGAAGAAATAGTTTCATCCATGTAACTGGGTTCTGCTCTTTGATTCTAGATTTAAAAATTTCAAAGGTAAACTTACAACTTGGCAGCGTGGACTTTATGAAGTTGAGACAGTATTTGATAACGGTTCAGTAAATATTAAGACGATTGATGATAGTCAGGTTTCCTTTGTGGTAAATGGGCACAGGTTTGAAGTATATCATAAACCTATTTCCAAAGAGGAATTTGTTCAAAATATCTTTAAAAAAAAAAAAATGGGAAAAAAACTAAAGAAAAAATTCGTCTAGTTGTCAAAATTGGCTTGCTAGGGAAATTAGGCCTGAAATTGCTTGAAAAATGGGTAACCTATAGGAAAATTTCATATTGAAATTATGTATCTTGTTGTTGGTTCTCATATTTGATGCTTCAAATCAATTCATTTCTTCTCATGTTGGATTATGAAGGAATCCTTATGGCCTTCCTTCTAACACGCCTTGTACTATCGACTACAACACATTATCTAGGATCAAGGATAGAGATTCTTTTCAGTACCTTGAGACTTGTCTACCTCAATGGAAAGTACTCTTGCTGATCACAATAGGAATGCATCATTGTCCTCTACTCATCATATCTCATAGAGGGACTCGACATCAAAACATTTATTCGTACTTTGTTGGATGTACTGTAGGAACCTTGGCACTCATTGAAATCAATGGTGGCCTGCCTCACATTGGTTAACAACATTCCTTGAAGGTTGGAAATCCAATGACTTATGTCTGTGTTCGACATCAGGCAAAATAATTCACATAGTCAAATTTGTTCCTTGGTGTGGTTTGTGGTGAAGATCATCAACTTGTGTTCTAACTCCAATTACAGTTTTTCAATGGATTTTTGGTATTTTGGCAATAAAGAGGAAACAGGACAAGGTAGTCATACAGTTGGTGTTCCAAAGACAGAAATGGTCCCTGTGTCTCAATAAATTTATTTTTTCTCAAGTTCAATCCCAATCCTATTTAAAAAATTGGAGCCCAACTTCATGATTTCCCATCCCTTATCCATGTTCCATTGCAATTAATTTTCTTCCCATAACATCATTGAGTGACCTTTATACACAATGCATACTTACCTCGGAGTCCTTTCCTCACTTCCAAATAAAACCTCAGAATAACCCCAAATCCTTGAGTTAAGAAAAAAATCACTTTTTATTTATGAGCATTGGTACTGAAAATGGTACCAAAACACCTGTAGGTTCCTAGTACCTAAACGACTTCTGGTGACTGCGCCATTTCAATTGCAAAAATCAGTACTAAAGCACTCAGGAAGTAACAAAGGTGAGTGCTGATCAGGTATGAATTCTCTTAGAGTATTTTTAATTCATTATTACATGAGGAATAAGTTTGAAGTGTACAACTAAACCTCTCTTTTTCCCAATTGAGTACATACTTAAAACCTTTGTTTATTATATACCTTCTTATATATTATCTCCGTACATTACAATATGTGTATAATCCACTATCATATTTCCCATGTCTTTCAATCATTGTATCATTGCTCTCATAACGAGGCGCCTGATGGTACCCATCATAAGTAACCCTATGCCCTGTGAATTTAAATGATACACCATTACTTTGTCAATAGTCTCTTTCGCTTCCTTGGTTACTTAGGTTATTAAGATAATATGCTACCTATTCTATTACGGTTGGTGTTTGGAGTTTCATACACGTTCTTACTGTGACCTACTCTGCCTCTTCGACTCTGTTATTCTTCACCCTGTCTATTACCCATGACCATGGGTGTTGACCATCACAAACCACCCTCGCTTCAGGCCCTAGAAAACCTACCTGAGTATCAGGCCTCAAAGCATTTTCTACAGAAAGGGGGATGGATCAAATTTTTATTGCAATTTCATGATGAGTTTACGGCTTAGTTTGTGTTCACTTTCAACAAGGAAAAGGCCATAGTTGGAACATTGGAGTTGGAGGTCTCTAAAAAGTCAATAATAGAGGTTACTAAACTTCCCAAAACAAGGGAGTGGTGGTTCAAGAACAAGCCCGTAGAAAGAACAGTTTGAAAAAAGTTCCTGAAGGATGAGTATCAAGGTGCTGACTAGGAAAAAGGGTTTCCACAAGCAAGGTTGAAGGACGAATGGGCCCAGTTATTGGTGGTGTTAGAGAAGTATTTAACCTGTGAAGGAATATATGCACACGTATTCCTTTATCATGTCTGAATCCTCCTACACTTTGAATCAGGTCAGCATTTAAACTTTCCCTATTTCTTGCTTCGGATTCTATATAAGATGTCTAGTTAGTCTTGCAAAAATCATAAAAATATGGGTGGAAGTCTATACCACCATGGCTTAGTTATAATTCTAATTGAAGATAAGCTACAAAAGCACCAAGAAACTTGGGAAGGTTTCCTTGTTTCCTTCCTTGACACTACACCAAACCCTAGAGATAAATCAAAAGGTCGTGTTAGGGATTCAAAAAGGAGGACAATAGTAGGGGAGGGAGAGTGTTCAAATAGAGTGATTGGGAGTAAAATCCCCCCTAAAAGATGAGCAATGAAGAAGCCATCAGTCCATCTTGAAGAGCATAGTGAAGTTGAATTTGGAGGTAGTTTACAAAATGAAATTGAAATAGAAAGTGGGAGGGAATTAAATAAGTCTCCATAAAATAAGAGAGAAAACATAGTAAGTATTGAACCTGATTCTAACCAAGATACAGATTTAGAGGCCGAGGGTTTCATTCTCAAACCCTGAAAATTTTCTATGAAGCCAAAAGTGACACCAATGCAGAACATGTTCCTCCCAGAATTACCCATAGCATGCAAGAGAATCAATATGTGTCCAAAATTGTAGATATTTGTCCCTATGAGGAACCAAAGAGTTCATGGAGAACGCCTGAGTTTATAGATAGAA
The DNA here is from genome assembly GCA_027924585.1 of Larix kaempferi. Taxonomy (NCBI): domain Eukaryota; kingdom Viridiplantae; phylum Streptophyta; class Pinopsida; order Pinales; family Pinaceae; genus Larix; species Larix kaempferi. Next base: position 34,840,399 of record BSBM01000372.1, read on the forward strand.
TTAACTAGGAGACATTGGTTGAATATGTTGAGAGACAAGATATATCTCCAACGCACCCCAATGAATTTGCAGGTGGTATAGAAATTAATGCATCTAGGAATGAAAGAATTGAATATGATGTGGCTCAGCAGCAAGATAAAGACTTAGAAGGTAGGACTGTGAACAGACCATCTCCTAAACTAAAAGATCAACAATCTGGGGAAAGTCCTCGAGAGGTAACCTCTGATCTCTGCTCTCTTATTCACAAGTTCAAAAGGAAGAATCATAAGTTAAAGAAAAAAGCCAAAGAATATGCCATTCTTGATAGATATATTAAGAGTGAGAATGAGCTCTTAAAGAATCACAGTGTAAAGTTGAGGATGAAGGTTAAGCAACTCCATAAATGTAACATAAAACTTCTTCATTCAACAAAGACAATGAAGTAAGTGGCCAACAAAAACATTGTCCACAACAGAGTCTTAAGGAGGCGATTGAAAGAACATGGAGCTAAGGATACTGGCACAGTAAATGCCCCAAAATGCATAAAAGAGTTGGGAGATGCTGCCAACAATGATTAAATAAAAGTTGCAAAAGAAGTTGATGTGAAACCATGGTATAAATCGAAACAATCATCATCTATAGATCCTGTAGTTTGGAGGATGACAAGGAGTATAACTCAAGGAAATATTTTCCATCCAGAAGACAAATCCAATCCAATGTTCTCAGAATAGTCCAATCCAATCCATATTAACTCCGATGAAGAGGAAAAGGGGGATATACCTACACCCAAATTTAATCCTGAAATAGGTGATGTGGAGGAGATCAGAGGAGAAAATGAACAATTGAAAAGCCGAAACATGTGCCAATAAATTTAGATTAAGAACTTAACTACTCAATGGAGAACTTCATATAATGAAGGTAGGAAACTCCACTATTTATATCCTAAACTTGAGAAGCCCACTACTGAGAACCAGGTTTTAAGTCAGTTGGTTATCAACACTCGAGCTGAAAATCAAACCAAGATGGCTGTATTGAAGACTTAGAAAGGAAATTGTAGGAGGATATGGCTCTTAAAAACTCAGGTTTAGACCTTCTTTTTAGAGTAGATGGGGTCTAACTTTCATTATCTTATTTTGCTTGCATAGGGACATGCAAGAAACTCAGCCAGGGGGGCCTCCTATTTTGCTCCCTTTTTAGCATTACAACCTTACTTTTTGACCCTTTTGTCTCTTCCATATGTCTATATTTCTTCTTATCTAGCCATACTTGTCACTCTTTTGGTACTTATTACACAGTTCTCCTTCAACAGTAAAAAAGAGGTCAAAGTTGTTATATTTTGAATGAATTCTTCATGTTTTAGTGAACTGGAATTATTTTAGGATTAATCATGCATAGGTTGAAGACCTTTTAAGCAGATATCCATTTCAGTACTCACTTCGACATTGGTCAAGATGGTCAAAGGAGTTCCAATAAAATACAAGCATGCATTTCCAGTAGAAGGACCCAACCTACAGATGTCATAGGATGCAATTATGTCAAGAGGAATCGATCCCAGTTATATGATACAACATCTGTTCAGAACAAGAGTTCCATAAATCTAACAGTCTAGTTGCATTCAATTAGGGCGGTGATACACTTGTAGCGATCTTCTCCCCATATGATTCATCTCTTAATGGAACTCTCAACTCATCAGTTGTAACTAGTAACCCCTGTTTACTATTTTTAAAGACAGGGATATCTATATATATGTATAATCTATGACTGGAAGAGTGGGGTAGAAATTTGCACTATTATGCTGTTAAACTCATTAGTCTTGGTTACGGTCTGATGTCTCTATAATTTTGAAGTACAATAATGCAAGTTTGGTTTCAAAATGTTTAGTGTATTTTACTGGTTCACTATGATATAACTTTTCACAGCTCCCTCACCAGAAAGGAGGGCCCACCGACCTAGGAAGGCATTGCTTTATACTATGTTTATGTCTACTTACTTATCACGTTCCTTTTCTCTATTTGTATTTCCTACGTAGGCTCAATTTTGTATATGTTTTCTCTCTTTTCATGTTCTGTAACTAGCTGGTTATTTAGTTTTGAACTGTAAACATCCTATATGTAATTTCACCACTTTTAGTAGTAAGAATATATTTTTGTACTCTATACTCTTCATTTTGAACTCACATATAGGTTGTGTTAATGAACTTATATGTATCAATGAATTGGCATGCTATATTATTCTTGTGACTGTGTGTATGAAATTCCATATATGTGTTTATAGTCTTTTACCTCGAGAGTCTTGCAGATTTCCTAGGTATGTTAGTATTGGTTTTCGTCATAGGTCATATTTCACTTTGGTCATGTTCACGTTTATTCTTCATTATCGTAGAAATTATAGAAATTTTAGAGGAATAGTTATTTTATGAAGTACATGTTGTTTTCATTTTGGTTCTTTGAACATAGTTTGATGAATAGTACATGATCTTAAGACTGCAATTAGTCTCAAAACGAACCCGTAGATGATATATAAGTACATGCATTAGACTCTGTAGACATTGGTCATAGACATCATCTTGGTATTATGTCTTTGTATAGGTGTTCATGCTAAATTTGTGATTTCTGTTAGGTTTGTATATGTAATAGGTTAGCTTATAGATTTATAATTTGTTCTCTTTGATAAGTAGTTTAGGTTCAATTTCATTAGCACCTGCATATATTGCTGGCATACTCCACCTAAAGATGTGGATATCATTTTATGAGAAACAATGCTCACCTAGATTAGGGTTGGTTAGGATTTTTAAGTTAACACTTCAAATGAACATTTGCATTCACCTATTCAACTCTAGAGTTCGTTTTTGTTATGTGGAAGTAGTTGTATCCCATTTTCAATATTTCTTTTATTCATTGGTCATTGCATTTTCAATTCAGTACTACTTTCGGTACTTGTTTACACCCACAGTGTCCACTTGACTTATTTGTAAATTTTTACACATCTATACTGTGCACAGGTCATCACAAAGCTATTATACTTTAATATTCCATTCTGTATAAGTTTTCATCTTTAAGTCATAACAAATCTTTTCTAGCTCTGAAATCTCATTCTATACAAAATCTCATATTTAGGTCATTACGAAGATTCTATATTTAAATACATTTCTGTACATAATATCATCTTTAGGTCATTACAAAGATTCTATATTTAAATACATTATACTATACAAAATATTCCTCGGGATTAGGGATTAGTCAGTAGATTCTAGGTTTTAGCTTTCCTTTTGAGTAGGATATACCTCCAGGAATTTTAGTAGGATACTTGTTGACTCTTTTACAAGTAGAAGAATTATGTTTAACTGCACAAATAGTGATTACAGCTCATAAGATTACTAAACCTGGTGGATAACAAGATGACTAAGGTGAATTGTTGAAACATATAATGAACCTGACAATGATTTAAATTGTTAAGAGCCCGTCGAGGTGTAGACCAGGCGACAAAACCTGTGTAAGCCTTGTAAGTGGTCATTGGTTAAAACCCTAGATAACCCGTGTGCCATTGTGGTGGGATCAGTGGTTTCACCTAGGGTTATAGTGGTAGCGGACAAGATTAGACCCCTAGACCCTGTGTCACGCAAGTACTAGCCCCATCCCAGTTGTTGATTCCCCTAGTACCAAAAAAATAGTTAAGATAACCACTTTGGAAAAATCTATTGAGAAAGAAGTTAAAATATAATCAAAGATTATTAGTATATGGTTTCGTGTATCGGACTAAGGTTAGATGTTATTATAAATAGCATGACTCCATTGGAGGTAGCCTTGACAATGACCACAAGGGACATTGGATTTCTTGTGTATATTATCTAGGCTGAAACCATCTTTTGGTAATGGAGTAAGACCTAAAACTACTTTTGATTGGATACAAATTTATCGTTCTCGTACATAAGGAAACAATTTAACAATCCAATACCTAGAGGCATTTGGTAGGAGTATAATTCTTCCCCCTTGCGTACCACCATCAATTCATTTCAAGTAGCATGTTTGTTTTTTAATAATAGTGATGAATCAACTGCCATTCAAAGATAGCATTGAGTGATGGTTGTCCTCACAACTGGTTGAAAATTGAATTATGATATATTTTTCCACCTTTGAGAAAAATATATTAGAAGTCATGATGGCATTCCCTCCTAAAAATAGCAATACAAACACTATTAAAACATACACTGTAGATAATGATTAAGGAAAAGAAACTACAAAATTCAATTGTTATAATTATCTTTATTATATGTTTTACTCTTAACACATGTAATAGATTAAGGTATTAATATTGTCATTATTTACTAATTGCATCCTCTCACCTCCCACACATTCCTTTATTATCATAACATTGACCATATTATATGAATTATTGCATGATCAATGTAACCTTATAGATGTCAAAGGTAGGGAAAGACTACATAAGATACAGGACATGTAAGGTATTGAAAGATTTTCAACATTATGCATGGAGGAATAACATCTTGGTTGGTCAGTTATCCATGTTGGTTCTGCATATTCCCAACACATTTAGAATAGGCATGTTGCATAGAGTAGCCTACCCAGATATCCTCTATCGTTCATCCAAGTAATCCCAATCAACTCCACTTGTAATCATGCATGTGTTCTACTTGTTGTATTATTCATGCATGTATTCTACTTGTTTTTGAAGTGGTCGTGGATGAGGTTTCAAGTTCCCACCATTTACCCTAACATACACAAGCACCAACTAAATTCCCATTCCATTCGCATGCATGTTTTATTTCATTCAACCCATCAATAAGTGGTATGATAGGGATTTGTGGTTCAATGTGTTGTTACGACATATTTTCTTGTCATGTGCTCCATTTGTCTATTGTTGTATATGCTAAAAATTTATGTTTTGACATATTCTCTCTTGGAAATTTAAAATTATTCAACCTTTCCCATATATAGATGTTCATCTCGATTGTATGGAATACACCAAACTAAGCCTTTTAACATGAACATAGAACACTGTTGAGTATGAGAGTCACTGATTTTGCATTTATGATAACATCAACATCTTCAATGTTTATATAATCAAATCTAGAATATAAAGAAAAGTGAGACCAAGAGAAAATTCAACTTCAATTGGAGGAAGGGATTTAACTATATTCCCTTCACTCAATCAATAATGACATCTTCTTTCATATGCCTCCACCACCTATCCAAATGTTTGATTTGAACTCCATGTTAATGTCACTATGATACACATCCTTTATTCATATCAAACAAAGTGTATATATATATATTTTTTTAAATGGTAGCCACTTGTTGAGTGTCCATTGACTTCATTTGTTCACTTCTACATGAGGATGTTCACAAGTGTTGGTACACCATAATAACAACACCGTAATAATATGTGAAGAAAGGAAGGAAACATTTATAAAAAACATGAACAAGCCATGGGATATAAATGCTTATAGTCATAGAAAAATCGACATTCAAACATGTCGCATGGGAAAATCACTGGGACAATGACAGATAAACACAGTACATGGCTTAACCTCAACTAACATAATGGCTAGTCATTTTATTCTTGATCGAGATATCGATACTCTAAACCAAGGATCTCCGATCCCGTATGCTCTGCTCAATGATGGAAAACAACTTGTAATCTTAGATTCCTAGATAATTGAACACCAAGCATTTGAAATCCAAGAATCTAGCCATGGAAAACATTATATGCATGCCAATTATGATGGACCAGTTGAGAATTGAGTTTTTTTTGTTCTTTTTATTGGTGGTGAATACTATAATGTGCTCCTTACCACAATATAACCAAAATCCATGCCATGAAATTGAATAGACCTAACATTATCCCACGACTATCTGTAATGTCCCCATTTTGACCCCCCTTCGCATTAAATCGTAAATGATGTAAATATTGTTATTTAATCATGGTGAGGAGCTCAAGGCCAAGGCCCCACCATTGATTTAGTGTTTTATGTATCGGCAATTAAAGAAATAGATGCCTATGGTTCTTGTGCTAGATAGGCACAATGTAAATAAGACATCATGTAAATACAAATTTTAATGAAAAATACCCACAACTAGCTATGCAATGCAACAAAGAGATGGGGGAATGATTCTACAAGGAATAGGGCGGGAAATTATTCAAACCCTTGAGCCAATGGTGTTAATCCATGTGTCAATGAGAAAACCCATAAACCACCAACTACCCATTTTGAGTTATGGACCCAATCATTTAATTCTTCCAGAAATTGGTTGAGGTAGTTAATGCCTTGGGAATGAAGAGGTATGGTAGCCAATTTCGTGTATGGGCAAGCCATCAACCTGGGGAATCGTATTTTGTCTCCTTGGGCAAGAAAACACCCATGAAATGGTGCCCAAAGCCATTCTAAACATATGTCTTTCATCCTCTCACGCAGTCTAAACTACTGGGTCTTTCCCCATCACGTTTTTCACCATTTTTCCTGCATTTTCCATGCCTGGGAGCTCGTTTTTCAATTGTACAACAGCTGGGAGAAGAGGGCCATGATTTGGGACTGTGATGGAGGTCGTTTTTGCCCCAAAATGCCCATGGACGTTTTTCTATAAACGATTTCTGCTTCCTAGGGTTTTCCCAAACCTCCATTGTTCATTTTAGCCTTCCCACGTTTTTTCTGAAGCTCAGGGAATCATTTTCATGCTTATCACTATACAAACATTTTTCTCCTGTCCAGCCATTGTAATTAGCTGATTATCTGCATCCCTGTTTGATTTGGATACTGTAAGCAAGAGATTGGAGTGGTAGTGGACAGAGAGGGATTGATAAACCTAGTGGGGGAGATAACCTCTCAGAAGATCAAGAGGGCTTTGGCTACTCTTCTATGCACATCCTGAGAGCACTAGATGGGGAAGGTATGGCTTGAGGGACTGTACAGCAGTGAAAAGAATACTTCCTTGTGCTAGGTGTGTAGGTATTGTGGGTGCCAAGCTAGATAGATCTTGTAAGGTTACCCCTGGCTCTGTGCTTGAGCTCACTAGCTTAGCCACTCTTCCTTTCCATTTCCTAGCAGCCTGACAAACCCAATTGTAGATTGGCTTGGCTCATCTTGGTGTATGCTTGGCTATGTGTGAGTCTGTTGTTCCCTGATTCCTTGTAGAGATCATGCCCAGCTCGAGGGTGGTAGTGTGTGGAGATATTGATGATCACAACTGGCCTATGGTTGGGTGGAACGTTGCAGTTGCATAGCCAGTTGCTCGGGACTACTTTGTCATAAGATACGTACTCTCTTTTATAAATTTTGCAATGTCTTTATTTAATGGCTGTCACAGAAATGTTCGAATGTATGTAGATATTAAACATGATTTTTAATTCCGCTGTGTTTCTATAACATGCACACGTATATGTATTTTTATCAATGAGTTTTTATTGGAAAAAAAAAATCCATGGGGCTAGATGCTCGGTTTTAGCATCACGATCCTCTCTATCATGCTGGTATGATAGGAGGGGACATTACACTATCATATTGATCATCTAATTTTGTGCTATCGATTTGTTTGGGAGCTGGAACCCCTCTTCCCTTCTCTTCATATTTTCAATTTACCACTTTCTCCTTTCTTTTTTTAATTTATCTTTTAAAAAAAATATTTTACTTGTCACACTTTAGTTCTTTCTAGTTAGAGCATGATAAAATATATTTCCTTGTTGCTTCTTGGTATTCCTTTTTTTAAGGGACATCATTTTGGTCTATAGCCTCTTGAAGTTTATCAAGATGGGGTCGAATAGCTACACAATAAGGTCATATACATCATAGGATCAATACCAAATATTCCTAGCTGTAAAATAAGTCTTTGGTCATGATAAGAGGTGTCTTCCATATGTTTTAAACCAACTAATTTATGTAATTTCATGAGGGTGGACACAACAACTATTTATTTGATGGACTACTATATAGATTGAACACATTTGTTGAATTTTGATCAAGTATTTGAATTCCAAATTTAGCAATAACACATGAACATTAATACATATGAATGCTGGAAATAACAACATCCAAAATCTCCTCTATAAATAGTAATCAGGGAATATTTAAAGATCCATAAATTTCTTAAAGTGTAGAAACCTTGGTGAATCTTACTAATTCTTAAAATTGCAACCATAAAATGTTTGGCGATTTTTTTTGTAAAAATATTCAAATTTATGAGTTTATATAGTTTTTGGACAATTTTTGCAATTTTTAGAGTAAAAAAAAATATCGCATGGAATTTGGGTGAATCGTTTTAGAAAAAAATGGAAATTGGCGAATCGTTTTTTGGAAAAAAACATCGAAAAATAGTCCATGGGATAAATTATGCCCCTAAAATTTTCCTTGATAATGTGTTCATTGTTACCTTTTGGATGACTCAAACTTTGATTAATTTAGACAACTTGTTTGAAGCCCTTGATGGCATTCAAAATTTGAATATACAAAACTAAAATAATTAAATCTAGGGAATTATAGCATGAAAGTTACCCTACACAAATTGTTGGAATTATTAATGATACTAAGAGGGGGTGTGAATCAATATCCTGCGCAAATTTATACATTATTCACTTTTAAAACATGCACCAATATCAATTTAACACCACATCAATAAAAACAAACTATGAACAAATATTTGAAGAAACTTATATATGTGTGTGTGTAAAAATGATATTACAGAGAAAGACAGGAGATACCAATCTCCACTGATGTGAGTACCAAATCACTCGAAAATTCCTCTGATTGGGACACCAATCCCACTGACAAGAACCAACCTGCAGACTGCAGGATTCAACCTGTGAGGACAACCATCCTCTGCACAAGCACTAAATTGTTGAACCAGGATCCGACCTGTGAGGACACCAATCCTCTGCACAAGCACCAACTTGCAGTGTTCAGGAACCAACCTGAGTGGAGACACTGGTATTCTTTCCTTTCCAACCACCCTGATAAGTAGGTAGTATAGATTTCTGACTTTAGGTCTGCATGCACAAAGATTTGCACCCTGCTTTACTAACTACGTGATCTTCCATTGGTTCAAATCAAGTTGTTGTTTCTCTTACACTGTATTACACCTTTGATCCACTCTTCAACATAGATTTTGCGCACACACACACACATATATATATATATGATCCTTGCACATTTTCACAAATGATCAGAATTGTGTGTCTACTCCGTGTGCTCCTTCATATCTTGCTTCCTCGTGCACATCATCAAATTATGTTTCTTATGATTCCCCTGAGCATTTCATCTGACCGGAGCTTGTCAATTCAGAATATTACTCCATGTGTTTTTCCAATATTTCTTTTCACCCCTCAGCTTCACTTCTTATTTATAGTCCACTTATTCAAACAATGTGTCCACAAGTTGAGGGTTCTCTAAACAGTAACACCCCTTCTTCCTTTCTTTTCGGACAAGCTTACCAAGCATCTACCATGTGTCTTATCCCACTCAAATGAGGTATCACAACTTTGTGGGTCATGCACACACTAATTCATTAGCTTGGCGGGACTTGTGCAATTGGATATAATCACTAGGTGAGTATTGCATAATGGAGTACCATTACTTGGCGGGTCTTGTGCACTTTCGAGACTTGCACATATATTTTTGATATACTTCTTCAAACTTGCAAAAAGAAACTAAGTCATCTTTGACATCAAATTTGGAGCACCACTACTAGGTGGGATTCAGGTATTGCGTACTTAGTTTTATGTACTTATTCAAACTAGCACATAGACACTATTTCCACTTTGACATCAATGAAAACCATAGTTCAACAATATCCCCCTTTGGCATTGATGTCAACACCTTATGAAACTATAGTCCTCCTAATCATGAATTCCTATGTTCTGCTTGCACACAATACAGTGCTCCCACTGGGTTCATGCCAGTTTGATCCTTCTCTTTGGTGTGCACCCTTCAATTAGTACTTCTCTGTTATTTCTCATTTATTCATGCTTCTTACACAGTTATCTATCACTGATACATGCTTCATGGTATATATCCCCTTTTGCAATCATTGGAAAAAGGGATACTCCCATAAGTTCCTATTGTATTCCCTTTCTTTTTGTTGCTACTGTTGTGTCATGCTAAGTTTCATTACAACATGTACATATTGTTTATGTAGCTATTACAATTGCAGTTACTATAGGTATGCTCCCCCTGCGTAGTTTCATATTTCATTTTGTATTGATTGTTCTAGTCTTGTATTGATTCAATATGTTGTATCAATGCTACATTACGGAATTGTATTCTTGTGTTGGATGCTTCTGAACGATTCCTTGTATTTATGTCATCTAATATTTTTTGCCCAGATTCTTGGATCATTTCTTCTTAGCATCTCTCCTTAGAATTCTCCCCTTGACTTCATGCTATTGTTCCTACCTTCTATTACCTTTTTCTCAAGTATCACACTTTTTGCCTTCATGCTTCTCTATTCATCTTCCTTTGGCAATACAGTGCTCTCCTTGTGCAATTGCAAGTTTATTTTTAAGCTTATACTATGGCTTTGCACTATCTTTTATGATGACTTCTTCTTGCTTTCATTTCTTCCTTTTGCTACATCTACTGCACTGTGCTAGGATTTTATCATATCGGAGAGTATTTTATGCAACAGAATTATCATCATTGATTAAATAAACCTTCATTAATACTGATATTAATGATGCACATCTTCTTCCCGACTTCACACATTGTTATGTATCTAAATATTTAAAGAACAATTACTTCAAATATTAAATGTAATATTACTTAGCTAAATTGTAGGGACACACCGTTCCTTTGAAACGGTGTGTGTAAACCTATAAAAAGGTTTTCTCTCTTATTGTAAAAATCATCATTCATTTTATAATCAATTATTTGTGGCTTAATTCGAATATAATGTGGGTTTAGAAGAGTTTTTCACTCCTAGTCTGCTCCAAGTGGTATCACAACCATACGGCTCCTCAGCAACTTCTGCAGCTCCATTCACCTCCTCTCCAATTCTCACCTGCTCCATTCCCCGCTTTTCTCTTCCACACAATCTCCGCTACCTCCACGCACAACGTTTTCCTCCTCCCTCCACTCTTCATCCTCCCACTCCCCACACACGCTGCCACTCCCGCCATCGCCCTCGTCCACACCCTCACCTAGCCCTCCCTCCCTCCATGTCACGTCCCCACCCGCGGATCCAACTCCGGTAAGGAAACATGATGCCAATCTACGGGGCTTTCACAAAAATCAGCCCATTCATTAGATTCATAGCCGTAAAATTTATGTGTGCAGATGAAAATCAAACATATATGCACAGCGGAATAAGAACATCACCCACACACATCTTTCATATGCATTCAACATATCAATAATAAACATCAAATTTAAACATTTTGCAGAAGTAAATGCACATAGAAATACACTTATCTTCATTATGCAATTGTCCCAAACAACTAGCTATGTCGCTGCAACGTTCCACCCAACCGTAGGCCAGTTGTGTTCATCAATTCTCTCAACACAACTGTGACCCCCGAGATGGGCATGATTCTTACAAGGAAAGGGAACATTCAAGCTCATACACAGCCCAAGCAATAGACACCCATCTCAACCCCAACACTCTTTTACACACAGCAACTCAAACTGGGCATGGATACACTCTTTCAGCAATGGGATTTACCAATAAGATGGCCCTGGACTTTCCCAAATCGTGGGCACACCAAAAATAGATTGGGGAATTTCAATAACAAGATGGCCAGGGGTTTTCCCAAAATGTGGGCACACCAAAAACGGATTTTGGATTGGGGAAATCGTCCACAGGGAACCAACCCGATTTTTCCATAGTATTTTGGGCATCTAAATGGCCAAAACGGCTCCAATGAAACCCCAACCCAAGCTCCCATACTCCCAACCACTCTGCAACCCAAAAACGCCTTGTTTCCGGCTAGAAAAATCAGGAGAAACCATAAAAACGTGGAGAGAAAACGCCCAGGCAGCCCAAAAACGTGAGAGAGACAAAACTACCTGATGGGTTATGGCTTCGGAGGCAAATTCATGGCTCTTTTCTTGCTAAGGAAGTCAAACATGTTTTTCCATGAAGGTTGGTTTCCCATACTCGAATTTACCTCTCATTCCCCAAGGCATTAACTACCTCAACCAACTTTTGGGAGAAATGAATGATTGGGTACAAAAGTCAACATGGGTAGTTGAGAGTTTGATGGGTTATCTCATTGACACTTGGCTTGACTTGATTGGCTCAAGGGTTTGAATGTTTTCCCTCCCAATTCTTTGTAAAATCATGCCCCCATCTCTTGTTGCATTGCATAGCTAGTTGTGGGTATTTTATTAAAAATGCATATTTACATAATATTTGCAATTCCATTGCGCATGGCTAGCATGTGAACCATATGCTTTGATAAATCGATGGCAGGGCCTTGGCCTTGAGCTCCTCACCATGATTTTATAACAATATTACATCATTTACGATTTTAATGCCATGGGTTCAAGCCGGGGACATTACACTCCGTCTCCACCTGTGTAACCCCTCCCTCCCTCCGCTCTTCATCCTTCCCTCCCCATAGCCCCTGCACGCACCTCTTTCATCCTCCCTCCCCACGTGGCCTCCGCCATCCCTCGCCTCCACTCCCTACAACCTCCCCTTCCATCCTCGCCTCGACTCCATTCGCCCACGTACACCTACATACAACCAAAAACCAAAAATTAAATATTATAATATTGTTCTTATAATATTTCAAGTTTTATCGATAATAATTATTATTATTTTAATAATATTATTATTATTTTAATAATATTATTATTATTAAAACAAAATAAGGGGTATTACGAAATATAATAATTAATTATTATAGTGGAAATCTCATCTTAGTAACCAAAGGAAAATAAAATTCCTCCTTGTACAAGGAGTATGGCAGAAATGAAGGAAATTAAGGCTAGAATGGAGATTTTGGAAAAAAACCAAGCTCGAGATACTAAAAATCTCAAAGGATTACACTCAAGGATCGACCAAATCAAAACAGAGTTGCACAAAGGACTATCGGACATAATTAAAAAGGAAGTCAATGAAGCTGTAGCATGGGAGATGGAAGGAGTAAAAAGGAATATGTCAAGAGAGTTCAAAATTGGATTTAACAAAATCAAGCAGTCTTTAGACGAGACATTGATCGCATTAGTTAGGCAAGTATCAGGGAAAGATCAATCTTCCTCAAGTTCAACCCATCATAAGACAATTCCTATCGAAGAGATCAGTCATGATCATTCTCCACATCCTGAGCAATCGCTCTCTCCTCCAAAACCACCAATAGGTGGATATCAAATGAAACCTAAATTAGAATTGTCAAAATTCGATGGGCAATCAAAATAGAGCGTGGCATGGATCAACAATGCAGAAGAATTTTTCTCCGTACATAATATCAAGTCGGAAGAAGAAATGATAAAATATGCTTCGATACAACTAGAAGGTCGGGCATACAATTGGTATATGTGGTGGAAGGTTAGAACACGGTCAACTAAGCCTAATTGGAACAAATTTAAAAACAACTTCTTTAAGAGGTTTGAAGATTTAAAAGAAAAATACTTCTTTGCAAAGCTCACCAGACTACAGCAGAAAGGTGACACCAATGAATACACTGACGAATGGGAAGCCCTAGCGACGCGTGTGCTAGAACTCACAGACAGTCAATGTCTACAAACTTATATGTACGGATTGAAATCATATATCAGGGATGAACTAGAACTACTAAATGTATCAACCCTGGACAAGGCCAGATGCAAGGCAAAAATCATTGAGAAAAAATTCAAAAAAAATTAGAACAAAAACCATGATAAGGTTCGAAGGTTCGTCCAAAATACCACATCCGACACAAAATATCGGCCTCTGCTGCTAAGAAGTGACAACAAAACTAGTCTAGAAGCCCAACGAATGAAAGAAGGGAAGTGTAAGTACTGCGGAGAGAAATGGGACCCAAAACATAGGTGTTTGAATAAAGAAACCACCAAAAACCTATATTAATGTGAGGTAGAAGAGGAAGAAACATCAGAAAGTGATGAATCTGACATAGAAGATACAAGTGACCTCCAAAATCCTCCCTCAGAGACAGAAGATGAAGACACACCCAAGATATCAATTGCGGCCATAACCGAAATCCATCAGCCACAAACATTAAAAATTAAGGGGCATATCAAGAATAACAACGTTGTTTTCCTAGTGGACACGGGAAGTACCCATAATTTTATCGATATAAGTGTTGCAAAGAGCTTTAACCTTTTCATATATCCAGTACCCAACATGAAGGTAATGGTCGCAGATGGGAAGAAGATCGAAAAGGTGGGAAAATGCCACAAAGTTAAGCTGCAATTACAAAATTATAACCTTGAGTCAGAATTCTATGCAGTACCCTTAGGGGGAGTTGATGCAGTATTAGGAATTTAGTGGTTGCAAACACTAGGTACCTACAAATCCAACAGCCAAGAACACTTTATTAAGTTCAGGTGGCAAGGAGAAAAGTACAAGTTGTATGGGTTCCAACCCCCTCGCACACAAATTGTGTCATCCCACAAAATGGAAAAGCTAATTCGAAAGCGAGCACCTGCATATGTTGTACAATGCCAAGAGATGGAATTATTAACTTCAGAAGAGGTTAAACCAAGTCTACTAGAGATCCAAGGACTAATCCAAAAGTACAAAAAAGTATTTGAAGATCTCCCCATGGAGTTACCACTAGAAAGGAAGATCGAACATGTCATAGAAATCAAGTATGGATCAAGCCCCGTCAATGTTAAACCCTATAGATATCCACACCACCACAAGACATAGATTGAAAGATTAATCCGCAATTTGCTAAAGAGTGGAGTGATTACAGAAAGTCGGAGTCCTTATGCTGCACCAGTAGTACTGGTACGAAAGAAGGACGGGTCTTTTAGACTATGAATCGACTACAGAGGACTAAACAAGATAACTATTAAAGACAAATTCCCCATTCCATTCATCAATGAAATGTTGGATGAGCTTCATGGCACAAGGTACTTTTCGAAATTAGACTTAAGGTCAGGATATTACCAAATCTGGGTAAGGCTAGAAGATGTGGCAAAAACAACTTTCCGAACCCATGAAGGAAATTACGAGTTTAAAGTAATTCCTTTTGGGATAACTAATGCCCCAGCAACCTTTCAAGCAACCACGAATAACTTATTTCAGCCATTCTTAAGAAATTTTGTACTAGTTTTTTTCGATGACATCCTCATATACAGCAAAACATGGAAGGAACATCTCACACATATCGAACAAGTACTAGCCATCTTAAAAGCAAATCAATTCTACGATAAGATGTCCAAATGCACATTTGGTAAGGAGGAAGTGCACTACCTTGGTCATGTAATATCCGAGGAAGGAGTCAAGGTGGACCCAGAAAAAATCAAATCGATCACAGAGTGGCCCAAACCCATTAACATTTCCAAGTTAAGGGGATTCCTTGGACTAACCAGATATTACCGAAGATTTATCCAAAATTATGCGCACATAATCGCTCCTTTATCCAACCTTCTAAAAAAGAATGCATTCCAATGGTGTGAAGAAGCGGACAACTGCTTTGAAGCACTGAAAAGAATTATGTCCTCCACACCTATACTAGCTACCCCAAACTTCTCCAAGCCTTTCATAATAGAATGTGACGCTTATGGTTTGGGAGCAGTACTAATGCAAGAGGAGCACTCGATAGGATTTGTGAGTAGGAAACTAAATAAACGCGAACAATTGAAGTCTACATACGTTAAGGAAATGTTGGCCATTGTGCATGCATTAGCAAAGTGGCGACAATACCTCCTAGGAAGCAAATTCATGATCCGCACAGACCACAATAGTCTTCAATACCTGCTTCAACAGAAAACAATGTCCACAGAACAACAAAAATGGATAAAAAAATCGTTGCTTTAGACATGGAAATAATACACAAAAAAGGGAAGGAAAATGTAGTCGCAGATGCACTCTCCAGGAAAGACGAGGACATGACCTCTTATTCCATTTCAGTTGTAATTCCATATTAGCTAGATGAAATACGAAGAGATTATGCCAAGGATCCAGGAACAAGCACTATAATTCACAATCCCAATCATGATTCCAATTTTGAATGGAAAAACAATATCCTCTGGTATAAAGGGAGGATTTATCTAAACTCAAACTCTAAATTCAAGGCTAAGGTAATGAAGGAAGCCCATGATTCACCAGCTGCAGGACATGTGGGATTCTTCAAATCTTACTATAATGCAAGAAGGTCATTTTTCTCGAAGGGAATGCAAAATTATATCCAACAATATGTAGCAGAATGCGACAAATGCCAGAGGAACAAAAGCTAAAATATTTTAACCCTGGGTTACTTCAGCCCCTACACATTCCAAACTAGAAATGGGAAGAGATATCAATGGACTTCATCGATGGGTTACCTCTGTCAGAGGGAAAGGACAAAATCTTTGTAGTGGTTGATCGATTAACCAAATTTGCACACTTCATGGCAATAAAAAAGACAGACATGGCAAAACAAATTGCAGATGTATTTTGCAAGAATATCTACAAATTACATGGCTTTCCAAAGGTCATTTTCAATGTCAGAGATGCAAAATTCAATGGGAAATTTTGGAGGGCATTTTTCAAACAAGTGGGCACATCACTCAATATGAGCTCAGCTTATCACCCCCAAACTGATGGTCAGACTGAAGTCGTAAATAAATGCTTAGAATCCTATCTACATTGTTTTGTAACAGATAAGCAAAACCACTGGTCTCAATGGTTACATCTAGCTGAATGGTGGTACAATTCAACTTACCACACCTCTGCAAAAATGACTCTGTTCCAAGCCTTATATGGGTATGAACCTCCAAATTGGAAGGAATTGGTTCTAAGAAACACTAATGTTCCTAAAGTAAGGTACCAACTAGAGAAAACTCAAAAGGAAATTGAATTACTCAGAGATAACTTAGTCATGACACAAAACTGTATGAGGCAACAAGCCGATCAACGCAGGACAGAGAGAGAATTTCAAGTAGGAGACTGGGTATTCGTAAGGCTCCAACCTTATAAACAGATATCTCTTAAACAAAGAGGAAAAAACAAGTTGGCCCCAAATTTCTATGGACCATACCAGATCACCAAAAAGATTAGTCGAGTTGCATATGAATTACAATTACCTGCTAAAAGTTGTATCCACAACGTCTTCCACGTATCATGTCTCAAGAAAATGTTGGGGCAACATCAAACAATGAAAATAATACTTTCTATGTTAGATGACGAAGGGAAGTTCATTTTGGAACCAGAGGCAATCATTGCAACCAGAGAAAGAAGACTTCATTCTCAAACACTCAAAAAACATCTCAATAGGTGGAAATTTTTTCTAGATGAAGACGCATCATGGGAGACAGAACAGTTTCTCCAACAATACCCGTGTTTACCCCTGCTTTGAGGACAAAGCATTTTAAAAGACAACAGCAATGTTATGTATCTAAATATTTAAAGAACAATTAATTCAAATATTAAATGTAATATTACTTAGCTAAATCGTAGGGACACACCGTTCGTTTGAAACGGTGTGTGTAAACCTATAAAAAGGTTTTCTCTCTTATTGTAAAAATCATCATTCATTTTATAATCAATTATTTGTGGCTTAATTTGAATACAATGTGGGTTTAGAAGAGTTTTTCGCTCCTAGTCTGCTCCACACATCTTGTCATATCTTCCAAAAACTCGTTATTGATGTCGCACATATCTCCATACGTCAACCGGTTTTGCAATAATCTTTTTGTAGTAATTGAGCTTTTTAGAAAATATCAATTCAATCATACAGAATAATAAGTTTGAGTTTCCCTTTTTTTCCTTTATCCCAATAATCTTAATTCATATCATCATGTGTTTCCATGAATGCCATTAACTTCTACGTATTCTTAGTTTGCTTCAAAGTGCGCAGTCATGAATACAATTAGCTTCAACGTCTCTTCAATTTATTTTGGTGCGTGTGGTCATGAATACAATTAGATTCAATGTCTCTTCAATTTATTTTGGCGCACACGGCAGGAACCTTGCAAATCTATTTATGAGTTGTGTGTGGCCTTGTTATTTGTCCCAATTCCTTGATATTTCCTTTGTCAATTTCATTTTAGTTTTCCAATTCTAAGCATTGTGACTTCGACTACAATGTCTACCCATTTTCAAAGTTTCAGCAATTCATTAGGAAGTCTTCATTTACTGGTTCAGTTGCAATAGGTTGATTTTGCAAAGATGAAAATAGAGATGGGAATTTGGTAGTCTTAGATGCAAGAATCAGATGTCATGAAATGGTATACCCAGTCGCGTATTAATCAAGGCAATTCGGAGGAGATACTGGTTCTGAAGAGGTGAATTGAATGCCTGGAGCAACAGCAAAAGCAAACTTTTGATTTTCTTAATTCAATTTGGATGGAGCAATGTAATGTGAACAAACTTTATTCAACCTTACAACTCTGTCAACTTCTGCAGGCTCCTGATTCCATTAAGCAATCTTATCCCGATCTTGAGCTCCGATTATTTCTGCAGGCATCCAACAATGTTGTAGAGCCAGCCCTATCCAACCATGTCATGGAGCTAGACCTCGAGCTTCGGATTTGATTTATATTTTGTAACTGTTGTATTTGCCCAAGATATAAGGGCACATTTTGTAAATGATACCTTTTGCAACAACACTGCCTTTTTATATAATATAAACCAATTTGTGTTACACCCAAAATATACTCATCATAAGATTCAGTGTATACACCCCTGAAGATACCTGGACTAAGTAATCATCCTGGGAGGATTTGTACCCAATTATGCTAGGTTTTGAAGGGTCGTCACAGGTTGCACACTAGCAACATGCAACGTCGCATCTTGCTCCACTGCAGGGTGCGACGAGGTCAGTTAATGGGAAAACATAGCTTATTCAAGATCCTTCTCGAAACTTTCCCATTTAGGGGCTTATCCCTGACCTCTAGGGGAGTTGGTACTCGACTCCTGACTCTTTGGGAGAATCCCCTATCTCTATCCTACCATCTCTCAACCTATCCTATCCATACCCTATCCACTTAGTCATATATAAGTGAAGCTCACTCCCATCCCAAAGGGAGGAAGACTATGGTATCTACATGCTGGTGAAATCTCTCTTAGAACATCTCCACTCACCTATTGGAGAACTCATACTTCCTTGGAAGGATATGGCAATTGGCTTTGTCGGAGAAGGGCTACAGCGTCAAGCCTTGGTTGTGGTTCTATATCTCTATCATGTACTCCTCTATTTGCAGTAATACAAATGCTTTCCACCAATATTGTTCTTATATGCAATGATATTGTGTAGTTTACCTGCTTAACTGTTTACTTAGATCTCTTATTGTATAGATGTCTTTTACTGGTTTCTCTTGTTTCTTTTCTTAACAGGTCTTACAGCTTGGATCTGACGACCGTGGGACGTGGATCAACATTCGGGAGAAAGGATTGCGTAGTAAAAAGGTAAGACATATAGTACTTGGACCTTAAGTAGATCTAGGAAATGCACTTGTAGTTTATTCTATTTGTTCTAGACTCACATTGAGCTAGGGAGATCCGGCTCGCGTCCGCTCAAGTGGATTGTCCGATAACAAATATGGCGACTCCGCTAGGGAGTATATAGAGTTTGGTCAGTAGTTGCTAATCTGAGAGTCATTTTCAGTTGATTGCTTGACACGAGCCTTTTTATTTTTTTCCATTTACTTCTTGGAGTTGATTTCACTATCAGATATTCGTGTTGAAAACTCTGACCTACTTCCTCTGAGTTTATACAACTCATTCCCAAACCATTCCATGGTTTATTGCTGAGAGATATGATTCATTTTTGAATCTAGACTTCGCCTATCGCACCTAGGCAGTGGGAACAAAGCGACACTGTGTCATTTTGGGTCTTTGTTCTTTACCTATTAGTTACTCGTCGCATCCCATGCATTGGCATACTGCGACATCGTCGCACTTCCCGTGTAAGTAGACTGCGACATCACACTGTGTACAAGCACAGAGTGCGTCGATTTGTCAAAATTTGGCATGCAGGAATCTCCTCTCCATTTGACAGTATGGACTTTGGTTTGCTGTATGAACTCCCTCTGTGTTGCAAGATCCAACCAGAGATCTCATCTTTGATTTGTGTGTTTTGTTTGTCTTATTTGTATTGGTTTTTGGGTCTTTTGAGATTTGGATTCATGTTTGGCCCCTTGAGTCAAAACTAGTGTTTTGCTTACATTTTTAAGTGAAATGGGTTCTATTTTTGAAAAAAAATTCCCCCTAAATCGTGCATTCTTTAGTCATTTTGACCCATCTCAAGGTTTTGAGATCATTTTTGGTTGAGTGTGATTGGCTTGTTTTAAAGACTTGAAGAGTGTGCGATATCCATGTCTTTTTGAGCCTCTCTTTCTTGGTTTATGCATCTTGTTTCCCTTACATGATGAGCTATTCAATCATTTTTGGGAAAGATTGATTCTTTGTCTCCACTTTAGTTCAAAGAAAAGATTGATTTTGTCACTCTTTTGCTATGTTCATGAAATTGGAAAACATAAGTGTTATTCTTACTTTAATTTGATCATTTGAAATTCTTGGTCTCACACTCATAAGAAGAAGAAAGGCTTGTTTCAGTTTTGTGTGCATTTGAGTTAGATAAGATTGTTAAGTGCTTATCTTTGTCTTGCATTTGATTGGAAATGTTTGTGGAGTCCTTCTTTCCGTAGCTTAGATGTGTCTTTTTCAAGTGTAAAAAGATAGGAAATGAGTTATAATTATTGCATTTGGTATATTTTGAGCCTTTCTTGAGTGCCTTTGAGTTGTTTGGGTGTTTGCCATTTTTCCTTGGGAATTTCTGAATGATTAGAGTGTTATAGATATTCTCTCACTTTCTGTATATAGATATGAAAAGTGTTTAGTTATCAAGTTCCATTTTTGATACATGCATTTGAAAATTGAAAGTGCTTCATCATTTTGTCTTATACATTGTTAAGATTAGTTGCATCTTTCATTTTCTTTAAGCTTTTAGCTGATTATTACAGAAAGTTAGAGTTGTTGCACTCTAGGAAGGAATTCTTCTTTTCGCTACTACTTAAGTACTTTTGGTTTGAAAGAAGGAAAAATATCTCCTTACCTTAAGTAGTTTTGATTGAAAAGGAAAGGAAAATGTGCATTATCATGTAGTTAAGGATTGCATTATGTTTACATTTATGTACTCACCTCATGCATCCACCTAACCGTACAAGATAAAATTATCGCTATCTTAGGTTAAATCATTTAGTAACTGTGTGTAATTTAGACACGTGTTCCGACGTCTTTAAGCGTGGAAGTTGTCGTTATTGGCCAGCACTGTATCCCGGGGGTATTGTAGTCTTCCACGTACTTATCGGTATATTGAGCTCATTCACGTACCCACCAAGTACCATAATTCGTACTTGGCGTATATCGAAGGGTGTATCACGTACTCGGTAGTATATCAGAAGGTCTCTTTCCGAATGGTTGTGCATTAGACAGCACCACTATGGATTTGAGCTCCCACGTACCTTGCGTATATCGGGAGACACCACTAGGATTCTTGAAACCAACTGAGTTAACCATTTGGCCGTGTTGGCAAAGCAATACACCGAGAACTGCACTCAGGGAGATTAGCACGCACGTACTATCCAGGTAATCGGGTATGCAGGCAAGGGTATGGTCCCAATCCTCCTTGTCGCATCATATTGTTGGACCCTGCAGTATATAGCGGTTTGTGATGCCTTGATAATCCTATGAGGTTCAAGACTTTGAATCCACTCCTATTCACACAATTTGCTTGTTGCTTTTAGACTTGAGTAGGGTTTGATTTGTGTGGTACTTTAGAGACTCCTAGGAAGTTTAGATATGGAATATTCTTCTAGGACTACCAACCAAGGTGCCCCATTCTAGGATATGCCATTTTTTATTCCCCCTTGTGGAACTGTTGGTCCTCCCTTTATGGCTACGTTGAGTCTTCCTGGATTGACGATAGGATTACTAGTATGGTTATTCTCCAATCTAGTTACACCAAGTGCACCAAATGTGTCGAACCTAGGTCCTTCACCACATGAGCATCAATCTCATGGTGACCCTTCTCCTTCTCCATCGAAAGTTGAATCAGATTCTGTCTCTTCCTCTTCTCCTACTGAAAACTCTAGTGTTAGTAATCAGGTGGAGAAGAAGAAGAAGAAAAGGATTATTAAGAAGGAGAAGGATAAGAAAGAGACCAAGCATCAACCATCTGCCTCTAATGGCACTCATTCTATGAGAACACCTCGTAAGCCAAAGTTCCCTTGCAAAATTTGCAAGGGTGATCACCTTCTCAAGAATTGTCCCGGTCTTTCCCGTGTGTCAGAAGTGTGGTCTAAAAACCCCAAACCGCTTGTATCGCCAACCTCTGACCATCGTGTTGATGACACTCCCTTGACCAGTGACCCTTTGGTGAAGGGTCAGAAGGGTAGAGCTGCAAACCCTTGCTGGATATGCAAGGGAATGCATCGTACTTACCTTTGTCCAAGCATGGATGAAGCTTCACAGTGGTTGGAAGATATTACTAGATCTCAACAGGTGCTTCCAATAAGTGATAGTAAGTTGCCCCTCGAACCCCCACTGGTTGATCAAGTGATCAATTTAGTTTCATCTGTAATTGATCCCACTCTTCCTTCCGAGAGTGAAGTGATCGAGTCGCTATCATATCCACTCGATCCCGCTCTTTCATTGGAGAAAGTCCAGACTAAAGCAGTCACCATGACACAATCTTCGTCTCATTCTTATCTTCCAAGTGAGAGTGAATTGGAAACCGCTGATGTTTTCCTAGTCAGTTAAAAATGTCCTAGGAAAGGGGAAACCCTGTCCATTCCTACAGGACCCCCTCCAAGTATTGAGGTTATTTCCTTTGATTGGAATGTTCTAACAGAATCTCGTCTTCCTTAGAGTATTCCTTTTCAAATATCTGTAGGAGTTTTCGATAAAGAAATCTTTCATACAATAGTTGATGACGGAGCTTCTGTTAGTATTTTATCCTCAACTACTTGGCAAGCCATAGGTTCGCCTCAGCTTGTGCCAGTCACTGACCAAATTTTGGATTTTAATAGAAGGCCTACCAGACCTTTAGGGATTCTCCCACAATTACCTGTCACGTTGAGAGGTAAAACTGTTTATGTTGATGTCATGGTTGTCCAAGGTCCTTTAGATTTCAATCTACTCCTTGGACGTGATTATGTCTATGTTATGAAAGCCGTCGTGTCCACACTCTTTCGAGTGATGTATTTTCCCTATGATGGGAGGATTGTGACCATTGATCAGCTTTCCTACATGACACCCACTCATCATATGACTCCTAGTCATCAGACTTCCCTGGATGTTCCCCATGTTTTAGTGGTTTCTTCCCCCTAAGGATGGGTGTACGAGCATGGTTTATGTTATGTTTCAAGTTCGTTAAAAAATGAAACCAACCACCCTAGCATAGTTTCCCTTTGGTTTCAAGCTTCCATAAAAATGAAACCAATCCATTCGAGCATAGTTTTATTCCATTTCAAGCTCATTAAAAAATAAGATGGGCCCCCTCAAGCATAGTTATTGTCTATTTCAAACTAGTGTAAAAATGAAATAGATCTCCCTCCCATTGGTTTGAGTCTCTCGCTAGAGTTAGAACTTGAACTTTCATTTCATCTGCTTCTCATTTCCCCCCCCTTGGTGAACATTTTCATATTAGTAGCCAAGTTGGTAGTTGGGTTAGCAAGCAGCATTTTCAGACGAAATGAAGCTTGGGGGGCATGCCACATGTTGTACCGTCAGCAATCATGTTGAGGGAACAATACCATGTTAAGCCACTAGCAAGCATGTTGAGGGCATTTACCAACCTCTGGGAATCATGTTGGAAAGGAACCCGTCAATGGGCCTTAACCTATGCGCATAGTTCCCTTTCTATGTCAAGCTCATTAAAAAATGAAATAGGTTCCCACGAGCAAAGTTCTAATCTTGTGTCAAGCTCATTAAAAAAATGAAACATATCTTTTCCCTTTGAGTTGAGTCTCCTCATAGACTTAGTACCTGAACCTTCTTTTCACCCGCCTATGCCTTAGGTAGATGAAATGAAGCTTGGGGGCATGTCTTCAACCTCTGGAAGTTACGTTGAAGTCAACTTGATTGCCTCTCCACACCACGTTGGAGCTAAGTCACTTACTTCTAGCAATCATGCTGGGGGAATGCACCAACCTTTGGATTTCATGACGGGAAGAAATCTACCATTGGGAACATTTTCGAGCATACTTTCTTTTTTTAGGTTTCAAGCTCATTAAACCATGAAAATTATCCCGAGCATAGTTCATTTTCTATTACAAGCTCTATAATGTCCCCATTTTGACCCCCCTTTGTATTAAATCGCAAATGATGTAAATATTGTAATTTAATCATGGTGAGGAGCTCAAGGCCAAGGCCCCACCATTGATTTAGCATTTCATGTATCGGCAATTAAAAAATAGATGCCTATGGTTCTCGTGCTAGATAGGCACAATGTATATAAGACATCATGTAATTACGAATTTTAATGAAAAACCCACAACTAGCTATGCAATGCAACAAAGAGATGGGGCATGATTCTACAAGGAATAGGGAGGGAAATTATTCAAACCCTTGAGCCAATGGTGTAATCCATGTGTCAATGAGAAAACCCATAAACTACCAACTACCCATTTTGGGTTAGGGACCCAATCATTTAATTCTTCCAAAAATTGGTTGAGGCAGTTAATGCCTTGGGAATGAAGAGGTATGGTAGCCAATTTCATGCATGGGCAAGCCATCAACCTGGGAATTCGTATTTTTGCTTCTTGGGCAAGAAAACACCCACGAAATGGTGCCCAAATCCATGTTGAACAGTCAGTCTCTCCTCTCTCACGTAGTCTGAACTACTGGGTCTTTTCTCATCACGTTTTTACCAATTTTCCTGCATTTTCCATGCCTGGGAGCTCGTTTTTGCATTAGATAGCAGCTGGGAGAGAAGGGCCACAATTTGGGACTGTTATGGAGGTCGTTTTTGCCCCAGAATATCCATGGACGTTTTTCTAAAAACGGATTTGGCTTCCCAGGGTTGTTCCCCATCTTCTAATTTCATTTTTGGGTTTCCCACGTTTATCTGAAGTAAATGAAAACCCCATCTCTGGGCACCTCATTGGAAAAACGTTTTATCATGCCCAATAAGTGTGGCTCTGCTGTTATGTGCATTTCGGTTTTGATTTGAGCCTGTGAGCAAGAAACTTGGACTGGTAGTGGACAGAATTGGCTTGATAAACCTAGTGGAGGGAGTAACCTCTCAAGAAGATCAAGAGGGCTTTGGCTACTTTTCTATGCACACCCTGGGAGCACTAGAATGGCTTGAGGGAATGTCTGGCAGTGAAGAGAATACTTCCTTGTGTTGGGTGTGTAGGCATTGTGAGTGCCAAACTGAATAGATCTTGTAGAGGTATCCATAGCTTTGTGGTTGAGCACACTAGCTTAGCAATTCTTCCTTTCCAGTTCCTGGCAGCCTGATAAACCCAATTGTAGATTGGCTTGGCTCATTTTGGTGTATGCTTGGCTATGTGTGAGTCTGTTGTTCCCTAGTTCCTTGTAGTAATCATGCCCATCTCGGGGGTGGCAGTTTTATCAAGAGGTTGATAAGCACAACTGGCCTATGGTTGGGTGGAACGTTGCAGTTGCATAGCCAGTTGCTTGGGACTACTTGGTTATAAGATAAGTACTCTCCTATGTTAACTTGCAATTATTTATTTGATGAATATCTTGAATGTATGATGAATGTGTAATTGATACTACTTGCGTTGTGTTTTTCATATATTATACATTTCCATATGTTCTTTCAATTATGTGAATGCTTGGATAAAAGTTCATGGGGCTAGATGCCCAGTTTTAGCATCACGTCCTCTCTATCATGCTGGTATGGTAGGAGGGGACGTTACAAGCTCATAAAAAATGAAGCAGACATCATGAGCATTCTTCCAACCTATCTTCGAGCTCGTTAAAAATAGTAAAATGGCATTTGAGCTTACTTTTCACTGTTTTCGTGCTCTGGTTGAAACAGGAAAAGTGGTTTGAGATTACTTTTTACTTTTTCGTGCTTTGGTTCAAATATGAAAAAGATTCCGAGTGATTTTGATACCATTCTCGTGCTCATTAAAAAAGTTGAGTAAAAAGGTGTGTCTAACGAGTATAGGTTTATCCCTTTATTCGGCCTCACTAGACTATTTATGGAAAAGGAACTGTGCCGAGTTTACTTTTTCCTTTGTCATACTCGGTCATCAACCATGACAAAGTTGTTCATGGAGTCCTTTTTAAGCTCTTTTCAGACTCCCTAAATAGGAAAAGATTGCCAAGCGAACTTGATGCTTTCACGCTTGTAAAAGCATTTGAATGATCATCTTCCTGGTGATAGTTTACCCCTTTTTCGGACCAGGAGGCACTAATTACGAAAAAGGTATACTCTAGCCAATCATGACTGGAAGAGTCCTCTTCCGCGTTGTTTTACCCTTTTTCGGGTGATGAGGCTAACTTTACGAAAAAGGATCGTTGGATTCTCCTTTAGTTCTTTTCAAACTCTCTAAACATGAAATGACGCCGAGTTTTCCTTCTCTGGACTCGTTAAATTTTAAACATTGAAGGGCCCATTCTGGGACGAACCCCTCCTTTCCTAGGTTCGTGAAACATTTGGGATTGGACTCATCTATGAGATGAGCTATACCGAGCATCTGGTTACCCTCATCAAGCTCGTAAAAAACACATGAGGCACTCATCAATCATGATGGGGAAAAAGAAAATATTTTGTGTTACATCATAATTATCGCAGTACATAGTCACTCTTGAACATGGCACTCGTTTGCATTTGCATTCAATACTTGGATAATCTGTTTGTCCTTGAGTCTTATCAATTCCATGAGTCGCGTCGCTCCTTTGAATCAGCCAAAGAATGCTTCCACCATTAGTTTCATTAGGGGTTGGTATCATTCTTGTCATGTCAATACTGCCAAGTCATGCCATGCCCATGTTCAAGAGATGTTCATTACTCATCGTCTGCAGTTAGTATACCTTCAATCATGTCAGTCTACCTTGAGTCAGTCTTGCATGTTACTATACCATCCGATCTACCCTATACATTTTTTTCGTATTTCATGTCGATGGGATTCATCATGTACCTCCTTTAACGGATTCATCCTTGTCGACATCAACTCATCATCTAAGGATTGAATCTAGAAACCAACCAAGTACCTTGGCCATGCATGCCTCAATGGCAGGTTACCTCGCTTTCAACATGAGTTTACATCATTGACTCTTGATTGAAAGATTTCATCTTGCATTCGACTTCAACTCATTTTTTCGCGCTTGATGATATGTACTGTGATACCTTGGGAATCATTAACATCAATGGTGATCTCCCTCGCACTTGTTAACGGTTTACATCAATGGCCGGTAATCAAGTGGTTTCTACCATGTTCTACGTCAAGACATTTGTAATCACATGGATAGATTCATATCATTGCGGGTTCAACTTGAAGACCCTGGGGAGTCATATTTTACCCAGGTTGCAATGGAGTTTGTATTTGAGTTATATTACACGGATCCACTTTTGTATTGGTCGTGGCTGTGTTATCATCTCATCATGCATCTACGCTTGTGTCTAGTAGCCATGATTGTGTTCAGTCGGTCATTACTACCATGGATCTGCAATGTATTGGTCGGAAGCCATGTTGTACTTCATATAATATTGTCAGTTCAGAGTCAGTTGTACTGCAGTAGTGTCCTTCGTCCGACAAGTCTATTGCCATTACTTCTATCAAATCACTTCACCTGTCTATCTTCAACAACTTCATGCTTTGGGGGGCATTCTGTTACACCCAAAATCTACTCATCATAAGATCCAATGTATACACCCCTGAAGATACCTGGACTAAGTAATCATCCTAGGAGGATTTGTATCTAATTGTGCTAGGTTGTGAAGGTTCGTCGCAGATTGCACACTAGCAACATGCGATGTCGCATCTTGCTCCACTGCAGGGTGCGACGAGGTCAGTTAATGGGAAAAAATAGCTTATTCGAGATCCTCCTCGAAACTTTCCCATTTAGGGGCTTATCCCTGACCTCTAGGGGAGTTGGTACTCGACTCCTGACTCTTTGGGAGGATCCCCTATCTCTCTCCTACCATCTCTCAACCTATCCTATCCATACCCTATCCACTTAGTCCTATATAAGTAAAGCTCACTCCCATCCCAAAGGGAGGAAGACTATGGTATCTACATGCTAGTGAAATCTCTCTTAGAACATCTCCACTCACCTATTGGAGAACTCATACTTCCTTGGAAGGATATGGCAATTGGCTTTGTCGGAGAAGGGCGACAGCGTTAAGCCTTGTTTGTGGTTCTATATCTCTATCATGTACTCCTCTA
Organism: Larix kaempferi; assembly: GCA_027924585.1. Classification (NCBI taxonomy): domain Eukaryota; kingdom Viridiplantae; phylum Streptophyta; class Pinopsida; order Pinales; family Pinaceae; genus Larix; species Larix kaempferi. The sequence continues at coordinate 34,868,840 of BSBM01000372.1, forward strand.
TTTGCAGTAATACAAATGCTTTCCATGAATATTGTTCTTATATGCAATGATATTGTGTAGTTTATCTGCTAAACTGTTTACGTAGATCGCTTATTGTATAGATGTCTTTTACTAGTTTCTCTTGTTTCTTGTCTTGACAGGTCTTGCAGCTTGGATCTGACGACCATGGGACGTGGATCAACATTTGGGAGAAAGGATTGCGTAGTAAAAAGGTAATACATCTAGTACTTGGTCCTTAAGTAAATCTAGGAAATGCACCTGTAGTCTGTTCTATTTGTTCTAGACTCACATTGAGCTAGGGAGATCCGGCTCGCATCCACTTAGGTGGATTGTCCGATAACAATTTGCTCAACATTCACATGAGTTTCTCTTTTCTATGATATATGTTCAAATATACTTCAATTATATCCTGGTAATGCAACACTTTTGTCTTTATGTGCAAATTGTTAGTCATTCTTCTTGTCATCCTTTTCTTTGTCATAAGCAAAACTTCTTATGGCGACTTTTATGTTGATGCTGACACAATACTTGAGACTTAATATATCATAGCACTTTAACATGTGAACATTATCAAGTGACCTTTGGATATGCTATTCCAGTTTCCTCAAATCCACATAGACTTTTGAATTCAAGGGTCTTATTTGCACACTTTGGGAGACATCGAAATAAGCAGCAATTCTCTGCTTCCAGAAGAATATTATCATTGATTGCACAGACCTACAAACATTTATTTACCCATTTTTGTGTGTGCATGGGAGTTTGTTGATGCCTTACAAAACTATTCTTACTTCTTGCAATGTGTGCACTATTCCTGTCTTACTTTTTTGCTAATATTTGGAAATTTTGAGCTTTGTGCCCAAATCTGTCACAAGCATAGCACCTTATGGTATAACAATACTTCGCAGTATGACCATAATAATTGCATCTTAAGTATCTTTGTGAACTGAACCTTCTTTTATAAAAAGGAACATTGTAATCATTATCATACCTGAGCTGATTTTGCTTAGGTGACCCAACTTGCTAACTCACAACAAGAACATGCCTACTGTCACCGAAATTTTCCATCTTATTGTAGCCAAGCCCATACTTGTCTTTTAGTGATCTTTGGCTATTTGGTATCTCATCCAAAATTAGTGAGTTGTTCTTAAATTTATCCTCCACTTTCATCTCAGAAGGATTTTTGTCATCATGTGGATCTACACAATCTTGAGTTTTTTTCTCAAACCCATTTATTTCAAAAGAACACTTCCTTGGACTCTTCAGACATTGTTATTCTTTTCTTACTTCAGCTAGTTGTATTGTCAGCAACTCATTTCCTTGTTTTGTTTCTACTAGTAATTCTTCCAATAAGAACTTATTTTCTTCAAGATTCTCAATTGTATTATGTGTGTAACCTAGATGCTTCTTAAGTTCTTTGTTTTAATTTTTTGCCTCTTCAAGGGCTTTGTTCATGAGTGCTTCTTTGGTTCTTATGGACTCGATTTTTTTTTCCAGCTTTGAGCAACTAATCCTTCTGTAGATCCAAGGATTCTTGAGTTTTTTGCGGGATAATCTTCAAAGATCAATTTTCCTTTCTTACTTTTCTTATTTCATCCAAAGCACTGATCAGTTCCCCCTCCCAAACAACTTCTGCATTTTAGTAATTCTCAGAATCAAGGATTTATTCTTCTCTCTCACACTCTATGCAACAATTATTCTTGTTAGGAAAATTGTAATATTTTCCATATAACTTTGAGGATGGAAAAGCAAATGCCATTGTAGACATATTTGTTGAGAGTATCTGAAGTAGCATCTGGTTGTTTTTCACAAGACTTATTTAGGATTTCCTCCTTACTATATGATTTCTTCTAGATAGAAGAGAAACAATTATCCTTTTATTCTAGGCCTTTATATTCAAGATCTTCTACCATTTCCATAAAGAGTACCTCTCTTGGATTGTCATCACCCTCATCTTCATCAGATGAACTACTGTCCTCTCTTGAATACAGACTCTTCTTCTTTCTATGTTCATCCCTGGATTGTTGGTGTGACTTTCTTCTTTCTCTATAATTAAGATGCTCTTCATTGTCACTATACTTAGAGTCCTTGTAGGGACACTTAGAATCAAAGTGACCTACTCTACTACATTTCAAACATTTGCAGGGTAACTTACCTTTGTATTTTCCCTAGCCTTTTTTTAGATTCTTCACAAAATTGGCTTCCTCATCATCTGATGCATCAGAGAGACTTTTGTTGGAATCTTCCCTTATTTTTCTTGTCTTCTTGGACACCTTGAAGGCTGCTTCTTTTCTTGTATGATTTTCTTTTTCAGTGCTCATCTCATATGATGTAAGAATTTGATGAAGCTTGTCCATCTTTAATATGTCCAAATCACTTATGTCCTCCAAAACCGATACCTTGGGATCGAATATTGTTTGAAAGGACCTTAATAGCTTTTGCAAAACTGTCTCTTTGTAAATTTGTGCCCCAAGTCCTCTAATTTCATTGACAATCTCATCCACTCGAAGGAGATAGCTTGCAATGTTTTCTTCTTCCTTCATTTTGAGGGTTTCAAACTGCCCTGAGAAAGCTTGTAATTTTTCTTTCTTGAATTTCTCATATCCTTCATATATGTTCTTGAGTTTGTCCCATACCTCCTTTGTTGATGTACACTGCATAAACGTGGTGAATTATAAGTCTATTAATCCACATAGTATTTCATTTATGGAACTTGCATTGCATTCATACTACCTCTTGTCAGCTACATCAACTGGAGGACTATTGGGAACTTTGTAACTACTTAGTACATATTGCCATACATCATCTCCAAGTGATTGCAAATACACATCCATTATTATGCTACAAGAGGTGTATTTAGACCCATCAAACCTTGGTGATCTATTTGTGGAAAGCCCCTTGTGCCTATCCATTTCTGCATAGTGATCTCTATCTTCCATCTATTAAACTATTACTGAAGAAACCCACTCTGATACCAATTGTTGGAATTATTAATGATACTAAGAGGGGGGGGGGGGTGAATTAGTATCATGCACATATTTACAAATTATTCACTTTTAAAACATGCACCAATATCAATTTAACACCACATCCATAAAAACAAACTGTGCACAAATATTTGAAGAAACTTATGTGTGTGTGTGTGTGTGTGTTTGAAAATGATATTATAGAGAAAGGTAGGAGACACCAATCTCCAATGATGTGAGCACCGAATCACTCATACATTCATTTGATTGAGACACCAATCCCACTGTAAAGCACCAACTTGCAGACTACAGGGTTCAACCTATGAGGACACCCATCCTCCACGCAAGCATCAACTTGTTGAACCAGGCTTCGACCCGTGAGGACACCAATACTCTACACAAGCACCAAATTGCAGTGTTCAGGAACCAACATGAGTGGAGACATCGATCTCCTTTCCTTGCCCCATTCAACCTCCCTGAGAAGTATATAGTACATATTTCTGACTTTAGGTTTGCGCGCACAAAGATTTGCACTCTACTTTACTAATTGCATGCTCTTCCACTGGTTGAACTCAAGTTGTTGTTTATCTTACCCTATATTACACCATTGATCCAATCTTAAACATAGATTTTGCGCACATATATATATCCACATGCTCATTGCACCTTTTCACAAATGCTTAGATCTACATGTATGCTCCTTATGTTCCTGGATTTCTTGTTTCCTCCTGCACTTCATCAAAATATGTTTCTTCTGATTCCCTTGAGCATTTCCTCTGACTGAAGCTTAGCAATTTAGAATATTACTCCATGTGTTCTTCCAAGCTTGCTTTTCACTCCTCGACATCACTTCTTATTTATACTCCACTTGTTCAAACAATGCGTCCACAAGTTGGGGCTTCTCTAAATGGAAACACCCCTTCTTGCTTTCTTTTCAGATAAGCTTACCAAGCATCTTCCACTTGTCTTAACCCGCACGAATGAGGTATCATGAATTTGTGGGTCCTGCGCACACTAGCTCATTGGCTTGGTGGGACTTGCGCACTTGGGTACCATTACCAGGTGAGTATTGTGTAACATATCCAGCTTCCCCTTTTCCATTGTTAAGGATTGAGTTGTAAAATTTGTCCTCGACATCAATCCAATAGTTATTAGTCATATTATATACAAGGTCATATATGTACTTCCGTCGAAATTAACATTGAATAAGAACACTGGTTCAATCATCACTTGTTTTCATAAAACTTAAATACATTACACATGATTAGCCATCCATCCTATGGCTCGTTCCATTCGAACAATTGTACATTTTTGCACATCCAGAACATCCATATGCATCATTCCACATGTAAAATTAGGAAATAGACATATAGCATTCTTTTAATAAAGCAACTTATCATTAGATCCCATTTCAAAAGTAAATTAAAACACATCAAGTACACATGAAGAAGATACCTGTATACGTGGTTCACCCAACTCTTTGGGCTACATCCACCAAGGAATTGTCGCATCTTTATTCATCAAAAGTAGAATACATTCGCGACAGAGTGTGTGTGTGCAATTACTTTCTCCAGCCTCTCACCAAGGGCACTTTCCAAAAAAATCAGCCATCTTTTGTAGAGTCATCACATGGATTCTCTCTCAAAGATTTTCTCCAATGTAATATACACAAGGTACAGACAGGAGGCTTTCCCTACCCCAAATAGCATATTATATATATACCTATACACACAATAAGCATGGAACCAACATCTTTCCGCATGTATAAATTACACCTATGGTTTTATTTTCAATAACTTACATAATATAATGAGCACTACACTACCAGGTCCCAAACCTGCACAAGCAATAATTTTAAGCCCTAAAAGAGGGAACAAGGATCAGGCTTAACCAGCCGTCCTTTCCCCAATGCCGTGTATCTTTCCCCAATGCCGTGTATCTTTCCCCAACCTGCGCAGTCACATGAAGGAGTATATCCACATGTCTTTTATGGAACATAAGTCATACCGGGAGCAATCTCCCAAAATCTGTACAACAAGACAAATCATGCACATAACTTGCAACATTAAATGAACAATCCGACAAATCCATTATTCTATGGGAAGCAAAATCAAATTAATCATAATTATATGCAACCATAATAACAAGAATTAATTCCTCCATTCAACATATCGAAATGATCATCTCCTAAGCTCTGGGCACTCCTACAATTACACAGTCAGCAAATAATACATGCAGACTTCAAGCTACAAGAAAATTGATCTAGAATACTTTTCCCTATCTATGCTCATTCAAACAAACGATAGTATATATATATATATATATATCATATGAAGCCACACCCTGCGCAGTATATATGCAGACTTCAAGCTACAAGAAAATTGATCTAGAATACTTTTCCCTATCTATGCTCATTCAAACAAACGATAGTCAACATATATATATATATATATATCATATCATATGAAGCCACACCCTGCGCAGTATCTATAAAGAATACATATATAATATTTCTACATATATGTAAGTTACCCACATCTCTGCGAAGTAGATAAAATAAACAGATGTAATGATTAGTATATATGTACCTATACAATATATCAAAATAAAACCCTACAGGGATTTCATCCCAAGTTTCTACGCCCACAACTAGGAATCATGTAAAATGAGAAATTCATCAATGTGAGTTCTCAAGGATCTTATCCCAAGCTTGGGGCAGCAAAATAAGTGTATATAAATAATATATGATACCAAAATGCAAGCAGGGATCTTTCCCATAGCTTTATCTGCACAACCAAGATGTTATGCCAGGGAATATATGAAATGAATATTATAAAAAATCTGGGATCTTCCCCAAGCTTTATGTGTGCACAAGCAAGAGACATTCATCCTGCAAATACAACTCATCCAACAGAATTATGCGGAGGTTAAAGAATTCACGCCCTCCTTAGATCCACCCAAATCTCATACAAGTAGTCAGCAAATAAAAAGAGATAAATATTTTAATGCAAACTTGTCACAATCTCTACCCAAAACGCATACCGCATACCAGAATTCGGAAATTAAAGAGATAAATATTTAGATGCAAACTTGCCAAAATATTTGCCCAAAACTCAGTAAATTCTTCAGGGTTTTAAAAGGAGCCAACCCCCTCCAAGCATCTACGCTGCTCCTGGAAGGATTCCCCTTCAAGCATCTGTGCAACCTTCCAAAGAGGACCCCCCCCATCTACGCAGCTGCCATTAATATATATATGCTCCCTTCCATAACCCAGCGCTAACCCCAAAAAAAAAATTGCATACCATCTTTTCCATGCAGTAATAAAATAGTTAATACTCTCAACGCAGAATTTGAAAGGAAAATAAAATCCCAAACCCAACCATAAAGAAAATAATAAATATCCTAATACGCAGCAATAAATTGAAGTTAATCTCCCTCACGCAGTAACATTCAAAAAATTAAATGATATCCCCAGGCCTCTGCGCATTCATCAATTTAAATGATAACTCCCCTAACAAGTATAACGCACACCCAACTAATAAAAGATAAATATATAAATAATAAACTGTTTCTTACTCTCCATAAGAAATAATGCACACCCTCAAAGATAAATATATAAATAAAAAACTAATAAAAGGTTTGTTACTCTCCAGCCATTTAACTTTGATAAATAGCCAAGTTAAGGAAATATTTTAACCTCAAAACCAATTTTAAAACTTCAAAGCAAGTATCAAGAAATAAAAAGTAAATACCAAGAGAATTAAAAACTTCAACCCAACAATAAAGGAGAGAATGGTGTTTTAACGCAGCCATCCAAGAGAAGGATCCAACCACCAAATAACGCATATCAAAAGAAAAAGAAGCCCAGTGGCTGCAATTTTCTAAATTTAGGCTTTGCAATGCGTTACCAAAAACTCTTAATCAAAATATATATATTTATATATACTTAAAACCATAAACTCTCATTTAAATAACTTTCTTTTTAATGAGACTAAAACCCTAAAATATAACACTATTCTTTCACTTAACTTTAATTATTTCCATAATTATATTATAGATCTATTTCCAATGGTTTAATATAATAATGTAGAAGCTATTAAACAATATAAATATAAATAATATTTCACTATATATATATATATATATAATGCTTTACATTTATAAAAATAATTATAAAATGTTAATCATAAATAAAATCCATATAAACACATCTTCATACATGCAAATATTATTATACTAATAATATTTATTTAGGTACACACTCGTATATAATAATAAAAAACATTGTCCTAAAACTAATTACATTTCAAAACTATAAATATAATACTTTACTTTTGTAAACATCATTATAAGTAATATTTCATAAATTTATAAGCTCCTCTTTACTATGTATTTACATTAAATAATAATGTAATTGATGACTCTTACAAGTCATTATAATGTATTAAAAGTATATACATACAAAATAGTATTATAACTCATAATAATATTTATGAAGGTGATAACAATCATATATACATATATCAAATCTATATATAAGCATTTATATACATGTATCTTTGGGTTGTCAAAAAGATGCATTGCATTTATAAAACATTATCATAATGTTTCATAAAACTTAATAATGTTTCATAAAAACATGCAATATAGTATAAGTATTTATAACTTTGCATTTCTTTATAATGCATTGTAGGTTTAATAAGTAAGAGATAGTATTACAACTAATAATATCTTCCAAGTGAGAAATAGTTTATCTTACTTTAATAATTAGATAGTAGGTTTTTAATGAAGAAAACCCTTGACGCCGGTTGTCATGTTTAGGATGTCAAGGATATCCAAGCGATTTTCTTAGTTTTACTTAACAGCTTTTAGCATAGATTAACCTAGTGTTAAGTTTTAGTTCTTAGGATACTTTTACTACCTCATGGAGGTTAAGGGTAACTTTGGTGTCTTCCTCTAGGACTAACCGAAAACCAAACATCTCAAGTAACCTTCGGTGAATGTCACGTTTGCTCAAGTGCTTGCGACAACAAGATAACATATGTCATCAAGTCATGGATTCCAAGCCATTCACCTCCTCCTCCTGAGAGGATTCGTGCCATCAACGTTAGGTTGCAACATGAGCTGAGTCTCCTACGTCTAGCATTCACAATTTTAAAATACTTAGCTTACAATGTTTACTGGCGGGGCCTTGGCCTTGAGCTCCTCACCAGCAAACAAGTACAATAACATTTACACCTACAAAAAAATAGTAGGGGGATAAAAGAGGGATATTACATCCTCCTCCCCTTAAGAATAACACCGTCCTTGGTGTTCATGTGGTCCAACCAATGGTTTCCCACTCTTGGGTTCCTTTGTACATTATTCTTTTGTCATCTTTTGCTTGCCTTTAAACTTTTCATGATCTCATCAAGTTGATATCGTTCATAACCTGTACTTTTCACACACATCACAAGTTGTTTTTCCATCATCTTATCATAAATATATGCATACATGTAATTTTTCCAAAAATCAATTAGAACATAAGTAATCATTTTCCGTTGCAACCTTTTCCTGGAAACCATTCTCAAAGTTTGGTTTTCTTACTAATATCTTCTTGGTAATTTCTTGCCCCTGCACATTTGTCAGTCATAAATATAAATCATGATCTAAGATAACATTTTCCAAGTTCTATTCATGGCACTTCTTTTATGTACCTTTAGTCTTCATCTACTTGATTTTCCTTCAAAACAATATTGTTAATGCCCAAGACATACATAACACATGCATAGTTCAACATAATTTTGCATAATTTAAGTATATAAGTTCATAACATAAGTATGTGTGCATACCTCGTGCATGCATAGTAGGAACACTTCGTGGTGCACCATCTCAACACATCATAAAGTAGTGCATGTGCTTCAGGAAAAACTCTTTCTCCCCTCAAGCCCTCTCACTTGAGTTGAGGAAATTTCTTTTTCCCCTCAAGTCTTCTCGCTTGAGTCTAGGAACTCTTTTCTTTTCCCATCAAGCCTTTTTGCTTGAGTCTAGGAACTCTTTTCCGTTTTCCCCTCAAGCCTTCTCGCTTGAGTCTAGGAAATCTTTTCCGTTTTCCCGTCAAGCCTTCTCGCTTGAGTCTAGGAACTCTTTTCTTTTCCCCTCAAGCCTTCTCGCTTGAGTCCAGGAACTCTTTTTTATTTTCCCCTCAAGCCTTCTCGCTTGAGTCCTGAAAATATTTTATGTTTTCCCCTCAAGCCTTCTCACTTGACTCCAGGAAAATCCAAGCCTTCTCGGTGTGCCCCCAAGCACAAGATTGGTACTCCACACCTTCTCGATGTCATGCCCCTCTGGGCATGCATCACGCACAGAACGTTCTCTACACCTTCTCGGTGTCATGCCCCTCAGGGCGTGCATTACACACAGGATGGTACCCATCACCTTCTCGATTTCATGCCCCTTAGGGCGTGCATCATGCACAGGATGGTACCCATCACAGTGGCTCCTAGCCCTCCGACGTACCTCCTCTTACTTCTCGCACACAGAGGATCATCTCCTCATAAGGGCCTCTTCTTAAGAGAGGGTCATCTCCCTTTTTAAATCCATCCCGAAAGAGGCCTCCTCTTAGTGTGCTGACAACCTAACACTCACCCAGTCCTCTCAAGTTACGCGAGTTAGAGACCTCTGGGTTAGAGAGTTCTTTTCAGGGTTTATGCCATTAAAACAAGGGTACCTCCTCTAAGAGCTCTTTAGGACAACACATCTTGTTTTCTATCCTCACCTATTGGTGTTCCTTTCTGGCCCAAATCTATGCTCCAGACTTGGCCTTCTTTCCTTCATTCTTATTTGCTTAGCTTTATTTTAGTTAGCTTCATTTAAGTTAGCTTTATTTTAATTTGCAGGGTGTCTTTGCTTATCTTATTAGGGTGATGGTTTTATTATGTAGAGTTATAAATTTAATTTCTCTTGATGCTCTCAAGATTTTCAGTTCTCTTGTCACACTATCCCATGTGCATGCAACAATGTCCCATAACATTGTATTAGTGAACTCTCGGTTCACATTGTGGCTCTAATGCCACTATCATGTCCAACTACCAACACAAGCTTTATGTTATTAAGTTTGACAACCAAGTGGAGGTATTCGCTTACAGTGCTTTTTGCGAAATCCTTTTGGCTTTAGCGATCCTCTCGCCATTGATTTGCTTGGTTCTCGAATGCCAAGCCCTTACTTTGTGCGATCAATCCCTCGCACATATCAACTGAATAGGTATATTAGCTAGATCCTCATGGATTTCAAGTGTCAATCACAAAAAACATAATCATAATATTTGTGTATCACATAACACTTTACATAATCATCGTTCTTTGCAACTTAATCGTAGATTTAAAGATCTTTCTTATTTAAACAAGATGTAATAACTTCAAAGTTCTGTCAGTCACCACAACATGCGACATAATTTGATAAACAAAAGGTTCATATATTTACTTTATCTTACTCATGCTCTGATTCTATCCCTTCATGAGTCCCTTATTTTTATTTAGACTCTTACAGTATGATTACCATACTTTACACATAATATGCATCATGCCCTTTGTCTATCAATGAGTCTAGCAGATCTTGCGGCCATAAGCTACAATGTTAGCACATAGCATTGATTTTTCTCTTCTCATTTATGAGGTGTAATAGCTTATTCCCTATAATAAGTTTACAACCTTTTCAATAATTCAAATGACAATTCTATCACTATTCCATTGTTTTTATCTTGCGTCTTTAGATTTACAAGACTATTGTAAAACAATTTCTACATATAAACATATCTCTATATATTTATCAAATAGATTCTAGAGAACATTGTCCTTCCTTTCTGAATGTATCAAGGGTTTAATCATAATCCAAATTATATTTCTTGTACGTCCACACAGTACATAGTACCAACACAAAACCAAAGCATTACCCTATGCTTACAATTTTAGTCCACAATTTGTTGGTCAAGGTGATAACATACTTTACCATAAAATTCCATATTTTCATTTATACAAGAAAGATGGATTAGAACATTATTCCTTGAGCTCGACATAAACAACTAATGCATTAGTCATCATAGATAAGCATATTCTTGACAAAATTCTCCCTTCATATGATAAATATGTAAAAGGGACTCATAGGTTACCTATCTAAATACTTCACAACCAAATGTCTTATCATAGCCTTAACATGATGGTATCTATGTCCTTTACCCAAGAAACCTTTCAATCTTACTAGGAGAATGATACTCCCTGAGCACTATATCAAAGTACAGATTACTAGCATAATAAAGAATGGAACATGGTAGTGTTACCTCGCTTGACATTTTCATACCTCATGCTGAGCCCTCATAGGTCCTAGTGCTGAAACTTCAGCTCTGATACCACTTTGTAACATACCCAGCTTCCCCTTCCATTGTTAAGGATTGAGTTGTAAAAATTTTCCTCGACATCAATTCCAATAGTTATTAGTCATATTATATACAAGGTCATATATGTACTTCCGTTGAAATTAACATTGAATAAGAACACTGGTTCAATCATCACTTATTTTCATAAAACTTAAATACATTACACATGATTAGCCATCCAACCTATGGCTCATTCCATTTGAACAATTGTACATTTGTGCACATCCAGAACATCCATATGCATCATTCCACATGTAAACTTAGGAAATAGACATATAGCATTCTTTTAATAAAGCAACTTATCATTAGATCCCATTTCAAAAGTAAATTAAAACACATCATGTACACATGAGGAAGAGACCTGTATACATGGTTCACCCAACTCTTTGTGTTAATTTGTTAGCATTAATTCAACATACTCTAGTATCTTTGCTAAGAGAATAACATGTACAACATATCAAGCATATCAATCACAACAAGCAATCACATGAGACAATAGACACACAGAGTTTCCTTGGGGAAAACCAAGAAGGTGAAAAACCCCGATAACTTCCTCAGAGATAGATAGAGCAATGATACAAAACCCAAGCATAAGATATAGTCTCCTAGCAGTAGCTTCTCCTCCTCCACTAGTGCGCCACTCTCCAATGAGTGTATGACTGAGAAAGTGAATGATCAAATAGAGTGCCTCCCGCACTCTATTTATACATGACTTGACTTGCCTAATAACCTTACTAGGTCGGCCTCAACTTAATCACATAATATAATGCTGACAGGGCTGACCCCCAATAGGGTGGTCTAATAACCCTTTAACCCACATGACTTATATAGGGCCAACCCCATCAAGGTGGTCTAATAACCCATCAAGTATAACTTACGATACTTACAATATAAATGACGACACTTCCATATAGAGGAATAATAACATCTCTATAGGAATACAATATACATATATGAACTACATTCTAAAGTTACATATACATCAACACTCCCTCTTAACTAGGAAGGTATTTCTCGACACAGATCTGCTAGCACAATTCTTCTTCTCTAGATCATCGTCATCGAATCATCGTCATCATCACTGCTGTTGCTATCTCAATCAATCTCTGATCTACTCGTCATAGGAAGTTCTACAGAGCCAGTCTTTTTTCATACTGGATGTAGGCCCACCACCTGCAGGTCTTCATCATCACTGGCCATACTATGGAATCCTCGGGACTTATTATGTGCGTCACAAACCCTCGCAAGAGCATCCCAGGACTTATTACAGGCACGCAGCCCAACCTATCGGATCTCTCGGGTCTTACATGTGGTCATGGCACAACCTCAAAAGAGCATCCCAGGACTTATTATGAGCACACATCCCAACCTATCGGATCTCCCAGGTCACATTACATGCCATAGGACAAACTCTCGAAAGAGCATCCCAACACTTATTACGGGCACACAGCCCAACCTATTGGATCTCCCAAGTCTTACATGTCCTCCCAAGCACAACCTATCCACCGCCACAGAGTATCGTCCTGATACTCATGATCATACCGATCATAACATCGTTCACGAAGCACAACCCAGATGCACATCACACAGCACTTACATTCACTAGCATGGGAAGACACACTTCAACCATCCGTGAAAGGCTTCAGCACTTATATCTATGCCATGGGAAGACACACTTCAACCATGCGAGAATGGCATCGCACTTATATCCATAGCCATGGGAAGACACACTTCAACCATGCTAGGAATGGTACAGCACTTATATCGCAGCCTTGGGAAGACACACTTCAACCATGCTCGAATGGCACAGCACTTATATCGCACCCATGGGAAGACACACTTCAACCATGCTCGAATGACACAGCACTTATATCGCACCCATGGGAAGACACACTTCAACCATGCTCGAATGGCACAGCACTTATATTGCAGCCATGGGAAGACACACTTCAACCATGCTCGAATGGCACAACTCTTACATCAACTACCATGGGAAGACACACATCAACCATGTTGGAATGGCCCCAGCCCTTATATCTGCACCATGGGAGGACACACCTACCACCATGATAGAACGGCTCATGTGCATCTATGTCTTCGGAACTCATCACACATAATCCAACTGATTATGTAATGTATCCACCTGATACTTATCATCACATATGATCATCCTGATCATCATCATAGCATCATCCTGATGCATATCATCCAGAGTATCATCCTGATACTCATCTCACATGATCATTCTGATCATCATCACTGCATCGTCCTGATGCATATACATATACATGATCCAACTGATCATACCAAGCATCCAACTGATGCATATATATATACATGATCCAACTGATCATACCGAGTAGTAACTGGAGCATCATCCTGATGCTCATCACACAATGCTTACATCCACAGCCATGGGAAGGATCCTCCTCTCACCATGCTTGGAATGGCTTCTGCAAATGTGTCCCGTCATTTCTTCCTCGAAGTATATTCAATTTGAAGAACACCAAGCCTCTCTTCGAAGTACTCAAACTTCACTCTGGCTAGTGGTTTCGTCAACACATCTACAACTTGCTCATCTGTCGCAACATACAGGAGCTTCACTGCTCCTCTCTGCACCATATTCCTGATATAGTGATATTTAATCTCAATGTGCTTCGACCTGTCGTGGAACACTGGATTCTCAGATAGCTTCACACAACTCTAGTAATCACAAAAGATACCAGTAGCCTCCAGTGGGAGATCAAATAACTCAGACAGTAGCTTCCAGAGCCATACTACCTCACAACTAGCCATGAAAGCTACAACATACTCTGCTTCGACTGTACTCAATGCTACACTGGACTGCTTCCTGCTAAACTAAGAGATCACACCTGATCCCATACTGAAGCAGCACCCATAAGTGCTCTTCCTATCTGCAGCACTACCTGCCCAGTCTGAATCAACATAACCCTGCAAGTTAAACTTTTGATTCGCATCATACTTGAGCCCATAATCAATCATACCCTTTAGGTACCTTAGAATATGCTTTACAGCAACTAGGTGAACACCTTTGGGATCCGTTAGGAACTGGCTCAATGTGTTCACCGCAAAGCAAATATCTGGTCTCATTTTCTTTAGGTACATCAAGGACCCAATCATCTGACGATACACTGTGACATCAACCGGCTCAGATGAAGCATCACACAGAAGATTCAGGTTCGATGCCATAGGTGTGGCCATGGCCTTGCAGTCCATCATCCTGAACCTCTTTAGGATCTCTATTGCATACTTCCCGTGTCCAAGGAAGATCCCATCTGCACTCTGCCACACCTCCATGCCTAGAAAACAGTGCATCATCCCCAAGTCCTTCATCTCGAACTCGGCAGCAAGCTTCCTCTTGGTATCGGCAATCAATCCATCCTCACCTGTAATAAACAAGTCATCCACATACAGAAGTAGTATCACAGGATTTCCTTCCTCAACCTTGTAGTAAAGGTTGGAATCTGCTTTACTCTTAGTAAAGCCCAAACTGGATAAGAAATTATCCATCCTACCATACCAAGTCCTAGGAGCTTTCTTCAAACCATACAAGGCTTTCTTCAACCTGCACACATATGACACCATGTCATGTGTCTCACAACCGAGTGGTTGCTCCACATACACTTCCTCCTCGACTACACCATTCAAGAAAACTGTCTAGACATCCATCTGGTGTATCTTCCATTTCATCACTGCAGCCATAGAAAGTACTGTTTTGATGGAAGTGTATCTGGCTACAAGAGAAAAAGTCTCTTCATAGTCTATTCTCACTTTCTGGGAGAAGCCACGAGCTACAAATCTCGCTTTGTATTTCTCTATGCTACCAACTGCAACATTCTTGATCTTATAGATCCACTTGGAAGTCACAACAGACTTCCCTTCATGTCTTGGGACCACATCCCAAACATCATTCTTCATGATCGACTGATACTCTTCGATCATTACTTCATCCCGGATCCTGGGAACTTCATATTCTTCAATAGATAGCTTTGTTGCTGGAGTAAATGTTGTAGTCCTCTTTTGTAGGTGATGGTATACGATCTTTCCTACAAGACAAGTTAAATTGCATGATTAGAAACATCTCATAGTTTTCAAAACAAATTCTTACACATAAAGAAATATGACATACAGTCATGCAATTAATTTAGCCAATGCTTCAATACAACATTTATCCATATCCTGTAACTTTCTAGATGCCTTCCAATCTCTACCAGAACATTGTTAAGAGTGTGCACAACTCCCAACATGTCAGCAAAGAGGTTTCATTCTTGATAAGTAGCAATGGAATGTTGTACAGTGCCATAGGCCACTTACCCATCACATGCATATTAGTAGCATACTGTTCGTTAATGCAATTATTCTAATATGCATAATACACAACCTAAGTCTAGGAACATAAGTATATACATCATTGAACAATATTATTTAAACAATCAGATATACAAGAAATGACAATTCAAATACTTATCTTTGTTTGTTTGTTGTGTGGAATCCCTCTCAATCTTGTAGGAACTATTGGAGTGTGCTCCCTCTTGATCTTTGCTTCCTGGATTACCTGTCCTTGAACTTATATTCATCCTGGATTACTATGCATGCTTAAGTGTGCACTAGTGTCATGATTGTGCCATCCTCAAGATCTCATACATTCATTAGTATAACCTTAATACTATCAAAACACAATAATCTTAAACATGTATAGTTATGATCATTTCAAACATAGATAATAAGCATTAGTATTCAAGGTTTATATAGGACTTTTCTCGTTAGTCGTATCATTAATCAAAGGAACATAATATGCATAAACCCTAGATTACTCAAACTTGTAACTTCATAAGTAATCATTATCAATCATACAAAAATATAAGATCCTTACATAGGGTAGGATTCTAACTTGATATAGGAAAAACATACCTGGTCATCATATTTGCTAGTTATGTCTAGCAATGTTTTCTTGTTCTCTTCAATGACATGCATAGCTCATAATTTAACCATTGTAGAACCAAATTATACATACCTCTATGTGATCCATGACTATGGATGAGTCTTTGTCTTCATGTCATCATGGTCTTGATCTAGAGCTTGATTTGTACCTTTCATGTTAGCGGATAACATTCTCCTCATACAACACCACAGTGCATTAGTACAATCATAAGTGTCATAGCCCTAATCAATGAATGTCTTATTTCATGCATTCATACTTTTACTAGGGTGATAAGACAAGTCTAAAATTAAACAAGATTGTTACTAAACTCAATAACATGAGGACAATCATTTTATAAACATAATCATTAACAGATTTCAAAACATACCTGTAAGTCATATCTGTCAGATTGCTTGTAGTAGTTGTTGTTGTTGTTTCTTTTGTTCTTAGGACAATCTGAGGAAAAATGCCCTCTCCTTGGTATGTGCTGTGAGAGCTTGATCTTCATTCCCCATCTTTTCTTCTCGAGCTATAATCCAAGCTTCTTCCTGTGAGCATTCTTATCACAACCTCTTGAAAGAGATAAGTTTCTTCCTAGCAGAAATTCCTTGGATGAAGGAATCCCATGACCTAGGAAGGCCATTAAGAGTCGTCAGTACCACATCTACAGCTTCAAGTTGTTCTTTTAGTTGATTCCTCAATGTCATCTTCCGATTTATGTTCTTCCCTTCAAATAGCTTGGTCAAGGAATCAAACATCTCCTTAGGTGTCCTTAGGGAAGACACATGGGGTATGAGATAGTCCTTAATAGAATCAACAATGATTCTCTTGGCTTTGACCAAGTTTATCTTGTGTAAGGCCTTAGTCTCTTCTCCCTCTGGGATAGGAACCCCTTCACTTATGTAGGTGTCCAACTCACTCTCTTCTAGAATTAACCCAATCCTATACTTCCATGCTCGGAAGTTATCAACCCCTTCAAGCTTATCCTCAAGCTTGGTGTGGTGAGACATATTAAAGAATGCTTCAAATGGAAATAGAAAAGATTTAGGTCTTACCACTTGATTTACAGAAATTTGGATCTGGAGTTGGATTAGGGTTTGTTAGAGAAACCCTAAAAATTCAAACTTTGAATTTCAAACTTTTGAAAGGATAGAAAGATGTGCCTCGATGAGCTGATCAAGCTGGTATACTCAGAATTTGAAATTTGCAAAGTTTCACCTCTCAAATTTGCTTTTCAAACTTATGTATTCACTGGGAGGACCCTTAATTAGGGTTTGATTTTCCCAGAGCTTCACCCATCTAAAAAGTTCAATCTTGGTCTCTAAACTTCGATTTTTCAAAGGAGCTTCCATCCATGGTCTCAGATTTCAGAAATTCCAACTTTTGCAGAAACCCTAATTTCTGACTTCACTAGACAGGACCCCAAACTAGGGTTTGATTTTCCTGGAGCTTCACCCAACCAAAAAGTTCGATCCAAATCTCTAAACTTCGATTTTTCCAAGGAGCTTCCAACCATGGTCTCAGATTTCAGAAATTCCACTTTTTATGGAAACCCTAAGTGTTAGGGCTAAAACTGAAAGTGCTCAGAATGGAATTCTGATTGGACAGAAAGATGCGCCTTGCTGAGGAGAGTCAATCTAGCCTCCTGCCTTTCAAGATCTGTGGAGAGAAACCCAAAAAACAAGAAGCCCTAGCTTCCGCAACTGCATAGTGTCTTCTTCTCAGGTTAGCTCTGATACCATGTTAATTTTTTAGCATTAATTCAACATAATCTAGGATCTTAACTGAGACAATAACATGTACAGCATATCAAGCATATCAATCACAACAAGCAATCACATGAGACAATAGACACACAGAGTTTCCTTGGGGAAAACCAAGAAGGTGAAAAACCCCAATAACTTCCTCAGAGATAGATAGAGCAATGATACAAAACCCAAGCATAAGATATAGTCTCCTAGCAGCAGCTTCTCCTACTCCACTAGTGCACCACTCTCCAATGAGTGTATGAGTAAGAAAGTGAATGATCAAATAGAGTGCCTCCCGCACTCTATTTATACGTGACTTGACTTGCCTAATAACCTTACTAGGTCGGCCTCAACTTAATCACATAATATAATGCTGACAGGGCCGACCCCCAATAGGGTGGTCTAATAACCCTTTAACCCACATGACTTGTATAGGGCCAACCCCATCAAGGTGGTCTAATAACCCATCAAGTATAAGTTACGATACTTACAATATAAATGACGACAGTTCCGTATAGAGGAATAATAACATCTCTATAGGAATACAATATACATATATGAAATACATTCTGAAGTTACATATACATCAACACTTTGGGCTACGTCCACCAAGGAATTGTCACATCTTTATTCATCAAAAATAGAATACATTTTGCAACAGAGTGTGTGTGTGCAATTACTTTCTCCAGCCTCTCACCGAGAGCACTTTCCAAAACAATCAGCCATCTTTTGCAGAGGCATCATAAGGATTCTCTCCCAAGGATTTTCTCCAATGTAATATATACAAGGTACAGACAGGAAGCTTTCCCTACCCCGACTAGCATATTATATATATACCTATACACACAATAAGCATGGAACCAACATCTTTCCGCATGTATAAATTACACCTATGGTTTTATTTTCAATAACTTGCATAATATAATGAGCACTACACTACCAGGTCCCAAACCTGCACAAGCAATGATTTTAAGCCCTGAAAGAGGGAACAAGGATCAGGCTTAACCAACCATCCTTTCCCCAATGCCGTGTATCTTTCCCCAACCTGCACGGTAACATGAAGGAGTATATCCACATGTAGTTTATGGAACATAAGTCATACCGGGAGCAATCTCCCAAAATCTGTACAACAAGATAAATCATGCACATAACTTGCAACATTAAATGAACAATCCGACAAATCCATTATTCTATGGGCATCAAAATCAAAGTAATCATAATTATATGCAACCATAATAACAGGAATTAATTCCTCCATTCAACATATTGAAATGATCATCTCCCAAGCTCTGGGCACTCCTATAATTACACAGTCAACAAATAATACATGCAGACTTCAAGCTACAAGAAAATTGATCTGGAATACATTTCCCTATCTATGCTCATTCAAACAAACGATAGTCATCATAAATATATATATCATCGTATGAAGCCACACTCTGCGCAGTATCTATAAAGAATACATATATAATATTTCTACATATATGTAACTTACCCACATTTCTGCGAAGTAGATAAAATAAACAGATGTAATGATTAGTATATATGTACCTATACAATATATCAAAATAAAACCCTACAAGGATTTCATCCCCAGCTTCTGCGCCCACAACTAGGAATCATGTAAAATGAGAAATTCATCAATGTGAGTTCTCAAGGATCTTATCCCAAGCTTGGGGCGGCAAAAGAAGTGTATATAAATAATATATGATACCAAAATGCAAGCAGGGATCTTTCCCCTAGCTTTATGTGCACAACCAAGATGCTATGCCAGGGAATATATGAAATGAATATTATGAAAAATATGGGATCTTCCCCAAGCTTTATGCACGCGCAAGCAAGAGACATTCAACCTGCAAATACAACTCATCCAACAGAATTATGCGGAGGTTAAAGAAATCACGCCCTCCTTAGATCCACCCAAAACTCATACAAGCAGTCAACAAATAAAAAGAGAAATATTTTAATGCAAACTTGTCACAATCTCTGCCCAAAACGCATACCGCATACCAGATTCGGAAATTAAAGAGATAAATATTTAGATTCAAACTTGCCAAAATCTCTGCCAAAAACTCATTAAATTCTTCAAGGTTTTAAAAGGAGCCACCCCACTCCAAGCATCTACGCGGCTCCTGGAAGGATTCCCCTTCAAGCATCTGCGTAGCCTTCCAAAGAGGAACCCCCCCCCATCTACACAGTTGCCATTAATATATATTCTCCCTTCCATAACCTCAGCGCTAACCCAAAAAAAAAGGTTTTGCATACCATCTTTTCCATGCAGTAATAAAATAGTTAATACTCCCAATGCAGAAATTGAAAGGAAAATAAAAACCCAAACCCAACCATAAAGAAAATAATAAATATCCTAAAACACATTAATAAATTGAAGTTAATCTCCCTCACGCAGTAACATTCAGAAAATTAAATGATATCCCCAGGCCTCTGCACATTCATCAATTTAAATGATAACTCCCCTAACAAGTATAACGCACACCCAACTAATAAAAGATAAATATATAAATAATAATCTATTTCTTACTCTCCATAAGAAGTAACGCACACCCTCAAAGATAAATATATAAATAATAAACTAATAAAAGGTTTCTTACTCTCCAGCCATTTAACTTTGATAAATAGCCAAGTTAAGGAAATATTCAAAACCAATTTAAAAACTTCAAAGCAAGTATCAAGAAATAAAAAGTAAATACCAAGAGAATTAAAAACTTCAACCCAACAATCAAGGAGAGAATGGGGTTTTAACGCAGCCATCCAAGAGAGGGATCCAACCACCAAATAACGCATATCAAAAGAAAAAGAAGCCAAATGGCTGCAATTTTCTAAATTTAGGCTTTGCAATGTGTTACCAAACACTCTTAATCAAAATATATATATTTATATATACTTAAAACCATAAACTCTCTATTTAAATAACTTTCTTTTTAATGAGACTAAAACCCTAATTTAATATAACACTATTCTTTCACTTAACTTTAATTATTTCCATAATTATATTATAGATCTATTTCCAATAGTTTAATATAATAATATAGAAGCTATTACACAATACAAATATAAATAATATTTCTCTCTCTCTCTCTATATATATAATGCTTTACATTTATAAAAATAATTATAAAACATTATCATAAATAAAATCCATATAAACACATCTTCATACATGCAAATATTATCATACTAATCATATTTATTTAGGTACACACCGTATATAATAAAAAAAAACATTGTCCTTAAACTAATTACATTTCAAAACTATAAATATAATGTTTTACTTTTATAAACATCATTATTAGTAATATTTCATAAATTTAGAAGCTCCTCTTTACTATGTATTTACATTAAATAATAATGTAATTGATGACCCTTACAAGTCATTATAATGTATTAAAAGTATATACATACAAAATATTATTATAACTCATAATAATATTTATGAAGGTGATAACAATCATATATACATATATCATATCTATATATAAGCATTTATATACATGTATCTTTGGGTTATCAAAAAAATGCATTGCATTTATAAAACATTATCATAATGTTTCATAAAAACATACAATATAATATAAGTATTTATAACTTTGCATTTCTTTATAATGCATTGTAGGTATAATAATTAAGAGATATTATTACAACTAATAATATCTTCCAAGTGATAAATAGCTTAGCTTACTTTAATAATTATATAGTAGGTTTTTAATGAAGAAAACCCTTGGCGCCAGTTGTCGGGGCTAGGATGTCAAGGATATCCAAGGTATTTTCTTAGTTTTACATAACAGCTTTTAGCATAGATTAACCTAGTGTTAATTTTTAGGTCTTACGATACTTTTACTGCCTCACGGCGGTTAAGGGTAACTTTAGTGTCTTCCTCTAGGACTAACCAAAAACCAAACATCTCAAGTAACCTTCGGTGAATGTCATGTTTGCTCAAGTGCTTGCGACAACAAGATAATATATGTCATCAATTCATGGCTTCCAAGCCATTCACCTCCTCCTCCTGAGAGGATTTGTGCTGTCAACGTTAGGTTGCAACATGAGTTGAGTCTCCTACATCTAGCATTCACAATCGTAAAATACTTAGCTTACAACGTTTACTGGTGGGGCCTTGGCCTTAAGCTCCTCACCACCAAACAAGTGCAATAACATTTACACCTACAAAAAAATAGTAGGGGGGTAAAAGAGGGATATTACATATTGCATATTGGAGTACCATTACTTGGTGGTTGTTGTGCACTTCTGATACTTGCAAACATATTTTTGATATACTTCTTCAAATTGGCACAAAGACACTAAGTCCTCTTTGACATCAACACTGGAGTACCACGACTAGGTGGGATTTAGGTCTTGCATACTTAGTTTTATGTACTTCTTCAAACTGACACATACACACTAAGTCCACTTTGACATCAATGACAACCACAGTTCAACACAAATTAATGGAGGTACGCCTTGATCCTGCCCATCAGTTCTGGGTTAAGTGCCAATGTTGACAATGTGGTCGGGTGCCTTAACAGGCCTGCAATCCACCCACATTGGTGTAAGCCATAACTATTGTTGGCTCTTGTTTCTAGGAATTGATCTTCCATAGTTTGGTTGGGTGCAGGGAAATTTTTAGGGGCGAAATTTCGCTAATTGGCTATTTTTCGGGACTTTTTTCAAAAAATAAATTCGTTAGTTGGTCATTTTTAGTCTCCAATATTGCCTATATTAACATAAAATATGTTTTTTTGTCATAATATTTGCCAAAATTTACAAGTTTCAGTAGTAAATTGTATGTTTCATATTTAATATTCGCCTACCAATCTATATGTATGTTTTTTTCAATCCAAAATAATCGCCTAGAATACCATACTTAAGTATACTTTTATAATCCTTAAAAAATACCCTGGTCAGGTGTTATGGTTTAGGATACATGGGTCGAGTTCTTGTCTCCACTAACACTCATTCTCCTCAAATGGATGGCCACATCCAAGCTATTTCAATAGAGATGGATGCTCCTATAGAGATCATTCATGTCCATGTTGTAGTAGTGGCATTGAATTCTAAGATTTCTATATAGGAAATGGGGCTATATACAAGGATAATTTTAAGGACCCATACTTATTTAAAAGTGTATAAACCTTGGAGAATCTTACCAATTCTTAAAATGTCAACTATAAAATATTTGGCGATATTTTTCTAAAATTATTTCAATTTCTAAGTATTTTATATAGTTTATATAATAATTTGATGATTTTTAAAGTGAAAAAAGTTTACTCCATCAAAATTGGGAGAAATAGGGCTTCACAAAATGCAAAGTGGAGAATCTTTTTTTGGAAAAAAAACAGAGAAAAATAGCCCATGGGCTAAATTTCGCCCCTAAAATTATCCTTGGCTATATAAATCATTTAAACACTACCACCAAGAATATAGAAGACATAGTAGCTAAGAAGGTAATACATTCCCGTAACATGATTACAAATCCCAAGAAATACAATATCTACATTAGGGCTATTTACCAAGCAAAATTTCAAGTATTCACAATTTTGATTTTTGCATGAAACGTGTTTTTGCTTAGTTACACACAATAGTTAACTTTCTTGCCTCTAATTCTCATTATATTTTTGTCTATTTCCCACCTTAGGGATTCCATTGGGTTAAAAGAAATATAAGCCACACTAAAAAATAGCATGAAAATCTTTTGGAAACAAGGGCCTCTTAAGTGAATTGAGAAAATAAATTTATGGTAGGGTAATGGATCTTACCATTCAAATTTGTTTGCCACCTTGTGTTGTTATTTGCACCCACAAATTTTTTATTGGTTGTGAAGAAATAGGTGCAAATAGAGCTTTGGAAGGAGCTAAAACTAGGGAGCTTAATAGGAGAAACATCAAGTTTATCCTAACCTCGCCATTTCCTAAAGCCTTTGTGAATTCCTCATCAAATAACCAAGCAAGGATTTCACTCCAATGATAGTCATAGTGTCACCTATTCAGTAGTTTATATGCTTTTGATTCTAACTTAATTTAAACCAATATTTTTTTATTTCAATCCTCGCTAACTACAACAAAAGTTTTTTTCCACAAATTGTTGAAGTGCAAGGCAAAAATCAAAGTATACACTTATCATGCTTAAAGATATAATTATTTGAAGACTTCTTGCACAATGTTGAACCCTTTTTGAACAATTATGAACAAAAATGGACATTATGTCAAATTAAAAGAATAACTCAATCAATAAAATTCAAAGTAATGACTAAAATCTACTATTCCTCAATTTTCCATTTTTCCATTTTTCTAATGACTAAAATCGATATGAAAAAGGATTACCTTACACATTGTGTATTGTCTTGTAAATTGCAAAGATATATAGAGAAAGATTGACACACATTGTAATATTGACACACAGTGATTGAAGTCATACAGACTGCAATATACAGTAAGGAAGATTGATAGAATTGACCCTCTAAAGATAATTCTAGATAAATAAGGCCAATGTTAGCCCACTACCCCTCAAGCATTCCACCAACACTCACATTAATGCCTCTGCCTAGCAAGCATACATGCCATGGCATCATCAATGAACACTTGTCGAATAAAACTAAAAGAGTACCATCCCATCAATCAAAATAAATCAAAAACTTTGACAAAACTATAATTATATTTTTGCTCCTCAACCAATTGGAAAAATAAAAAATACCAATCACTATTAGCCCATAGGAACATAATAATGACAAGCAGAAAACTAAAGATGCGAAGCTAAAACCACTAAAAACAAGCCAAAACTAAAGATACTCATCTAAAATGACAAGAAGACAAAAACTATATTCCTTACTTGAGAAGGACTACCACAAAAATCACATCCATAGTTAGCTTGTACGATCAGTATCGTCCTTCAAGCACGCTATCATGGTATCCACCTTTCACTTAGGTACAAATCACATTCATAATTTTCTTTTAAAATCGTTATCGTCCTTCCAAATGATATCTAGCTTTCATGTGAGGATTTTATAAAGGTGCATAAATAACTCCATTTGCCAAATTAATGATGATGATAATAATAATAATATTGTTGTAATATTTATTTTTAATTTTTATATAATATATATTTTAGGAAATTTATTGTGTTTTTTTAGGATGGTTTTTAAGATAAATTGAATTGTTGAATGTTAAAGATTAAGTTCACAATCAACATTCAACGCTTTGTTTACAAAAATAACAAGTATGTCACAAAGTGAGTTTGAACTTTAATTGAAGGAAGATAACAAGTTTCCTCTTAGCTATTCAAGCTACACCCAATTGACTATGTTGTAACAAATATATTCATGTGAGCTTAAGTTAATGTTGACTTGCAAAATGGCAATGTTGTTGATTCTTCCATCTTTGAAAAACCCAACTACAACATTGGGAAAGGCTCAGTACGTATAGTGAGCACTGAAGCCAAATAACATGAGTAAGTCAGTGTCATGGACCACCCAAGTTAGTGTCATGGACTCCTGCAAACTAGGGTATCTCTTAAATGCTATAGACATAAGAACAAGCATTTCATAACAACTTACTCAAGCTTGGAACATAAGTTCATGAACTAAATAAAAACTTATCGGAAGATCTAGTTGAGCTTTAAATTCATATGGATACTCAGTAGGTCTCTTTGCAATACCTCTTGGAAAAGAGTTTAAACTGCAATTGGATGGTATCTAGTTTCATGCATGAGACTAAGGTTAGATGCTACTAGAAATTACATGACCCCGTTGGAGGTAGCCTCGATTATGACCACAATGGACACTTGTTTTCTTCCAGATACTATCTAGGTTGAAAACTGCATTTGGTCATGGATAATGTCCTAAATTTACCTTTGATTGACTAAGATTCTACCTTCATGGGACATACGTTAACATATTAATGGCCCAATACCTAGAGGCATCTAGCAATAATGGAAGTCTATCCCCTTACGGATTACCATCGAATTATTTCAAATGACCAAATTTTATTTGAACACACTAATATTTTTACGCAATAAATTCTTGAAATTGTATCACCAAAAACTAAATTGATTACCCTAAATATTGCAAATAATTTCTTGTTTTGTTTTAGAAAAAGAAAAAACATTTCCACAACTTGAATATTTTGACATAAGTAATCAAAATAATGCACATTCTTTGTAACATTGCCATGAAATCATCATTTCTCAAATGCCTTTGTAGTCAAGCCATTGTAGTGTCTTTCAGTCGTGAGATGTGGGAATCACATTAATCATTATGTATCTCAGTGCTTTTTTTTCCTCGAGAAAAAAAAGTGTAATTCATATTAACTAAGTAATGAATTACATTGTTCAAATGAGACCTTTAGGCCATACTGAAAAAGTTTCTATGTTCAACAGGTAGTAAAAAATATAAGTCTCAAGAAATAGAAACTTACAAAAAGTGATCATCTATACATATCATATTTCATTTGCATAAGTGGAGTCAATAAATATTATCATTGATTCTAGTGTTGCTACTATATTGTTATTTCATGCAAGTAAGGGAGCTAAATCTGTTTCATTTACAATGCCCTCATCAGCTATCCACTGCTTCCAGAATCTTTCCTCAAACTGTACTCCAATCTTGGATAGGACATCAACCTCCTTATTTCTTTCCCTGTAAATGTGGTGGAAAGAAATATCTTGATACAAACCAATATATCTTAATATATCTTCATACAAAGGATGCATGTGGATATTATTTGGTGGTTTCCTTTCTCTGAACCAATCTATTACCAAGAGTGAGCCTCCAAAAACCTACAACTACTCCACCCCATTAGATAACGCCATCTTTAGAACCAATTTCAGGGCCTTCGGATCTACAAGGTTGTTAGATGCCCTACCTAAACCAAATTGCAAATTTGCGCGAATGGGAGTCGGTAGTGTATATAATACCACCTGTGCCACCAATTACTGGATTCCCTTGGGAAGCACTGTCGAAGTAGCACCAACTACCTGATTTATCTATCACCTCCTCCATAATAATTCTCTGACTTGTGTTGGCTTGAGACTGAGGGAAGTGTTCCATGATGGCCACACCTTTTGTGACATAGACCATATATGGGATAATAGTGTCATCGAATATAATTGTATTGCGAGCTAACCATACACCCCATATAATCAGTGTTGGTAAATCCTTATAATCCATATTGTCATGATTATTATTCCAATTCTAAAAAACTTCTTCATGGCTATCTCCCTCCCATTACCATAAAAATGAGAAGCATATCTCCACATGTTGATGATATAAGTGCAGTTGATAAATATGTGTGGGATGGATTCAACGTCATTGCAGCATAAAGAACACCGACTAGGACTGTTACCTAAAAATGACTCATTCTATCCCATACCGGAACTTTCTCGATAAGAGCCAACCATAAAAATATTTTTTACTTTAGAGGGCATTGGAGCTTCCATATAGTATTGTTCCACCATGGAGGATATGGTATGTCTTCCTCTTCCTGAGCCACTATATAACCCAAACTAGGATGATATGATCCTCCAGATGCATTGCGAGTCCAAACAAGAGAGTCCACTATGTCTCGGATCCAGATGTGGTTGTTCTGTAATATTTAAGGTATAAATCCCATAGTCTTCTATGCTCTTGCGCAAAGCCCAAAACATCAACATTTAACCAATTGGAGAGTGTGACTAGTATTTAGGTGATCTTGAATATGGTATAAGTAAATGATACCACGATCATTTAAAGGCTCTATCATCTCTTCAGGAAGCTAGTGAGCAGCTGTGCAACCAACCCATGGGTCTTGACTTATCCTAATACTCCTAGAGTTTCCAACATCCCATGCAAGCCAGTCACCAATAACGTCAAATGATTTTATGATAGATTTCCACATATTTGATACATTCCTTATAGAATGATTCCTAGATTGGATCCATTCTTCAATGGATAAAGGGAGGATGTACTTATGTTGAATAAATTTAACCCATAGGCCATCATCTATGATTAAACTCCAAATTCCTTTCACATCTAGGGCTCTTGCATATCATTGATATTCCTTTATGCCCCAACCTACATAATTCTTAGGTAATGTCAGTTTCCTCCATGAGATCCATGGGAAATCCTTTCTGTCCTTTGAGCATCTCCAAAGAAAGAGGAAACATAATTTTCTTATACTATCCATGATTCCCACGGGAACATAAGCAATGGATTCCCAATACACCGGAATAGCTTCAAGAATAGACTGAACCACGGTGAGTCTACCTCCATGCGACAACCATTTGTTACACCAGAAATTGAGCTTGCCTTCAATTCTTCTAATCAACCAAACCCAGTTTTTTCTCATATAATAATTAGGTTTAATAATGAATCTGAGGTATTTTATACCATTGTTTAAATCAACCAATGGATAATCAAATTGATTGATGATCCAATCAGTAGTAACATGGTCTAAATGAAAAACTGAAACATAAGATTTTTCCTCATTTATAATCATACATGTAGCATCTGAAAAGAGACTAAGGATCTCCTTGATCTTTAGAATGTATCTCCAAGATCCATCAATGAATAAAGGGATGTAGTCAACGAAGAAAAGATGAGTAATAGATACCATTTCTCCAATCCAAATCCCATTTAGGCCTCCCAAATCTCTGGCATGTATGATAGTTCTACTAAGTCCCTCCACAATCAGAATAAAAAGGAGAGGGGCAAGAGAACATCCTTGCCTCAATCCTCTACCTAGTATGAAGAAACATGAAGAAACATGAAGTGGAACCATTTATTAGTACAACAAAGGATATAGATTGTATGTATGAAAGGATCCAATTCACCATGGGTAGTTCAAATCTCACTTGGAAGAGAACCCGATGGAAAACCAGATGGAGAAAGGTCCAATTGACCTGATCATATGCTATGGAGAGATCCACCTTCATAATCGCTACCAATATATGTTTCATCTTGTGCTAATATTGAATATTTGTCTTTGAAATCCAATAAATTATTAAGAATGTCATGGTGTAGATTCATATTTGTCTTTGAAATTCAATAAATTATTAAGAATTCCATAGTGTTGATTCATTCAAAGCAATTGGAACGCATATGTATAAAATGGACGCTAGAAGTAAATTAAAGTATATTTGGACGTTTCCACCCAAGCTCCAAGGTAAATCTCGAATTGGGCAATGGAATCTTTTAAACAATTATATATTATTTTAAAAATATATTGGAGGAGTGAATTAATAAGTCATAAAATTTCAATCTTCTCCATGATTTTGTTTACCGAAGTTAAATGTTTCTTTTTTGAATTTTTAATAATTTTTGTAGTTTTAAAATAGGTTAATTTTTGTTAAAGGTTCAAATCTATATTATAAACAAAATCAAGAAAATTACAATGTCACCAAGGTTAGCAAATCTCAAAAGCTATGATCAACTAGTCTTCCAGAGAGAGAGTTGTAGAGTAGGAGCTAAAAATCCAAAGTCTAGAGTTGTAAGAGCTAAAATATAGAACATATACCCCCACAATCTAGGGTTAATAACCAAAGAAAACTAGTAGTGACTAGCTATTAAAAACATGAGATAGATCCAAATGAGGCGAGTCAAAATAACCATCAAGCCATAAAAGAGAACAAGAGACCTAAATTCGAGTCGAGGCCACAACTGGATTATTCATTGCTAGAAATATTGATGGGAAGAGTCTCGGTCCCAACAACTAAGTTGCATTCCACCTTCAAGTCAGAGGGCTTACCCTGAGATTGAGGATTTGGCTGCCTACAGAATATGAGACTAGAATGGAGTGAAGTGGTGGAGGGCTTGCCAAAGACTTTTCCAGTAAGATCGTAAGCCAGAGCATTGATTTTAGCATCAAAATACATATGATATTCTTTTTAGGCGATGAACCCATCCTTCTAGAGGGTCCATTCTGTTTGTCATACTATACCCCGACCATCCTTCAAAAGATTGATTGTTGTGCTCTCTGTAATGGCTTGACCCAGCAAAGACTTTGTATACCAGAGGAGAGTGAGGGTTTTGATGTACCGAGTTTCCCGCGATCACGTGGAGCTAGGGTCCTCCATTAGTCGTCCCATGTCTACAATAAGAACATTAGGATCAGGACAGTCGATATTGTTCTAAATTTGAGCCTCCATCGCATTGAGATGACGATGCGCCACTGGATGGATCATGCAAGAGAATCTGGCTTTGGATTTTTCATATTCTACTATCACTTGCAGCATATGGGAGCAACAAATGCAATTAGGGTGCTTGCGCTTAGTCCTCTTTACTCTAACCATGACGGCACCAAAGAGAGGCCCCACGATCTTAATTAAGGAGTGACCCAAAGAGTCTTGGTAACCCCAGAGCCTTAGACCACAACATCTCTCCAAGTCGTTTGAGAAATGAAGGCCAATTTGGTTACCACCAAAATGATAAAGACAATCCATATGCTTCACTCCGACTGAAGCCCATATGTCCATCCAGGAGCCATGAACTCATCCATAAGAAGAAACCGTAAATTTCATATTGAAAATCAAAGTGTCGGACATGAACTATTGCAAAGTAAAGTGCAGGTAATACCTTCGTGCGAGTGAGAATGACTTTCCACTTCCTACATTAACTCTCATTTTAAAACCCCAATGAGCTTAATGATTTCGATGATCTAGGAAACCACCAGTTGGAGGTCGACTCAAGTCATGTGTATACCTTCCAGGTCTCATGTGGATTGAGTTTTCAATACAGGATACCCAACATGGGAAAACGACATTAACATTTTTAAAAGCAAAGTTTCATAATCAAAACCTTAAGTAGAACCATGACTTAAAAAGAAAACCCATCAAACTTGATAGATAATTTGCATCATAAAAAAGTTAGTTTATCCCTTATCCACGTATTACTATATTTTAGATTTAACGAAACAAACTTAAATATAACATAGTTAAAAAGTCACATAAATAAATAACCTTAAACACTTTTAACACTAGAATTTCAATAGATTTATGAACATTTTTAGAATAAACTTTGCAATGTAAACATTCATTATGGAAAGTTAAGTAAAGAAATTTCAAAGAAAATTAACATTACCACTACCACTTTCTAAATATCAAGACTTTCAAGAATCAATATTATATTATATTATATCACTATGAAATTTAGAATGACTTATCTTTTTGAGTTTTATGTCTCGATTCCTAAAAAATTAGATATTTATAGGTTGTAAGAGTGATTTCTTTCCTATTACAAATATATAAAATAATTCTCAATTTGTGATTAAGAATTTATTTTTTATTTATTTATTTATTTTGCAGGGTTGAAGGAGTTTTGATTGGAAATGAAAGCTTCAAATTTGATACATACACTCTAGTGTTTACAGATAATATATTGAAACCAAAGCAATATATTGATCATATAAGGTTTAAGTTTTGCTAGTTGTTGGTTGGAAGTTCAAATATTTTTAAGCCTCCAAGTGAGTATGCTACATTGCTATTTTTGGGTATATATTAGATATTAGTCTATGTGTTAGGGTGTGAATTGGTTTCACTTAATGTCATTAAAGGGTGGGGTTAGTGATAAAACTTACATATCAAAATTCTTACTCCTTTGATTTAGATTGTTCTTGATTTTCAATTTCGCAGTAAATTGATCGCATTTGTCTAAATGCGCTCTGAAATTTATAAAATGGATTTTGGTAATTTGCAAACCTTTCACTCGCTCTTGTTTAAAGCTTATTCAGCCTCAAAACCTCTATTAAAGTAATTTCCAATGTATGTTTTTCTTTGGTCTATATCCTTTTTGTTTAAGATAACAAGCTCGCCTTACCTTGTCTTCTTCATAGTTAAATATTGTAAAATTATTATTTTATAGTTCGGCAAATATATAAAAAAAAGGAACTTTGCACCCGAAACCTATCTTACCTTTTGGTTTCTAGTTTGGTTATGTAAAATTATTGGGTTTTTGTCCATTTCTACGATAACCAAATTATTGCCATGATCCAGATTTTTCATACTATTTCTTTTCAGCATGTGTACCGGGAATTCAATGCTTCGGCTGACTGTTTATCTAAGCGAGCTATTAGACTGATGGACGGTCACATTGGTTTTGAGGAGTTCCATTCTGATGTGTGTGTGCAAAAAGACACAATCAGTTTCTATTGAGTGATTATCTATTTTTCGACTGTTTTTGTCTTTTGCTTTTAGTCATCATATGTCTTAGTTTTCCACTAGTAGAATAGTGTATTTACACTGATATAAGATGTTGTTAGTCTTCAAATATATGTATTGATCTGCTGATCATGATATTGATCTATGTCAACTAACGTATCGCTTGTTTTATGATCTCCCAAATGAATTACAGACTTGTCAAAAGCAATATATATTTCGACACAACTTTTCATTTAATAAAGTTGAATATATATTTCGACACAACTTTTCATTTAATAAAGTTGTCTTTTTCCATATGAAAAAAAAAAGTCAAGCCAAGCCAATGTTATGTCAAACGCTACATACACCAAGTATTAAGCAGAGCTTTGCAAGCACCCACAAGAAGAGGGCACGGGTTCATGGGAGTTCTTGCCGATAGCCATGTATATCAATAAATAAAGGTTATTTATTATGGAGATACCCATGTATATCAACAAATAAATATTATTGCTTCTTTGTATGTGGGATATTTGTCCCAGACAGACCAAGCACCGAGAACTTTTAAATACCCTAGCATGTGAATCGGCACTCAAAGGAACTGACACTAACATTACCTCAAATCAGCCTTCATGTTCAGGGTATTACAATGTATGGAAGGCCCTAAAAATCCATAAAGGATGGAGTATCTCAAGGGAAAGACATGGCAAAGGACGTCGGCCTTCAATATTTGTAAAAATAGTTCTTCAAAATCACCGTGAGAAAATATATACAAAAGAAGAGCTCCAGTTGTATGCCAATCTTTTTGAAATCAACCCTGAAATTTACACTGCCTGGAACTCTCAGAAACTTGCTGTCAAGCAAATTTTGGAATCTGAATCAGGCACCACTGTAATCAAGCAGATTCTTGATGAAGAACTTTGAGTGGTCTATGATGCATTATTCGTAGCCTGGTTTTTCTTGGTTATGTGGCGAAGGGAAAATGTCTCAGAAATCACTAGATACTGAGCAATTAATTCTCTCAACTAGATCAAGCAATTCCATTTAAAGGTGTCAACGCTTCAATTCAGAAATAACTGTTTTGTATAAAAATTACTCTAGTGATTTCTGATAAATTGGTGAACAATTGAGGGGTTGAATGGCTCGATAGAGCTATGGGATTTTGGTTTTCTTTTGGACATGTTATGTAACTCTGTTATACTTTTCCAGTCCTCAAATGACCGATGAAATTTATGGATATAGATTTTTGATAGTGTATTTTATCAGTTATTTCCATTATGCTATCTATGTTTATTTACTTTCTGAATGAACAGGTTATCTCCGGAGTCTTTGAAATATTGTGTGTGTGAATCTCTCAGGGAGGCAGAGGGTCTACTGTAGCTGTCATTCTATTTAACATTTTCATTGGGTTTCATTGTGATATTATGTATGTGAGTCTTTCAGTGGGGCAGAGGATCTGTTAAAATTGTCATTCATATACATTCAGAATTTTTGTGGTATTCATTAAAGGATTCGATGAATGCTTTCTACTTAGGATGGTCTTGATTGATCATTTTACCATTTTCCTTTGATAGGCTTCCTTTCATTCATCATTTGCAGCCCCTTTCATTGGCAATTTGCTCAATTCTCTCTACCTCATTGAGTTTCATACATTGAGCTAAAGTTTACCATTAAACTATCGAAGGATTCATTGTCATAGTCCTGAGAGCCATCCCAACCACCTAATCTAAAGCAGTCATTTTTCCCTTAGCATTAAGATGTGCTAAACTTGCCCTTCAAGCAGTCAAAGGGCAGCTTTTAGCACTAACAAGTGGGAACCCTTGGTCAAAGGAAAAAAAATCTATGAAAACCCATTTTTGGGACGACACTAGTATAAGCATCATAGCAGTTGAAGGAAGTGCAATAATGTACGAGGCACATGAGTGGTGCACACAAAGATCATGACACAGGAAGTAGAGCAATAAGGAACAACATGACACAATGTTGAAGGAAGGGGGAAGGTAACATAGGAAACATTGAGAGTGCAAGATGATGGTTACAATAAAGTGTTAGGCCAGAATGGAACTAAATACTTATATTTAATATATTTAATGAATTATTTACTTTATCATGAACAAAATCACAAGTTCATGTTTCTTTGACTTAAAAGCTTTAAGTTAGATTTATTGTATTTATTTATTGCTTGTCACCATTACAAGGAAACTTGGATAAATTATAATAGTGCATCACACATTTGATAATAAGCACATAGCATATAGGGACAAAAATCTTAAGAAGAAGGTTAAACATTTTATGAATATGAACTTTTATTTTTCTATTATTAGAATTTAGCCATGCAATCTTTGTCAAAAATGCAGTTCTAGATTTGATAAAATTGGTTTTTTAATGCATAGATGGATTTAGCACCCTCAAATAACCCTATTACAACTAGATTGTGCGGTGTTATATATAGCATCTACAATTCCACCAAGAAAAATGATTCTTTCCAAATTTAAGGTAAAATAACCAATTTTCTTTCACATTATTTTGAATATCTAGAAAAAAACAAATTTATAAAATGTTTAAACTACGACAAATCCTAATCATAACTAACTAGATAATTATTATCATACTTCAAAGACATAATCATATCTACCTTAGGTATCAACTAATACAAGAGTGCAATTATCATTAAAAAAATGTAACTATAAATTTGTATCCAATTATTTTTTCTTTAAAAAGTAAATATCATGAATGAAATATGATACAAGTAAGTAATCACACTAATAAAAACACCCTTTTTTTCCATAGAAAAAAGCATATTCATTGATCAATAAGAGCATCGAATACATTCCACAGGTGCTTATAGCACGGTATAATACTGTTATAATGTCATTACATATATATTTCAAAATGTCCAAAATTTGTTAACAAAAACTGTATATAATTGTGCAGGTTTGTCCAGCTTAACTCCTGTATATCATCTCTTTTAGAGATAGTTTTGCATTTACCTTCATCTTCAAGTAAGCCAGCTTTAGAAAGGCCATCGGCCTCCTCATTCTATTCATGATATATGTGGACAAACTCCGCCAAACTGAAATGTGCCACCAAAGTATCCATGCAGTTGCCCATATTCTGCAACATGTGATTGTTGAAAGTAATCTCTTTATTCATTCTTTTAATCCAAAGTTCTGAATCAACATAGATTCTTAATGTGTTAACCGAGATCTCTTTTTCCCGCTGCAATAGTAATCTTAATGCCATCCCCTCTTCCTGATTATTTGTTCCTTTCCCTCCGTTCGCTTGTATTCCGATCTCCAAACCTTCATGCCGCAGCATAACTCCCAATCCGCAAAAGTTATCAGCACATGCACCATCAAAGTAACCTACGGTATCTCCCTCCTTATGAGTTAGCTTTTTTAATATTCTGATCTTCTTTTTCCCCACAGGTCCCAGGAATAATTTATAGGTCGAGAGTACCTGCGTGATAACCAAGAAGCTAGGAGTATTAAGGTCTTCGAAGATCGTCTGATTTCTTGCTCCCTAGACATTCCAGGCCACTGGAAAAGGTAAGCAGCGCAGCATTTCCAACTTGGGTGCTTCATACCAAGACTTCAAAAAAACTTCATATGTGTCTCCTTCCCTTAAGAAATTCATCCCAAGCTTATTTCCCACTTCTTTCCAGATCTTTAGTGTAAATGGGAACTTCAAGAAAAGGTGTTCTGCATCTTCATTCTTCTGCCTGCATAAACAGCACCGGCCCGGGCCAGCCATATTCCTTCTTTTCAACATGTCCCAGGTTAATACCCTTCCCTTCAAGATTAACCAAATCAGAATTTTACTTTTGTAAGGAGCCCGAGACTTCCATATTTTGGTTCCCCACCATGGAGCTTCGAGGTTCATGTTATGCCAAATAGTACAGTAAGCTTCCTTTATCGTAAAATATCCACCAGCCACCGTCCCCAACCATTGTAGCTGATCCGGAGCTTGTCCCAGTCGAATAAAGCCTCTGCGCAGTTCCATCGTCCAGGAGTCCCAGATCTCCTTCCATCTCGCAGGCACTCCAAATCCCCTGCTGGCATCCAATGTTGATGTCCATCAGTTGTAATATCAGCAAGCACCATAAATCCTTCCTCTTCTAAGGATCCTGTCAACTCCGGAGGAAGAGCAGGTACTCTGTTCATGCCTAAATAATAGTCCTTGCCAATTCTAGCCAGCCGCCCATCCCCCACTACCCACACCAGGAAATCCCCAATGATGGGAAAGGTTGCCACAAAAGCCTTCTAGAAAAGGGATCCACCCTAGCTACTCTTTCCCAGAACACGAATCCAATCTAGCACTGATAATTCACCGCAATATTTGAAATGTAGTAAAGATTGCCACTTTCCTTGTTTTGAAATAAACTGCCACACCGACTTAGCAGCCAATGCTTTACCAAACGAAAATAAATCCTTGAAGCCCCATCCTCCCAGCTCCTTCGGTTTAGAAATGGAAACCCATGATGTCCAATGAAGTCCCCTATCGTTTTTCTCCGTCCAGAGGAATCTGAAGAATAATTTCCTAAGGGTATGCAAAACCCCCTGGGGTATCTTAGCATTAACCATCCAATAGACAAGTATAGCACTTAAAATACTAGTAATAAGGACATATTTTCCTCCCTTTGATAAGAATCTGTTGCACCAGAAGAGAATATGCCGCTCCACCTTATCAATAAGCCATTTCCAGTCTTTAATGCCATAACAATTCTGTTTCAGATTAAACCCCAAATATTTAAAACCCTCAGTTAAAAGGTATGTCTCCAGAAAGTTTAGCAATTCAACATCTTCTAAGTTAAGATAGTAGCAAGCCGATTTATCCAAATTCACTTGCATTCCTGTAGCCACACTAAACAGCCATAAAAGATCTTTTATGACCCGAACTTCTGCAACAATATTTCCAACTAACAGCAATGCATCGTCTACAAAGAAAATGTGTGTAAAATGAATTTCTCTAAATCTTAAACCCGGTACTAAGTCTCCATCTGCTTCCTCAATGATTAGGCGGCTCAGTCCATCCATTACCAACAAGAAAAGGTATGGTGAGAGAGGGAAGCGCTGTCGTAGCCCACGAGTAGGTGTAAAAAAACCTGAAGCTGCCCCATTAATTAAAACAACAAATTTGATCGAGGTCATGCATGACCAAATCCAATTAACGAAAGGTATACCAAAACCGGTTTGAATTAGAACCAGTCTGATATAGAGCCAACTTGTACGATCATATGCTTTTGAAAGATCAACCTTCAACACCTGAGCCGGCAATTTCCGAGTCTTGATAGTATGAATGCATTCTTGGGAACTCCTGATCGCTTCATGGATGCTTCGTCCTGGTAAGAAACCAAATTGTTCAGCTGTGATGTGTCTAACCAAGATTGGCTTGATTCGTTCTGCAATAAGTTTTGAAATAACCTTATATAGCGCATTGCATAATGAAATAGGACGATAATCCCCAAAGGTCTTCGGCTCATCCATCTTGTGTTAAATTTTCAGAAATTACTTCAATCTGATCTAGGATCTTAATTGAGAGAACAACATGTACAGCAAATCTACAGCATATCAATCATGGCCACAATAATGCAAGCACACAAGAGACACAGAGTTTACTTGGGGAAAACCATAAAGGTGAAAAACCCCAATAACTTCCTCAGAGATAGATAGAGCAATGATACAACCAGAATACAAGAGATAGTCTTCTCCTAGCAGCAGAGCCTCCTCCTCCACAAGTGCACCACTCTCCCAAGTGTGAGTGAGAGAAATGAATGTATAAAATGAGAGAGACACACTCTCTATTTATACACTAACTTGACTTGACCTTTACTCAACTAGGTCGGCCTCAACTTAACCACTTAACATAATGCTGACTGGGCCGACCCCCACTAGGGTGGTCTAATAACCCTTTGACCCACATGGCCGACCCCCAATAGGGTGGTCTAATAACGCTTTGACCCACATGAATTATACAGGGCTGACCCCAACAAGGTGGTCTAATAACCCA
Source organism: Larix kaempferi (assembly GCA_027924585.1). Lineage (NCBI taxonomy): Eukaryota > Viridiplantae > Streptophyta > Pinopsida > Pinales > Pinaceae > Larix > Larix kaempferi. The sequence continues at coordinate 34,907,022 of BSBM01000372.1, forward strand.
TCAAGTATAAGTTACGACACTTACAATATAAATGACGACACTTCCGTATAGAGGAATAATAACATCTCTATAGGAATACAATATATATATATATATGAAATACATTCCGAAGTTACATCAATCTGAAGAACACCAAGCCTCTCTCTGAAGTACTCGAACTTCACCCTGGCTAATGGCTTCGTCAGCACATCTACAATCTGCTCGTCCATCGCAACATACAGGAGCTTCACAGCTCCTCTCTGCACCATATCCCTGATATAGTGATATTTGATCTCTATGTGTTTCGACCTATCATGAAACACTGAATTCTCGGACAACTTCACACAACTCTGGTTATCACAGAAGATACCAGTAGCATCCAACGGGAGATCAAATAACTCAGACAGTAGATTCCGTAGCCATACTGCCTCACAACTAGCTGAACAGGCTACAACATACTCTGCCTCAGCTGTACTCAGTGCTACATACGACTACTTCCTGCTAAACCAAGAGATCACACCTAATCCCATACTGAAGTAGCACCCAGATGTGCTCTTCCTATCTGCAGCACTGCCTGCCCAATCTGAATCAACATAACCTTGCAGGTTAAACTTTTGATTCACCTCATACTTGAGCCCATAATCCACTGTACCCTTCAGGTACCTCAAAACATGCTTTCCAGCAACCAGATGAACACTCCTCGGATCTGTCAGGAACTGAATCAATGTGTTCACTGCAAAGCAAATATCTGGTCTCGTGTTCGTCAAGTACATCAAGGACCCAATCATCTGACGATACATAGTGACATCAACCGGTTTAGATGAAGCATCACACAGAAGCTTCAGGTTCGATGCCATAGCCTCGCAGTCCATCATCCTGAACCTCTTCAGGATCTTTACTGCATACTTCCCTTGTCCAAGGAAGATTCCATTTGCACTCTGCCACACCTCCATACCAAGAAAGTAGTGCATCATACCCAAGTTCTTCATCTCGAACTCGGCTGCAAGCTTCCGCTGCATGTCGGCAATCAATCTATCATCTCTTGTTACAAACAGGTCATCCACATACAACAAGAGTATCCCTAGATTGCCTACCTCAACCTTGTAGTAAAGGTTGGAACCCACTTTACTCTTGGTAAAGACCAAACTGGATAGAAAGCTGCCTATCCTACCATACCAAGTTCTGCACATATATGATTTTCTGTCATGTGTCTCAGAACCAAGTGGCTGCTCCACATACACTTCTTCTTCAACTACACCATTCAAGAAAGCTGTCTTGAAATCCATCTGGTGTATCTTCTATTTCATCACTTTTATATTTCTCTATGCTGCCATTTGCAGCATGCTTGATCTTGATAGATCCATATGGAAGTCATAACAAACTTCCCTTCAGGTCTTGGGACTACATCCCAAACATCATTCTTCGTGATCGATGGATCATGGCATTCTTCCCATATCCTAGGAACTTCAATATCTTCAATAGATAATTTTGTTGCTGAACAAATGTTGTAGTTCTTCTTTTGTAGGTGATGGCATACGATCTTTCCTACACAACAAGTTAAATTGCATGATTAGAAAACATTTCATAGTTTTCATAACAAATTCTTACACATAAAGAAATATGTCATACAGTCATGCAATTATCTTAGCCAATGCTTCAATACAACATTTATCCATATCCCGTAACTTTCTAGATGCCTTCCAATCTCTACCAGAACATTGTTAAGAGTGTGCACAACTCCCAAAATGTCAGCAACGAGGTTTCATTCTAGATAAGTAGCAATGGAATGTTGTACAATTCCATAGGCCACTTAACCATGCATATTAGTAGTATACTGTTCATCAATGCAACTATTCTAATATGCATAATACACAACCTAATTCTAGGAACATCAGTATATATATTATTGAACAGTATTATTTAAACAATAAAATATGCAAGTAATGACAATTCAAATACTTATCTTTGTTTGTTTGTTGGGTTGACTCCCTCTCAGTCTTTGCTTCTTTTCTGCAACTTCATTCTTATGTGGATTGTGAGAAGTGGTCAACTCCCTCTGAATATCTGCATCCTTGCAGAAACTACTGAAGTGTGCTCCTTTGCTTTCTTGCAGGAACAACTGGAGTGTGCTCCCTCTTGATCTTTGCTTCCTGGATTACCTGTCCTTGAACTTACATCCATCCTTAATCACTATGAATGCTTATTAGTATCATCATTGTGTTATCCTTGAGGTCTCATACATAATCACACATTTATTAGTATAATCTTAATACTATCAAAACACAATAATCTTAAACATGTATATTCATGATCATTCACAGATAATAAACATTAGTATTCAAGGTTTCAGGGAAGTCTTCTTTTACTCATACATATTCTTATTTGATCATAGGAATCTTTTGGTTAGTTGAATCATCAATCAAGATAAGAGATATAATATGCATAAAACCCGTGATTATTCAAACCTATACCTTCATGATTCTTCTGGTTAGTCATATCATCAATTATGGTAAGAAACATAATATGCATACAACCATGATTATTCAAACCTATGACTTCATGAATAATCATTATCAACAACACAACAGTATAAGATCCTAACACAAGGTAGGATTCTAGCTTGATATAGGAAAAACATACCTGGATTAGCATGCTAGCTAGTTATGTCTAACATACCCGCATAATGTCTTCTGGTTCTCTTCAGTGACTTGTGCTAGTAACCTGCATGTCTCATAAGTTAACCATTGTAGAACCAAGTTATACATACCTCGAAAGTAGATCTTCTATGTGATCCATGACAATGGATGAATCTTTGTCTTCATGTCACCATGAGCATATGTTCTTGAAGTAGAACATGATTTGACTTTCTTGGTGTACCTTTTGTGTTAGAAAACAACATAAACCTCATACAACATCACAATGCATTAGTACAATCATAAGTGTCAAAACCTTAATCAATGAATATCTTCTATAAGGTAATACGACAAGTCTAGTAATTAATCAAGATTGTACTGTAATGATATGAAGACAAACATATCATAAACTTAATCATGAACAGAATTCGAAACATACCTGTAAGCCATACCTGTCAATATTGCTTGTAATCTTCTTATGGAAGGCCTTAGCCTCATCTCCCTCTAAAACAGGAACTTCTTCACTTATGCAGGTGACCAATCCATCCTCTTCTAGGATTAACCCAATCCACTTGATTTGCAGGAATTGGATCTTGAGCTGTAATAGGGTTTGTCAGAGAAACCCCAAAAATTCAAACTTTGAATTTCAAACTTTCGAAAGGATAGAAATATGCGCCTTGATGAGCTGATCAAGTTGGTATATTCAAAATTTGAAAACTGCAAAGTTTCACTCCTCAATTTTGCCTTTGAAACTTTCGAATTCACTGGACGTGACCTCGAACTAGGGTTTGATGAAGCCCACTCTTCTTCCCAATCAAAAGGTCTGATCCAAAGCTCTAAGCTTCTATTTTTATGAGGAGCTTCCAGCCGTGGTCATAGATTTCAAAAATTCCCATTTTTGCAAAAGCCCTAATTTTCCACTTTTCTGATCAAAGTCCCGAACTAGGGTCTGATTAAGCCCGGCCTTCTGCCCAACCAAAAATTCTGATCTTGGTCTCTAAATTTCGATTTTGATGAGTAGCATCCAGCCGTGGTCTCCGATTACAAAAATTCCAACTTTCTCTGAAGCCCTAAATTCCGGAAGCCATGAATGAAGGTACTCAAAAATAATTCTGTTTTGACAGAAATATGTACCTAATTGTTTCTGGTGTAACTCCGAACTTTTCGATCCATAGGGTCTGAAAAATCTTTCTGATATAGCCCAACCTGTTGTCTTTCCATCCCAATAGGTCTGACCTCAATTGGATTCTCTGAGAGAGAGTTATGCCAAGTGTCGCAACGTGACCTGTTTATGGGATAATACAGGAGAGCGAACTTGTACGGCGTACCACGTGTCACTGTTTCAACTTCGGCCTCTAAATTTTTTTCCTGAGATAGCCCGACCTATTATATTTCCATCCTGATAGGTCTGACCTCAATTGGATTCTCTGAGAGAGAGTTATGCCAAGTGTCGTAACGTGACCTATTTATGAGATAATAAAGGAGAGCAAATTTGTACAGTGTGCCACGTGTCACTGGTTCAACTTCGGCCTCTGCAAATTTTTTCTGAGATAGTACAGTCTGTGTACTACCTGTCACGTTTTACGAAATTTCATTTGGAGCTTCCTAACCCAATTTATGACCTTTTTCCCAAGGTCACCTGATTTTGACTCAGATATGGAAGAGGCAGAAACCCTATATTGTACAGATCATAAATCACAAAGTACAACGAATTAGAGGTTGTCCTTTGGGCACAAGGTACATGGGGATTTAATCTTCGACCTGTAAAGGTTTCAGATCTGAAAACTTTCCTAAAACATATTTATAGCGAAAGTGCTATGATGACTGGTTTTTTCTATATCAAGCCCTAGCATCGTAAGTGCAACAAGTGTCATACATGCCATATCATGCCTTCTTTCAGGCTAGCTCTGATACCATGTTAAATTTTCAGAAATTACTTCAATTTGATCTAGGATCTTAACTGAGAGAACAACATGTACAACAAATCTACAACATATCAATCATGGACACAATAATGCAAGCACACAAGAGACACAGAGTTTACTTGGGGAAAACCATAAAGGTGAAAAACCCCAATAACTTCCTCAGAGATAGATAGAGCAATGATACAACCAGAATACAAGAGATAGTCTTCTCCTAGTAGCAGAGCCTCCTCCTCCACAAGTGCGCCACTCTCCCAAGTGTGAGTGAGAGAAATGAATGTATAAAATGAGAGAGACACACTCTCTATTTATACACTAAGTTGACTTGACCTTTACTCAACTAGGTCGGCCTCAACTTAACCACTTAACATAATGCTGACTGGGCCGACCCCCACTAGGGTGGTCTAATAACCCTTTGACCCACATGGACGACCCCCAATAGGGTGGTCTAATAACCCTTTGACCCACATGACTTATACAAGGCCGACCCCAACAAGGTGGTCTAATAACCCATCAAGTATAAGTTACGACACTTACAATATAAATGACGACACTTCCGTATAGAGGAATAATAACATCTCTATAGGAATACAATATATATATATATGAAATACATTCCGAAGTTACATATACATCAACATCTTGGGTATAAGGGCAATAAAAGTTGCATTAATGCAAGGTAACAGCTTGCCAGTCACCCTATTCTTCTCGACCACCTGCAGAAGGTCGTCTTTCAGAATTTCAAAGAAAGCCAAGTAAAACTCAGATGTCCATCCGTTTGGACCTGGGCTACGGTCTTTCTTAAGCTTGGATATAGAATGTAGTAATTCTTCCATAGATATCGAAGCATTTAGAGCCTCCAAGTCATCATCTGTTACCCACCTATCAAACTTAGTTACCGTAGTAATCATTTCAGGAAGGTGAATATCCATAGGCTCTTTATAAAAATCATTGTAAAACTCCACTCCACCATTAGCTAACTTATCAAAACCCCCAAGCTTTTTCCCCCGACCATCCATTAACTCCCAAATAGAATTTATCCTTTTCCTATGATTAATCATCTTATGGAAGAAGCCCGAGTTTTCATCCCCCAAAGCCAGCCACACAACCCTACTTTTCATTCTAATCTCTGCTTCTCTTTCCATCAAAATCCCATTCCTGCGTTCCTCCAAATGCGACAATCCATGAACCAGCTCCTCTCCCAAAGACCCTCCATGCCTCTCATCGAAATCCTTTAAATCCTTTTCTACCTCCTTAAGCCTTTTGTCCAAAGTCTCTCTCATCTCCTTCGCCTATACAATGGTTTTATCTTTTAGCGCTTTTAGATTGTTAACAAACTATTCCTCACAAGATACGGAAGAGGAAGTGTCATAACAGGGCCAATTCGACCGGACCGAAAGCTGAAACTCTGCATTGTGAATCCACGAAGGATTGAATTTAAAATGCGTCCCCGGCTTATCCCCCCCATTCTACATACTACACATGATTGGCATATGGTCAGAAAAAACTCCACAAACCCTCCATGACTTGGCTCTGTCCAGCAGACGAATCATATCCCCTGCAAACAAGAAACGATCCAACCTCTTTGCAATAGTTGCAGCCCCAGATCTATTGTTATACCATGTTGGTTTCAAAACCACCGGTTCCAGATCCATAATATCCCTCTCTTCGAGATGCTTCCTAAAACAATTCTGTGCAGGGTCCACCTGAGCTCCCTAACCCCAAACCTCCCTTCCTTGTAACATGAAGTTAAGGTCACCCGATGATAGCTGCATTATGTGTAACAAAAGTACCCGTTCAACTATAAAGTTTTAAATAAGTATTGAACTCTTAAAATCCACATGAAGCAGTGGTAATAAACATAAAAGCTATAATAAAAAACCACTTATAAACCATATCGGTCCACCATTTAACTGTGTCAATAGTGATAGTAAAGTTAATTTTCTAATGAAAAATATAATATACAAGGAAAAGTTGCATAGTAGTTAGGGGTGAACTCATGAAGATGGGTAACATTTTTTGGCCAAATGTGACGATGAAAAATTGATATTTTAAGCATTTATTAAATTGAAGCCCTCAAAATTCATCTATAAAAACTATAATAAAAAAAATGCAAAATCATATCGGTCAACCATTTAACGACCATCACTAGTGATAGTAAAGTTAATTTGTTAACGAAGAAATATAATAAACAAGGGAAAGTTGCATAGTAGTTAGGGGTGGATCCATGAAGATGGGTAACACTTTTTGTCCAAATGTGGCTATGAAAATTTGATATTTTACTCATTTATTAAATTGAAGCCCTCAAAACTCATCTATGCCTTGTGAATTTCAACATGCAATTAAAATTGTAGGGAATTATGTTGTATTTCCAATGATATTTAAAAAAATACCAATGTCATTTAATGTGTCAAATTTACATTTAACAAAATGTTTGTCTTGGAAAATTTGAGGAAAAGTTAACAAGTTCCTTGTGTTCACGTAAAATAATTTAATGTTAAATGTGTGCGTGTGTGTGTGAACACAATCTACACAGAATGCATTGGGACGTGTAGATATGTGGCGCATATATTTTTTAAATTTTTGGTTGTGTACTTTTCATGTTGTTGATTTTTCTTTGAGCTCCCTCCACTACTAAATTTGAAGTCATTTTTGTATGATATTTAATCGGTTGTGGGACAAAATTTTGTAGCACAACCGACGAACTTGAGGCACAGAAATTGTTGACCGAGAAACCATTGGACCACCAATGCCTTCTCTTCCATCATACGGCCGATGATATTGTAACATGTGTCGACTAAAAGGTCTTATTCAAAAACATTCTAAACCATCGTACTTCCATAAAAAATCATGTTCATTGACCTACCGATGGCCTTATTTTCATCGTACGACCGACTACATGTCATGACATGTGTCCACACTAATTCATGGAATTTCCTTGGCTTGTCGTTAATAGATCAACAGAGGGGCATTGGTCTTTTTGACGTGTTGGGAAGATGTGTGAGGCTTGTTCGTCGGTCTTTTCCATGGCATTCCATCAGTAGACCAACGAATTCTTGTCGGTCTATTCAATGTGCTTGGAAGATGTGTGAAGGTTGTTCATCAATTTTTTCGATGGTTTATTGTCGGTAGACTGACACATGATTGTCGGTTGTTTCAATGTCTTCGGTATAAGTATGGACTTGCCATCAGGCCTAGAATTTGACGTTCCACAGAACGTTTTTTCACTTTTTAGACGTATTTGACTGGTAACTTGAAATTTAAAATGTAGAAGTTGACGTTTATGTATATTGATAGCCCATCAAAAAAACTTATAGGTGTCCAACTTGCCTTGTACAGAGAGATGTTAAATTACATAAAAAGTGAAAATCTCTTAAGAGATTTTTGGTTTGTTAGTGAAGTTGGCTTATTCTTAAACAATTTATTTAGATTTTATTATTACAATGGACTATCTACCTAGATCTTGTCGTAAAAAACAAGGCTAGATTCAAGTAATTAAAGGAGGATTGTGTTATGACATATACAAAAGGAAAAATTGATCGTCTATGAATCTGCATAAAATGTAAAATGAAAGGCACTCTAAAAATCTAACCGTCATCAAATTTTATTTGACAGGCTGGTAGAATTTGAAATTCCAAGCCTACTTGCCATACATCAGACAATTTGGCATTGTAAGGTTTCATCGGTTGATCAATGATGGTATAGCTATAGTTCGGTGTTTAAGCATAGGTCATCGACTAATTGTAGTTGTATATATATATACAATTTAGCTCTATTATTATGAGAAATTGTTTTTCCATGAGGCACATGATTTCAAATATCAAGATAATTCATAGTGCAAAAGAAAACTATCAATTTTCATACGTATTTCCATTAGTGTAAAATGGCGCAAATGGTAGAAAAGTTCATTTGTAGTTGGTCCTTCTATAATAATTCATAGACAACAAAATTGAAATTTGGGGAAATACCTTTGACTTCTTGTCCCAAGTAGGACATGTGAATTGGTTTCTATGGATTTCCTTATAGTTCTACCAACGACTAGGTATGGAATGACTATCTAATGGCATTTGTGTGTCTTTTCAGTAAAATCTTCATAGGAAGACAGTTTTAGAACAAACTATCACATAAACATTCTTTGAAAGAGTATGGGTGTGGTCTGTATTACTATCATCAATATTATATGATTGCAGAAATAAACTCAACTATGTTTAGCAAGTGCTATGGGATTGATGGACACCAACTGTAAGATAAGTGTTTCATTCCATCCACATATAAATGTTCATATGCTAGCACCACAATGAAATTTCTATGCATAATCAATCATAAATCTATAGAAATATCAATTGCCAAAAATCCCCTATGTACAATAAGGATACAAGAATGCACGGCATAAGGAAACATCCACTTCAACATGCCTTAGATTTTTAGCAAATAATCCATTAGCCCTTATGGTTCTTTTACCTAGTAAATGATAAGGACCTTGTTTCACTTGGGAAAGTGATAAGGTTTATAAATTAAATTTCAAGATGCATGGCCAAGTTTACTAATATTTCCACAGAAATTGATGTAAATACAATGACATGCGTAATCGACACTATATACATATAATTACTTTTTTTATTATGGTGTATATGTTTAATTTAAAAAAGAGTGCTTTAAAGTAAAATATAAGGATATCAAATCACTCAAATATAACTCCTATAATATCATCGAGCATATTAGTGATGTGTTCCAATTGGACCTACCAATGTGCATGGGCATTCATCCTGTAATGTAGATTGATTGAAGCTTAATGATCCATACATGTTGGAAAATAATGATTAAGCATCACTTATCCATATAAATACAACACTCTAATGCAAAGAACATGCACACAAATGGGGACCCTTGAAACTTTACGAGATCGAGTTGAAAGTACAGTTGCCCAAAGCCAACAAGTGGTACACCTTAAAACATATTAAATCAAATTTTCCTTAATTGACTCTTAAACATGTGAATTTTAGTCAAAAAGAGAGTCAAAGATTGACTAAGTCCTTGAATTTCATATTACTCAAGGAAGGTTTTCTAACTATGAGCACATGATGTAGCCAATTTTGGCATGCATCGGAGCAACAAATTGTTGTCATGTTACAAATGCTTTTATATTCAATCTCGTGCTTCAAATGCTACAATTTAACTCCCTCCAAGCATTCTCTCAAACCATTCACTAATCTTGCTACAAATTTGATTCCAAGCCAAACCTCAACACATTTCATTCATGTTTGAGAAAATGTAGTTTTCTCGTCCATATTTTAAATCCAACGTCCAATATCTAACATTGGTGGAGTCTGATAAGTTTAGGCAATCCACTCCTATAACGTTTAATTGGACTGGCATAAATTACCCAAAGCAATGGGATGTCAAATATAAAGAATTGTGTCAAAAAGAAAAAAATGTTGAATAATTAGACAATTGTATATACTCCCATAGTATTTGAAAGATCCTCTCACTCTTTCTGATTACTTGATGGATTTCCCAATCCTATGTTTACTTCTCCTCTCACTATATCTACCTATGTAAATCCATCCTCTTCAACTTCTTCCTCCAACCAAGCAATTTGCAATGAACCATGCTCTTCTCTCCCTATTTCTCTTCTTCGGGAGTATATGATACATAACATAAAGGACAACATTTTGAATGTTCTGCATGTAGAAAGATTCTACATAGAATGAGAGATAAGAATAAAGAAAGCCCCAACTTATTTATGCTATCTCTTCCTAGAAGTGGACCAGGATCACAAGGAAATTTCAAAATATTCAACTTATGATAAAATCTAAACCTTATAAATCATAACAATAAGACCCAAGAATATTCAAGTTTTGGAAATATCTTTTATCTCAAGAAATCGTTAGATGTATATATGAAAATGGTTCATGAAGAATAATGGTGGAAGAATAAATACCATAATAGAAACAACAAGAGAACAAACTCTTATGGAAAATGGATGAGCAATAAAAGAAGAAAGAATCTTTTTGAAATAGAAGCATCAGGTGTAATGGCTTCAAGAAGGGGGAAACAATTCTAAAATTTTCCACCAAGTTACAATGAGGAATATAAGTATCAACCAAATCATCAAGCCAAGGAAAGAAAATGGAAAGGGTGAAAAACAATCCAAAATATATCAAAGAGTAATTGTCATGATACTTTAGGGACTTGTTATCAAATCCAAAGGTAGATCACCAAGAGACCATTGGTCAAATTTCAGGCAATATCCTAGAATTGGCCTTACAAAACTAGAGTTTTAATTTTGTCAAGGTGGTATCACAAAAGGAAGTCAAATAAGCCACCATGGACTTGGAAAAGGAAAATATTCTAACCTGAATGGTTTTCCTACCTACATTGTTCAGGACTATTGGGAAATATTGGGAAGAAAATTGGCAAGGGGTGGAGTCTAGGAGAGAAAAAAAATTGTTGAGAACACATAATGATACCTTGATTACCCTCATCCCATATAGGATAATTTTAGAACCATTAAGCAAACCTGTGTGCCATTTGTATACAACAAAATACCAATATTGTTGATGGCAATGAATGAAACATAAACATAACATTAAGGCAATTCATTGTTTAGGGAATCCATACTAGCAGTCTGTGGCAGTATGCTTTAGGAATAATTAATGCAATAAGGAATATAGATGAGGATGGAGTAACGAGGAGATTATTTCACTTGAAAACCTAGCGCATAAAGGAGGATTGTGTGATGATGTTGAAGTAAGGTATTATGTGATCATTCTACACCATATATTCTCAAAGGATGCCTAACGCTACCCTTATTTAGTATTTTTTTCCTTAGGTGAAGAGCTTGGTGCATGTTGTAGCCTTAGTAGGGATAACTTAAGGTAACTTGAGGTAGTTTGAAGTTGTTATAAAGGGGTATTTCAAAGTCCCAGAAGATTCTATCATCAACAACACATCCCAACCAGACTTGTGGGCAACAACAAATCAAAACAATAGTCATATACTTAATGTCTTTGTAGGGAAGCCCTTATGTATCCGTGGCATCTTATCCCTTGGGAAAGAGTGAAGTGACCTAGGATTACCTTAGCAACAATTGAGGAGGGATATCCTAAGAAGAAGGTTCTCATGTGACTTTATCATGGTGTATGATAGTATCATATCATCATGTGGTTTTTCTCTGATGGAATGTTAACTCATACCCATACTAACGATGGAGTTTAATATTGACGCATTGAGATGACTTGGGGTTATTTCACATATTAGAAGGCAATATGGGACACATGGCATAATTGTATTGGTTAAGTAATGTGGAAACTTTGAGCCATCCACACATGTGGGACACTTGGAGAATGATGTAGCTAAATATATTTTGAACTATAATCCTATTGAGGCATAAATGAATGTATCTCTAGAAGAAGCTTGGTCTAAGTTTAGGCCTAATCTAAGTCATTTCAAAATGTTTGTGTATGGATCTTAGGCTAACATTCCAGATGGAAAGTATACAATAGTGCAACATAAAAGTGACTAATGCATCTTTATTCACTATTATAAATGTGTTAAATCCTATAGGCTATTTTTAGTTTACACTTTAGAGGTTATCTTTCGAGGAAGTGTTCAATTTGATGAAAACTCCTTGGCCTATGTGCCTACATCTTATTCTTTGCCACTTTTTTCTTCTTCATAGTAATTCTCCAAGACTTGTATCTTTTTGGGTGACAATCCTTCTTCTTCAGATAATAAGTATTCATAATAGCCTCCAATTATTCCTTCTCCTTTAGTTTAATCAATTGTTGCAACTCTAGTTGCTCCCCTTTTGAAATGGGTGCATAAAAGCATTGGGTTACTAGTACCTCAACTAGTCATTCGACTGATCCTTATGGGAGTTTCTCTCAATTCTGTCCAATTGGTTAAGATCTTATATCCCAACACATTGAATAATCATCTCTAGTATTATACATTAAAAAAAATTGTCTACCTATGTGGGAAGAATATGTGAATTGAGGTCTCAAAATTGTTTGTTGCAAGTTGGTCTACATAACCAATTTCTTAGTAGACAACATTGTGGACAAATTTAAACCACATCTTAGTTTATTGTATTGACTACTCATTTTTTTTCCCTAGTTTCTAAGATGGATTCATTTCAGCTTTCTCTTTCACTTGTTTTCCAACCTAAGTATGCCCTTAAAATTCTTCAACGGTTTCACATGGAAGACTACCCTACTCCTTATAAATAGGATTCAAAAATTTTGCTAAGAGTTAAAATCCTAAGTTTGATCCTTCTTTGTATAAATAATTGGTTGGAAGTCTTATGTACTTCAAGATCCATACCCAACCATACCTCTCCTTTGTTGCTAGTTTAGTTTCTCACTTCATGCAAGATCCTGATGAGAATCATTAGAAGGAACCAAAGTGTACTAAAGGGACCCACTCTTCCTCAATGGGATTTACATATTTAGATTTGGCACATGATGTTGATGACTATAAGTCTCACATCTAGTTACCCTTTAAACACATGGTGGAGTTTGGCTCAAGAAATTGAAAAATATTGGTTTGGCATAAAAAAATATTCTTGTATTTTTTGTGACAACCTAGGTGTTATACATATTGGAAAGAAGGTAGTATTTCATCAATAAAGTAAACATATTGATGTGTAGGTATGTGCATTATTTGAGCCAATTGGATGGGGAATTACAAATAAAAATGAATCTTTTCAACACAACTAAACAAGTGGTTCATACCTTTACCAACTGTTAATGATGTCACAAAAATGATTTTTCATTAAGGGTGACTGTTAGAAAGATTAATAAAAAATCTATACGTGAGAAAAGTGAGTTCATATGGATTAATAAAATGATTGGTGCAAAGTTATGGTGTATCATATGGTGCAATGGATGCACATAGTTTTGTGGACCTTGCTACATTATCATCTTAGAATTCAAGAATGTATTACTAACATAGATTATTTATTTGGAGCAGACATGGTTTGCACATTCAAGTTTGTTGCCCAACTCAAAGTTGCCACCTAGAGATCAATAGGTGAGCCCCATCATCCTCAATTATATAGTTCCACATTAAAAAGTAATTGAGAAATTTATGGTTTTTGACTGAGTTGAACTTTATCATTGTAATTTCTTTATCTAACTATATGTGATGTATGATGCAATTATACTAAGAAGCTAGTTAATATGCCTGATATATATTAAATATAAATGCCAAGTTGTTGGAGCCTATCATTCTTGTGGACCAATAATCTAGCTACCAAATGAGATCTTAAATGTGTCATCCCTAGGGTATACGTGATTTGGTGTGAGCCCAAGTGTTGTAAGAATTATTGCAATCAACATTGTTTCACAAGAGGCATTATTGTACAAATCTACCTCTAGTATACATGCTATAGGTTTTAAGTTGATGAGAAATGTTTTTTTTTCATATCATTGTGTCAGATATTTTCTATAGTGAATGGTACATTATTGTGACTTTGAAAATATGTGTGTTAGCATATGATAAAATTGTTAAGCTAGTTGTAATTATCTTGTTAACCTTTGATGCGGTATCGTTCATATTGAATTACTACGGATTGATACACTCTACATACTTTATAAAAAGGAGGGTTGTAGTGTTGTACTCAATAAATTCACCTATAAATTATGCTCTATTTAATAGGATATGTATCTTGAAGATACATTGGTAATAAAAGTATTATGGTTGGTCGTGTTTATTACATCATGTAATAATAATATTAATAATAAGCTAATTTTAAGGCCACAATCTAGCTAAACACCAAACTGATATATGATAACCCCTTTTTTGTGGGACAAGGGACTCCCTCCAAGCAATTATTTGACTGTTGAATTCTATGTAGACATACATACCTTACCCCACTCTAGATTTGAACCTATAACCCCTTACAAGGAAACACATGTTCTTAACCATTAGTTTCATTCGATAATTTAATACTTCATGAATCAAATATAAGTTATAATAAATTGGTAGCCAACAACACTTGGATCTAAATTATAGATATGTGATTAAAGGCACATTCTCTAATCCATTATGGGGTCTCGTAAGTTCATTATACTAACCATGATTCCATTAACTTGTGTTAATACTATCTTTTTAGTGTAGCGATAAAATAAACATTTAATAAATTTGTAAGCTAATAGGTAATTTTATCATATTGATTTCTTTAATTTTCACAATAAGTGCATCATCATCATTATAGATATGTATTTTATGCATATTCTTAGTCGAATGGGTATGGTAAAATAGGCTAGAGGTGGTTTCCTGAAAGAATAAAAGGCACAATTTTTTAGTGGTGCACTAGATGATCAACCAAGGGTGGCATATTTACGTCAGTTAATTCAATTTTGGAAGTTAATATACCTGTCTACTAACATTCTCTTTCTTTTGTCCCTAATGGGGCTTTCGAGAGGTTAAGGAAAGTATACTTTGACTTTTTGTGGGGAGACACATGTGACAATAAAGGAATTCATCTGGTCATATGGTAAGGGAGCCTTTTTATACCTTATAAGGATCACTAAACGAATTAAATTTGAATAAAATGAAGCTCACTGCCAATGTGATAGATATATAACTAATAGAACCAACACAACTAATAGATAGATGTAGAACTAATCAAATAAATGTAACCACTAAACAACAACGAGTAAGAAATACCAGGATATTCGATGGTTGTCCTCATATGATATGTGTTCAACGTTTCTCCTAAATATATCCTCTAGTAGTCGATCTACTTTAACCAACACACAAAGAATTAACAAAATGATAAAATAAATTAACTGGCAATTTTATGACTAAATAATAATTAATTAAATAAACATGCATTTCAATGTGTACAAGACTCTAAAAAGACTAAAGTCGAAGAATACTTGAATGATATTCTCTTCCTTCGAGAATAATTTATTCTCTATTGAACAAGTCCAACCACGTGAAGGTGGGAGTTCTTATGGCCCCTTCCCCCCTCACATAACTCTCAATTCCCCAATACCCAATCTATATACTAGAAAATAATTGAAAGTGACATAGTAAGATTCATGCATAGAAACTATAATCAAAACAAAAATTTAAGAAAAAAATTTTGTCATAAAAAAAATACTTTATGCCAATGAAATTTATCATAAAAAAATGTGCCAACTATAGTACATTTGTCTTATAATATAAATCATATATATTTTTTTCTTCTTAGAAGTTTGTACATAATTCTTAAGTGGCTCATCCATTTACACTTCCTCATCTCTTGAGCCCTATTCTGATGTTGATTAGCTTTGCATCCTCTCACACATTGTACACCTAATCTAGTACTCACAGCATGGAGGTTGTTGTGAGGGGGCATTGCCTACAATAACAAAAATGATTAAATTAATACGGTAAGTTATTAATCATTGACGTAGTTCATTAATTAAAAAATTCCTTTGCAATGTTATTTACTGGTGACTAGTCAACACTGTCGGAATGGATTCCATGTGCTCCTCTTCTAGTAGAGGATCCTCAACTGCATGCTCTTCCATTGAAACAACGCCAAAATTTATAAGTAAACAATTGTAAATGTACAAGTACAAAAAATTAGAAGTATAAAATTAATAAGTATATGATTTTATAGCCATATTACCATCATGGGCATGTGTAGCACCATCATGGGGTTGCACTCCACTATTATGCAGTGCACCAATTTTGGTTGCACACCACTATCTTGGTATTTCTGTCCACCCATGGCCTCATTATCATTGTTGCTCCCCTGCTTAAAACAAAGAAATATAATAATTTTTGGGTGATATCAAACATGAATTGATTTTACAAGTAATGAAGGGTTAAAGTTGATTGGTTTTTATTTACCATGCCTTGCAAAGTGGATCCTGGGCTCTGCCCCATGCTTATTCAACATTCAACTACAACTTGAAAGCCGAACTTGAAACCAATCCAATGGTATTACTCCATGGTTGCAGTTCCAAACATATCCCCCTGCATTGTATAAGAGTATGGATTTTGGTTAGTTGCTAGTGCAATTAAACATAAGTTGGATGGTGATACGAACGATATTGTTTAGATGTTTTGTTACTCACAATTCTTACTTGTAGCTTCATATAGCCACCCTGACCAAGTTTGTGTTGCCAATGTTTCTCAAGCCTTGCCTTGGTGGATTTTGAAGTGTCAAGGAGCATGTGAAAAGTTTCAAATGTGTTATACATCACAATTTTATTTAAAACTAAATAAAATTGAAAGTATTAAATTTAAAATGTAATGTACCTTGTTGGACTGGGTGGTGTTTTTCCTTTTGTTTTCATGTTTTCTCCTTTGCATCCTTGATTAGGGCCTTCCACTCCCTATCAAGAATCATGGTTCGACGCTCATGCTTAGGGTTCTTTTGCAATTGAACGCATCAATTTTTCCTCCCAATTTTTAAATATTTGACAATTGTTGCAGTGACCCCACTTTTGCTTAAGATATCTACCCCAAGCAAACCTTCAAGGCAGTCTGTAAGGGATTTCTTCAAGTTGGAATTTTGGGAATTCTACCTTGTGCATATGGTGGACCCAAACAAATCCATCACCTTGTCATTCATGTATTTACAAAAGATGTTGTTTTATGCATGCAGAATGATATCATCATTAATTTAAAAACAATAATATAGAATATATATGTTTGAGATAGATAACATGAAACAATTGAAACATTAAAAAATACTTGGGATTTTCAACATCTTGATTGGAACAAGGTGATTGTTCAACAATTTTTTGTTTGGATGTGTCCCCATGCTGGGAACACGTGACGATACAAGATATGAACACATAAGATCATCAACAGGGTCCCCTATATCATCATTTGCAGGGTCTGGTAGTGTGACATCCTCAAGGGGCATTATTGACACAACGTCTCTCGACAGGGGTTCACTTCGCACTGTCGGCAACAAAAACCAACCCAAACTCCCTTACACATCGGCCCGGAAAGATGTAACCCTTTCCAGCAACACCTACGAAGCAAGTGCAGTCTCACCCGAGATGGATAAGGGGGCTGCAGGAACCAAGTTTCTGCAGTGGAGTTGAGGATATGCTTCACCCGTATATCACTATCGCAGAAACCAGAGGTTATGTCCTTCGCATCATACTACCAACTTATCATTCACAGATTCAACAGATAGTAGACATTCGCAACAACATATTTAACCTACTTATTCGCATCAACAATAATCATTCAACTCACAAAATACTAACATGTTGCAAACATTCACATTCATCATCGCATAAAGACAAAGATAGAAATGGAACCATAATCGAACATCCTCATGCATTCATTAAAACCCCACGGAATGAACCTCGCAGAAACAGTCAATACACCATGTCATGGATACAAAGCAAATCAAAAATATGGAAAGATTGATCAAAACTGGATCGATGCCCTTAGGCTTACAATCCTACTCTATTTATATGCTACTATCCGGTTACAAAACGGTCCACATGACCAATTCTAACTAATTTAACTATTCTTGTGCTTCCTTGAACTCCACGAATGGTCCTTCTTTCACGGATTGTACCTTTCGCACCTGTCGGCTTCCACACTTCCTGCGGACTTATCCCGTGCCAACAGTCCCCCAACACAAACGCGTGGCTTGCCCTCGAGCCACCTCAGCTGGACATTGCTAGTTTGTTCTCATCCTTCGCTATGCTATACTTCTGAAACTGTTCTTGCCATCTGGAGCTCATTGTTGTGTACTTCTCAAACTCATCCATCGATCTCTAGTTTGTTGTCATGTACTTCTGGAACTCATCCTCCAGTCTTTGGAAACCTTGATCATCTACCTCTTCTGTGTCTACTGGCGCACCTCATGCTTGTTCCCTACTAGGGAAAAGTCCTTCGACTGCGCCAAGGTGGGAAACAGGTCGACTGCTCCGGCACATCTGTTTCGGACCATGGACTTCCTACTGCTGGAGCTAGGGGCCTCCGCCCCTGGTGTTCTGGTGGTCACCGGGACCATGAATCTTCTAACTACTACCATGCGCTTAGACATCTTGGGTGAGACCTCGTCTCTGTTCTTCCCGATTGTCTGCACCCCTTTCCTTACTAGCTCTTCATGCACACTCGTCATTCTGGCCCTCAACGCACTTGGAGTGCTGCCGCACGAAATGAAATGGATCATGACCATAGCTTCCTTGGAATTCCTCGCTCAACTCTCTGCCTGACCAACTTGCAACATGAATTACTCTTGATTGATAAACACTTCCTTGCTCAACTTGCCTCCTGCGCTTGTATTTATGCTTAACTGTTGTGTCCTTGATGCCTAATTCTAAAATTATTTGGAAATCCGTTCGCGAAACTCTCTAATCCCGTCACCATGCCTCTGCGCCATCTTTTGGTAAAGCTGATCCGCAGCAATCATGCTCACTCATACTCGGACTTGAATCCCCACGTGCCAATTGTGCGAAGCATTGATGAGCGACCCGGTTGGCCATGCTTCCACTTTTTGTCATTATTGTTTGTTTTTTTTCAAACCTCTAGTGCTCAATTGCTCTGTGTCGGATCATGGTGATAGGGCTTCATCCTATTGATGTAATCTTTGAACGCCGCAACCACTAATATTGAAAAAATCGCTAGAGCATTCTTCAACCCAAATGACATCAATGTGTACTAAAAGCATCCCCACTCTATGACAAAGGTGGTCTTGTGCCTGTCTTCTTTCGCAATCTTGATTTGGTGATAGACGAAGAACCGATCCGTGAATGAATATATCTCTTGAACTCCTACTCCTTCGAGCACCTCATCCGTAAATGGTGTCAGGAACGGATCGTGTAGGCAGGCATCATTCAGCTTCCGCAAATCGACGCATATCCGCACCTCGCCAGTTTTCTTATCCTGGACCACCATTGGGCTGATCCATTCTAATTCTTCCACCGGTTTTATAATTTCGGTTTCTAGCATTCTTTCGATTTCAACTTGCACCTGTTCCTTGTATCTTGGATTCAATCGATACGGCCGCTGCTTGGCTGGCTTCGCATCAGGTTTCAGGGGAATCTTCATTTCTCCCAAGTCTCCATAAATTCCTTTCATCTCTGAGAATTTCGTTGGAAACAGATCCTAAAAATCATGCAGCAAATCAGTCATCTTCGCAATCGTCGAATCATCCCAGTAGTCACCAATGCTTGCGAACTTCGGTTTCTCCTCCGACCGAATGTTCACCTTCTTAATCTTCAATGGTTGTTGAAATTTATTAGACAGTATTTATGGTGCCTCAACACTACGACTACCTTCTGATTCTGGCACGTATATATCTCTTGGATCATCCTCATCCTTTGGCTCTCCTGTGACATTATAACATTCCATCAACATTTCAGGTGTCGCAGTCCATTGAAGTGTCATCGGTTGTTTTGTTGGTATCGCTTCAAATATCCTTTCGCGGATCACCTGTAATGCACTATGGATGAAGGGATTTTCGTCTGAGAAAGAAAACGATTGGTTGAAGCCAATGGTAAGCTATTCCCAAGAGTTCATCCCATGTCGCAGTTCTGCTGCGACATACCAACTCTGCGGGACTTCATCCAATGTGTGTACAAATGCATGTACCCACTCCTGCTTCGTTCAAGATCCCCATTGGTGTTGACATGCGTCCAGATGTACCTTCGGATCTCCACAACCATCATATTTCTTGATAACATACCTCGCAGCTTCATCGAACCGAACCTCCATGAGGCGTCGACATAGTGGCCAAGTTGTGATATTCGATTTGTGCGCCATCGACCAGCACGCAGGACTAGCCTTCAAGGCTTCCTCCAAGGCCAATAGATGCTGCGGCTCTGCCACTCTCTCTTCAAATTCAGTGAGAAACTTGCTCAAATTGGGCAATCCATCATACATAGGTAGTGCAAATTCCTCCGTGGCTACCCATCTCAGTGACTGTGTTACCTGTGCGCATCTTCTAAATGACACTTCGTGTAACCAGTTCTGCCAATTCTCAAGCACCTCGTCTGAATCTGATGATGCCGAAATGGAGCTACGCCATCCCAGTTCTCCATTTGCGGTGGGATTAACATAATCCTCAGATATGTTATACAAACTATCCCATTCTTCTGCAAACTCATCTCTGGCCAGTTCAACATAGCACTGCCCTTCCGTAGGATCCAGAGGTGCAATAACTCTCATCTTGTGATTCTCAAATGACATCGTCTGCTTATTGAAATTGATAATCGCTTGGTTTTCCAATGCCCAGTCTATCCCCAGTAGTACCAGATAGGGACTGGTGTTATCAAAAATTTCTATGACGTTGAAATCAGCATATGTCCTGAGCCCCTCAATATTCACATCCAACCCATGTTTGCTTGGTCAAAATATTCACATCCAACCCCAAGTCCAAAATGATGGATTCGACATAAAATGCTCCAATTTGTGTCGACATTCGCATCTCCCTTCCTGTCTTTCTTTTGTGTATGTGATTCACCTTATGTTCCTAACGTGCACCCTCTCGTGGATGCAACAGACTGGATATTTTTTCCAGTGCATCTGGGTCCTTTGCCAGCTCGAGGCAACTCTCCAAGAAGCATTTTAGAGTGTTTGTCTTCCTCCACGACTTCATCGAGTCGAACGTCAGTGGCATGTCATAGATTTCATCCTGAAGAGGTAACTGCCTCCTATTCCTCATCGCTTTCTACACCTCCAAGAAAATGTCCCTTTCGGCTTCCTCATCAAAGGTTACTTGCTTCCACATTGTTGGTCGAACGTTAGCATGTGACTTGTCAGCTCCTGTCACAGCTCCTCCTCATGTTACAACTCCAACAGTTGCATTGTGTTTTCGAACCTCCATCGATATCATTTGTATAGCCAATGGTGCATTCTGATTGTTCTGATTCTGGTTCTGAGGTGGATTCTTGGTCTGCCATTTCGCAATGAGTTGAGGGCAGTCCTCCACGGTGTATTCCACAGCACTACAATAACTACACTACGGCGTTGGGTTTGGGAAATCCCTCTGATAATGCCCCTGCTGTCCACAATTATAATAGATTATTGGCCCTCTTCCCCATCCTTCAGCTCCTCCACGTCCAACTCCAGCACCTCGACCGCCACGAAATCCTCCTCTGAAAACCTCCACGCGGTGGTTTATATGGCGGATACTACAGCTGCTGATACGATGGCTTCCCATATCGTGGCTGGCCATACGACGGTGGTGGATATTGCGACTGCCCATACTGTGGTTTCCTGTATTTCCCTTGATCATATTGCTGCGGTTGATGAAACTGCGGCTGCAGTTGCGGCTGGGTGTACTGTGGTTGCTATTGCACCACTGGTTGCTCCTCTCCTTTCATAAAATATGTGTCTGCAGTCCAATCCTGCAATAGGTCATAGGCCCTGCAGTATTTCTCATCATGGCCAACCGACCGACAAAATATGTAGTACAAGTTTGCTGGCTTCGACACCATCTTTTGCAGATATACACATTCCTCCAGTCGATGTCCTATGTCTGACATATAGGACACCACAGCATGCCTCCCTGATGCGGGGGGATTGGTGCCCCCAACTGAAAATACTCACAGAACTCTGGGAAATTGTCCTTATGGTGTCCCTCAGCTTTGCACTTGGTGCACCATACGTCTCTGCAGGTTTCTTTTCCCTTCTTAATATCCTCCAATTGAAGTGTTAGAGTGGCCAATTGCTCTTGGATTCTATCCACTCCTATCCCTGCTTCGCCGGTTGTTGAAGCCTCCAGCTTCATCGCAATCTCTAATGCTTCCGCCTGTGTCGTTACTTTTTGCTGCATCAGTGGTCCACGGATATACGGTACCAATCTTGCGATGAACCACTTTTTGTGTTGCAATTCATTTATCAGAAAGCTCACTTTTGCTATCAAAGTCTTGTATCGCTGATCAAATTCCCACACCGGCTCATTCGGGAATTGCTTAATCTCCTTAAGCTCAGTAACATACTGCGAATCTGATTTTGCCTTTTTAAATTCATCAATCATTGTCATTCTAACCTGCGCCAACGTCTTGGCTGGTGTTCCCGTTGGCACCCTTGTAAACTTCGTGAACCAATCTAACACCCGACCCCTAAAGGTTGTCGTTATCTGTCCCATTTTTATGGCTTCGTCCTGGACCTGCTTCATAGTCCAAAATGCTTCACACATGAACCAATATTGTTTGGGATCCTCGGTCCCATCCCCTAAAAGGTAGGCATGTTCGCCTCGTCTGCCATCCTAACATTTCTACTACTATTGTTTACTGAAGTGCTACTCTTACTGCTGCACGTAGGGAAACTCAACGAGTAGTTTGTATTTCTTCCTATAAAATTTTGAGTTGTGCGCGGGGTTGAAGGTATGTTGTAACTTACGATCTGTCCTTCTTCTACTTCTAGGGTATCCTGGTCAACGTCTCCTTCGCAATAAGGTCATTTCCTCCCTTTTGGTCCTATTTCACAGTCCTCCATTCCGGTCCTCTCAGGAGACTCTCTCTCAATCCTCCTCTTCTTCTCAGGATGCTGGAATATCACTCCACTCCTCAAGGTACCACACTCTTCGTAAGCCTCCCTTAGATACTCGTCGTCTCTTATGTCTATCTACCCCACATCTTTCTATTAGATCCGCATTCATGCGATACCCTCAACCTTCGCACACTGATTTTTCTACTCATCAAAAGACATCCTCAATATTCCCTTTTTGCAAACAAGCATCTTAATCCACAGTTTTAATAATGACAAGAACCTTCCTCTCGGTCCCTTGAATAAGTTCCTCTCTGCATCACTATACGACTTGATAGTGTCTACTGCGAACTCAGTCACGTATCCCTCGAGGATACTATCCAACCAAAAGTCAATAGCCCACGATACCTTGTTATCGACTTGCTTCAGCTGTCGGATCAACTCTAGGGTCCAACAATCAGGTCCAGTCTTCTGGCAATGATTCTTTCGGAACGTCAACTGCGCTAGCCACTCGTACAACAACACTGGGAATTCACAGAAGAATATCTCGTGGATATCTGAATAAATGTATTTCTGTAGCCAAACTGGTTGTTGTCTATTTAGGGTCTCTCTTTTCGCCTTCTACGAATTCCTCTGCCTTCTTATCAAACCACTCTTGGATTTCTGGTTTCGTCAGATGCCACAACATATCCTCTTCTTTTCTTCCTCAAGGCCCTGACAACGAAACCATTTGTTGATGCATCGTCTCTCGACAGGGGTTCACTTCGCACTGTCGCCAACAAACGCCAACCCAAACTCCCTTACACACCGACCCGGAAAGGTTTAACCCTTTCCAGCAACACCTGCGAAGCAAGTGCAGTCTAACCCGAGATGGATAAGGGGGCTATAGGAACCAAGTTTCTGCAGTGGAGTTAAGGATATGCTTCACCCGTATATCACTATCGCAGAAACCAGAGGTTATGTCATTCGCATCATACTACCAACTTATCATTTGCAGATTCAACAGATAGTAGACATTCGCAACTACATATTTAACCTACTTATTTGCATCAACAGTAATCATTCAACTCACAGAATACTAACATGTTGCAAATATTCACATTCATCATCGCATAAAGACAGAGACAAAAATGGAACCATAATCGAACATCCTCATGCATTCATTAAAACCTTGCGGAATGAACTTCGCAGAAACAATCAATACACCATGTCGCGAATACAAAGCAGATAAAAAAGATGGAAAGATTGATCAAAAATGGATCGATACCCTTAGGCTTACAATCCTACTCTATTTATATGCTACTATGCGGTTACAAAATGGTCCACATGACCAATTCTAACTAATTTAACTATTCTTGCGCTTCCTCGAACTCCACGAATGGTCCTTCTTTCGCAGATTGTACCTTTCGCACCTGTCGGCTTCCGCACTTCTTGCGGACTTATCCCGTGCCAACAAGCATGGCATGGGGTACTGAAGATGTAGTCACATGCTGAGTATAGGGACTATCAGTGTGCCTCAAAGAGGTAAATAGCCTCACAGGTATATGTTGGCTCGTGACTGGATGCTATGGCATATGTGCATTACTGCTACCAACATCGATCTCAAGATTTGGTGCTTGCAAGTGAGGTGCCAAAAAAATCCTATATAAGAAATAGAATATTAATTCATTTAGATAATTTAGAAGTTAAAAAAAA
This sequence comes from Larix kaempferi, assembly GCA_027924585.1. Classification (NCBI taxonomy): domain Eukaryota; kingdom Viridiplantae; phylum Streptophyta; class Pinopsida; order Pinales; family Pinaceae; genus Larix; species Larix kaempferi. The sequence goes on from BSBM01000372.1 coordinate 34,931,662, forward strand.
CAAATATGATAATTCAACATATGTCATAAATAATCTCTTTGAAATATGGTGCTTATCTTGTATCTCTATATATCTTGCATCAACTTGTTGACCCCTTATTTGGTTTGAGGCATTTGTTCAATGAAAAGCAAAAAAAGAAGTTAGTTGTTAAATTTTATGACATCCTTTTTTACTATCTCAATCGGGTCGAGTGAAGATTACAACTCCTCATGATCAAGCACATAACATATTTCAAAAAAAAAAACAGGTTAATTCAATTATATAAACAATAATAAATTTCAACTCGAAATTGTTAATGATCGTTTAACGGTTATGGTGCTGGTGCTTTCCTACGATCATCCTAACACATTATAATATAACTAGAATTGTGAAATATTAAAACAAATGTTAAAGCTTAAAAATATAATGCATTAATAATAAGTATGTTAAAGTGCTATAACATTTTATTACATGGATCACGCCCTATTTTTTCCTATAATCTCAAAGAGGTAAGGATATATTGGTTTTCTAAATATATATGAATCTATTCCCTTCATTAATAATTATTTTTTAATGTATACTTCTATTATGATCATATTGTGAAAGTTTGGTTGTGGAGTGTGGAAATTGCTATTCTTCACATTGCATATATACTATTTGAATCAACATGAAACTTTTAACAAGATCGTACTATGTTATATGCATTTGTGGATAAAGATGGTCCTTGTCCAAGGAATTATGTCATCGATATCCATTATGCATTGCCATATCTTATTTAGTAGATTTTCTTTTTTCCTTCATACATGCATTGCCATATCCTATCCTATTTAGTAGATTTTTTTAGTGGCACTTTGTTTCACTCAATTCTTATTACAAAACGTAGCAAAATGGATTGGTCTCTGATATTAGTTCATACAAATAGCACTAGCATGTGTTTAATGGACATTCAATGATATCACTGCAACTGCAAGGTTGGAAGATTTAGTTTTGTTACAAAAGAGGAAGATAGATTTACACATCAAATATGAAGGCCTTTACAAAGCAACCCAAATGCTTTATTAGTGCACATAATATCTCTATATCTAAATATTCTAGAATATTAACCTACACCAAAGATGGGGTGGTTTTTTGAAAATGTGTTCCTTAATTTCTAAAAATATGGGTTTCTGTATATGTATTAATAACTATTAATTTTGAAAAATGCAACATAAGGAAAAACATGGGAGGTGGTTTCCAATTCTCATGATAAGATGCAAGACATTAGGCATGGCATTTCTTGATTGAAGTAATGGCTACTTCCATTAGTATATCATCAAAGACAACTAATACAACTTTATAGAGGTGCTTATCGAACACCTTGTTTGCTAAGGCTTGGAAAGTATTCAAAGCATTGCAGAGGATGAATGATGTCACTTAACATTGGAAGTGTCCGCGATGAGTCCTAAATGCAGTCTTATCTTGATCCTAGAGAAAAATACGTATATGGTAGTATATTAAACATAGGTAAATATTAGAAAATAATTGGGTTCTACTCATCCATCAAATCGTCAATCTAGGGCATCGAAACCTAACTCTATAAAGTGATTTGATTGAGTGTTATATAATCAATATAGAGGTGATAAGAACCATTTTTTCATAACAAGACCACTGGGGAAACATAAGGACTCTTTCTAGGAGTGATGGTACCAACTTCTAAGAGCTCTTCCACAAACCTTTTGGAAATACCCATATTGATAATGACACGTGGCCATTGTGGGACATTTGTTGGGATCTATCTTAATAACATATTCCACGCCCTTGCTAGAAAGTGTCATGTAGGCCGCGTTTCTTAGAAAATTACCTTATACTTTTAAAATACTATAGAGAGGCCAAAAACATATGGTTGTTTTGTGTTTGTTGGGAGGGTTGTTTCCATGCAATATAAAAGGACCATGAAACCAAAGTGATTCTTCTTCAACATTTTTGACATGTGATTCAAGTCCACAGTTTGGATGCTCTTAATTTCAAGACCCTTGAGAGTCACCTCACAACCTTCTTGTTGAAAGATGCTAATTTCTCTTAGTGTTTATTGGAATAGGATCCTATATAAATAATCCATTAAATTCTAAAAACAACATTGAATCCCCCACATTTGTGACATAAAAATCATCCATGAGGCCATAGTCATCCATAGAAAGTTCCATCTTGTGCAACACACCTTCATATTGAGTATGTTTATGGTTCCATATGTTTATGGGGAAGCATTCAAATATATATAAATGGAGGCCCAAACACTTAACCATCTCTTATCAAGAATATTTAATGTACTTCTAAGGTCAACCATAACAAGGACCCTATGTCTTTTAACACATGCATAAAAGTTGAAGGTATCAAGTAAACCCAAACTTGTCATTGCAACAAGAGAGGCTAAGTATTTTTATGTTTCTAAGGGTGGAAGGGAGTGGTTTGGTAGACTGGATTCATTATCAAGTGCTTCAATAAGAGAATGCTCAACAAGTTCATATTCCAAGTTAGAGAAATGTAGGTATTTGATCATAAAAAGTATTTGAGTAGTGCAGTCATGGCCCTTAAACTAAGGTTTAGAGCATTTATAACATGAATTTGAAGTGAGAGGGTTTCATTTGGGTTGTTGCATAAGGGAATTAACATGTGGAGACTCAATATTTTCCTTTTCCTGGCCCCTTTTTTCATAAGTATAACCCCTTTTCAATAACATGGAATGTTTTTCTTAACAACCTCAATATGATTTGCAACTCTCCTAGTAATAATAATGAATTTTTCATAAGTCTCAAATTCAAACATTTTTACCTCATCTACTATGAAAAAAATGGAAAATGAACAATAATACTAGTAAATAAGTAAGACACAATGAGGGCACCTACACACCCATATGTGGATTTTTCCTGCAAATTCGAGTAATGAGGAATACTTCTCTAATAAACACCAAAAGTTGGTTGATTTGTATAGATAAAATGATAATGAATACATTAGAAAGGGAAAACCCATATTTATAGCAATAAAGATGCAAAAAGCCTAATAAATCTCCAATTAAAGACTTAAATCACTAACTAAATCCTTGATCCCATAGTATACTGTGATGTTCCTTTTACAGATATAACACTATTACAAGATCATGAGCTTAGAAGAAAATTGGCTCATGTAGGTAAGTACCTAAGATGGATGTTGTGGTTAGGGACACAACAATCTTATTGTGTCAAGCATTAGTATGTTACATCTATAAAATGTTCAATTGCACCTTGTGTTGGTTTCTAGAGATCCATTAATCCAAGTCTCCAATGTCAAATCTACTCCTATTGACACCATCACATTTAATATAGGAGCTTGATTTAGAGGCCCTATTACTTTGGTTATCATTTTTATCATTAGTGGTTTTCCTCATTTCACACAATATCATTTTCATCATTGGTCCCTAACAACATGGTTCCCTTGTGTTCAACTTTAGCATATTTATTCACATTGATTTGGGTCGTATTAAATACCTTTCTACCCATTATCATTATAGGTGTGTTACCTAACATCTAGTAGGGATACTCACTATTAAATCTATGAGAAAATGGTTTCTCCCATGTTTTATCTCAACTCACTATCTCATCATAGAGACTCATACATAGATGGTATCAAGGTCCCAAATCTAGTTCAAGACCTTGGACTTGTATGCACATGAAATAATATTAGTGCAAGGTTGGGAGATTTAGTTTTGTTGGAAAAGAGGAAGATATATTTACACATCAAATATCAAGGACTTTATGAACCAACCAAAAATTATCTACTAGTGCACATATATCTCTATATCTAAATATTTTGGAATATTAAGCTACACCAAAGTTGGGGTCGTTTTTTGAAAACGTGTTCCTTAATTTCTAAAAATAAAACAAAGAACGAAGAAGTTCTTTGTTCAATTTAATGATAGCCTATTTTACTGTCTGGATCGGGTCGAGTGAAGAGTACAAATCCTCCTCATCATCAAGCACATCATCACCATCATGGCCAGCAGACAACATATTTCAACAAAAAAAGTTAATTCAATTATATAAACAATAATAAATTTCACATTAAATGGAACTCTAAATTGTTAATGATCATTTACCTGTTTTGCATTGGTGCTTTCCCACAATCAACCTTCCACACTATAATATAATTAGAATCGTGAAATATTAAAACAAATGCTAAATATTAAAAATATAAGGCATTAATGAGAGGTATGTTAAAGTGCTATAACATAATTAGTACTTGCACAATTTTAGTTGTTGTATCTATTTGATTCAAATAGAAATCCACTAATAACTCTTCCTTGGTGGATACTGTTTTTATTTCCTACACAAATACCCTATTCCATTCACCACACTCAAATATGTAAATGGGTTCCTTATTTGTTGTCCTAGGTCATGTGTTATTTATTAACCCTGTAATATTCCCGGAAGCTTTAGGCCTTCTATCAATATACATAGTTTCCCCCTTATTTTGGTCATGGTTTCTTAGTTGATATAATTTGCGGCAACTATGTATGTCATCATACTTGGCATGTATCGGACCAACCACATCTAATCATTGTAATCGTAACACGGTCCAGAATACTCCATCAATTCAGTTTCTTCACCATATTTTAACTTTATTCCATCCATGGAAAATAGCCCCAGACCATATAGAGAGGATGGAGTAAGTGATACATCCTCCCATTGAAATAGAGTTCAATGTCCAATGGAGGCAGTTCCTTGGGTACCCATCATTTCACTATATGTATATACCTTGAGGGCACCTTGATGTCATATTTTCTCTCATCATCATAAGAGCATGATCCTCCGTTGGCAACAAAAAGTTCCATGCGTCGACGTAATTTTATTCTGAACTTTTCGCCTCTAGTCCTTCTTCACCTCTTAGAGTTATTGGATGTCTCACTTCCCTCTACTTGTATTGAACTTCCCTTACTCTTCGGGAATATATATCAGATAAATACCTGTTTGGTTGTACTTACACTCCACTTAATGAGAGATATAGTTATCCAAAAACCTAACAATTGAGAAATATAATAGGGTTTTTAGTCTACCTTAGTGGTAGTTTGCAATGTCTATAGCATATAGCTAAAAAATGTCCTTTAACACTAACATATGTGAAGTTCCTTTCATATTTAGTATTTCTGAGGATGAACGTTGGAAATATTTGAGCATTTCCCCCATAGCCTTGAGTGCCCATTGGTTGCATAAGTGCAATGGTAAATTTTGAATGTGCACCCTTTAACAGAGTTTGTACTTCATTGCATAACATGACTTGAAGTTTTGATTCCATGGCATAGAAACCACACTAATCATAAGGGGTAGTTAGTGTGTCATTGGTAAGGTAATTTTATGTTAGGGCGTTAGTTGGTTATAAATTTGTGAGGTCAAATTATGGGTTTGTCAATTATTTATGAGGTAGTGTGTCATGTAGTAATGTGTCAAAGTGTCAACGGGTTAGGGGTTTCAAATTTAATTGGTGAGTGTGTTAAAGGATTTGATCTTAATGGGTAAGTGGTTAGTTGATTAGGCTTGTTGGGTTGTGGGGTTAGGGATTATTTATTAGGGGGTAGTGGGTAGGGATTTTAGGTTAGTGGAGTGGATTAGGGTTTAAGGGGAAATTATCACCTCTCCTTTGATTGTTGGAAATAATGGACACTTATCACCTCTCCTTTGATTGCTGGAAATAATGGACACTTATCACCTCCCCTTTGATTGCTGGAAATAATGGAAAGGATGCATTTTAGGTTCCTCGTTACACCACAAAGTATCCTATAGAAATTATATCTTTGCCTTGGTACGAGGGAATGATTTTGCATATTCCTATGGTGTATTTTTTCTATTCAGTGCAATATACATTGAATTATGCCATTTTTTGCAAGCGCATGGGTCAATGTTTCAATATTAATTTATAAATTTCTAGAAAAATATTGCTATTATGAGTACCATAGTGCATATGACCTAGCACTAGAAGCTATGCCATGAATACGGAAAAGGAAATGCTCCATTGAAATATCTAAACAATGCCAATGTCTAAGCATGATTAGCATATGGAACCTCATGTGCTCCACCCCTAATGTTTGCAAAAGTAAAAATAGCCTCAACCCCATGAAAGGAATAGGGGTAGATTGTGCTTCTAATCCACGATTTCGATCTAGATGGGTTTCCAAATAATCACATGATATCTAGTTAAGAGAGCTCCTACATAGTTTCCAAGGTAGCCTAGACCAAAATTTTCTATGTGTGGTTCCATGCTTAACCCCAAGATAATGTTGGTGGGATTTATCTCCGTGAACATATTTGTTAGGATTGCACTTGTGAACTCCAATATAAATAACAATTATAATAGGTATTAAATACCATAGAAATAACAAAAACAATAATAGAGTGGATTGATAATTCTTTAAAGCGTCTCCTTCAAGTAGGGGATCATTAAGTGAGGATGTGACCTATCCTATACTAAGACCTATGTGACAAACTAATTAATTTGAAATCATTTCCAATGTAAGAGATATATCCAGGGTTCCACAACAAGTAAAACAAGCACAACAAGCACCACAAGCTATTTTTATTAAGTTTCATCTACCTTTGATATAACCATATTAAATTTGATTAGATGGGCTCTTCATCATTTTGCAGCTAGAATTGGAGTTGTTCTAAATAAAATGACTATATAAAATCAATATGAATATTCATGGTGGACATAAAGATCCATTTTTCCATACAAGATACAGAGAGCCCTATTCCAAGCAATGTTCCAATATAACAATTTTAGGATGACTGGTATAGAATACACAAATTTGTCAAAATTCACCTAGAGTTGAGGTGCAAGCATTACATGACCAAAGTGAATTTTGCAACATACGTATTTTTATCCAACAAGAGGCATGTGAGTTTGGAAGTGGCTCAATGAAGTACATGCTTAGAAATAATAATCTGAATTGTCATTTAAATTCATTTATTTAGAAAAAAAATGTAGATGCATCTAGCAAAATTTGTTGAGTTCTCATGGATAGGCATCATAAACATCACATAGTCACTTTATCATAGCATATCATAAAAGAAAATAATGTTCACGCTTTCAAATAGAGGTATTCTAGTACAAATTAAAGAGTAGAACAATGCTTAAGGAAACACCAAATTTCAACTACTCCGATAGGCATAAATAGAAATCATCAAATATGACATGTACATCAAAAATCATAAATAGTTCAAAATTTATAATCCTTGGGGATTTGATGGTTTGAGCCATTAAAAATAAAAGATGTTGTGCAATGTAGATGCAAAATAGAAGTTTAATATGTTAAATTTCAAATGATGTTGTAGCAAGGTAAATAATGATCTATAGATAAACCATTTGAACTTCAGTACTCATTGCCTAAGGTAATGGTTTTGATCTCCATCTCCTCATGTAGTTGTTGGGAGTTAGATGGGAGTGGTAACAAGTCCTAGTGAAATGAGGAGATAGTGGAATGAGAAGGATAAGTAAAATTAGTTGTTAATGTCAATTCATGAAAATATGAAAATAAACACAACAATAACCATGATACTCATGAAGATTCATAAATCCCACAACCCATAATTGCACTGTTCATTGTAATTCAAGATGATAGAAGCAACATGAAATACATAAGACTATAAAGACTATCTAAACAAAATGTTGGTAGTATTGAACTATTCAGAAAGAAAATGAATTATACGCAGAAATGTTGGTAACATTGAACTATTGGGAAAGCAAATGAATTATCTGTAGAAATGTCAGTAAATTCACAAATAGAAATGGAAATGGAAAAAAGAGGGTTCTAGGATCTCCCCTTGAGTGGTCCCTACCCAAGGATTTCAATGGCCTATATTAACACTATTAGGACAAAACTAAAATCAAATCTTTATACCTTAATTTTCAAAATAACATATATCATAACAATGTTGAAACTCTACTATTGAATGGTTTGAACTAATCTACTATGGGAGAATGGAAATCGTAAAGGACTTTGGAACTTAGATCTTCTATTCTAGTGCATATAATTATTCTAATTGCATTAAAGGAGTCCTAACTAAATCCATCAATCAGATCCTTTATTAGCCACAATCTTTCTACTTGGTTACTCTTCTACCCAATGCAACTGAGTCTAGAGTTTTATCCTTTCCTTAATTCAAATTTAAAATAGGGTTGAGATTCCGAGGGATCAAGTTGTTCATTGATTAAGTGTTGTCTCCTAACATTGGTAGCTTGTGTAGTGACCTCCATAAATATGGATGATATGATCCCTTGTTTTTCTCCTTTCTTGTTACCTAACTAAATTGTTCCTAAAGTTCTTAAGATGTAAGAGTATGCCTTTATCATGCTCATTTGAAAATAAGCCATGCAAATTCATTTAAAGAAACATATCTCAACAATATCTAGATGGACTATTAAAATTAGGGTCCTTATGAAATTCTTATGTCTTTGAGAATAATATAATAATAAAACATGGAAAAAGGATGGGAAATATATGGTAATATAGGGGCTCATCATACCCCCCTAATTGGAATGTTTCATATGTCTATGGAACATACAATTAAAATAACCCAAAGCTAGTGTTGTGCTTTAATAATTCATCATATTCAAGTTGTTGTTCCTTGCATATCTCCCTAAGTTCTTAATATGCCATAAAGTGTATAATGGTGCCTTTGTCTTGGTATCCTGGTTCATTTTCCATTGTACCTCATCTCTTCTTCTTCTTCTCTCTTTCTCTCTCTAAGTGAATATCCTCACTTGTATATTTCCATGTTGGATTGGGGTGTGTAAAAAGTGGGAATCTAGATCTTAGGCCAGTCCAATTCAAATTCATATTTTGATAGTGTCCACATCCAATTCTAATTTGTATAGAGCACTTTTTAGGCCTTATGGAGAGTGAGGTTCTGCTCTTTTGAGTGCAGTTAGCTCCTCCCACTTATTTTGGTATAATTATAACACTCTATACTAGAATTTCTTGGTGGTGCTTTGATATTGCATTGTTCCTCTTTTAGAACTGGGATCACCTCCATATCTAAACCATTACATAGTTTCTGAATACATCTCTAAGCTTAGTAGTTTCAACCCTCACCCATAAGCTTATGTTGTTGATGGTGCTTTGATATTGCATTGTTCCTCTTTTAGAAATGGGATCACCTCCATATCTAAACCATTAACATATTTTCTGAATAAATCCCTAAGCTTAGTAGTTTCAACCCTCACCCATAAGCTCATGTTGAGTTCCTTTTATTTGTATCTTTAGGATTTTATGGGCCCACTCTCCTTATTTTGTACCCAACTAGAAATCTTAGACATGATGTCTGAGTATTAGGAGACCATATTAGTGGATGAGGTAGGGCATATTTATGCAAGTATAACTTACACACCAAATTATTCTCCTTATTATGGCATTTGTTATAGATTTCATCAAAATCTCTATGGTTATTCATCTAGAAAGGCAATTATTCAACATTTTTGTGACTTGGAAGTTACATCATTGTTCTCTCAAGTATAATGTACAAGTTCTAGTGGGAGGTATGCATGATAGCATATCTTCTACAAAATTTCCAGTCTTAGCAATGTAAGTTTCTAAGATCACAATATTTTGAAATGTATTCTTAATCTTCTCCTATTGTCTCTTTGATTTTTCTCTTAAAGTCAAGTTTTCATTTTCTATTTTTTACCGTGTCCATGATCCACATCTTTAAAACCTAGGACTTGTCTTTCAAACTAGAGATTATATGCTCATGATGTGCTAATGGGATATCTGTTTCATTATAGATTATGCCATATCTCTCCATTTTGTGATATTTACCTTTGCCTCTTAGATTTGATCCAACAAATCATATTTGCTTGTATGAAGATTATGCCATATCTCTCCATTTTGTGATATTTACATTTAATCATATTTGCTTAATTTAATCCAACCCTGCAAACTTTCCGTTTCTAAAGACCTTCAAGGTTCGCTCTATAATGTAAGTAGTATGATTGAATTCAAAATGCTTTGCATTATTATGGTTTCAATTAAGGTTGTCAACTTTGCTTGGGGATATTGCTGCTAGTTGTTTCTTTTTTTATTTGGAACTCATTTGAAGAAAAATTTAAGGCTATTTAGACATAGGAAAATATGGGAATAACTAAGACGTTCAGAACTCCAGGTTCTATTCTTTGAACAATTAATAGACATGGAAACAATTATGGGAAGATGCAAAATGGTTTCTACTTCACTTTTGGGTTTATTAACTCTACTCTATTTATTTGACCGTTCATTTGTGTCAGTTTCATTTTACCTTGAAAGTTGTAAGCATTTTTATTTTCATGACAACTGCATTTTATCTTTTGTGAAGATGTAGATAATGCACACATTACAAATAGCTAATGAAATATGGAACAACATGCTAACAAACTTTTCTATATTGAATGTATACCAATTATCTCTGCCCTGGGCCTTATCTTGAAGTTAATATGAATTTTCTTAGAGATGAATAAATTTAAATCTTCAAGTTTGAAATAACAGGCTTATAAGGTTAGTAACTTTCAAAAACCCTCCTTTAGTTTCTTTTAGTTAGATCTCTTTTGCAAAACCCTTTTTGTCTTGTTTACAAGCTTTGAATGTAATTCTTTTATGTTGGAAAACATAACAAAATGTTCGTCGATAACCTTACAGCCTTATTCGAATGAAATCTTATCAAGTAAATGCATATCTTGTAAGTTGGCCCTGTGAAAGTAAATTGCAAGGCCATTTTTAACTCTTATGATTATAGTAAGTTGTACGAAACTTCAATTGTTATGATTACAAGTCATGATTGTCCACTCTAGTATATTCTCAAACACCCGATGCCCAAATTTAACATATCTTATAATAATAATGTCACGTCATTTGAATTAGGTTAAAGAAGTCCATAACATTTTACATCTTTAGAATATCCAACGAAAATGCACTTTTCACTCTTAGGATGTAATGCTTGTTGTTTTTCAGCAAGAATGTGAACCCATGCTTCACTACCAAACAAACAAAAGTGGCTTACATATTGTTTAATTTTACTCCATGTTTCTTCTGGTGTTATATCTTATAAAGCCTTTATGGGAGTGTGATTGACTATGTAATTGACACAATTAATGACTTCCACAAAAAATGAGGACTTAATCCCTTAGATTGGATCATACAATTTGTTATTTCCTCCCTTAGCAACACAAATTTCATGTGGTGTGTATGGAATCAACGAGGTCTAGAATCAATGAGTCATTCATTAGAAGAAAAATTAGATGATGCATTAAAAGAAGAGTTAGATGAAGAATCAAGATTGATGTTGTGCTTCTTCATTGCTACTTCCAAGGATTCCATTTTCTTAAAACACTTCGATTCCACACGACCATCTCACCCACAAAATTGCAATGTTGTTCAGTCTTCTTACCTTTCAATTCAGTACCTTTATCACCATTTAGTGTTGGAACTTGCTAAGAGCGTTGGGAACCCTTGTTTTTCTTGTTGTTGTGAAGGTGTTGCTTCTTTGGATGCTTAGATTTATCCTTTTGTTGTGCCACTAAGGATTTATCAGATGTATCTACAGTGTTGATCACTCCAAGAACCATGAGATTATATTTCTCTCTAATCAAAAAATCACAAAAAGATTCAATATTGGGTTCTATATAAACCTAAAGCTTTTCTGGTGGAGTGAAAAGTAGATAGAAAAACAAAATTAGGAACAAGCTTAGAAAGACTAGCATAAATACATTGATTTTCTGGCTTAGATATATTTTATGCTTCAACAAAGATTCCAAGGGTTTTGATATTAGATAGATAGTGTTCAATAAAAGAGAAATCACTTGGATTTAAAGAAACCAATTGATTTTAAAGCTAGTGGTCTCAAATCTCAATGTGATAACCAAATATGGTTTCCAATTTTTGTCAAGTTACATCTAGTTTGGTCAATTCCTTGAAGGTGGAACTATAAGTCATTAAAGATGGAGATCCCAATTAATCCACATGCTTCATCATTTATACTATCCCATTTTACTTTATTTGAGGCATTAGTGGGGGCAATTTCTTTTTCCAAAGTAATTCAATAAAGTCCTTTACTTCATAGGACATTCTTAGTGCGGGATATCCATGAGAAGTAGTTGGTATTGGTAAGTATAAGATCACTTGGACTAGCGATATTATAATGTGTAGGTAATATGGATTCAAAAATAGAAGTTGATGGTATAGATGCAAAGATCTCGAAAAAATAGGCAATTTAAAACAATACACTAAAAACTAACTCTGGATGTCAAAGTATTGCATTTAAAAAAAAAGCATAATATGGAACCAAGAATCCATGTGGCAAGAAGATATTGAACCATGATGGTGGTGATGTGTGTTCAATATAGTAAATAATTCCCCCCTCTTACCAACTTTGCCTCTAATCTCACTTTTACAAATAAGTTACTTTTTAAAATAAGTGACCCACTTGTATAAAATAAGTGGAAATCACTTTTACAATGAAGTAACTTTATAACTTAAAGTTAAATGAACTTTTTTTTAAAGCCACAAAAAGAAGGACTTAAACCCAAGACCTCTTACTTAATAAAGTAACTTTCAACGAAGTGAGTTAAATGAAATATATAGTAATATTATGAAGGAGAATAAGATTGTCGTTATTGTTGTTGAATGCACTTACACAAAAAATCTTTTGCTTGGCCTACGAGAGATTTTTACACAACCATGCACAAAATAAAAAAATAAAATTTGAAACAATTTTTTTAAAGATTTGGGGTTAGACTTTGGTTAGCTTACCTACAAAACATAAGTTTTCTCACTATATATGATTTACCGAGTTAACATAAGGCGCACAATAGAGAGCATATGTAGCCATGAAAACCCTTTTTTCCCTATTTCTGATTTGTTGAGTTTGCATACATCATGTTATGCTTGAGAGTATCTGCAACATTCCCAATCATGTCTACCAGAGTGAGGGGTTAAATGTTTTTTGATGTAAAGGACAAGTTTGAACCATTATTGTGTCATGTATGGATTTTGGGGGGTTAAATACCCCATATCAAGTCATGGAAGGTACCCTTGGTTTGATTTCCATGAGTGTTGGTTTAGTGGCATGGCTGATTTCCCCTTCGACGTGTCGAATGTCCTCCATCAGGTAGGGGTTTATGCCCATGGGTCGATGTCAAGGGCTTTTGGGGATAAACCCATTGGGACATATGGCTTGGAGGTGATTGTGTTTTGTAAAGGGTTGTTACACCCTAATTAGCACATCTTGTTCGCTCACTTGGACCTATTATTTTAGAACGAAACCTCTCCTCTCAGTCTCTATACTGTTAGAAATTGTAACTACTTCAGTTAGCTTTAGCTTTTACTTGAGTTACTATTTAGAAGTTCAGTTAATAAATGCAACAGCATGCTTTGCATGCATGCAAAAGCTAGGTTAGAGCTTTTAGGGTTTTCCATAAGTGTTTAAATACACATTACATTATTGTTTGTATTACATCAGTTGATCTCCGTTTATGAATAAAGATTGAAGAGCCATAGCTCATTCCGCATTATCTTTGTTTTATTTCTGCCTCTAACCTTCAGTTTGGTATCAGAGCATAGAAGAAGATCAAATTGGTAGCATCAATTTTCGGAGAAGCCAAAGCTGTAGCTTTGAAGAATTTGCAAGTTTTTTTTTTTTGAAGAATTTTCATAGAATTTTTTTTGGAGAAATTATTATAAAAAAAAAATAAATTTGGAGTACCGCGACCTCCCTATAGTCCACAAAGTGATACTTTAGGAACTATCGCGCCCACAGTATAGTCTAAAGCGCAGTAGTTTGGGGAGATACGAGGTAAAAAATCGAGATTTCACCGTGGCCTCTCCCTAGGACAAAGAGCGGTAGTTGGAACAAGGTGGCATTTTTGGACAAGTGCAAAAAGGTTTTTACTTTATGTGATTGTTTTTTGACTTTCACGCAGTTATTGAGTAAGAATTTTTTCTTTTTACAAGAGAAGAAGATATTTGAAGATATTTTTCAAATCTTGTTTAAGAGGGAGAATTATTATTTGTTTTTTTAAAAAAAAAACGAGGAAGGGAGATTATTTTGAATAGAGCCAGTAAAAGACACCGCAGCGTCTATGGCTTCTGGCAGCAATCAATCTCAGATTTCTCCTCTTACAGGGAAAAAGGACTATGATGTCTGGGCCACGAGGATGGCAGTTTATCTCAGGTCAGAAGATGCATGGGAATATGTCGTGTATGGCTATTCCGAACCTGCAGATGATGCAGCTTTTCAAGCCCTTTCAAATGCAGAGAAGGATGTCCTGCGAGCGCACAGGAAGAAGGATGCAAAGGCACTACATCTCATAATGAACGCTTTGGATAATAGCGTATTTCCAAAGATATCAGCCTCATTACATGCCAAAGCAGCATGGGATACCTTGGTGACCAGTTATCAAGGTGTTGTTAAGGTTCAAACAGCAACACTCCAAAACCTAAGAAGAGACTTTGAAGATCTGAAGATGAAAGAATTAGACTCTGTAGACTCTTTCATGACCAAAGTCATGGGGATTGTTAATCAGCTGAATATCAATGGTGAAAAGATTGGAGATCAAAGGGTGGTTGAAAGGGTTCTGAGATCGCTACCCCACAAATGTGAGTCGAAAATTTCAGCGATTGAAGAAGAAAAAGATCTGAGTACTCTCTCTATAGACGAGTTGACCGGATCTTTACTTTCATTCGAATCCAGACTCAACAGGAATGAAGAATCCTCTCAAGAGAATGCTTTCAAAGCACATGTCTCATTCTCAAGAGGTAGAGGAAGAGGCAGAGGCAGAGGAGGATCAAGAGGACGAGGCAGAAGTGGCCGAAGTAATGGCAATGGAGATCAAGATCACCATCATAACCATGAAGGCAGAAACTGCGACAAAAAAAGGTCAGATAAATCTAATATTCAGTGTTATTATTGCAATACATTTGGGCATTATGCTCATGAATGCAAAAAGAAAAAGGCTAATCAAGCAAATCATAATGCTAATGTAACTAATACCTCTGAGGATAAAGATGATATGTTATTTCTTACATGTCATGCTGCACACGAAAGCCCAAAGGGACTTTGGCTTTTAGATAGTGGCTGCAGTAACCATATGACAGGTGACAGAGGTCTAATTGCAGACCTAGATGAATCAGTGAGGACAGAGGTCAAAGTTGGCACGGATGAGGTAGTCCTGGTTCTTGGAAAAGGAGTGGTCAACATTCTGACCAAACAAGGCCAACAAAAGACAACCTCAGATGTCTATTATGCTCCAGGATTGAAGCATAATTTGCTTAGCATTGGGCAACTCACTGAAAAGAAGTACAAACTTGTCTTTGATGGATCAAACTGTGAAATTTATGACCCAAATCGACATTTGATCATCAAAATACAAGTGACTAGGAACAGGATGTATCCACTAGTCATGAAGTGCAGTAGCAAGGTAACCTCTTTTGCTCAAAAAGTCACTTGCATGGATGATTATTGGTTATGGCATTTTAGATATGGACATCTTCACTTTGGCGGTCTCAAGTTTTTGCAGCAGAAAGAGATGGTAAAGGGATTGCCCCCTATGAAGGAGCCAGAAAGCAGTTGTGAGTGTTGCATCATTGCAAAGCAGCACAGGGATAGCTTTCCTAAAGGTATGTCTCGAAGGGCACATGCACCTTTAGAACTTATTCATACTGATCTGGTTGGACGAATGCAAACTCAATCGATTGGTGGAAGCTATTATTTCCTTACATTTATTGATGATTTCAGTAGAAAAACATGGGTGTATTTCCTTCATCAGAAGTCTGAAACTTTTGGCAAGTTCAAGGAATTTAGGGCTTTGGTTGAAAAACAGAGTGGTTATCAACTCAAAGTATTGAGATTTGATGGAGGGGGAGAGTATGAATTAAAGGAATTTCATGATTACTGCAAGCATCATGGAATCAAGAGGCAATTCACTACAAGATATACTCCTCAGCAGAATGGTATTGCAGAACGCAAGAACAGAACCATCATGAATATGGCAAGGAGCATGCTGAAAGGAAGAAATGTGTCCCATGAATTTTGGGGAGATGCAGTGGCTTGTGTTGTTCATGTGATGAATAGATCTCCCACCAAAATTGTGAAGAACAGAGTACCAGAGAAAGCATGGTCAGGTATGACTTGTAATGTTTCTCATTTCAGAGTATTTGGTTGTATTGCTTATGGTCATGTTCCTAAACAGCTAAGAAAAAAGCTAGATGACAGGAGTGAGAAATGTATATTTCTTGGATACAGTGAACAAACTAAAGCCTACAAGCTGTATAACCCTATTACCAAAAAGGTTATTCTCAGCAGAGATGTTTTGTTCAAGGAGGAAGAGTCATGGAATGGAACCATAGACAAGGGTATGGGAGCTGCAATACCCCAACCAGAAGATGGAGAAGATGAGGAGTTGATTGGACAACAAGATCTAGTAGCATCTTCACTAGTAGCAAATACTCCAGAAAGAACACCTAGAAACTCAGTTCAAGGTGAAGCATCAAGTCCACAGTTAGGTAATGAATCTGATCACAGTAATAAAAAGACTAGAAGATTAACAGATATTTATGATGAATTGGATGCAAATACCAATTATGTTTTTATTGCTAGTGAACCTGTGTTTTATGAAGAGGTTGTAAAACAAGAGCATTGGGTAAATGCTATGGACGAAGAGATAGATTCCATTGAGAGAAATGATATATGGGATCTAGTTGACCTGCCAAAGAATAAGAAACCCATTGGTGTGAAGTGGGTTTATAAAACCAAACTCAATGAAAAAGGTGAGATTGATAGGTACAAGTGGCAAGATTGGACACAGTAAGAGCAAGTCCTAGCAATTGCAGCACAAAATAAATGGAAAGTGTATCAGATGGATGTCAAGTCAGCATTCTTGAATGGAATTCTTGAAGAAGAAATTTATGTGGAGCAGCCACATGGGTATGAAATAAAAGAACATGAAGACAAAGTTTACAAGTTGAAGAAATCTCTATATGGGCTCAAGCAAGCTTCAAGAGCTTGGTACAGCAGAATTGATTCTTATCTGATCAAAAATGGTTTTAGCAGAAGCAACAGCGAACCAACACTTTACACAAAGGTAAATCAACAAGGACAGATTTTAATAGTTTGTTTGTATGTTGATGATATGATTTTTACAAGTGACCTCTAATTAGATGAGTTCAAGGCAGCTATGAAGAAAGAGTTTGAGATGACAGACCTTGGATTGATGAGGTTCTTTCTTGGCCTAGAAGTAGAACAGTCAGAAAAGGGTATATTTATCTCTCAAAATAAATATGCTCATGAAGTTCTTAAGCGATTCAGAATGCTTAATTGCAAAACAACACCTACACCAGTGGCAACAGGTACTAAGTTGAGCAAAGAAGATTGTAGTCCCAATGTAGATCCAACATTGTATAAGAGACTTGTAGGAAATCTCATGTACCTCACAGCTACAAGACCTGATATTATGTTTGCAGCCAGCTTGATTTCAAGGTTCATGGAGTCTCCCAAAGACTCGCATTGGCAAGTTGGCAAAAAGATCTTACGATATGTTGCAGGGACTTCAAGCTATGGAATTTTATACTCAAGCATTGAGTATGATGTTTTGACAGGTTTCACTGACAGTGATTTTGCAGGAAGTTTGGATGACAGGAAGAGCACTTCCGGTCATGTTTTTCATCTTGGATCAGGGGTGATTTCATGGGCATCCAAGAAGCAGCCCATTATGACACTTTCATCGGCAGAAGCAGAGTATGTAGCAACGACATCAGTAGCATGTCAAGCAATCTGGTTATGCAGAGTTTTAGAATGTCTTCAACATAAACAAGAAGGACCAACCATAGTTTATTGTGACAACAACTCAGCAATCGCTCTATCCAAGAACCATGTTTTTCACCAGAAAAGCAAGCACATTGATACTAGATATCACTTCATAAGAGAGCTTGTGAACAATGGTGAAGTTCGTGTTGAGCATTGTAAATCGATTGACCAATTGGCTGACATATTCACAAAGCCATTGGCAAAAGATATTTTTGAAATTCATAGAAATAATTTAGGTATTGTAAAAGCTGCAGTCAGCAGTAGTAATTAAGAGGGAGTGTTAGAAATAGTAATTACTTCAGTTAGCTTTAGCTTTTACTTGAGTTACTATTTAGAAGTTCAGTTAATAAATGCAACAGCATGCTTTGCATGCATGCAAAAGCTAGGTTAGAGCTTTTAGGGTTTTCCATAAGTGTTTAAATACACATTACATTATTGTTTGTATTACATTAGTTGATCTCCGTTTATGAATAAAGATTGAAGAGCCGTAGCTCATTCCGCATTATCTTTGTTTTATTTCTTCCTCTAACCTTCATATACCCATGATGTCATCCTTGAAGAAGAGATCCTACATTCCTAAAAATGAGGACATTGAGGGACAAGCATATGTTGGGGTTAGTTGGGGCATGACGTACTCCTTTTGGCTCACTTTCACACTTAGTGAAGCCTTATTGCATGTTTTATTGTTATTGTATGTCATTGTGTGGTTTAGTCCGCAAGTTTGTGGGTGCACTAACCCAAATGTTATATTTTCACATTATCTTGTAGGCTGATAACTTAAAATAGGCCAGGCTAGTCTTATATAAATAGCTCTTCCCTGTCATTGTAAAAACACAACAAGATATGGGTTCATTATGAGATCTTTTCTTTTTCTCTTGGTTTATTGGATCTCTTGATGCTATGCACAACTCTTTTTGGATGTTATTTATTTCTTGAAGGTTGATTTGATGAATTTCTAGGGTTTCTTTTACATATGCTATTGGTTGATGCTAAAGAATGGTTGTAGTAACTCAAGCACAAAGGTGACCTAAGGCACTATCTTGCTAATATTTTTTAAATGTTGGTAAGTTATACTTCTAACCTAGTTCAATGGTGCTTTTATGTTGCATTATTCTAAAGTGTTAAGGTTTCTTGCTCATATTTTGTTAACCTTGCATGAGGAGACCTTCCTATCATAGGAAATCTCCATTGTTACTGGGCTTTGGACTTCTTCTCTTTCCCTAATTAGGCTCTTCTACCTGACTCTTGTGGTAGCAACCACTTATACTATGAAACAAGAACTTTATATTAAGAACAAGAAATATAGCCATAAAAAAATCATATTTTTGCGTAATAAACACCAAAAAACAACCCCAAATCGAAAAGTGGTGATACTGGTATCACCATTTTTTTTGGTGGGGTTAAAATTACAACTTTTTGAGAACTTTGGGCGGTGGAGTAGAACCACCTTTTTTTTCAGAGCTAAAATTACAACCTTTTTAGTAACCCTACGCAATGCAGCATGGTGCTGCTGCAATCAACCCCCAAAATTACAACTGGTTTCACGTTGTTTCGTTAACCGTTGGCATCGTTGCAATGGAAATGCCAAAATTAACCTTTGAATCAAAATTTGGCGGTTCCAATGGCACCTCTTTCCTTTATTCAATTACAATATGGTTTTTTAAATTGTTTTTAGGAAAATAAACAATTACAAAGATTTAAAAAAACCAAACTTAATAATAAATTGAAAAGAGATACAAATGTGAAATTAAAAAAAAAATGATAACAAAGCCCTAAAATTTTGATAAAAAAACTGGGAAAACAAAGAAAAAAACACACAAAAATAAGTTAACATTAGAAAAGAAAAATGCAAAAAAAAACAATTAAAACTATTAAAATATAACACATAACATCAGTTACACATAAAATTATTAACATAAAACACAAACTATTAAAATAAAAAAATATAAAATTAAAAACTATTAAAAGCGTAAACTATTAAAATATAACACATAAAATTAAAACAAAAAAAAATTATGGAAATATTAACATGAAGGGGGAGAGAGGTAAGGGGGGCATGTGGAGTGGGGAGAGGGGGGTAAGGGGGGGTGGGTAGGTTAGGTGGGAGGGATAAGGGGTGGGTAGGTTAGGTGGGTAGGAAAGTAAGGGGAGCACATGGAGTGGAGAGAGGGGGTAAGGGGGTTGGGTAAGTTAGGTGGGCGGGAAAGGGGGGTGGATAGCTTAGGAAGGGGGCAGGTAGGTTAGGTGGGCGATATTTTCGCGGAGTGGGGCAGAGGGATAAGGTGGGGCGGCATGGAGGGGGGGGGGGGAGATAAGGAATGACAACATGGAGGGGGTGGGTGGAGGGATAAGGAGCAACGACATGGATGGGGGTGGAGGGATAAGG
This sequence comes from Larix kaempferi, assembly GCA_027924585.1. NCBI lineage: Eukaryota > Viridiplantae > Streptophyta > Pinopsida > Pinales > Pinaceae > Larix > Larix kaempferi. The sequence continues at coordinate 34,951,858 of BSBM01000372.1, forward strand.
AGCGATGGGGTGGGGTTGGAGGCGGCGGGATGGAGGGATAAGGGGGCAAAGAGGTGGTGGAGGTGGCAGAGGGGGGGGTGGGTAAGAGTGGTAGCACAATTCTCAGAATCACACCACCAGTCTTACCCATCCCCATTGCCTAGTATATGGGTATTTTTGGTGGTGGAGGTGGCAGAGAGGTGGTGGAGGTGGTGGAGTATGTTTTTTTTTTAATTAATTAATTAATTTTTAAAAAAAGTGGTTTGATATTTTTGTTTTTTTAATAATTTTTCAAACAAAAAAAAAATCTAAATATTTTTTCCTTTGTTTTTTTTAGTTTTTTTTCAAATTTTAATTTATTTTATCTTTTGTTTTTTTGCTTCTTCAATTATTTTAAAACATTTTGTTGTGTTTTGTTGTGCTTTTTAGTTTTTTTTTCTTTCACAGTTTGCATGGTTTTTTCGATTTTTTTTTCTTCACCCGAGGAAGGAAAGAGGTGCTACTAGAAGCACCATCTTTCGATTTAGAGGTGAATTTTGGTTTTGTTTACAAGGGCATCGGACTGGCTTTCAAAATAGTTGTAAATTTATCCCCCCCAAAAAAACGGGTGATACCGGTAACACCACTTTTCAAAACAGAGGTAAAAATGCTTCAAAATGAAAATGTGTGACACTGGTATCAACCCTTTTTGAAACGGAGGTAAAAATAGCTACAAAATTTAAGAGAGAGAAAAACAAGAACTGTGTCGAGTTCTCGTTTCATAGTATAAGTGCTTTTGCTAGTTGATGCCCTAATTGCAAGTATTGAAAGCCATTCCAAGTGAGGGATGTTGGTATCGATCTCTCAATTCCCTAGGGATTGAGCTAAGAATCAAATACCCTATCTTTCAACTCTTTTTTTAAATGAAATTCTTTCATGTCTTTTTATTTTATACAAAAATACATAAAAATAATGTATAACTAGAAAACCCTAAAAAACTAAATAATTTCAGAAAAAACAAAAATATTTGCAATTTGATAATTCTGGTCCACCCATAAAGTTCTCCCAAGTGTATTTATCCACATATATATGAGGGTCTCCCACTTTGACCTAGTACATTGAGAAACATGAAATTGCTTAAATTAGGGTTTATGCAGTTCTAATTGGACCATCAAGTGCACCCAATGCCATTTGATCATCTCTCCTCCATAGCACACTTTTCTGAGGTAGTGCCTTGGGAAGTGTGAATCCCTACCTTAGGATTTGTGAAGTGTATTGAAGTGGTGATATTTATTGGTAGATTGAATTAACTCCTTTTATATGATTTATGTGTATTTATTATCCAATATTGTTGACTCCATATAAGGAATTGATCTTAGCCATAAGTCTTATAGGAGGGTATTTGCACGCGTGTTGGTGTCTACAAGTGCTCTTCCTCCATTAGGGACTCTCCCTTGGGTTTAGGAGTTACCCAAATAAGTTGAGAAGTTAGGTTGTGATAACATTGCACCTAAGTCCTCCTTGCTTACTGTAACTAACCCTTTGGTCCCACACAACCTTGCCATGTTAGGGCTGCTAGTTTGAGTAGTAACATTTTTTGTGTCATTGCTGGGGAACTCAAAGAAAAGTGACGACATTATGTTGAAGAGGGATTCACCAGTTGAATATTTCAGATACATCCAACATCTACCATATGGTTCAAGTACGTTCTTGTTTTATACTTTGGTGAGATTCGTTGACCTAAATTAACAGGTCTCTCCTGGATGCTTCGACTAAATAAAATCGAAAAGAAGTACCCTATAAGGTATAGGATGATCCAAAAGGTAAGTACTTTCTTTGTACTTTGATAGGATTTTTGTTAAGGTCTAACCCTGCAGGTTCTATTTAGTGACTCCATTGATAAAAAAATCAGCAAAAGGTGCAATTCAAGGAAACCTCAGAAGATGATATGGCATCCTTTGATGAAGCATGGATGTACCATCATTGGTTTGATACATTGGAATTCTCATGCATTCTGATAAATCCACATCAGTTGTATAATGTTAATGATGGGAAAGTGATACTTCCAAAGTTTCATTAATATGAGTATGCAACATCAATGCATATCTTGATGTAGGGGATTTCTCGTGAAATCCAATATTATACATGAGGATGTTAGAATGAATTTATTTGTGCTATCTCTTGATTTGGGAAATAATCAAGATGTCATAGGTTGATATAAAGATCTCCCTCCTAAGGGGTTTTCCTCACTTGGGCGTTTGGTCGAGGCATTCGGAAAAGAGTGGTAACCTAATATGGATGAAGATGTGAGGAAGGGCTTGATTGACCATGTACGGGGAAAGAACCGGGAAGACATTTGTGATTAATATCATGACGAAGATATGGAAGAACGTTTTTATCCTCTTAATTTTCCAATCATTCTATATGAATGACCACATATATTCATGGGTGAATTCTACGGTCTTGATGATAGTCCATGGACCATGTCGAAGTATTTCTAATAAATGCTCCAAATTTCAGTATTAAAGAAGAAGATGTCTATATGAGGTTGTTTTTCCTTCACTTGACAGGAAAGGCTTGTAACTGGTTTGAAGGCCTGGAGAGAGGAACAATATCCTCTTTTGAAAAATTAATAGAGTTATTCTACAACTATTGGTTCCTGGAAGAGCGTGAGTGTTGGATCACCTTTGTTGACGACATGGAGGGGGTGTTCAAGAAAGAAAACTAGGTATAAGTCCAAGGCCTTGTGGAAAATATTGAATAGGTACATGGTGAAGTTTATGAAGTTGATCCATATGAGTGTGTTCTCGAAGAAATTGTTGCAAATGTAGAAGAGCATGAAGCATCCCTTGTTGGAGTAGTTCATGATGAAAATCAAGCCTCAGAAGGATTGCTTCAAGAAACGATTGTTCAAGGTCTTGTTGATAACATTCTCGACCTTATGTCCAAAGGTGAAGGTAGTTTTGAAGACGAAGGTGATGGCACTCTGAGAAATGAAGACCAAGAAGCTCTCGTTGAAGAAATTGAAGAACACAAGGAAATGGTGAGTTCTCCTTACCCTCATGACAAAGTTTCTTATGATATATTGTTCCTCTTGGAGGAAAATAACAGGATCCTTAAAGATGATGATTATTGGAAGTTCCTGGGTCCACTAATATATGATTCTTCAACACCTAATAGTATTATTTTCAAGCCCTTCAGTTGCACATATTCCAAAGAAGAATCCCATGAACCTTTCTTTACATTCGGAGCATAAGAAGAGGTCAATCTGGATCGCGTCGAGCCATATTTTTATACAGGTTCTAAACAATATGACAAAGTCTTTGTTGAAGATGTAATCCCAACTGAAAAAGATATTGAATACATGGTTGATAAATATATTATGGTTGTAGCATTTCCTGATTCCACCATTTATGAAGAGTGGATCAATATCTTTGCAACTAAATTTGATGATGAAGCACTATGGGATGTGGATAATGTTTCCATGGAATATGATCACCATATGTCACTATCCCATTATAATAAAGGGTTGGAAGAATTTGGAATCCTGATCTCTGATGATATTTATCCGAACTCAGTTTGAAGATGATGTATAGATGTGGACTCTATCTGCAGATGTTGAGAAACCAATTTTATCAGGTAAATGTAAGTTTTGGATGATGTACTTTTAATTAGGTATGCATACAGGTATTGTATTTACTTCTCTTTACAATGATATATGTTGTTTTTTCTTTTTGCTTTAAACTTGGAGGTATGAATTTTATGGCTGGTGATTTTAGGTTTTTAAATATTATTCATAATACTGACCTAATTCTTGAGCTAGTCGAAAGAATGTTTGCATGTCAAAGATTGAACATGTATAGGGATGTTTTATGGTTGTCCTTGAAAGGTTCCATAGAAAATTTCCAGGCCTTATCTTTCCAAGTGGTTCCTAATGTTCGAAATCAGATGACCTATCCCATTCAAATGCATTTCCCAGAACATATTTATGATGGGGACAATGTATACATGAGCTCGATGCTGGAATGGATAGATAAATCTTATGAAAGTAAACCTCATCCATGGAAAAACTTTGAAGGTTTCCCAGGTTCCTGGGTTCTTAGGTTCCAAGCATCTATTGGGTTCCCAAGTTTGTCTATAATTTCGGCTCCATTCCAACAAAGATAATGGTATGTACTTTATGCATCCTTGATGTCATTTTGTCTTGGACGATCTCTAAGGACAAATGAAGAAGTTTTGGTATGAGTGCTATGTTGACATGGTTACATTGGTGGTATGATTTCACTTGACCCTCCTTTGTTATCATAATTAGGATAGGTAGGTATAGTTTTATTTGAATTCAACATTTACATTTAGCTATGCATTGCACTTGCGATTATCTTATTTTTATTTTTATCACATTTTGAACAAGGTAGGATGGAAGTGTCTACCTCCGATGCATTTAATTCCTTTGTTGTTAGATGTGTGTGTAGGTCTACATGTACCTAGGATTTTCTTGTGGGTTCTCATACACTCCAAAGAAGAGTGCATGTCCCGCATTTGGAGACATTTGTTCTTCCTCGAAGTATTTGTAGTGTTCCCAGTCAAGTCTACTCGAGCGAGGGGTCGAAAAAAAATTGATGTAAAGGCCAAGTTTGGAGATTTATTGTGTCATGTATGGATTTTGGGGGGTTAAATACCTCGAATTAGGTCATGGAAGGTCCCCTTGGTTTTATTTCCATGAGCATTGGCTTAGTGGCATGGTTGACGGCCCCTTTGATGTGGTGAATGTTCCCCATCATGCATGGATTTATGCCCATGGGTTGGTGTCTAAGGCTTTTGGGGATAAAACCATTGGGACACATGGCCTAGAGGTGATTGTGTTTTGCAAAGGGTTTTCACTCCCTAATTAGATCATATTTTTCTCTCATTTGGACCTATTATTTTAGCAAAAACCCCCTCCTCTTGGTCTCTAGACCCATGAAGTCATCCTTGAACAAGAGAGCATACATTGTTAGAAAGGAGGATGTTGAGGAACAATCATCTATTGGGATTATTTGGGGCATGACATCCTCCTTTTGGCTCACTTTCACACTTAGTGAATCCTTATTGCATATTTTATTGTTATTTTATGTCATCATGTCGTTTAGTCCCCAAGTTTGCAGGTGCACTAACCCAAATGTTATATTTTCACATTATCTTGTAGGATCATAACTGAAAATTAGGTGAGGCTAGTCCTATATAAATAGCGCCTCTCTCTCATTGTAAAAACACAACAAGATATGGGTTCATTATGAGATGTTTTCTATTTCTCTAGTTTTATTGGAGCTCTTGATGCTATGCACAACTCTCTTTGGATGTTATTTCTTTCTTGAAGGTCGATTTGATGAAGTTATAGGGTTTCTTTTACACATGATATTAGTTGATGCTAAAGAATGGTTGTAATAACTCAAGCACAAAGGTTTACTAAGGTGATATCTTGCTCATCTTCGTTAAATGTTTGTAAGTTATACTTCTAACATAGTTTAATGGTGCTTTTATGGTGCATTATTCTAAAGTGTTAGGGTTTCTTGCTTGTATTTTGTTAACTTTGCATCATGAGACCTTCCTTTCATAGGCGCTATCCATTATTATTGGGCCTTGGACTTATTCTCTTTCCCTAGTAATTAGGCTCTTCTATCTAACTCTTGTGGTTGCTAGTTGATGCCCTAATTGCAAGTATTGAAATCCATTCTAGGAGAGGGACGTTGGTATCGATCTCTCAATGCCCTAGGGATTGAGATAAGAATCAAATACCCTATCTTTCAACTCTCTTTTTTAAAATAGTGTATAGTTGGAAAAACCCTAAAAATCTAAATAATTTCGAAAACCCAAAAATATTTACAATTTGATAATTCTAGTCCACCCATCAAATTCACCCTACTGGATTTATACACAGATCTCTGGGGGCATGCCACTTTGACCTAGTGCATTGGAAAACGTGAAATTGCTTAAATTAGGGTTTCTGTAGGGTTTTTGTAGGTTTGACTAGATCATCAAGTGCGCCATAGGCCATTTGATCATATCTCCTTTAGAGCATACTTTTATGAGTTAGTGCATTGGGAATGTGAAACCATGCCTTGGGATTTGTGAAGTTTATTGAAGTGGTGATATCTATTGATATTGATTGGTAGTGTAGGGCCTCACTCGAAATCCCTATCTAAATGTAATGTCCCAAATATATATTTGATAATATAAGCAAATAACATTACCATATGCATAAATAAATTTCCAATAAACAGTTATAATGAATAATCAAAGTAACAAAAATAACCACAAATAACCTGTCTGGATGGTTGATCCTGTAGAAGACAGAGATGTTGATCTTGTTGCCACTCCAATCCAGTGAATCTTGACGCAATTACCGAAGGACTCCTCGGTCAACCTCCCTACCACACTGGGAGTAATATTCTTCCTCCCAATCCCCCAAGCAAATAGGGGTCGCAAAGAACATACAATCCTAAACCCTCATAAGAGATCTCACAATCCACATAGTAGTTCTCAACCAAACTCACATGGACCACACTTAATATCAAACTTCCATTACGGAATCCATCCAGCATTAGGGAGCAAGAGATCATTTTCTCGTCATTCTCCCTTTGTTAAATAGAAAAGTCTCATAAGACATGTCATTTCATTTAAAATTAATTTAATTTATTAATTTTATAATATCCATTCTCATGTAAACACAAGTCATTATCACACACTAGTGCACATAAGTTCCTCAATTCTCTCTTAGTTGTCTCCCTATTCTAAAATCCCAATCCCTAGATCAGTGGGTGCATGTGGAGTTAAACTCTAGATATTTTCTAATCTACATTTGCTCCAAAATAAAATATCTCTAATTTATTTATTTGATCTTAATTTAATGCATGTCTTCCTAAATCTGTGGGTGCACTTGATTTTTTATCTCAACTACATCCTTTTAATATTTTCTCAATTTTAAATACTTTTCCCTTTATTTATCTCAAATTTAACATTTATATATGCATAATTCAACTAGGTGTTTAAATGATTAGTGTAAGTATTTCCATTTCCTATCATTGTCTAGGTACCACGTATATGGGTCCTCCTGACAACTTATTTGTCCTTGTCCTCGTGTGGGGAGTACTATGTAGCGATTAGGAATCGTTACCATAATCTTCCGACTACATTTCCATGGAGACTAATGGTGATTGAGGAATAATATCTTCATTATTGCGCGCCCCTCAACACATTGTACGCAACCAAATCATTGTGGTCTCTCCTGTACGACACACTCTTTCCCGGGTGAGATGAGAGGGCTTCTGACCTATGCGTGGAATGCTATTTCAGGGTCACCAGTCTATCGTTGTACCCCTATGTATATTTTCCGTTCTTTACAACCCCCTTTTATTCCATTTGAGAGTCAGACAGTAATTCGATTTACCTGCTACTGCACACACTCAAAGCGCACATTAATAGCGCTGCACCATATAAAGTATAACAACATGCATTTTCATCTTTATTCAATTATATTTAAAGAAATGGAATTTATTCACATCTATGGAATCAAAAGCATCATTTATTTCATTCATTCATAACATAATATTCAATTCACATTTCTCAATCAATCGAGCATAATCATCATTTGCTTGTCCATCGACAATTTTTATTCAATAATAATAAAGCATAACACATTGTTCAAGTTTATTTAACCAGGTCACTTCAATACAAGTGTCTCAAAGTCTAGTCAATCAACTGAGCCAAAGGTGGGCATTACATACACCCCTTCTTATTAAAACTTTGACCCAAATTTAATTTTCATCATACATTCATTGACCCTTTCACTCTCTCTTTATAATCAATTTTCATGCCATTCTCTTCTATGTTCATCAAATAACCATGGCCATATACCTAGATTTTCTATCAACATTGATTTTATGTTTCATCCAACAAGTTCCAATAGGTTCTCAATAATCCAACGGTGATTTCATGTAATTTAAGTCTAGTAATACTTTTCAATAATCGCGAATGATATCTCAGATTTTCCAACACCTCCTAATCATCCACAAGGATCCACGATATTCACTTATGCTAGATCGCATCATTAGCCACATGATAGGTATCCAATATACTTTTAGCACAACAAAATCAATTTAAGAATTCAAATCCATTAGGCTATCCTCTCCCCCAAGGAAAGAAGGTAAACATAATACAATCTTCATTAAAATATAGATTTGTAAGTTTCAATGACGAACTGCGAAATCAAGGGTGGCTACCACATAGTCAAAAATCAATGCATAAGTGACTCAACATTCTGATCAACCTACTTCCAAACCCATGAATTTTAATAAGGTTGATTCTCAACTTGATATGATTCCAAAGTTTCAGGACGTTGCGACTTAGATGAACATATTAAATTTTATATCCTAGTAATTTCGTTAGTACCCTCGTGTCCAGGTCAAGGAGCTCATCATGTCCTTGCCTTAGTTCATCATTCTCATTATCATATGACTCTTCGGCATTCTTTCCAATTCACGTCAGGTGTGTCGTCATAGTCTTGTCGAGTCATGTCCTGAGGGATAATTGTCTTTCCTTCTGGACATCACCATGTAAAGTAGTAATCATTTTTTTTTAGCTCGTCTTGCTAATCGTATCCAAAAATCGTCTCCATTTGACTCTTTCGGCACTCAGTAGAAGTTTCAGCAAGAAAGAGTTTTCAATATCGCAACTCCTCAATAACTCTTTGAAAAGTTGGGGTTTAAATTTACATAAATGAAGGTCTTGATTTGACCATGTGGCTTTCTAAACTTCTATAAATTGACTAAAAATCATACTTCATGAATATGAATTTACTCGATTAAGACTCGATTACACCTAATGAAGGAATATGTTTTACTCCGTGTATTTTCTCATATAGTTTGAATATCTTTTAAACCCTCCACCCACTATCATTAGTCTAATTTCAGGTGTATATAAGTAACTTACAATCAAATCAAAATAGTATACGTTCATACAAATATTTATATTATAAATAAAAGTGATATAAAACCCTTCATCCTATAATCTTTTAAAACTAAATAATATCTTATTCAATGTAATTTGAATATTTACATTATAATTAAATATAATATAAAATATTCTTCTTATAAATCATATTTACATTATAATTAACTACTCACTGAAATTGTAATGTGATCATACTTCCATTTAATATATATATATCCATGTTATTGATTTTCAATAATTAGTTTATAAATAATATGATTATAACATATAAATGCTAAAATAATATCATTTTTTAGTGTAATGAGTTAGCCCCTTTATGTACCGCTACTATATCCACTCACAAGAAAGACACATCCAATTCTTTCATTATTTAATATTACATAGAGACTCGATTACATATGACTCTAAATCAATTGAAGATTAAATGATTCCTATATATGCATCCCACATTAATTCAATACCTATAATTAATATTTACCACTAGTCTCCATCGTCAATTTATTCTAATTCGTAATAATGGAGTAATTTGGAAGGATTTACGTTATCCTATTAACATAATTTACATTGGAATCATGGCTACACATATTTCAACAATTTCACAACAGTTATACACCGAGTTCTGATCCTGTATTCAACACTTATAAAAACTAGAACTTTTCCCATTTATGCAATCGATTCCATAAATTAAAGAAAAATACTGAGTCAATCTCAGAGGATCACCCACCATATCCATTTTAATAAATCCCAAAGTGTTCACAGAGGTCGAAATAATATTCATTCTATAGAGATCTGAATAATATTTGTTATCCACAGATCGAAGTAATAATCATTACATAGAGACTACATAATACTCATTCTACAAAGCACAATGATGGATCCTTTTAACGCGCAAAGAAATAAAAGGATTCGACGGTAGCTCAACCTTTGTCATAGAGACACAAAACCAGTCCTATTTCCACCACCATAGCCCCAAAATACATTAACAAGACGCAATTTCTTAAAAGCATTATTCAAATAAAATCGACGATTTTAATACCTTGAATATACATCTACATAACATCAAATACTTACTTGAAAAACAATGGGAATGACTACTTCGAGAATTAGTTCAAATTCTATAATCAATTTTAAAATTTGCGGAAGTAATGTTTATGGTTTCGTCTAGGTTTGAACCTTGCTTTGATACCAAATGTAGAGCCTCACCCGAAAGTCCTCTCTAAATGTAATGTCCCAAATATATATTTGATCATATAAGCAAATAACATTACCATATTCATAAATAAATTTGCAATAAACAATTATAATGAATAATCAAACAAAAATAACCACAAATAACCTGTCTGGATGGTCAATTTCGTAGAAGTTGGAGACCTTGATATTGTTGCCGCTCCAATCCAATGAATCTTGACGCAATTACCGAAGGACTCCTTGGTTAACCTCCCTACCAGGTTAAGAGTATTATTCTTCCTCCCAGTCCCCCAAGCAAATAGGGGTCGCAAAGAACATAAAATCCTAAACCCTCAGAAGAGATCTTCCAATCCCCATAGTAGTTCTCAACCAAACTCACAAGGACCACATTTAATCTCAAACTTCCATTATGGAATCCATCCAATAGTAGGGAGAAATAGATCATTTTCTCTTCATTCTTCGTTTCTTAAATAGAAAGTTCTTAGACGACATGTGTCGTTTCATCCAAAATTAATTTAATTTATTAATTTTATAATATTCATTCTCATTCAAACATGTGTCACTCTCACACACTAGTGCACATAAGTTCCTCAATTATCTCTTAGTTGTCTCCCTAGTCTAAAATCCCAATCCCTAGATCAGTGGGTGCATCCGGAGTTAAACTCTAGATATTTTCTAATCTAGATTTGCTCCAAAATCAAATATCTCTAATTTATTTATTTGATATTAATTTAATACATGTCTTCCTAACTCTGTGGGTGCACATGAGTTTTTATCTCAACTATCCCCCTTTAATATTTGCTCAATTTTAAACACTTTTCCCTTTATTTATTCTCAAATTTAACATTTACATATGCATAATTCAACTAGGTGTTTAAATGTTTAGTGCAAGTATTTCCATTTTCTATCGTTTTCTAGGTACCACGTTTATGGGTCATCCCAACAACTTCTTTGTCCTTGTCCTCGTGTGGGCAGTACTATGTAGCGATTAGGAATCGCTACCGTAATCTTACGACTACATTTGCATGGAGACTAATGGCGATTGACGAATACGATCTTCCTTATTGCGTGCTCCTCAACACATCGTACACGACTAAATCATTGAGGCCTCGCCTGTACGTCACACGCTTCCCCAGGTTATTTGATAAGGCTTCTAACACGTGCATGGAATGCTATTTCAGGGTCAACAGTCTGTCGGCGTACCCCTATGTATGTTTCTTGTTCTTTATGACCCCTTTTTATTCCATTTGAGGGTCATTCGGTAATTTGTTTTACCTGCTACTGCATACACTCAAAGCACACATAGTAGCATTGCACCATATACAATATATCATCATGCATTTTCATCTTTATTTAAATTCATAACATAATCTTCAATTCATATTTCTCAATCCATCGAGCATAATCATCATTTGCTTGTCCATCAACAGTTTTTATTCAATAATAATAAAGCATAACACATTGTTCAATTTTATTTAACCAAGTCACTTCAATACAAGTGTCTCAAGGTCTAGTCAATCAACTGAGTTAAAGGCATGCGTTACAGGTAGATTGAATTAACTCCTTTTATATGATTTATGTGTCTTTATTATCCATTGTTGACTCCATATAAGTCTTTGATCTTAGCCATAAGGCTCATAGGAGGTTATTTGTAGGTGTGTTGGTGTTTATAGGTACTCTTCATCCAGTAGCGACTCTCCATTGGGTTTAGGGGTCACCTGAAGAAGTTGAGGAGTTAAGTTGTGGTGACATTTGACCTAAGTCCTCTATGCTTACCGTAACTAACCCTTTGGTCCACAAAACCTTGTTATGTCAGGGCTACTAGTTTTAGTGGTAACACATCACATAGAAAATAACATACATAAACTGGAAAGGTAACAATATAGGAATAAAACAAAAAAACAGGTTAAAATATGAACAATATAAGAAAGATTTTAAAAAAATATGTAAATGTAAACAATATACCTCAGGAACTAGTATCATGGTCATATCTTAGGAAACATAAACTTTTTCAATTGAAACAAAAAGTGTTTCCGACTCAAAGAAGATTTCCATATGCAATGGAACACCTCTCTTAGCCTAGAAATGCACATAAATATAAGAATCCATAAATCCTTTGATGCGTGCAGCTACACCAACTCAAGATATCGATCAACAATAGGAGCGGGTCTTCATAAGCGCTCTGATAACATGTTTGACTAAAATAGTGTATTTCCACATGGGTTGAACACCTTAAGAAACCACTCACACAAACTAATCATAAATCAACACATCGACGTTTTTACGTGGTTAAAACCCTCAAAGAGGGAAATAATCCATGGTCCAAGCCCAATAGGTACTTGAGGTACTATATTAATGCAAAAGGAAAAATAATTTACATATGAGTTTCTCAAAATCAATCATCAAGAAAATGACCCTCCATGCTTTTTAAATAGAGATCATGGATCAATTGGGTGTTAAGCCATGAATAAATAGTCATTAAGATTAGGGTGAAGATAAACCATGAGATCACTTTATGTCTAGAACACATTGTGACAATCGGATTACATAAATACAATGCATACTAATGCATACTATAGAAACACACTTTACAGAAAGACACATTAGACCAAGTTGATCTTAACTAACTCTTAAATGTCTAAAAATCCTAATAGTATGATGAGTGCAGTAAGGATTTATATGGTATGCTTATAAATATCAATTATAGGATAAAATTATATTTCTTTATGGGATAAAATTACCTTTCTTTATAGGATTTGATTTCGTGAATCTTACCATAGAATAATTTTATTTGACACATAGTTAGGGTAATATTTTAATATTATGGGTCCTTCTTAGAAAAGGGCGGAGTTTTTCTTCTCTTGGGACTAGGAAGAAAATGGAAGGAGGGGATAATATAGGAGAATGGAGAAGGATTAGGAATGGAAAAACATTTGAGGAGGGCATAGTGAACCGTGGATGATGGAAACTCCGATCAAGACTAAAACATTGAGGTTTGAGCTTAGAGTGGTCACTAAGTTAATTCTATAAAGTTACTACATGGTTATTCTTAAAGTTACTACATGGTTATTCTTGTTTTTAGAGCAAGGTATGGAGGGCCAGGAAACTCACAAGTGTCCCGAGCTAGGTAGTTGGATAAGGTCCTAGTTTGATTAGGAGGATAAATTTGAGTTTAGGAAACAATGGAAAAGGAGTTGGATTAATTCAAAACATTGGATAAGGATTTGGATTACTAAATCAAATAGATCTAAAGGTATTCTTACTCTCCTTTAACTTAATTTAATTTATTGTAAATCTTATGAATATTTATTTTAGATACCGAATTTGTTTATAGAATATAGGATTCCAAAGATTAAAACAAGAATATAAATTACACTACCAAATTAGAATTCAATGATGATGAAACCATGCTAAAAATATCATTAGGAACAATTGAGTGCATCCAACAATATAGAAATAAAGAAGGGTTGAGTGAAAAAATATATATGAATTAAAATGAGATCACACAAAAATCAATAGTTAAATATATTCCATTTCATCTAAGGAAATCCAATAAGACTCGATATCCAAGAAGATAAAATGATAAAATCAAGATTCTCTATAGTAGAAATTACAAGAATCCTACAAGCGAAGGACTTGAGATTCAAAAGAATGATTAAAAAAGAAAGGTCTAATAGATTTTCATAATACACCTAACTTCATAGATATTAATATAGTTAAAGATCCAAACCTTTTTTAATATCCTACCAAATATCATATTGTTACACTGGTAAACATACAAGAAATCAAAGGAGGGAGAAAATGTCACAAAGTTCATGTGCAAATTATACAAAATTGGAACTAAAAACAAAGTTTTATGCGCCACAGCTGGGTAGAATGCATATGGTATTATGTGTTGAATAGTTGGTTTAGTTGGGAACATAAAGTTCATGTGCAAATTATACCAACATTGGAACTAAAAACAAAGTTTATGTGCAAATTATACCAACATTGGAACTAAAAACAAAGTTTATGTGCTACCACTTGGTAGAATGGATATGATATTATGTGTTGACTAATTCGTTTAGTCGGGAACTTACACCACAATTATCTTAGAATAGTTGGGCCGCCATTATGGCCGGGTGGCTGGGGCGGTTGGCTGTGGCTGTTCCCACCTGGGTTCGACCCTGTGACCCAGACAAATTCGGCGCTCTCATATATTGAGCTTGCCAGTTTAACTACTATGTGAAAAAAAATTTATCTTAGAATAGTTCAAAAATTTTTATGAGAAAGGAGAAAAATACTTGATAAAGATTAAAAATCGCGAAGAAGTATCAACTCACATGCAACAAAGTCATTATAAAAGTATTATGTTACAGTGATAATTAAAGTTCCACTTTAAGAAACAAAGTCAAACAACTATGAAGTATTTCACACATGCTACACGTAAGCCTTGCTAACATTGAAAACCAAATCAAGAACCAAATTGATCTTTCACAACCATATAAAGGAAGTTCCACAAGAGAAGTTCTAAAAAATGTAATATCATGAATAACTTCTTATCAAGATTTTGAGGTCAAATTATTTTTTTAAAGAAAGATATCATATATGGTGTATAACATAATTTACATAATACATTTTTTTCAAGGAAATCTGTGTGAAATCCCTTTTTTTTAAAAGAATATTTAAAGAGAGTACACCTCAACTACTAATTATAATAATGACTAATAACCTTAAGAAACTCAATTGAATTTGAACTTGTAATTTATGGATTCTTCATCTACAATTTGGAGAAATAATTAATTGATAGAACTAACCCTTTAAGATGTACAACATAACACACATTAAACAATGAACATCTTAGCTAATAATACATGTTAGCTTAAGATCATGTCAAACATAATGACCTCTCATATAATGAATATCAATATAGTTATGCATGTACAACATAACACACATTAAACAATGAACATCTTAGCTAATAATACATGTTAGCTTAAGATCATGTCAAACATAATGACCTCTCATATAATGAATATCAATATAGTTATGCATGTTGGTCAATATCGTCACATTCCTCAATATACTTTGATATTTGTTTCAAAGATATTTTTGTTTTATTATTAAACTATGGATTTTTTTGTAATAGATAATTTATAAAGCTACTGATCTTTGAACATTATGTACTATTTGATTCATAGTTGAATACCAATAGTATGCTTTTTTTCTCGGAAAAAAAAAAAAACTTTAAATGATGGGGTAAAATTGTTTCTAGTTGGTAGATTAATACTTGGCTTTGCTTTAGTAATTAGGGACATGTGCTTGAAGCCATTTGGAAGTATTGATAGATTGATTGAATATCTTTTTATGAAATGACGTCATTAGTAGACATGATTTTGTAGTAGTCAACTATACAAGTTCATTCAACAATATATGTTTATGTTTTGATACCTATTAAGGCCCCCTTGAGCTATTGGCATTTCCCTCTAAACTGGCGAAAGAAAATATAATTTATATAGCATTACTTGCACCAAATTATTTATCCATGTTAATTTCATAGGTTTTGGGGTGCAATTCCCGAGGTTGATGTTGTAGTATCTTCCCTCACTCCAATACTAATATTTTTTGCTTATGGTTTTCATTTATGTGATGCTACAAATGATCTTGTTATAATGACATATCCTTATGTCAAGATTTTGTTCGACATTGATACTCCTCTTATAGAGTTTGTGTTTGCTTGTTAGCATTGTCATTAGGCACGTGGCTTGTTAATAATCCATATACGTGTAACGATTATGAGATGATGGTTTCTAAGGCATTGGACCCATAAAAAGTTTTGAGAATTTCGTCACTAGCTTTGGAGTGAAAGTCTCAAATAGATGTGATAGCATCCTCCTTTATGGTTGTTATCTATGTGATGTTATAGGCTCCCTTACTAAAACGACATGTCCCAATGTTGGTTTTGTTTCAAACTAATATTCATCTTCTAATTTTTTTTGTGTTAACATTGCCATTGGGTGAAAGATGGTTTATAAAGCATTACCCATACCAAATCATCCCACTCTAGTAGTAACAGTGCCAACAATGTCTTGTGGGTCGTCTTTGTTGTGTGGTTTTATCAAGTAAATTTAAGGAGCCATACTTAAAGTGTATAAACCTTGGTGAATCTTAATATTCTGAAAATCCCAACTGTAAAATGTTTGGCAATATTTTTATAAAAATAATCAATTTTCTAAAAATTTATATAGTTTATAAAATTTGACTATTTTTAAATAAAATAATTTTATTATAGAAAATTTGGAATAGATTGTTTTGAAAAAAAAAATTGAAACAAGAAAATCATTTAAAAAAAAAGTAAAATGATCCAAATGACAAAATTTAGCCCATACTATATGATACAAGTTATTTTTTTCCAATAACATTGTTCCAAATTAATACTCCTCTAAATATAGCCCTCTCATACTAGAATTATCCACAATTTCAATATCATGCCTTGTGACTTATCTTTAGCTTATAATTATCATATATTAGATGACAAACTATCTTTTTATAATGGCATTGTTTGAGATTAATACTTCTTCCTTACCATAATGATAATACTTGTTAATAATCTATAAACAATAAATCATTAATTTAGAATAATAAAACCATAACCTTTATAAACACCCGTTAATATAAAAACTATGATACATTTAAAAAAAACTACGTGAATAAAACATTTAATAAATTACCATAAGGTAAACCTAAACAAATAGTGAAACTGAATAGTGAAACCGTTTATATAAAAACTATGATTCATTAAAAAAACTACCTGAATAAAACATTTAATAAATTTAATAAATTACTATAAGGTAAACTTAAACAAATAGTGAAATCGTTTACATGGAACCTCTCTCTTGGGATAAAACTATTCTCACGTTTGATGGAGCGACCAATTTTGGAAATTGTGGGGCTGAGGGAGTTATTTTTCTCAATGCTGATCATTTCTTCAATTTGTGTCTCAAGTGTGGTTTCGGTACCAATATGAGCGCTGAACTCCTAGCTCTTTGGTGTGTTATCCGGGTGGCTTATTTATTTGGCTTGCCACAAGTTGACATATATGGTGATTCCAGAGTTACCATTAAGTGGGCCAGAGGTGAATATGGGTTAAAGGTTTTAAATCTTTCAAACTGGTGCAACAGGATTCAAGCTGAATTACAGTCTTTTCGCAAATTTTCTTTGCAGCATATATATCGTGAATTCAATTCACAGGCAGATCAGCTCTCAAAACAGACTTTAGATGGAGAAGAGGGTCTCCTTTTTTGGGATGAATTCTGTGAAGGCACACTCAGTGACTCGGGATCTCTTTCTTACTTCATTAAGATCTTAGTGTGAATCTTTTTTTATTTTGGTTAATCTGGTATTTTGGAAAAGGTCACTTTTGACTGCATATCATGTACTATTTGATTCCCCTGATGAATAACAATAGTATGCTTTTTTTCGCGGAAAAAAAAAAAAAAGGGTCTCGGGACATCTCGGCTCCTATGAATCACAAGTTTTTTGAATAAAACATTTAATAAATTACCATAAAGTAAACCTAAACAAATAGTGAAATTGTTTTCTCGACCCCTACTAAGTCACAAGTTTTTGATATATCTGACTTAGTCTTGTTAGATATACCCTTGAAGTTGCTATTCCCATTGTTAAAAAAAAAAAACATTTAACTGAAACAAAATTAATCTTAATCAACGCTGTTACAATTTGCATGTGACCAACGTTAACCTGTTTCAATTGACACTGCTAAACCAAACAGAACGGTTCTGAAACCTTTTTTTTTTCAAATATTCAAACATATCTCCTGCTTCATTAACAATTTCTCGTCGAAAAATCTGCCTCTTCTTCTTGTTTTCTGCCTCTTATTAACATTTATTATTCCATTTGGTACAAATCGATGCAATCCCATTATAATTCATCATTCGAATTGTTCATCACTGAATGGATTTTCATTCTTTCCGCCATTAACAAACAACCTTTAACCGATTCATCTTCTCGTTTTGACATTTGTGTCTTGCGTCTTTTCCCAACTGCCAATGACCCAATTCAGAGTGCTCTTCTTGGCCAATTAGCTTTTCTTGCTTACCTGCAAATCAATATCTAAAATGGCTCCACTTCAGGGTACTAGAAACGTATTATTACCCCACACAAACTCGGGGCGAATGTCAAATTCAACGCCCAGAAATCGCACCATGAATCATATCAATGCCAGTTTTTCCAACGGCAATCTATCACCCCGGGTTAACGTGTCGAATCACTCCAATGACCATCCAGTAGAGGTGGTGGGACGAATCCGTGACTTCCCAGATCGAAAGGATTCTCAGCAGCGTGCATTCGAGATGGTTGGGGAACCGAATGAAGAAGAGACCACAGTGAGAGTGAAGACAGAAATAGGTTACAGGGATTTCAGCCTTGATGGGATATCATTAGCAGAGAAAGAAGACCTTGATGGGTTCTATAAAACTTTTATTGAAAACCGGGTTTATGGGGTGAAAACAGGTGAGAAATGCACAATTATCATGTATGGCCCTACTGGTTCCGGAAAAAGCCATACCATGTTTGGGTGTTCCAAAGAGCCCGGAATTGTGTACCGTGCATTGGATCATATACTGGGTGATCAAGAAAACGAAGATGGGGTTTTCAGGCATAGACTGAAGGTCAAAGTTTCTGTTTTAGAGATCTATAATGAAGATATTTTTGATCTGCTTGCTACTAGCAATATGCCTAACATTGCCTGGTTCAAGAATGGCCAACGCAGGGTTAGAACACTAACCCCCACCTGGCTTTTCAACTTCATGATCATCAGGTTCTGTAGAAAATAATGTGTGTGTGAGAGAGATTCTATAGAAAGTAATTCCTCAATCCTTTCCTGCTCAACCAATATCAGACAATATGTATGAAAAAATTGAATTCTGACAAAACTGAAACCAATGCAGTCATAAATTATACTAAGAATATTAAGAATTAGAAATACGGCATGTAATGGTAAAGACAGTCAGAATATGAGTATGGGTATAAGCTATTGTTTCAAGGGGCAAACATGCCTCTGAGGGATGATAACCTTTGTGGGGAACAACAACAACCTTGCTCTGCCAACCAGCCAACCCAGCCCCTGTTGACAAGTACTCTAACTTAATTTGTAGTTCTGGTTATATATTATTTTCAAATCATCCCATGGATACTTGTCCTACATTAATTCAAAATATATGTATTTTGCATGATTTGTATCAGAAAATTGATATAATCTCTCTTTATGTGCTCCGCTACCTTGTTAATTTGCTCTTGATGTATTGGGATCTGCTTCCAATTGATTGCAGATAAAGTTGGAAGTAATGGGCAAGAAAGTAAAGAATGCAACTTCCATCTCTGGCAGTGAAGCTGGAAAGATTAACAAGGAGATTGTCAGAGTAGAAAAGAGGAGAGTTGTCAAAACCACTCTCTGCAATCACAGAAGTTCTCGCAGCCATTGTCTGGTGGGTATGTTTTGACTGGACTGACTACTTCGGCCATAAACTATACTGATATATGTAAATTTCACTTGTAGGTAATAATAGACGTGCCTGCAGTCGGGGGGAGATTGGTGCTCGTGGATATGGCTGGTTCAGAAAACATCGATCAAGCTGGCTCCGTGGGACCCGAGGCAAAAATGCAGGTACAGTTTCTTGCCCTTAGGATTTGGGTTGAATGGTAGAAACCCAAATCCATCTGTCTTTGTTGTGTACTGATTTGTCCAGTCTCCAAATTTTCAGACTGGCAGAATTAACCAAGGAAACATGGCATTGAAGAGAGTTGTGGAATCCATAGCAAATGGGGACTCACATGTGCCATATAGAGATAGTAAACTCACCATACTTCTTCAGGTACCACCTTGTCGTATCCATTCTCAATGCTTGCTTCATTCAACTTTACGAGTACTACTTACCAATTCTTGGACCTGTTGCATTCTCTGCTAATATTGATATGCCTAGTTCCTCGGGGCTTCAATGTATCTGGGTTGAGGATGCACACAAATTCGAGTTGAAATAATTAGTTTATATCTTTATATGCAATAGGATTCTTTTGAGGATGATGGTGCCAAACTTTTGATGGTGCTCTGTGCGAGTCCAGATCCTCGAGACATACACAAGACAATTGGGACATTAGAATATGGGGCCAAGGCCAAGTGCATTGTCCGTTTGCCCAATTCCCCTGCAAAGGAAAGACGCAAATCCTTGGAATTGCAGTCTGCAGGGCTTGGGACTCGTATATTGGCTATGGAAGAGTACATCGTGAAATTGCAAGCAGAGAATAAATTAAAAGAGCAAGCCAGAGAAGCAACAAGAAGGGAACTGAAACAGAAGGAAGTAGAAGTAGCACAACTGAAGGCAGAGATCAAGGAAATGGAAGAAAAGAAGAAGGCAAACGATGAAATAGAATTCAAGATTGAAGAAAAGGCCAGGTTTTTAAAAGATGAAATTGAAAGGAGATGCAAGGAGTATGAAAGAAAGGCAAATGACTTAGTTCAGCGTGGGAGAATGATGATGGAAAAACAATTTTTACAGCACCAACAGGAGGTTGAAATGCTGAGTAGACGATTGCAGGAAATTGAATCTGAACATGAATATCTAAGAAGCAAGCTCGGGCCATGTATTCAAGAAGAAGTAACTGAGAATGCAAGTAAAGAAATTAAGATAATACCTGAAACATGCCTGATCAGGGCCAACCAACAGGTTGCAACAGGATCAAAAGTTTTGCAAGAGGTTGAACCTTGCAGCATATGTGTACCTGCCAAAATCCAATTGCAGAGGAATTCAAATTGCAATGAGTCCGAGGGTGGAAATCACTTGAATAGCTTTCATGGAGTGGCATCCAATGACGAAAATGTCCTACCTGATTTGCACAAATCTGTGTGCTTACATGGAGGCAATCCTGAACGTAGACCATTTGACAAAGATAAAGATGAAGATGGAGATGATGATATTCTAAAATCCACAAGACTTCTGAGTAAAGGCTGTTTACCCACTGTGTATGAGGAAGAGGAAAGTGTGGAAGAAGAGACCATGGGTGTTTCAGACAAAGCGACAACTCTTGATGACCGTAAACATGTAAGTTCAGCAGATTTTGACAATAATTGCAGAGGCCATTTCCATCAGGAACTGGCAAAATTAAATAGTTTGGAAAGATATGTCACAGATGAAAGAAGAGCACGTATTCAGAACATATTTTTGCTTTGTGGGAATAACAGGGAAGTAGCTGCCCAATCAAGAATCGAATCTACTAGGGAAAGCAAGGAGGTTAGTCAGACATCCAAGCCTGTATTGGATGAAATTGTAAAGGAAGTTGGAACTGAAGTTTCTACATCACCTATAAGGTCAACAAGCAAGAACAGCCCTATACATTCTCCGAATTCAAATAGAAGCACTGGTAAAGATGGCTCGGTTAGAATATCCCTATCTCGAGAGTCTATTTCAATGAGTCCAGTAACCCTTTCACCATCCACGAGTCCCAGAGATTTTATGTCTCAAAAGAATCTACAATCAGGTCATGAATTGTTGGATAGCAATGTAAATATATCAACACAAGAACCAGAATTAACACAAGACCAGCTCAAAGAGAGGCTCCAGACCACTGTTCCAATCAATGGCCTTAGCTCTGCTTCGGCATTGATTGATATCAAATCAAAAACAAGTAACTGCTATAAAGAAAACCTGAAAACACCTTACAAAGATTCTGCAAATTGTGATACTGAATCAACAGACAATAAAGAAAATGGATTTCAACAGCATCAGGGCAATGATTGTGAGGTGTATGTAAAGTGGGAGACTTCCAAGGAAGTCAAAGGGAAACTAATTAGAATTATAAGAATTGCAAAGGATGCATGTCTTAATGATTTGCGAAAGATGATTGAGCCTATTGTCATGCGAGATTTCATATTTCTCATCCTTGGGGTAAGACTTTCCTGCAAACCCAGTGTAGTCCATCTAAAGCAGCAGTCCTATATGGTGAATGACTTGAATTTTTTTATTTAGTAAAAGATGTCATTTAGGCCTATTGGATTGACTTTTATACCTTGCTTGATCCAGAATTGATCAGACTGTTGTTATCTGTAGGACCCAAGTGGAGCTCCAATTGCAAGGGAGAGTGAAGCAAGTTTCCCAGTGACATTTATGCCTAGTTTCCCCAATCAACGAGGTAGCTATATTGCATGCCTGCGGCTTTGTACACAACAAGTGACAGCCATGTATCCTGGCTACACAGGAGAGCCCTTGGGTTCACCAAAAGACCAATTGGCAGTACGCACCCCGGTGCAGGCTTCTCCCAGTAGCCCATGGGTTTCTCCTGCCCAGAAAAAAGTGTTCAGGACAAGCAATCAATCAGCAAGTTCACGTGGGAAGTGAAGGAAGAAGGATGGCTTTGCTGCTGAGATCATGAGAATCTAATATATGGAGTCGAGGCTTTCTTTCTCTAGTAAAAGGCCACTGCACAGGTCTGATTCTAGATACAGGGGAAGTGTGCAGGACCTCCGTCACAGGTAAAGAAAATACTTCTGCCTAACATGGAGACGACTTATATCTGGAATCCTCGGAAGCTTAGCTACTGCTAATAGTCTGCATATTCGTTTGGGACCGACGTCGGTTGATTTTTGTATTATAAACTCTTGCTTAATTTTGGTTTGCAGCATGAAATGTATATCTGCAATCAGTTTAGATTTATTTCTTGATCAACATCAGAAATAACCATGTCTAATACTACATCATTATAAAGGATAAAAGGGTAAAGTATCGTTATCCCTTTTGATGACAAAGACAGAGAGGCACTCCTATAAAAATGGTGATAGGTAATATGGGCACTCATATATTTGTTGTCATATGACATCGTATTCACTACACTATGTCTTTGGTTCTTTGCATTGTTTTTTTTGTGTATATGGATTATTTAGGATGGGTGTTTCAGTTAAGTTAGATATTAAATTGGTGTATAAGACTTTTTATTTGTGGAACAAGTTTATAAAGCATTTTCAATACTAAAATTTATAAAGGTTATCCTATCCCACTTCAAGTTTTACTTATAGCTTTTTATAAAGAAATAGATATTCTTAACCATTGGTCCGCTCAAGCTATAGAATTGTTATATAAAATCATTGTCAATAATATCCAAAATGCAGCCAGTTATTTCATTCAATCAAATAAAGTATTATGTTAATATTAATGGGTGTATTATTTTTAATGCCCATTACATAATTTAATTTGCTTTTTCAAAAGCTATTTCTGCAAAATTCAAATGTTTTCTTAGGCTAGTTGAAAAATAGTATTTTAATCCTATTGTAAAGCATAATGATAGTGTTTCAGAATGTCTAATATGATCATATTAATAGATAGTTTTCTAAACTAATATCATAAATTAATATGCAAATTGTTTTGGATATTTCAATACATATTTAGATACAAAACTATGTGATCTCAATTAAAGGTATAATGTTTAAAAACTATATTTTTAAGTTAAAATATCACAATCAACTGCCAAATTAATGTTTCCATGATCATATGAAAAGTGATGTTACCACTAACCAGTTTTATTTTGTGTTTAACCAGTTTTATTTTGTATTTAGGATTAAAAGAACTTACAAAACTCTATAAAAAAAAATGTAAAATTAAAATAAGAATAGATATGGATCCAATCAACTTTTAAATTTTATTCCATACTTTAAAAAAGAAAATGCATACTCAACACAAATATAAAACAATTATTCAAAGAAGTTACTTATAATTAATGTAAAGGCATAGTACTTAGCCTAATTCCAAATGTTTGAAGAGAAAAATAAAACAAACCAGTAATAAGGTTATAAGTTTATAACAATGTTATATATATTCAACAATTTATAACCGTTGGAAAAAACATGATACATTAAGTTTAGAGTTTATTATATACTTTAGAAAAAAAACTACATACTTACCACAAATATAAACATACTAATAAACAAAGCACCAATGAGATTCCCCAATTCAACAATTTACAAATGTTGAAAAAAACTTATTATGTAAAGTTTTACATAAATTTTTATTCTAGACTCTGAAAAGGAAAATACATGCTTAGCACCAATGTAAGCAAGCTACTAACGAGACTCCACACAACATATTACAACAATGTATACATATCACTATTAAGTGCGTGCACACACACAATACTAA
This sequence comes from Larix kaempferi, assembly GCA_027924585.1. Classification (NCBI taxonomy): domain Eukaryota; kingdom Viridiplantae; phylum Streptophyta; class Pinopsida; order Pinales; family Pinaceae; genus Larix; species Larix kaempferi. Next base: position 34,976,172 of record BSBM01000372.1, read on the forward strand.
GTAACATAATATATATATATATAGAACCACCTAGGTATTTGATGACCACATCTAGGTCTTGGACATTTCTTCTTAGCTGGATGGCTTGCTTCCAAAACTCACATTTTTGGCTAGTTGAGGAAAGGCTAAGAGTTACGGTTGTTTGGCCATTTCAAGGCCTTGGGGAGATATTTCCTTGACTATACAAGTACGTAAAGTTTGGCTCTTCCAAGCTTTATCCCACCGTATGGGATAAGAAAGTCATGAGCCCACAAATATAAATTGATTCTCTCCAACCCTAGAGAAATATGTGATTAGAGTAGCTAGACATAGCAGGGAAAATGGTTTGAATAGATTTTTTATTAACTGGGAAGGACATGGGTAACGTATATATTGAAATTATTTGGTCACTATCCAGGGCAAGACAAATTAGTGTATAAGGAACTAACTGTTAGCAGTAGTAGTAGATTTTGTTATAGATAAAGATTGACCATCTCTTTCTTATTGATTGAGTAGGGATCCAAATAACCAATGGGGAATATGTAAACCAAATGGCCCGAGTTACTTATATATCACAACGACATAATAATGTTGTATGTTTATGCTAACCTTAATACACTAATAAGGTGTTGGGCTTAACCTGGTTGGTGTAGTGGGGACTCTACACTTTATTCTCCATGAATCTCCACCATTATCACATATTCCCAAGAAGTTATTTCATATCCTGGAACACAAGTAAAGGTGAAAAAAATGTAAACATAAATAGGCTCATGAAGGCAGGGATAGTGATGGAGAAATTGGATTTGTTCATTCAATCGGATAAAAAGAGGATAAGAAATACCAAGTGCAATTGACCTAGCAACGACATAAGTAGTAGCAATTGACCCAATTCTAGTTAAAAAGCAGGATCTAGGGGAGCGCCTTTACTCACTAGCTCACATAGTTCCTCGTTCATTATTCGTTTCAATATCGGACTTGGTTTTGGCTCCTATCGTGGGTGAGTGGACAGAGCGAGGGAATAGAGACTAGTTCAAAACAAAGTAATAAATAGCTAAACTATGACTATTTAAAATTCACATATGTAAATAATCCAAACCAAACAAAAATTAATTTCATCATTGATGTAAATATTCCAAGGCAGAACCAGTTAAGTCATACTTACCTAGATTTGAAGACAGATGGAGCAAATACAAGAAAATTCAAGGTGACCCAAGTGAAAAGTCCCAACAAGAGCTAGTTAATTAGAGCACAATCGAGCCAAACTCACAGGGATGCACAACAACACACAAAAACTAGGCGGATAAGTTAGGCTAACAAACACTCACAACTAGTAGAAAGTTGGGGTAGGTTGGTGAAGAAGAGAACAACATAGGGATAGCAAGAATGAGAACAAATAGATGGAGCAACAAGAATGAAACGATAACAGTTCACCATTTTTTGTATACACAATTGTTAAGTCGATCCTTTTTTATCGATTGTAATAGTTTTTTCCAGAAACACAAGAAACATCCTATCAATGACCTGCTTTTCCTGCCAAGGGATCCCTCACCATTAAATTTGACTTTCGAGCGAAACAAAAGTATTTTTTTGGCCCAAAACATTCAAAATCACAAATTCGCCCGCACGTTTCTCACCAAATGGTAACCCAGTTTCATATTTTCATCCATTTAGCATCCATCTATTAATTTGTCAACTTTAATTGAGATGCAATAGAAATGAAAGGTTTTTCTATTTCAATTCTTATTACAGGAGAACATGTTTCCTCATAGTGAATGCCTTCTTGTTGCACATATCCTTTTACAACTAATTATGCATTATATTTTGAAATACTTCCATCTATATTGAATTTTATCTTGTGTATTCATCTTACTCTTATTATGATTTTTTCATGAGGGAGTTCATGTAGCATTCTTATCAATATGTGACATGTCATCCTCCATTACTCGTTAGTGCAATATTCTTTAAAATTAAAAGGTTCAACATGTGTAGAAGAGAAAATAGCATAATTACCATCTACCTACATAATTACCATCTACCTACTTGGATGTCTCATATATCTCCTTCAAACATCTTGTTTTTCTAGAGCTAGATGGAGGTGTTACTTGGGTATCAACTTGGGGTTTTGTTGATGGTGTAGATGAGGATGTCTTTGATGGAGAACTCCATGAAGACGAACTTGTATTTATTATTATAGAGGGATGGATTGATTGATCATTATTATTAAAGATTGAATTTTCAATATGTGAAGTAATCACTATATTTATATTTTCATCTTCATTCTTGTGATAAACTCCTCCTTTATCAAAGATCGCATCTCTACTAACATAAAGCTTATTATTAAGTGGATCATAACACATGTAAGAATTAATTTCTTCTGAATATCCAATTAAAATATATCTCATAGATTTTACATCTAACTTATGTCTTTGTTGTATAAGAATGTGAAAAAAACATGTATATCTAAAAATATTCAGATGAGAAACATTTGGTTTCTTATAAAACTAATATCCAATTAAAATATATCTCATAGATTTTACATCTAACTTATGTCTTTGTTGTATAAGAATGTGAAAAAAACATGTATATCTAAAAATATTCAGATGAGAAACATTTGGTTTCTTATAAAACTAAGTTTCATGAGTAGAATATTTTACCATCCTTACAGGAATTTTGTTGAGGCTATATATGGTTGTATGGACTACATCTTCCAAATACATGTTTCGCAAACAAATTTCCTTTGACATATATCAAACCATCTCTACAATTGTTTTATTTTTCCTCTCTACTACTCCATTTTGTTGAGTATAAGTTGTACTTAACTCCTTGATGTCATGTGAGCTAAGAAATTCTTTGAATTCATTGAAGGTAAGATTTCCACTTCGTTTAGTTCTCAAAAATTTCCATTAGTATCTTGGTTTCTTCTCAACAAGTGCTTTGAATTTTTAAAGCAACTAAAATCTTGAGCCTTCTCATTTAATAAAGATACTCAAGGCATATTTGAAAAATTATCTACAAAGAGAAAGAAATTCTTTCTCTTACCAACACATAATGTTTGCACAGGGTCACAAATATCTCCATGTACTATGGCAAAAGACTCATGTGCTCTAAAATGATGATGGTAAAAACTATCTCTTTCATTATTCCCTATTGAATAACCATCACATACCTTATTTGTTGGTTCTATGAATGAAGGAAACCCTCTTACCAAGTTCTTACTTTGCATGAAGGAGAGAGAACCAAAATTATGGTGTACAAACCTCTAGTTCCATAGGCAAGACTCATCAATTGAGGCCTTCAAGAAAGCTACATTTGATTCAATTCTTAATAGAAACATCGCATTATCTATCATAAGAACTTCACCCACTAGATCATTGTTGTTAAAAATCTTACAAAACATTCCTTCAAAAATAGCCTTGTAGTTTTTAGAATTTAGCTACCTCATGCTAAGCAAGCTATGCTTTAACCTTGAAACAAGCAAAGTATCATGTGAGTACATAACACTTCCCTTCTTGGATTTTATGGAAAGAGTATATTTTCTCATTACTTTTGTTTGGATATCAATGTCAAAATTGACTTCCCCCTTCACACTCTCATCTAACTTTCCAAATAGTTTTTTTTTTCTAGTCAGGTGATTTGAGTAGCTATTATCTAGATGCCAGACAAAATATTTTTTTCCTTCAAATATATTACATGTGAGAAAGTGTTTTTGAAATTTCTCACCCTTATCATTACTAAAATTTAGTTGAGATGCATCTCTTTTATTTTTTAAATAGTATTGTTCTAGGTGGTCATCCTTGTTACAATAGTTGCAATAAAGGTAGCCTCCCCTAGGTCTATTACTTCTTCCACTAACATGCCCTCATATTCCTTTATCTCTTCCATGGCCTCTACCTCCTCTGTAAGATGATAAAGAAGAACTGGAAGCATCATTCATGGGAGTGGAAGTATATGTATTCTTATTATCAATCTTCAATTTGATTTGAAAGGATTGATCCAAGGGCTCCTCAATTTTTTATAACATATATTCATGTACTTTAAGGCTTCAAAATAAATAAAAAAGGGTTAAGGATGATAAATTTCTTGATTTTTCTATAGCAGTGGTGACAAGATGAAATTGTTTAGGAAGGCTTCTTAATACTTTTTCAACAATCTGCCTATTATGAGAGATTCACCATGGGCATGGATATCATTCATAATATTTTGCACTCTAGTAATAAACATTTCAACATTTTCATTTTCTTTCATAGTAAGAGACTCAAAATCTCTTATAAGCAATTGGATTTTAACAATGTTTACATTTACAAATCACTTTTAGGCCTTCTCCAATATTTCTCAAGCATCATGAAACTTTATACATTCCACAATCTTTAGAAATATTGAGATGTAAACTTCTATTTGAATGATAAGCATAACTTTGGCATTTTTTTTATATTCTCTCTCAACTATGTCCTTTGAATAGTAAAGGGAGAATTATAGGAAGCCTAATAATATGGCTTCATGTAACCTATGGAAGCAAGCATCCATATATATTGAGAGAAAGCAAATTTCTCATCTTCAGACACCAGTACTCAAAACTTTCACCATTGAAAAGAGGAATCTAGTATTGTGTTGTAATTGTATTTGGGCCATAGTGTCATTTTCATTGAAGAAATAAAATCTACAATCAACCAAGAAACTAGCTCTGATGCGAAATGAAGGACTTGAGTAAAAGAAATTGTGATTACATTGTAATGGCACCCAAAAAACATAGATCTAGTGACTATATGTAACAACACAAGTTAAAAAAATAGTTTGAATCGATGATACCTATAATAAATTGCACAAATTAAATGAATAAAATAACCATAAAAAATACTTTGTTTATTAATTCTTCATTTCTAAACAGAGAAACCACAAAATATGTTATGTTTTTGAAATGAAAACCCATAAAATATGCTATGTTTTTTAAAATAAAACCAACTAAATATACTATGTTTTGGTAAAAAGAGAAACAGGTAACAAATGATTTGTCTCTTGAAGTTACAATGTTTGAAAATAAAAACAAAAAAATACAACACCAAGAAAAATTCTCTTTGTGAGAGAAACTATAGAGACTGCAAATAAGAACTTCTCTCAACCATCTTTGCTAAAGAATAGTACTCAATTTAAGTAATAATTCATTGGTAGAGATGATAACCCTAAGGAACAAACTCACACACAACAACTGTTGGGGAAAATAAAGATGTGTCATTATTAATATGACCTCTAGATATTTGAAACAAATTAACTTCCACATTCCCAATTCATTGTTTGTCTACATAGGATATTTTCAAGAGACCGGACACCTTGAGAAGCCGCTCATGCAAATTGTTAAGCAACAAATTCCCAAAAAGAGTATGAAAAGAGCATAAATAGACCAAAAAGAGCACTCCATTCCTTTAATGAAGAAAATAGATGAATAGAAATCCTCTTCGAGGAGGCAACCTCCTTATACAATGTACTAAGTACACAAGACAAGACAAGATGCTCAAATGAAAATATATTGTTCCTATATATAGGAGATTAAGAGGTACAATTACAACTCACTGACCCAATCCGACATAGCTAATATAACCATACTAATGACAATTAAAACTAATGGACCAAAGTTGACATCAAAACTAATGTAATGCACCACAATATATGGGGAAATGTGCCCACATTTAAGGCTTAACATGCCTCTCCCCTTCCGACAAGTGTTGTCCTCGGTGCTTGATTAGTTGCAGATGATTTTGTATGAAGGACTCATCTTCCCATATCGAATCTTCAACTAGTAAGGTCTTTCGCTTAATGAGGTACTTAGTAATAGACCGATTTCGTAGTTGTTTGGTCCTTGTTTTAGTGATTTGCTTATGTTCAAGCTCCAGAAATATTTTTTGAATTGGGATCTTGTTTCCTATTACCTTCTTTAAGCAAGAAACATGGAAAACTGGATGTACTCTTGAAGATGAAGGGAGGTCCAATTTGTAAGCCATACTACCAATCTTCTGCAACACTTTATAAGGACCATAATACTTGGGTGCTAATTTATTATCCTTATTTAGTTGCTTGAGGGACATCTATTTGTAAGGTTGTAGCCTTAGAAATAACCAATCCCCTTCTTCAAAACTCCTTTCACTACAATGTTGATCAACTTGTTGTTTCATCATGTTTTTTGACATAGCTAGGTTGTCCTTATGTATGTGGAGAACTTGCTGGTGATCTATGTGATCTTCCACGACTTGAACTTCAGATTTTCCTTTTAAGGGAGATGTGATAGATGGAGGTTGGTACCCCTAAAGTGACATAAATGGAGACATTTTTGATGATGCATGGAAGGAAGTATTGTACTACCATTCTGCCAAAGACAACCATTTCACCCAGTGTGTTTGTTTATCATACGCAAAGCAACAAAGATATCCTTCCAAACATTTTTTCACTATCTCAATTTTCCCATCAGATTGAGGATGATAAGATGAATTGTGAGCCAATTGGGTACACAAACAAGAAAATAATTTAGTCCAAAATTTTCCAATGAGGATCTCTATCGCTTACAATAATCTTTGGATTTCCATGTAACTTCTGAACAGTTTCCATAAAGTATGCAACTATTATACTTGCATTAAAAGGGTGAGAGAGTGAAAAAAAAAATTGCATACTTCGTGAATCTATAAACAACCACCATAATAACATTATTTCCTTTTGACTTGGGTAGACCTATGATAAAATCCATTGAGACTTCCTCCCAACACTAGAAAGGTATGTTTAATGGTTGTAGAAGTCCCGGGGTCTTAACTATTTCACTCTTATTTTGTTGGAAAACCAAACATTCGTCCACAAACCTTTGAACATCATATTTAAGGCCTTCCCCAAAAACTCCCTTCTTGACCGTGTGGTAAGTTTTTAGGAATCTAGAGTGGCCACCTATAGGAGACGTGTGTAATTTCGAGAGGACCTTTTGTTTGAGTTCGAAATTTTTTCATAAATATAAGTGATCCTTATAACATAGTGAATCATTTTTCCACGCAAAATTATCTAATACATTGGGATCATTATGTAGCTTTTGAATGAGCGTCCACACAGATAGGTCATTTTTCCATTCTCCCCTTGTTGCTACTACCCAATCTGTAGAATGAAAATTGCACAAAGTAATGCCCCAACATATTCATCTTTTTCGGGGAGCGCATCTGCCACCACATTTTGTTTCCATTTTCGATAGATGATTTCAAAGTCATATCCCAACATCTTGGTTACCCATTTTTGTTGTTCTTCCGAAGATAGTCTTTGTTCTGGGAAGTATTTAAGATTATCATGATCTGTTTTGACCTTGAATTGCCTACATATTAGGTAAGGACACCATTTCTTAAGAGAATGTAGTATTTCCAACATTTCCTTCTCATAAATGTTCTTCTGTAAGTTCTTTCCCTTGATTGGATGACTTGTGAAAGAAAGCGGGTGTCCTTCTTGCATTAGAACAACACCAATGCCATTTCTTGAAGCATCACATTCCACAATAAAGGTTTTTGTAAATTATGGCGTGGCCAAAACAGGAGCTTTGCACATTGCCTCTTTAATTTGTTCAAAAGCTTAATTTTCCTCCGGAGTCCAAGAAAATGCATCTTTCTTCAATAATGTTGTTAGAGGCATTTCTATTCTTCCATAGTTCCGAACAAACTTGTGGTGGTACCCTACCGGACCTAAGAATCCTTGAAGATTCTTTAGGGTTTGGGGAATTGGCTAGTCTATCCCGGCTTTGATTTTGTTAGGGTCTACCTTGACAACTTCATGAGATACAATATGACCCCAATACTATACCTTGTTTACCCCAAAGAAACATTTGGAAGTTTTTGCATAAAGTTGTTGCTCCTTTAGTAGTTGTAGTACCTTTTCAACATGTTGAACATGTTCTTCCCAAGACTTTCTATAGATTAGTATATCATCAAAGAATACTAGCACATTTTTTCTAAGGAAACGCTTGAAAATGGAATTCATCAAACCTTGAAATGTAGAAGGCGCATTTGTGAGACCAAATGGCATGAATAGAAATTCATAATGACCTTAATGAGTTCTGAATGTTTTTTTTGGGATGTCTTCATCCTTCATTCTAATATGATGTTACCCGGAACAGAGATCCAACTTTGTGAAGAAAACTGATCCATGTAATTCATTTAACAATTCATCAATGACAAGAATGGGAAACTTATCTTTAATGGTGATCTTGTTGAGTTCTCTATAATCTGGACACATACGCCATGATCCATCCGGCTTGTTTACCATTAATATTGGTGTAGAGTAAGAACTTTGGCTAGGCCTAATTATGCCATCCTCTAACATTTCTTCAATCATATGCTCAATTTCACTCTTTTGGCCATAGGGGTATCTGTAAGTCCTAATATTAGGAGGAATACTTCTTGGAATTAAGTGAATAGAATGATCAAAATATCTAATAGGTGGAAGACCTTTTGGAATATATTCAAATACCTTGGAATGCTTATTAATAAACTTTGGAGATTTGGGTAAATAAGTGGCTTAGATATTTGAACATCTAATGAGCATAATTGTGCAATTATACCTTGATGTCCCTTTTTCATCAATTTTGTCATACCATTAGATCTTATCACATTGATTGGTTTCCCTATGATACCATTTAACTCATATTCCTTTCCTTCCCATAAAAATTTTATGAAAAGATTCTGAAAATTAAAAGCCACAGTTCTCAATGATTGTAACCATTCAACTCCTAAGATAACTTCAACACCCCCATTGGAATAGTAATAATTGGAATATTCAATACATATTGCCCCATTGTAAGATTAGTATTATGGAATTTCACTGAGTAGCTGATAGTTCCTCCATATACAATCATTACTTGAAACTCAGGTGTCGAATATACAAAGCAATTGAGAAATTTGGCTAATTTACAATGAATGAAATTATGAGTACTACCAGAATCAATCAACACTATTACCTTTTTCTTTTTGATATGTCCTTCGATCTTGAGAGTTTGAGGAGTGCTAATTCCAGCCAATGCATGAAAGGATATGGTGGGAGTAATCTCTTCTAATTTTTCAGCTTGAGAAGGTTCTTGTTCTTTTTCTTCTTCATCTACACAATCTATGTAGAATGATTTATTCTTGCCACACTTATGTCCCTTACTATACTTGTTGTCACAATTAAAGCATAGACATTTTTCTCTTATTTCATCCAATTGTTGAGGTGTGTTATAAGAAGGAACATTTATCTCTCTATATGTGTTGGAGGTGGTCCTTCTAGTAGTTATCGCCATATTTTTACTTTCAATTTTCCTTGCCAAACTAAAAGAATTCTCCAATGATTTAGGTTAAGGGATACATTTCTCATGTTGAATATTCTACTTTAAAGTACCCATAAAGTGATCCAACAAAATATCTTCTGAAGTATTCTTCACTCTAAGACTTAACTTCTGAAACGGCTTGATGTACTCTGTAAATGGATCTTTTTGTTTGAGATTTATCAACTGACTAAAGAAAGTGTTGCTATTAATATCGTTGTAATGTGCAATCAATTCTTTCGTGAATATAGACGAAGAGATAATATAGTCCTTTTTACGGTCACAAAGCCATTGGTACCATACAAATTGATCAGGATATAAATATAATGATGCAATAGTTACCTTTTGCAAAGTTGGCACTTGATGTAGATCAAAGAATTTATCCATCTAGAATATCCATTTTATTGGATCATTGCCATCAAAATTTCTCATGCTAATCTTGGGAACAAAGTAGTTTTTTGGACCTGAGTTGAACCCGTGATGATGGAGTAGATCATTAGATTTTGGGGACTCAAACCTCTTATTCTCTAACTGTTTTCCAATTTTCTCAATATGTGATTGGAATAAGTCCCCCTTTTCCTCCTTATCCTCTTCTCGAGTAGACGAATGTGTAGGAAGGCTAAGTATTATATCATTTAGTAGTGTCTTCAAATATTCTAGATGTTATTTTCTAGACATCCCATTGAGATCCTCTTTACTAGCTATCCCATTGAGATCCTCTTTACTAGCCATCTTATTTTCCAAGTTAACTAAATCAACCATTTCCACAGTCTCTTTCATCATATATTCCAACTTGGACACCCTAAAAGATATGTCTTCACTTTTATCGTAGGTCGGGGATGAAGCCTCTGGTGGTTTGAGTGGAGTGTGATTTTTTCCACTACCTTTAGGTGCCACTGTTGAACAACATAAATATATATCACACCTTTGGTTCACCTTAAATAGATCCTTCTACTAAAATTTATTCAAATTTAAAATGACGTCCCTTTTTCCAACCTTGATTTGAAGACTGATTTGCTAACTAACCTTTCAACTGACGTAACCCTGAAATTTCAGCTCCTGTGACTCTGAAATATCATCATGCGGTATCCTGATATGTATTCTTTCCAATGCCATAGGTATCATTGAATTTGGATGTGCCAAAAACAAGTTGTGATAATTTTCCCAACGCTTGTTAATTTTGGCCATTTCAAAAGAGCGAGAGTGTACGACCTGCCACATGTCCAATTTTTTTAATATAATTCTGAAAATGCTAGAACAAATACTATAGTTTGTATTCTTTCTTATGAAACTAGCCTCACTCAATTTTGGATCTCACTTGCTTTAGATATAACAATTTTCCCTAGAACACCTGTTTGAGACTAGCTTTTGGGCTAGTAAGAAACCCTAACTTCCCGAGGGTATAACTCCAGACTTGTAATGAGTCAGGATCTGAAAATTTTGTCACAAGTATTTTGGCATGTTTTCTATATGGGTTCCAAGTTTCGCTATCTGAAACCCTATAGAAAAAAATAGCGAAAATACCAATATGACTTGTTTTGGAAGCGTCCAAGCTCTGATACCAAATGTTAAGCAACAAATTCCCAAAAAGAGTATGAAAAGAGCATAATTAGACCAGAAAGAGTACTCCACACCTTTAATGAAAAAAATAGATGAATAGAAATCCTCTTCGAGGGGGAAACCTCCTTATACAATGTAATAAGTACACAAGACAAGACAATACAAGATGCTCAAATGAAATATCTCCTTCCTATATATAAGAGATTAAGAGGTACAATTACAACTCACTGACCCAAGCCAATATAACTAATATAACCATTCTAATGGAAATTAAAACTAATGGACCAAAGACGACATCAAAACTAATGTAATACACCACAATATATGGGGAAATGTGCCCACATTTAGGGCTTAACAAAATTAGATCATAGATCAACATGTCGATGTTTTTACATGGTTTAAACCCTCGAAGAGGGAAACACTCCATGACCCCAACCAAATAGATACTTGAGGTAATATTATTATGCAAAAGAAAAAGAATGTTACAAAGACCTTCTCATAATCGATCAACTAGCAAATTACCCCCCGTTATCTTTAAATAGAGATCATGGACTAATCGAGTGTTAAGCCATAGATCAATAATCATTAAGATCGATGAGAAGATGAACCATTGGATCACTCTATATCAAGATCATTGTAGTGATGTTTAACCCAAAAATTGAATCACAACAAATATATACAACACTTAAACTTCAAAAATAACCAAAATACATTCACCATAAGAATAACACCAAGATATAGAGAAACCCTTAAGGTAGGGTAACACCATCAAATACTCCTTAAGGAAGGAATCACTCCACAAGCCATGCTTGTACAATAATAATCTCCAACATGACTAATACAATGATACTCATTTATTTTTATACTGTATCATGGGTATACTTAGGTGTCTATGCTTTACTATTATATTATTTCTTCTAACTAACCCCCAACCACCAAGTGGACCATATTCCATTATTAATGGCCACATTACATTAATTACCCCCATTGGGTACACATTACATAGATTATTCCCTTTTGGGTACCCATTACATTATTTATTCCCCTTAGGTTCCCTAGGTACCCCATATTATTCCCCCCTAAGTATATAACATTACATCCCCTTAAAAATGTTTCATCCTTGAAACATGAGAGGAAGACATATAATAAGATTGACTAAGAAAATTAGTCAACTGATACCAAGCACAAGAATCCATACAGCCAAGTGGAATGTGAATATGTGGTCTAATTGCTTCATGCCTTCCTTGATCTTGATTTGTGTTCTTGTGGTTCTAAGAAGTTGTTACATTTCTTTGGTATCTCCTTGTATTGATCATAGTTCTCCATGCATCTCCATATTTCTTTCTTCATTGGTTCCATGGTGGTCCATAGTTGGTTTGTTGGCGCTCCCAACTTGTCCTTGTTGGTTGTTGCTTCTCAAAATGGTGTGGGTAGTGATATGTAGTGTTAAATTTTGAGCATTAATTCACAATACTCTAGGATCTTCACTGAGAGAATAACATATATAGTATATCAATGCATAACAATCACAATAAGCATGACAAGCATCACAAGAATCAAAAGCATGAGAGACAAGAGACATAGAGTTTTCGTGGGGAAAACCCTAAGGTGAAAAACCCCACAACTTCCTCAGAGATAGAGAGAGCAATGGCTCAACCAAAGTACAACCAAAATACACTTGAGATAGTCTCCTAGAAGCAGATGATCCTCCTCCTCACTAGTGCACCACTTTCTGAGTGAGAGAGATATAACTTTCTGAATGATCTAAATAGAGATCTCCTGATCTCTATTTATACTAACCTGTTTTCCCAGTGACCTTATGGGGCCAACTTGTCTAGATAGGTACATCCATAATATAATATATATATTTCAGGGCCGACCCCACACATGGTGGTCTAATAACCCATCGGCAAGTACACACACTTGCGACACTTGTCAATCCACATGATGACACTTCCTTATAGAGGAATAACACATCTCTAATAAGGGTACAATAAATATATATGAAATACATTCCGAAGTTACATATACATAAACACTCCCTCTTAACTAGGAAGGTATTTCTTAACACATATTTGCTAGACAAGTCTTCTTCTCAAGATCATCATCATCGATGCATCGTCATCATCATCGTCACTGCTGCTGCTATCTCAACCGATCTCTGACTCTACTCGTCATAGGAAGTTCTACAGAGCCAATCCTTTTTCATACTGGATGTAGGCCCACCACATGCAGGTCTTCATCATCACTGGCCATACTATGGAAATCTCAGGACTTATTACGTGCGTCACAAAACCTTAAAAGAGTCTCTTGAATAGTAAGAACCCTAAAGAACATCTGAGGCCTTTTTCATCATGTCCAGATCTCCAGGACTTATTACATGTGACCCCACCACAAAACCTTGAAAGAGAATCCCAGGGCTGATTACGAGCACAAGGCTCAACCTATCAGATCTCCGAGGGCACAAATTACCTGTGGTCACCAAAAAACCTCGAAAGAGCATCCCAAGACTGATTACGAGCACAAGGCTCAACCTATCGGATCTCCCAGGGCACAAATTACATGTGGTCATGGAAAAACCTCGAAAGAGCATCCCAGGACTGATTATGAGCACATGGCTCAACCTATCGGATCTCCCAGGGCACAAATTACATGCCATAGGACAAAACCTCGAAAGAGCATCTACCGGATATCCCAGGGCACAAATTACATACCATAGGAAAAACCTCGAAAGACTATTTTCAGATCTCCCAGGGCACAAATTATATGTCCTCCCAAGCAAAACCTCGAAAGAGCATTTTCCATATATCCCAGGGTACAAATTACATGCCATAGACAAAACCTCGAAAGACTATCTGCAAATATCCCAGGGCACAAATTACATGCTTATCTGCACAACCTGTTCCACGGCCACAGAGTATCAACCTGATACTCACCATACATTGTCCTGATGTACACATGATCATCCTGATCATCATCACTGCAACATCTTGTTGCATGTCATCTGGAGCAACATCCTGAAGCTCGTCATCCATGATCATCCTGATCATACAATGCATCTACTTGATGCATACCAAGTATCTACCTGATACATATCATCATACATGATCCACCTGATCACACAATGTATCCACCTGATACAAATATAAATACATGATACATATCAACATACATGATCTACTTGATCATACAATGTATCCACCTGATACATATACAGATACATGGTCCAAGCATCCAACATGATGCTTACATACATATACATATAAATGATCCAACTAATCGTATCCAACATCCAACATGATGCGCACATACATATAAATAAAAATGATCCAATTGATCATACAAAGCAGAAACCAGAACATCATCCTGATGCTCATCATCCAGCACTTACATCCACAGCCATGTGAAGGATCCTCCTTCCAACATGCTTGGAATGGCTTCAGCAAATGTGTCCATCACTTCTTCCTCGAAGTGTCATCAATCCGAAGAACACCAAGCCTCTCTCTGAAGTACTCGAACTTCACCTTGGCTAGTGGCTTCGTCAGCACATCTGCAATCTGCTCGTCCATCGCAACATACAGGAGCTTCATAGCTCCTCTCTGCACCATATCCCTGATATAGTGATATTTGATCTCTATGTGTTTCGACCTGTCATGAAACACTGGGTTCTTGGACGGCTTCACACAACTCTGGTTATCACAGAAGATACTAGTAGCATCCAACGGGAGATCAAATAATTCAGACAGTAGCTTCCGTAGCCATACTGCCTCACAACTGGCTGAACAGGCTGCAACATACTCTGCCTCAGTTGTACTCAGTGCTACACAGGGCTGCTTCCTGCTAAACCAAGAGATCACACCTGATCCCATACTGAAGCAGCACCCAGATGTGCTCTTCCTATCTGCAGCACTGCCAGCCCAATCTGAATCAACATAACCATGCAGGTTAAACTTTTGATTCACCTCATACTTGAGCCCATAATCCACTGTACCCTTTAGGTACCTCAGAACATGCTTTACAGCAACCAGATGAACACTCCTTGGATCTGTCAGGAACTGACTCAATGTGTTCACCGCAAAGCAAATATCTGGTCTCATGTTCGTCAGGTACATCAAGGACCCAATCATATGAAAAAACATAGAGACATCAACCGGCTTAGATGAAGCATCACATATAAGCTTCAGATTTGATGCCATAGGTGTGGCCATGGCCTTGCAATCCATCATCCCGAATCTCTTCAGGATATCTACTGTGTACTTCCCTTGACCAAGGAAGATCCCACCTACACTCTGCCACACCTCCATACCTAGGAAATAATGCATCATTCCCAAATCTTTCATATTGAACTCGGCAGCAAGCTTTCTCTTAGTATCACACCAAGTTCTGGGAGCTTGCTACAAGCCATACAAGGCTTTCTTCAATCTGCACACATGTGACTCCTTGTCAGGTCTTGGGACTGCATCCCAAACATCTTCTTCATGATCGATGGATCATGGCATTCCATTTCTTCAGCCCAGATCCTGGGAACTTCAATATCTTCAATATCTTCAATAGATATCTTTGTTGCTAGAACAAATGTTGTAGTCCTTTTGTAGGTGAAGATATACGGTCTTTCCTACAAAACAAGTTAAATTGCATGATTAGAAACATCTCATAATTTTCGGAACAAATTCTTTACACATAAAGAAATATGTCATGCAATCATGCAATTATCTTAGCCAATGCTTCAATACAACATTTATCCATTTTCCACAACTTTCTAGATGCCTTCCAGTCTCTACCAGAACATTGTTAAGAGTTTGCACTACTCCCAACATGTCAGCATAGAGGTTTCATTCTAGATAAGTAGCACTGGAATGTTGTACAGTACCATAGGCCACTTACCCACCACATGCATATTAGTAGTATACTATTCATTAATGCAATCATTCTAATATGCACAATACATCTCCTAAGTCTAGGAACATAAGCATAATATTATTTAAACAAACAAAATAGGCAAGAAATGATAATTGAAATACTTATCTTTGTTTGTTTGTTGGGTGGACTCCCTCTGAGTCTTTGCTTCTTGGCAGGAGCTGCTGAAGTAGCTTCTTCTACACCTTTCTATTGTGGAATGTAGGAAGATGGTCAACTCCCTCTGAAAATATGCATCCTTGCAGGAGCTGCTGGAGTGTGCTCCCTCTTGATCTTTGCTTCCTGGATTACCTGTCCTTGAACTTATATTCATCCTTGCTGACATCAATCTTCTTGAACCCTGGAAAGTATATTCTGTAAGCCTTCGAGCTTTCACTGTAACCCACAAAGATACCCTTCTTTCCTGAAGGATCTAGTTTAGTCCTCTTTTCCTTTGGGACATGAGTGTATACTCGATAACCAAATATTCTGAGATGGCTGACTTCAGGCTTCTTACCAGAAAAGACCTCTTCTGGTGTCTTGTTGTCCAATATCTTGTGGGGTGTTCTGTTCTACACATATACAGTTGTTCTAGCTGCTTCTTCCCATAGATGCATAGGTAGATCCTGGTCATGCAGCATTGCCCTTGCTGCTTCCATGATTGTTCTGTTCTTCCTTTCTGCAACTCCATTCTGTTGAGGATTATAAGGAGCAGTCAACTCCCTCTTAATCCCTGAATCACTACAAAGCTTCTTGAAGTCACCTAAGGTGAATTCTCCACCACTGTCGGATCTGAATGTTTTGATCTTCTTGTCAGTTTGATTCTCCGTCAAGGTTTTGAATTCCTTGAATTTATCAAACACCTCATCTTTGTTCTTCAAGAAGTATACCCAAGTCTTCCTGGAGAAGTTATCAATAAATGAGACATAGTAAACATACCCACTCAGAGAACTGGATGACATAGGACCACATACATCTGAGTGGATGATTTCCAGGATGTATTTTACCTTGCTTTCACTGCTTGGGAAAGCCTTCTTAATGTTCTTACCTTTTGCACATCCTTTGCAAACACCTTCATGTTTGGTGTTGATTTTAGGAAGACCCTCTACAGCCTTGCTTGCAATTGGAAGTGCCCTATAGTGCATATGAGCAAGTCTTCTATGCCAAAGTTCACTTGGCTCCATGGATTCATGTACCATGGCATGTTCAGGTTGTCCCTTCAATTTATACAAACCTCCCTCTTGCTCTCCAATCACTACTGCATCATCTATGTTCTTTCCCTTTGGCCACATTAGGACTTGGCCATCCACAAATGCAACCCTCATACCTTTTGCATCCAATGAAGAGATGGAGAGTAAGTTCTTCTTGAGCCCAGGTACATAAAGGACTTCTTTCATATTCAAATATTTTCCAGAATCTAGGTTGTAGGAGGCTTCACCACTTCCTTTGATTGGGTATTGATAATCATCCCCAAGTTTCACCTTATGGGGTGATTCATGTTCAGATAGATTCACAAAAGATTCCTTAAACCCAGTCATGTGCTTGGAAGCCCCACTGTCAATCAACCAATCATTACAACCATGGGAGATAGTACCTGTGAGAGCAGAAATTAGAACATATTCTTCTTCACTTGATGAGTCATCATCACTATCACTTTCTGCCCTAGCCTTCTTCTTTGGGGGTTCATCATCTTCGGCAGCATGAGCATGATATCTTCTTTTGTTATTCTTCTTCTTCTTATTGAAGTTGTTGTTGTTGTTGTCTTTCTTCTTCTTGGGACAATCTGAAGCAAAGTGTCCCTTCTCATTGCAATTGAAGCATCTAAGATCTTTCTTATCTTTATGATAATGGTGGTGTGAGAATCTCCTGTTATGAGATGATTCCTTCTTGGACTTGCCTTTCCTAGCATGTGCTGTGAGAACTTGATCTTCATTTCCCATCTTTTCTTCTTGGGCCACAAGCCTAGCTTTTTCTTGAGAGCATTCTTCCTGCAATCTGTTGAAGGAGATCAACTTCTTCCTTGCACAAATTCCTTGAATAAAGGAATCCCATGACCTAGGTAGGCCATTTAGAGTGGTCATCACCACTTCACCATTCTCCACCATTTCATCCACTGCTTCTAGTTGTTCCTTGATCTAGGAGACCCTTGAAAAATAAGATTGAATGGTTTCTCCATTCTGAAACTTTACTCCTTTCAATTGGTTCTGCAAGGTCATCTTTTGATTTATGTTCTTCCCTTCAAATAGCTTGGTCAAAGAGTCAAACATCTCCTTGGGTGTCTTTAGAGAAGACACATGTGGTATGAGATGGTCTTTGATAGAATCAACAATGATTCTCTTTGCCTTGACCAAGTTTTTCTTATGCAATACCTTAGCCTCTTCATCCTCTGGGATAGGGATGTCTTCTTTTACATATGAGTCCAACTGATTCTCTTCCAGGATTAACCCAATCCTATACTTCCAAGCTCGGAAGCTATCAACTCCTTCAAGCTTATCCTCAAGCTTGGTGTGGTGAGACATCTTAAAGAGTACTTCAAATGGAAATAGAAAATATTTAGGTCTTACCATTTGAAATGCTGAAAACTGGATCTGGTCTCGGATTAGGGTTTGTCGAAAAAACCCTAAAAATTCAAAATGTGAATTTCAATTTTCTGAAAGGATAGAAAGATGCGCCTTGATGAGCTGATCAGCCTGGTGTATTCAGAATTTGAGATCAGCAAAGATTTACCCTTCAAATTTGCCTTTTTGTCCTCCCGGGTTCACTGGGGAGAGCCCTAAATTAGGGTTTGAGTTTCCCAGAGATCTACCCAGCCAAAAATCTCGATCCAAAGCTCTAAACTTCGATTTTTGCAAGGAGCTTCCAGCTATGTCTTCAGATTTCAGAAATTCCTATTTTTGTGGAAACCCTAATTTTTAGGGCCAAATCTGAAAATGCTTAGAATTGAATTCTGATTGGACAGATAGATTCTCCTTGATGAGTAGAGTCAATCTACTATACTGCTTTTCCAAAATCTATGGAGAGAAACCCAATAAACAAGAAACTCAAGTTTCTGTCACTGCAAAATGTCTTCTTCTCAGGTTAGCTCTGATACCATGTTAAATTTTGAGCATTAATTCACAATACTCTAGGATCTTCACTGAGAGAATAACACATATACAGTATATCAATGCATAACAATCACAATAAGCATGACAAGCATCACAAGAATCAAAAGCATGAGAGACAAGAGACACAGAGTTTCCGTGGGGAAAACCCTAAGGTGAAAAACCCCACAACTTCCTCAGAGATAGAGAGAGCAATGGCTCAACCAAAGTACAACCAAAATACAATTGAGGTAGTCTCCTAGAAGCAGATGATCCTCCTCCTCACTAGTGCGCCACTTTTTGAGTGAGAGAGATATAACTTTCTGAATGATCTAAATAGAGATCTCCTGATCTCTATTTATACTAACTTGTTTGCCCAGTGACCTTATGGGGCTGACTTGTCTAGCTAGGTACATCCATAATATAATATATATATTTCTGGGCTGACCCCACACATGGTGGTCTAATAACCCATCGGCAAGTACACACACTTGCGAGACTTGTCAATCCACATGATGACACTTCCTTATAGAGGAATAACACATCTCTAATAAGGGTACAATAAATATATATGAAATACATTCCGAAGTTACATATACATCAACATGTAGCGAACTGAACGATGGGTGCCTCTTTCTCTAACTTCATAATTTGTGATTCATTGGAATCATGTAGCTCCTTAGATTCTTCTTCTTGTAGATTCCCTTACTGGGAATTTTCTTCATGGGATTCTATATTATCTTCTTCTGATTCCACCATAGACTCTTCATCTGATGTGTCATTCACTACTGCAACTAAGTCCCCCGTAGAGACTTCATCCTATGCCTTATGGGTCTCTTTTTGTTT
The DNA here is from genome assembly GCA_027924585.1 of Larix kaempferi. Classification (NCBI taxonomy): domain Eukaryota; kingdom Viridiplantae; phylum Streptophyta; class Pinopsida; order Pinales; family Pinaceae; genus Larix; species Larix kaempferi. Next base: position 34,995,843 of record BSBM01000372.1, read on the forward strand.
TGTAAGAGACATATCTTGCAATGTAATTTTCTTTTTCTTGTACCAAAGATTTAAAATTTTATTTCCTACATTAATATTAATTGTACCCACTGATTGCATCCAAGGATATACCAAAATAATATCCACATCATCCATATCTAAAGCATGAAAATATGAATGCAACACATATTTATCCATAGTAATATTCAAATATTTAAAATTTTGAAAAGCTTCACCATCAACTTGTGCGCTTTGAATATGTTGGGTAGGAACTTGCAATTTTTTGGCGAAGTTAACATGGATGAAGTTATGCTTGCAACTAGGGCTAATAGAAATAAGAATATTCTCATTCTGAATACATCCATGAACTTTCAATATAGAAAATATACCCTTATGTCCCACTTGATATTTGTTCTTGGCATGATACCACTTGTCTAAAAGGACCTGTTCAAGGTCTTCATCAAAAAGTGCTTTCCTCTCAACATAGTCTAGTGAAAACCACCATACCTTAGTATCATCTTTGGAATATAAGTGTCTATAGAAACGCTCCACAAGTTTCTCCATCTTGTCTTGCAATCTTTTAAGCATTCTTCAATGCTAAAACCATCATCTTTTCTTGTGAAATATATCATGTTTTCCATATCCTCAAAAGTAAAACCAAGGTTTGAAAAAAATCACTTACTTCTTGTTGCAATTGAGGTTTTGAGCCGAAAAAGTTAAAATGACCATAACTTGGTCAATTTTGCTCAAAATTTCTATTATAGCCTGTTTCTGGAACTAGAATAACCACTCTACATTCACTAACGCAAGCAGAATAGAAATCAGAGCACATTTTCAAAAGAAATTCGCTCTGCAATATTCGCAGACATCACCGAAATTATGAAAAATAACCAATTTTGAATCAACGATATCTCCACTTTTAGGACTCCAAATGAGATGATTTATGTTTTTGAAATTGTGTATTTTTGCGAGAGGAATTCAGATCCACAATTTTTTTCTTTTGAATCTACACCAAAAGTTTCAGAAATTGATCTGAAATTTGGGACCCAATTTTTCCCTAAATTTGTTTTTCCAGAAGGAAGAAAAAAATAAATTTCTCCACCTTGTGCCAAGGAAAGAGCTCTAATACCACTTGTAGTGATCCTTAACCCAAAAACTAAATCACAACAAAGATATAGAACACTTAAACTTAAAAAATAACCAAAATACATTCACCATAAGAATAACACAAAGATATAGAGAAACCCTTAAGGTAGGGTAACACCATCAAATACTCCTTAAGGAAGGAATCACTCCACAAGCCATGCCTATACAATAATACTCTCCAACATGACTAATACAATGATACTCATCTCTATTTTTACTTTCTCATGAGTATACTTAGTGGCCTATGCCTTATTATTATATTATTTCTTCTAACTAACCCCCAACCACCAGTGGACCATATCCAATTATTAATGGACACATTACATTAATTACTCCCATTGGGTACACATTACATAGGATATTCCCCTTTGGGTACCCATTACATCATTTATTCCCCTTAGGTACCTCCCTAGGTACCCCACATTATTCCCCCTAGGTATATAACAAACATATTGTGAACGTCGGATTAAATATGTATAAATGCATACTAAAGAAACACACTTTACCTAACAGATACATTATAACAAGTTGGTCTTAACTAACTCCTAGGTGACTAAATATCCTAAAATCCTCCCTTAAGAACAACTTGGATAAGATTGAAGGATTTACAAAAGTGACACTATAGGAGAAGGAAAGAGGCATTAGATCCTATCCCCCCTTAATGAAAAATTACTTAACTCCTAGCATAGATAGATGTTTAGAAAACTTTGGTTTTGTTAGAGACTTTGTGAATATGTCTACAACTTGATCATTTGTAGGGAAAAAGAGCACTTCGAGAACACAATCACAAACAAACTTTCTGATGATGTTCATATGTAGCTCAATATGTTTGTTGTGTTGATGTTCAATTGGATCTTTGGAGAGCTTGATGGCACTCTGATTGCCACACCAAAGGGTAGTCCGATGATGTTGCTCGAATCTAAGATTTGAAAGGATATATTGCTTGAATTTCTTCTTGAGACTGGATTTCACATGGGTAAAACATTTATGGTCACTACCAGTAAGAATAAGGTCATCAACATAAAGAACAAGGATGATGAGATGGTTTCCTACTTTCTTGGTATAGACATAGGCGTTAGAATGACATCTAGAAAAACCAGTGTTAAGGAGAAAGCTATCCGTTTTGGCATACTAGGCTCAAGGATCTTGCTTAAGTCCACACTGGGATTTCTTAAGGGACAGGAAAGGTTAAAGTCATTCTAAAAACAATTAGGAGGTAAAATTCTTCCTGCAAATCCCCATGCACGAAGGAGAACTTGACATCCATTTAATGGACCTTCCATTTAGGTAAGGTTGCAAGGGAAATACCGAGGATGGAGTTCATTTTTGCAATAGGGGCAAAGGTTTCATTGTAGTTAATTCCTTCTAGTTGGGAAAATCCTTTAGCGACTAACCTTGTCTTCAATCTTTCAACAATTCCATCTGATGCATACTTAGTTATGTAAACCCATTTACACCTAACAAGTTTTCTTCCTTTCAGAAGAGGTACTAGATACCAAGTATCGTTCACCATTAAGGAATGGTATTCTTCATCCATTGTTTCATCCCAATCTGCATCCTCTGAAGCTTTATTAAGTGTCTCTAGATCACGACTCTCTGAAACTTGAGGCAAAATAGAAGAGGCCCACTAGAATTGAGAATGTTGATCACTGGCAAGATTGCCAGCCAGTTCGCATGTTGAAAAAACGCATAGAGGAATTGATTGTGTTGGTGCAATTGGAGGAAAATGAGGAAGTGGATCGCCGACACAATGTGAATCAGACTTCCGATCATCAATATAGATGACCCAATATGAATCAATTAAACCAACTAAAAAAGGATTCCCCCCTTGAACTGTGAATCCCAAACTGAATTGTACTTAGAATATATCAAAGTATCCTTTTTGTTGTTTTCCACTGGATTTCATGGGGTGTTTTCATATAGCATGAAACAAGACCAAAAACAAAGGAAATATCAGGACAAGTATGATTCAAATATAAGAGACTACTAACAAGCTGACAATACAAGGTGGAATCTACTTCGGGTGAAGTGCAAGTGGCATAAAGTTTGACTCCAAACTGAAACAAAGATGGGGTTGGTTTACAATATTCCATGTGAATGCGGCAAAGAAGGTCATGGGAATACTTAGACAAAGAAAGAAATATTTTTTCTTTGTTTTGCAAGACTTGGAGGCTAAGAAAATAATGCAAAGCTCCTAAGTCTGTCATTTCAAATTTCATCTTAAGACTGGATTTCACATGGGTTAAAAGTTTATGGTTACTACTAGTAAGAATAAGGTCATCAACATAAATAAAAAGGATGATGAGATGGTTTCCTACTTTCTTGGTATAGACATTGGGGTCAGAATGGCATCGAGAAAAATTAGTGTCAAGGAGAAAGATATTCGTTTTGGCATACCAGGCTCGAGGAGCTTGCTTAAGGCCACATAGGGATTTCTTAAAGTGACATACAAGGATAGAGTCATTTTGAAAACAATCAGGAGGTTGATCCATGTAAATTTTTCCTACAAATCCCCATGCAAGAAGGCGAACTTGAAATTCATTTGATGGAACTCCCATTTATGTAAGGCTACAAGGGAAAGAACAAGGTGGAAGAAGTTCATTTTGGGGACAGAGGCAAAGGTTTCATTGTAGTCAACTTCTTCTACTTGAAAAAATACTTTGGAAACTAACCTTTCCTTCAATATTTTAACACTTCCATTTGATGCCTACTTAGTTCTGTAGACCCATTTACATCTGACAAGTTTTCTTCCATTTGGAAGAGGTACTAGATCTCAAGTACCATTCGCCATTAAGGAACGATATTCTTCATCCATTGTGCATCCCAATTTAGATTCTTTGAAGCTTCTACAAATGTCTATAGATCATGATTCTCTGAAACTTGAGCCAAAAGAGAAGTGGCTCGTTGGAACTGAAAATGTTCTCGACGTTGATATATGGGATCATTGACAAGATCACCAACCACTTCACATGTTGAATGAACCCATAGAGGAAGTGGTTATGCTAGTGAAACCAGAGGAAAATGAGCAGGTCGAGGTGGATTTTCATCCTCACTGACATCATCAGAAGCTAGAGTAGGAACATTGTTAAGTAAGTTGAGAGTAGAAAATGGCATAATCATCGAAGATGGATCACATGCCACAAATGGCACAAATGTAGAATTAGGATCACATGCTTAGGTATTTTCATCAAATTTAACATCTCTTTTAATAATGATATCATGGGAATGTGGCTAAAGAAGTCTATAACATTTTACATCTTCAAAATATCCAACAAATATGCACTTTTCACTTTTAGGATGCAATGTTTTTTATTTTTCATTCGGAATATGAGCCCATGCTTCACTACCAAACATGTGGAAGTGGCTGACATCTGGTTTAATTTTACTCCATGCTTCTATAGGTGTGATACCTTTTAAATATTTAGTGGGAGTGCGATTAATTATGTGATTCACATAATTTATGGCTTTAGCCCAAAATTGAAGACTTAGTCCCTTAGCTTGTAGCATACAATTAGCCATTTCTTTTACATTGCAATTCTTTCGCTCAACTTATACACCATTTTGTTGTGGTATATATGGAACAATATGTTGTTGTTCGATGCCCTATGCAATGTAGAAATTAGTGAACTTGTTGTTAACATATTCTCTACCATTATCAGATATTAACTTAACAATTTGATGACCAGTTTGTTTCTCAACAAGGGCCTTGTAGGATGAGAAAATGTCAAATACTTTTCTCTTAAGTTTTAGGAAATAAACTCAAGTGTGTATGGAGTAATCATCAATGAAAGTTAAAAAATATTTGAAACCAGACAAGAAAGTAGATGGAAGTGGACCACACAAGTCACTATGCACAAGCTACAAGGGAGTCAAGGCATGCTAAGAGGCACATTTGTAAAAACTGTCCTGATGATGTTTTCCGAGTACACAGCCGAAATAAACACCACCCCTACAAGATACCATCAGAAGGCCTATCACCATATTTTCTTTACATAGTTGTTGCAATAGCAATAGTTTAAGTGACCAAAGCGCTCATTCCAAATTTTGCTCAAGTCACCGATATGAGTAACAAAAACTAAGGGAGAAGGTGATGACCCAAAGTTGTTAAATTTGTACAAGCTGGTAATATCATCAACAATTATAGTGAGTAGGACATGCTTAGGATTTTTGAAATACTTGATTACAACTTGGTGAGGTGTAAAATTTATAGTATTACCTTCACCAGAATGAGTGATTTGATAGACTGACAGCAAATTTCAGGAAATTCTTGGAACACATAGTACATCATTGAATTGACCATCATCAACCTGAATTGTTCCAGATCCTAGAACTATAAGAGATCTATCATCACTGAAAAATATTTGTTTGGTGTTACATTCATTCATAGTAGAAAATATGGATTTATCTTTATCCATATGCTAAGAGGATTCAGATTCAATGAGCCACTCATTAGAAGAAGAGGAAGAAGATGCATTGAAAGAAAAACCAAAAGAACAAAGTGCATGTCCATGAGTTGTTGATTCATAATACAAATCAAGGTTGATGTTTTGCTTCTTCATTGCTTCTTCCAAGGCTTCCATCTTCTTGAATGATTTAGATTCCACATGACCATATTTCCTGCACAAGTTGCAATGACATTCAGTCTTATTACCTTTTGACTTGGTTTCTTTATCACCATGGGAAGGATGGGCTGGCTAAGAGGGGTTGGTATATTTGTTTTTCTTATTATTGCAAGGATTTTGTTTCTTGGGATTCTTGGTTTTGTTCTTCTCTTGTGCCACTAAGGATTTGGTAGATGTATGAGCATTGCTTATTACTCCAAGATGTATGAGCTTATATTGTTCTCTGATCAAGGAATCAAAAAAGAATTCAATAGTGGGTTCTTTATAGTTAGTCCCCAAATATTATTTCATGGAGTAAAATGTAGATACACAAATGGAACATGCAGGACCAATCTTGGAAAGAATATGGAAAATACATTGCTTGTCTTCCCTTTTTATGTTGCATTCTTCAACTAAGAGACTAAGGGTTTTGTACTTAGACAGATAGTCTTGAATGCAAGAGAAATCACTTGGATTTAAGGCAATCAACTCATTTTCAATCTCGTGACCTCGAATCTCATTGTGTTTACCAAACACAATTTCCAAAATTTTCAAGCAATAACGGGTTCATCAATGCCTAATAGTTGGAATAGTAAATCAGTAGAAATCTATATCCCAGTTAATACATGAGCCTCATCACATTTATTGACCCATTTTATTTTCTTGTGATCATTAGTAGGTTCAGTTTCTTTTGCAAAGGTAATCCGGTAAAGTCCCCTACTTCGTAGGACATCCTCCATATGGGTTTTCCATGAAAAGTAGTTGGAGATGATAAGAATAATATCACATAGAGTGGCCATATTGTAATATGCAGGTTTTAAAAATAGAAATTGATGGTTTGGATGCAAATATCTAAAAAAAAAAGCATTTTTAGAAAAAAACAACACTAAAAACAGACTTTGAATGAGGAAGTTATGCTAATTTGAAAAATGGTTGAAGGTGACTTCAAATAGACACGTGGAAGGTAGCAAATTGACCCACATGGTAGAGAGAAAAAAATGCAGTAAAGAACCCCCCCTCTTACTGAATTTTCCTATACCCTCACTTTTACAATTAAGTTGCTTCAAAATAAGTGTCTCACATTTATCAAACAAGTGGGAAGCAATTTTACAATATAGTTACTTTATAACTTAAAGTTATATGAACTTTGTTGGCTATATATAACTGAGCTAGAGGTTTCCAATGTAGACCTAGGTACTTCGCGGTTCAAGGAACCAACAAAACCCCTATTCACCGGCCCTTTCGGCAACAGACTGCGTGCATCCTAAGGTCTCACCCGAGGCGAAGCTGAGGGGGTGGTTGCGGAATCAAGTTTCCACAACCTGGTGATGCGAGTGTAACGAAACTGACGGATAGCGCAGTAAAGGACTCTTTCTGCAGATAGGCAACTGCGTGAAGTCTCTACTTCGCGTCAAATACTTTGATAAGCCGAGGCGCTTACGCAACCAGTGTGTCCAAGGACTGCATGGTATTGGACGCTTCTCGCGTCACGATGATAAGCTATCAACATCTTACCTTGAGGCGAATCTCAATGGTTTAGCGCGTCATCTAGACCGCGCATCTATTCCAAGACTTGACTAATCTCTAATCAGTCTTATGTTCTTTATCCATTCAAAACACTTAGATTATTATTGTTATGGTGCATACAAATGAATAAAACATACAACACGGCGCGCTCCAACGCTGCGCTTCAATTTAGTGTTCAAATATGCGACCATCCAATAGATTCATACATCCAAAAGCTCAGAAGTGCCAAATACATAACATTCATCCGCACATGTAGTACTTAACATATTATTCCCATCATCCTTGTGGCGAATACATATAAAAGCAATCGCATAATAGATAACTGCGACATCAAGCATCCATACTAAGCTAATGAACACATACAAACTCAAACAATCACACAACACAGAATTTAACGTGGTTCACCCCCAGGATGGAGGCTACATCCACAAGAACGATTGTTAATATTGATCTTTTGGGAAGGGTACAACCATTCTTAGTCTGCGCACTCAGCTGCAGACTCTCTTCTCTCTCAGATAGGTCTCTGCGCACTCAGCTGCAAAGCCTTTACAATAGCTTCAAAACTCAAAAGATGCTAACAATGCTCAACAATAACTAGCTCTACGAGAGATTCTAACCCTTTCCCATACAGAATGCCCTTATTTATAGATCATGCCCATGGGTCATGTCTTTACAATAATTAGGCAAAACCCTTAGGTTTACAAAACTGGCGTGGCTAACTGCCAGCCTGACTGTTGTTGTCGACAGCCTGCTCCGCCTGCTCCAACTAGGCCACTCATGGCTCACATGCTCTTCTGACAGCCGCAGTCCTCAAAACAGTTACAACTGCATTATGGCCTGTCCCTTTCTACTCATTTCGCCTGTCTGTTGCCATCGGCGTAGTGGCCTAGCTTCTCAACTGCTTGCCGCCACTCGCTCGAACAGGTCGCTTTCCTTTGCCTTCCACCTATTCCTTACCGGAAATAGGTCATATCCTCGTTTGACCTTTACCTGCATTGCGTACCAAAAATAGCTCATGCGTGGTTCTGCACACCAACCTACTGTGCAACCATGCCTTCGCCACTACCGTCGTGCGACATGCGCAATTTCTCAAAATTTGCTTGTAGCTTGTCGTCGTGCGCAATGCACACTTTTTCGTACTTGTGCAAAATCCCAACTTGGACCCCGTCCAACAGGCCCCTAACACTCACTTGTGGCTCGTCCAGAACCACCTTCAATTCTGGAGGAGGGTGCTGCGCCCTCTGGTGTGCCTGTGTTCGAAGCAAAATTTTGCAGAGTAATTTCTAACTCTGTGACCATGTCCTTGGCCTTCTTCTCGAATTCTCGCAGTGTCTCTAGAGTGGCCTGCAAAACCATTTCTTTAGCCACCTGTTCTTTCATTGCGCCTTCTTCCATTTGAAGTTCTACGAACTTCTCATCAAATTATTGTATCAGTTCGAGGCCTTCCTGTTCAATGGGATGCAACCTATCAGATGCAGCAACCTCTTTCTCCCTTTGCACGGCCAGTTCCTTCTGTAGGTCCTTTATTTCATTATACCTTTGTATTTTCTCCCTAGACGGTGCATTCTTTAATTCTGCATTTGCGGCTTCTACCTGTTGCTGTGTCCTCTGCAGATCCTGTTTGATCTTTTGCAGCGCAGGATCTTCGTTCAACCCCAACACAAGTGTATTCACTCCTTCGAGTAAATCCTGGCACTTCGTCACCTTCGACGAAATGTTATTCATGGTTGTCGTTACATCCTCAGCTGGAGCTGCGCACTGATCTGATGGGATAATTGGTTGCCTTGCCTCCAGCTCTGCAATCTTCCCTTTGTAGGAAGTCTCCATTTGTGCCATTTTTGATGTGAGGGCTTCTACCTTGGCCCCGATTTTCTTTATGGTATCCTCTACATCCTCTTCTTCATCACATTCCTCAATTCTTGCACAGACTACTGAAATTGTTTCTTTTAGTTTGCGGTCTTTTTCTCTAGCCTCACTCAGCTCTTGCAGATTGCGAGCTGATTCTTGCTTTAGTTGATTGATGTCTTCAGCCAACTTTGTGCTTTGATCGTATGAGGCTAGCCTCTCTCATGAATTTCTTCTACCACTTTTATGTGCAACTCATTCAAGTCTTCTAAGGTCAGAGCCCCAATATTCAGGTCAAGTCGCACAATCTTTATTGCCTCCTTAACTGCTTCGTTCGGATAAATGAGGTAGCTTGGTTCAAGGTTCAAGACGCGTGGATACTTACTTATGGAAACAGGTGGTCTTCTTTGCGCGCTTGGCCCCCTTGACTTCCCCTTAGAATCCAAACTTGGCTGCCCCAATCCCATCTGCGCTACCATCGTCTTGACTTCCTCCATAGCTTGGATTATGGTCAATTGCAATTGTTCTTGTTTGGCTTCTGTTTCGGCATGGGTCTCTTCCCACACTTCCTGCACTTTTGTTGCGATCGTCTCGCAGTCATCCGGGTGGAGCTGCAGACCGAACTCTGGCTTCTCAGCCTTTCGCTTCTTGCGCGGGCCTTTTGATTCTGAATGGCTTTTAGTAGCCTTCCTTTTGCGCTATGCCGAATCCTCGGTCTCATCTTAAGCAGGGTTCTTTTCTTCAACAAAGGGAGTACCCTTAGGTAACTCGCCCTTCTTATTTCCCTGGCCTACTGCCGCATCTTCACTATCTCCTTAGGTATCTTCTTCATCTAAACTTTTTATGTCGATCTTCGCCGAGACGAGTGGGATGTTCTGCTCGTAATCAGATGCATCGTCTCGTGAGGAGGGAACTTTCCAGCTGTCATCCCAACGCTCCATCATTTGCTCGATGGTGTCTTCATCGAGTTGGTAAAATCCTGGATACCATAATCCTTCCTGTGCATCAGCCCTTGGCTAAATGTGTGACTGGTGCCTCCTAACGCTAAACCTCATGATGCATGTATACTTGTCGGTCAGTGGTTGTTAAATGCGCGACGTTGCCATAATTGCCTCGTGCAACTGGTGATAATAGACATAAAAGATTTTGACCGTATGTCATTGCCTTGACGCCTTTGAGCTCGCCCATAGGTTAGTAAAACGTGTTCTGTGCCCCTGTCCTGCCAAGGTTCGAGCTCCTTGATACCCCTCTGGCTCTTTCCAGCCTATAAAGGCTATCAGTACTAGTAGCCATTTGAAATGGAATGGTGTTCCATTATCCTGTGTTTCTTCAACATCTGCTAGAAACTCATTTAGTAAGAACTGGCACCAATTGTAATGTCTTCCGCGCAATATATTAGATGCTGCCTTGATTGGGACTGCAGGTACCTTAGGCGGTCTACACTTGCGCAAAAGATTCCCTGCATGCAACTGGGTAGTAAACTTTGTGGTGCGGTCATTGATGTCGACGGTTGGGAACCCACGTCCCTTCCGCACTACGCCGAATTCTTTTGCTACTTCGGCGCTCAGACTTCTATCCTGTGCCCTCTTTATGATTAGGTCGACCGGGCCCTCGCCTCTTTTATTCAGGCCTATAATCTGATGTATCATATCAATGCGCTTGTCCAACCATAAGAATACTTCATGGATGCACGTCAGCAGCATGCGCACCACCGCCAAAAACTAGGTGCTCTTAGTGAAATGTGGAATTTGCAGTAAGTTCAATAAGCCTGATGGTCGGATGGCCTCTAGCCAATCTTGGACTTCCAGCCTTTCAGTGCCAATCTGTGGATTCTGCACTCGGTTGAGGTATGCATGAGGTCTGAATTGTGCGTAATTCTTCGGCATTACCAACGTATTTTCGAGCAAGTCCAGGTCGTCCAGCTTGCAACTTGGTACGCTACCCAGCAAATTCTCCTCAATCTTCACCCTAGTAGAGATAGTGGGCATTGAGATTTCATACACAACATTCTTTTCTATGTGGACTGGTGGAGCGTCGTCTTTCCTGGGAGGAATGTAGTCCGGCACGGGGTAAATAGGTAGGCTCTGCTGTTTCATTTGTGCTTCGGCTCCACCGTGCTCTGGTTCTTTTCCCTTACTGGTTCCTACAGCCTGCCTTGCTGAACTCCGGGATGCGCTTCCCTTTGTCCCCGTCATTGCTGTTGGAATCCCTGCTTGCTCAAATAACTAGGATATATCTACCAACTCAACTTGTTCACTCATACAATGCGCTCGGCTCTCTAAAAGTTCAAGCAACTAATGGCAAAATCTTCGTAACATGAATAAGTGGCCGGGCAAAGTGTATTTATATCCTCTACTGGTTTGCAATGTGGCCTTCTGTGGTTGTTGAGGCACTTGATGCCGTATTTAATATCCAACTCACGCTATGATTTAGGCCTTGCGATCCAATCTTTGCCATCATGCAAATTCTATTTCCTTAAATGCCAAAGGTGTGCCAGGCAGGCCAGCGCATCAACTCCATCTAGTCAGCGTTAAATGTTCGACCTGCTGGTCAGATTCCGGTACGATAGGATTTATTTCGGCCTTTACAGTGTTCCAACTTGTCACATCCGCCCTTAAATTTGAATTTTACTAATGCCGCCAAATTGGTTAACGGCTCACTAACCGGCCGACAGATGTCATGGTAACGGTTTCTGTCATAATGTGCTAGCGGTCTAACAGGATGTTTACTTTGGGATGCGCATTTGATGTGGTCTTCTGCGCGACTATCATTCCGTTTTCTCTACGCGATCAGTATCTGGACTTGCCCTCCTGCGCAGCTAGTTTCTTCATTTTCTTCTTTTTTTCGCGTGCAACTTCAGCAGTGTTGCGCAGTACGCTTCCCTGAATCATACAGAACTATGCACAGCCAGACTATCGCGGTAAAGCTTTAGTCTGCTACCAATTATCAAACATGGCAATGTATCTTCAGCTAATGTAACTAACTAGAATGCGCCACCATTAGTAACATGCATTATAGTATATGGGCCAAGCCAATGCATCTTAAACTTTCCAGAAAATTTCATGAATTTGCTATCATACAGGAGGACTAGATCACCTACCTGAAATCTCTTGTTCTTGATGTGGCGATTGTGCCATGTTTTTTTGCACTCTTTCTGTACTTGTTGGTGGAAGCCTGCGATGAAGCGATCTTCCTCCATCCCAACCAAGTGTAGGAGACTTTCTTCTAGCGCTGCGCGGTCTGCCATGCCCGTAAATGCAGCTATCCTGAAGCTGGGAACAATATACTCCATTGGCATGATTGCTTCTTGCCCATAGGCCAACCTAAAAGGTGTATGGCCGATCAGTTTCTTGCATGTAGTCCTGTATGCCCATAGTACAGATGGAATGCGCAGGTCCCAATCGTCCTGATTGACGTTGCATATCTTGGTTAGCGCATTCTCCAACACTTTGTTAAATGCTTCAATAGTTCCATTCGCTTGTGGATGATAAGGCGTGCTGCGTTGATGATGAATGTGGAACTCCTCAGTCAAAGCTTCAATGGTTCTATTCAAAAAGTGAGTGCCTTGATCACTCATCAAAATCTTCGCGCATCCGAACCTTGTCAGAATGTTCTCATAAATAAACTCTGCGGCTGTAGCTGCGCTACAATCTTTCACTGGACTCACTTTTGCCCATCTGGTGAGGTAATCAGTTGCCGTGATAATGTACCTTGCACCGGTTCTTTTCCCTGGTGGGTTAATAGGGCCGACAAAATCAATGGCCCACTTCTCAAAGGCCTGCAATGTCAATTGTGGATTTAATGGCATTTCATCTCTGTGCGATGGCTTCCCTGTCCTCTAACATATATCGCAACTTTGGCAGTGTTCCTTCAAATCTTTATGAATTGTAGGCCACCATATCCCTGTGCGCAATATCTTCTACGCAGTAGCTCTGCCTGCATATTGACCTCCTACGACTCCTGAATGTGCATCAAGCAATATGAATGGTTTCTCATGCTCTATTACACATCTGCATAGTACTTCATCCACTCCCAACTTGTATAGCTGGCCCGCAATAATGGTGAATTCTGCGGCTCGTACTACTAGCTACTTCCTTTGATGCGTAGTGAACTCTTGAGGTGCCAATCCTGTGGTTAAAAGGTCAATGATATCCTTATAGTAGTCATCGACAACCTGTATAGAAAACAACTACGCATCAGGCAGACTGTCCTCCATATTTTTCAGCTCTTCTCCTGACTCAATCCTTGACAGATGATCAAGTCCCAAATTCAACCTTCCTGGCTTAACCACAATTTCAAAATCATACTCCTGAAAGAGTAGTAACCATCTGCATATGCGCTCCCCTAACACTGGCTTATTGACCAGGTATTTCAAAGCAGAATGGTCAGTGAACATAGAAAAATGCGCACCAAGCAAATAATGTCTAAACTTCTGCAGTGCATAGACCATAGTGAGTCCTTCTCTTTCAGTCGTGGTATAGTTCTTCTCAGCAGATGATAACTTCCTGCTGGAAAATGCAATGGGATGATAAATACCTCCCTCTCTTGGCTGAGCAAGAACAATGCCCAATGCTATACATGAAGCATCAACATGGACGTGAAATGGCTTCTCCCAGTCTGGAAAAACTAGGATTGGCGCAGTCACCATCTTCTCTTTCAGTGTGTCAAAGCCTTTCTCACAATCCTCATTCCAAACGAATCGATTAGAGGAAATTTGGGTAAAAAATGGGCCTCCTAAGGAAAATAATAATAAAATAATAGTAGAGAGAGTAAAAAAACTACTTTTTTTGGATTGTATTTTCAACTTATCTCATTGTAGGTTTACTCAAATTTCAAGCAGGAGGACTCATTGGATGCACAATTAAATTATGCATCCAATGAGTACCCATGTTGCATATTTTTAACAACATCCACACCATGAAAAATTGAAAATACATTAAAAAACGTGTTTCTAGTGAGAGAAAACATGTTTTTTTAATGTATTTTAGATTTTTCATGGTGTGGATATTGTTAAAAGTATGCAACATGGGTACTCGTTGGATGCATAATTTAATTGTGCATCCAACGAGTCCTCCCGCTTGAAATTTGAGTAAACCTACAAGGAGATAAGTTGAAAATACGATCCAAAAAAGTAGTTTTTATTTTTTCCCTCCAATTTTTTTAGGTGCTCCCTTTTTGAATTTTAAAGCATTTTGATTGGCTAATACATGATGACATGGAATTTGTATTATTTTTTGAAGGCCCATTTTAAATTGAAATTTCCTCTAATGCATCTTTCTTTAGCAGCTTCTCCATGGTTGCGGTTATCTGCACATACCCTTTTATGAATTTCCTGTAATAGTCGGTATGCCCCAATGTAGTGCGCAACTGCTTGACTGAATTTGGTGTAGGTAAGTTTACAATGATTGCAATCTTCACAGGATCAACCATCAAGCCCTGTTTGCACACAATGTGTCCCAACAAGATTCCATAGGGAACACAGAAAACACACTTCTTCAGATTCAATGAAATTTGATGCTGTCTGCACTTTTCCAGCATCATCCTGAGGTTTGCGGCATGGTTCTTCAGTAAACCGAAAATGGTCCAATCATCAAAATAAACCTCTAAAAAATTGTGTATGAAGTCTTTGAATGCTGCGACTACCACTCTAGAAAATATGGTAGGTGCGTTCTTCAGACCAAAGGGCATCACTGTGTATTGGAATGACCCCCATTCTGTAGCAAAAGTAGTCTTATGCCTGTCTACGCGATCAATCCTGATCTGATGGTATCCTGAAAATCCATCAGTAAAAGAATATGCCTCGTTCCCTCCAACATTATCTAGCACTTCATCTATAAAAGGTGTAGGAAATGGGTCATGCATCGAAGCGTCATTTAGTTTCCTGAGATCCACACAGATCATGATCTTTCCCTTCGTTTTCTTATCCTGGATAACCACCGGGCTTATCCACTCAGATTCTTCAACTGGCTCAATGATCCCTACATCGAGCATCTTATCGAGTTCTGCCTTAACTCGTTCCTTGTAGCATGGGTTTAGTTTATACAGTCTTTGTTTCACAAGCTTCACGCCAGGCTTAAGAGGAATTTTCATCACTCCTAAGTCTCCCAAAATTACTTTCATCTCTGTGAACTTGGTCGGGAATAATTCTCGATACTCCTGTAATATACCCGCGACCTCTTCAACTATATCTTCATCCCAATAATATCTGATAGCTGTGAACTTTGGCTCTTCACTGGTGCCAATGTTCACTTTTCTTGTTTTCACGGGTCCACTCATATCTGGAATTTCCAAAGGAGGTCCTTCTACCTCGCGTGATCCCTCTGACTCAGGTATTTGTATATTGCGTTGGTACTCCTCATCACTATCTGATTTATCCTCGAGTTCTCCATCGATGTGATAATAATCAAGAGCATGTTCTAGCTGCTCCTCCCATTCAGGATGTAGTTGCGCAGGTATGCTTTTTTCCCCAAAGAATTCTTCTAGTGTCATGTTTCCCTGGGTGCAGTCTGGTCTGAATATTCTTTCCTTAATGACCTGCAGCACGTCTTTGATACTGGGATGTTCGTCTTCAAAGCTAAAATCTGTCTGGAAACTCACGATGAGAGCAGACCAATCTACTGTGCCTCTACGCAATTCCCAATCTAGGTACCATTTCTTTGGAATCGGTTCTTCCAGCGTATACACAAACAGATGCACCCATTCTCTCTGTGGCCTTTCTACCCAAGCTTGTACACAAGCTTCAATATGATCCTTTGGATCTGTCTGACCATTATATTTTTCAAAAGATTGTGTAACCTTCTCAGCAAACCTGATTTGCATCTTAATTCTGCACTGATCCCATGTGGTCAGTGTCTTCTTATGCGCATCCCACTATATGGTAGGTGTCCCGCGCAGTGCCATGTCTAATGCTGAGACGCGGTATTCATCCGCAATTACTGCAGCATATTCTTTGATAAAACAATAAACATTAGATAAACCATCATAGGTAGGGATTGGAGTTACCTCTTTTCCAATCCACTGGAGTGACTTTGTGATTCGCACGCATTTCCTGGCAGATACTTCATGTAGCCTGCTTTGCCAGTTTTCCAGTCTTGCATCAGAGTCTGAAATGCAAGAGCTGTCACAACGCCAACTGAGTGTGCTATCCACAGTTGGATTAATGTAATCAGCAGTATTGGTCGTCATCTTGTAAATATGATCCAAGTCTTGGGCTCTGGATTCCTCTTGAATCGGTTCAACGTATCGTTCACCCTGCGAAGGGTCCAATGGTGCGATGACCCTGATATCATTGCCTTCAAATATCATTTTCATAGTATTCAAATCAATAATGGAAGAATTAGTCATTGCCCAATCGATTCCCAGCAGCACTGGATAAGGATGGTTGTCATCCACGATTTCAATTACTTTGAAATCTGCATAGCTGTGCACTCCGTCAATGTCAACAATGGTGTTGGGTAACCTCCTTGAAGGTATAACTATCCCTTGATTAGCCATTCTTAACTATAGTAGTGACCACTGTAACTTTGGTTTACCCATCTTATGCCATGTCTACTTGGTCAAGACATTTACTTCGGATCCAAGATCAAGGATGATCTCATCCATCTCATAATCCCCAATCTGTGCAATGAGCCTCATTTCCCTTCCTGTTCTTTTAGGACTCCTAATATTATGGACTGCGGCATGGGCTGCCCCCTTCTCGTCGTTTGGCTCATACTATTTCAGTATCTTTTCAAATTCCATGAAAGCATCTGCACTCTTTAATAACTTCATGCAGCTCCGTAGGAACTGCGTAGTAGAGGTACCTATGTCTGCCGCAACGCTCATTTGATCATATGCCGTTGGCATATTCTATCTTTGTGGTATTTCGCTGCGCAACTGGGTTCTCGGGGAGCCAGGTGGCGGTGTCCTGAACATGTCCCGCGCTTCCTCAAATACTCCATTATTTTTCTGTAAGTCCAGACCCAGTGCTTTCCCAGGAGCTTTTCTAATCCATACCAGCTCACCAGGATTCTGCCTAGGATCGTGCATTCCAGAAGTCAAAGCTTCTATGCCTCCATCTCATCCTATATCAGCACCACTACGAGTTACCACGTTTACACTTGGATCCGCATTTCTTCTCTCTGATGTGATCAACTGAATGTTGGGATTCAGCGGTTCTGTCCTTCTTCGTTTCTGCATTTCTACCTCAAGCATAGGACAGTCTTCAATAACATGCTCAAATGATTTACAATAATTACATGTAGTGCATGGGTTAGTACAATCTCTAGATACATGACTTGGCTGGACACAGTTATAACAGATTACCTGGTTGCGGCCTCTTCCTTGTGCCGAGCCGGCATTTCTTCCTCTCTCGCGGTATCCACAACCACAGCCTCTATATCCTCCCTGATCATAGTGGGTGTTTTCTTGTTTCAGCTGATTTTCTTTTTGGACGTGGTACATTCCAGCACCTCACATCATTTCCATATCTCGCTTTCTTTCATTCATGAGCTCGTATGCGCGACAGTTGGATTCATCATGTCCAACTGATTTATAGAAATTACAATACAAGCTCTTAGGTGTCTTTACATATTTCTGTATGAGATAACAATCCTTAGGCCTATGTCCTCTGCTTCTGCATATTTCACACCATGGTGCCTGATTATGATTCATATTCATTGGGTTCGGTGCGCCACTGTCAAGATAATCTTGAAATAGAGGGCAATGTTCTCTGGTGTGGCCCTCTCCTTTGCATCCTGTGCACCAAACTTCGCGTCTGTGTTCATATATCTGCTCCTTTCCATTTTTCATACCTTGCAATTCTAATGTCAAGGTAGTCAACTGGTTCTGGATTTGAGACATTCCAGAACTAGTCTCACCGATTGGCGAACCCTACAGCTTCATTGCGATCTCTAAGGCCTCTGCCTACGACGCAACCTTTTGCTGCATCAATGGTTGTTTGATGTGGGGCAACAACACAGCAATGAACCATTCTTGGTGCTGTTGCAGAGTTATAACAAAGCTCACTTGATCTAGCAATGTCTTAAATTTTTGGTCAAATTCCCAGACCATTTCAGTAGGCTTCTGCTTGATTTCCTTTAATTATGTTATGCACCGTGATTATGATTTCAGCTTCTTAAACTCTGCGGTGAGTGCAGCCTTAATTTCTGTTAGGGTTCTCGATTTTGCTTGAGAATATTGCATAAACCAATGCAAGGTGCTGTCTCTGAAAGTGGTGATGAGCTGCGCTCTCTTCACAACATCATCCTGGATCTACTTTACACTCCATACGGCTTCACATAGAAACCAGTGCTGATCAGGGTCTTCTAGACCCCTTCCTTTGAATATCAGCAGTTTTATATCATTATCGGTCATTCTCCTCCATGCGACGAATCGAACTCGCAACGGAACCATTTGTTGGCTGTATATAACTGAGCTAGAGGTTTCCAATGTAGCCCAGGTACTTCGCGGTTCAAGGAACCAACAAAACCCCTATTCACCGGCCATTTCGGCAACAGACTGCGCGCATCCTGAGGTCTCACCTGAGGCGAAGCTGAGGGGGTGGTTGCGGAATCAGGTTTCCACAACCTGGTGATGCGAGTGTAACGGAACTGACGGATAGCGCAGTAAAGGACTCTTTCTACGGATAGGCAACTGCGCAAAGTCTCTACTTCGTGTCAAATACTTCAACAAGTCGAGGCGCTTGCGCAACTAGTGCGTCCAAGGACTACGCGGTATTGGATGCTTCTCGCATCATGATGATAAGCTATCAACAGCTTACCTCGAAGCGAATCTCAATGGTTCAACGCGTCATCTAGACCGCATGTCTATTCCAAGACTTGACTAATCTCTAATTAGTCTTACATTCTTTATCCATTCGAGACACTTAGATTATTACTGTTATGGTGCATACAAATGAATAAAACATACAACACGGCACGCTCCAACGTTGCGCTTCAATTTAGTGTTCAACTATGCGACCATCCAATAGATTCATACATCCAAAAGCTCAGAAGTGCCAAATACATAACATTCATCCACACATGTATTACTTAACATATTATTCCCATCATCCTTGCGGCGAATACATATAAAAGCAATCACATAACAGATAACTGCAGAATCAAGCATCCATACTAAGCAAATGAACACATACAAACTCAAACAATCACACAACACATAATTTAACGTGGTTCACCCCCGGGATGGAGGCTACCTCCACAAGAACGGTTGTTAATATTGATCTTTTGGGAAGGGTACAACCATTCTTAGTCTGCGCACTCGGCTGCAGACTCTCTTCTCTCTTAGATAGGTCTCTGCGCACTCAGCTACAAAGCCTTTACAATAGCTTCAAAACTCAAAAGATGCTAACAATGCTCAACAATAACTAGCTCTACGAGAGATTCTAACCCTTTCCCATACAGAATGCCTTTATTTATAGATCACGCCCATGGGTCATGTCTTTACAATCATT
Source organism: Larix kaempferi (assembly GCA_027924585.1). NCBI lineage: Eukaryota > Viridiplantae > Streptophyta > Pinopsida > Pinales > Pinaceae > Larix > Larix kaempferi. Next base: position 35,015,394 of record BSBM01000372.1, read on the forward strand.
AGGCAAAACCCTTAGGTTTACAAAACTGGCGTGGCTAACTGCCAGCCTAACTGTCGTCGTCGACAGCCTGCTCCTCCTGCTCCAGCTGGGCCACTCATGGTTCACACGCTCTTCTGACAGCCGCAGTCCTCAAAATGGTTACAACTGCATCGTGGCCTGTCCCTTTCCACTCCTTCCGCCTTCCTATCGTCATCGGCGTAGTGGCCTAGCTTCTCAACTGCTTTCCGCCACTCGCTCGAACAGGTCGCTTTCCTCTGCCTTTCACCTGTTCCTTACCCGAAATAGGTCATATCCTCATCTGACCTTTACCTGCATTGCGTACCAAAAATAGCTCATGTGTGGTTTTGCACACCAACCTACTGTGCAACCATGCCTTGGCCATTTCCGTCGCGTGACATGCGAAATTTCTCAAAAACTGCCTGTAGCTTGTCGTCATGCGCAATGCACACTTTTCCATACTTGTGCAAAATCCCAACTTGGACCCTATCCGACAAACTTTTACAAAAAGTAATAAAAAAAGGACTTGAACCCAAGGCCTCTTACTTTTTAAAGTAGCTTTTAACCAAGTGAGATAAGCAAAATACTTAATAATATCATGGAGTAGAATGGTGTTGTTGTTGGAAGAGTGTGCCTACCCAAAAATCTTGTGTTTTTGCCTACAAGAAACTTTACACAACCACCCAAAAACAAAAACTACAATTATGAAACTAAAATGTATCAGATTTGAGATTATTCCTTGGTTAGCTTTCCCGAAAATGTAAGTTTTCTAATTATTTTTTATTTACCGAGTTCGCATAAAGCACATGACAAAGAGCATAAACATTAGAGAAAAACATTTTCACTATGTTTTTGATTTTCCAAGTTCGCATAGATCGCACAATAAAGAGCACACATAGATTGAAAAGGTAACAACCAAAAAATAAAACAAAAACCAGGCATAAATCTGGAAGATTATGAGAAAAAAATTTAAAAATGCGTAATTGTAAACAGTATACCTTAAGATATAGTAAAATGATCGTATCTTGGGCAAACATAAACCTTTTTCAGTGAAACGAAAATGTTTCCAACTGGAAACAGTGCTCCAGATGCAATGGAACACCTCTCACAACCAAGAAATTCATATAAATATCATAATCATAAATCCTTTCACGATCTCAACAACATTGATTCAATATCTAGAGTCCCAATGAAAGCAGAACTTCATAAGAGATATGATACCATTTTCAACTACACAAAATACCTTCAAGAGACTAAACACCTTGAGCAACTGCTCACAAACATATCACAAGTAAACACATTGATGTTTTTACATGGTTTAAACCCTCGAAAAGGAAAACACTCCATGGCCACAACCAAATAGCTATTTGAGGCAATATTATTATACAAAAGAAAAATAATGTTACGAAGAGCTTCTCATAATCAATCAACTAGCAAATGACCCTCCATGCTTTTTAAATAGAAATCATGGACCAATCGAATGTTAAGCCAGAAACCGATGTTCGTTAAGATCAAGGAGAAGATGAACAGTCGGATCACTCTATGTCAATAACATATCATGATCGTTGGATTACATATGTACAAATACATACTAAAGAAACAAACTTTACCTAACAAATATATTATAACCAGTTAATCTTAACTGACTTCTAAATATCTAAATATCCTAACATTTATGCCAAAAAACTTAAACATTAATATTTCCAAATAACAGAAATATTGATAACACACTGAAAATAATAAATTCATATAAATCTATAACTATAACTGTAACTGTGTATAAGATATAACTATAACTGTGTATAAGAAATGAAAAGAAACCAAAGGAGAACACACAAAAAGGTTTGCTCACGGTCTTAAACAAAATCGATACTAATGCAAGGGACAAGAATAAATCATACGATTTTTGTAACTCCACCTATAGGTGAGGTTGTTAATGTAAATGAATAAAAATGATACAACATAAATAATTGTGATCATTTATTATAACATAATTATTTATGACTTTACACATAAATTTAATGATTTCATATTTTAAAAACAAATGTTATTTATTTGTAAGAGTTTCAATTTATCATTCCATGGGCTAAATTAAACATATTATTATGTAAAAGTTTCAATTTACCATTTATATCATTGGCTTTTCACATTAGGTGTTAATGGAGTATTACTTACTCTTTTCATAAGAGTTTTAATTTATTATTACTCTTTGACCTTAATCAATATAGATTTATCTTAAACCGAGATTTATTAAGCATTGAGAGGGATTCAATTTCTTGAAGTGTAAATTTTTTACACTAAGAAAAAAAAATTATCTTAAATTTTTTACACACTAAGAAAATGTTTACACCTCAAGAAATTGGATCCCTCTGGGTGCAATTACTTTTAAAAAAAAAGAATTTAATAAGTTTTGAGGCAACATGAGAATGTTACATTACATAACATGACAAACGTGACAACGTTTCCCCATATTAAATTGTAAGCACCTCGCTACTCTCGATGCAAACATTTTAAAGTTTTGGCTAGATCTAAAAACTAATAATAATAACATTGTCTTTCATAAAAAAACTTACGTTCACTAAAACATCAAATATTAAAGATACATCCAATATGAAAAGTTAAAGAACTCGTGTTCACTAAAAATCAAATATTAAAGATAAATCAAATATGAGAAGTTAAGCATGTTATTTTTTCATATTTGATATAAGGTACAAAAATCTAAAACATTTAATTATAATAGTATACAATCATATATATATATATCATAATGTCGATCACTATATATAAAATTGATAAATAATTGTGAATGGTATCAGATTAGATTTTTTTTTATTATCATGCATGATTTTTTTTTATGTATAAGAGAGATCAAATTTATAGAGATGTAATTCTTTTTTCTAAAATTTAACAATTTAAAAAAAATTACATCTTAAAGGCTTTGATCTCTTTGCTCATGGTAGATCATGAATTAAAATGAATTTACACTAATGTTTTATATAAAACAATGTAATTAAAAAAATTATGTAAGTAGGAGCAATGCTTTTGACTCTTTTATTTGAAAAAAAAACACTCCCAAAGACTTATTTATCAATAAATATTAATTTATTAAAACTTTTTTATCATTTATAAAATTAACAATAAACATTTTAATATTTAAATTTTTTCATGTCTTAGTTTTTCATAAATATAAATATTATAGACCAATTATCAAATCCAAAAAATTTCATTTTCCATCTTTTATCTCTTTAAATTTGTGTTATAATTAGAATTTGGCATAAAGGAAAAAACATATCATAAAAGCAACTTCATAGTACTTTTCATTAGAGACAAAACATGTACTTTATCCATATTGTAAACTATAGTGAGTATATACATCCTTAAATTTGTGTTATAATTAGAATTTGGCATTTAGGAAAAAACATATCATAAAAGCAACTTCGTAGTAACAAAACATATGCTTTATCTATATTGTAAACTATTAGTGGGTATATACATCCATCTTTAGGCTATATATCTACCTTAAGCTTATATATGCACAGGTCTGCAAACTCCTTGGATCCTTAGAGGACTTTTCTATCTCACACATCTATAAGGAACTTAACCTACATGTAGATGAACTTTCTAAAGAGGGGTTGTTGTTAGCTGAAGGAATAAGGGTTGTATGGAAGATTGACAAAGAACCGATCAAAGAGATTGATCCAGAACTTTTTTGCATTAGATCTCGTACATGGGTATTCATATATCCATGAACCTTTCATAGTAAAAAGTTTTTTTTTATGTTGAAAGATAGTCTAACAAATGATGTTATCATGGATGAGCATATCACTACAAGATATAAGATAAATATAACAAATGATGTTATCATGGATGGGCATATCACTACAAGATATAAGATAAATATAAGGCACTTGTGCCTCATGAACAATATGGTTCAGAATTAATAAAATTTTGGATTGTGATCTTTTTTGGGGGAAAAAAAAAGACATCCATTTTCTAATTTGGATGGATTCATGAAGATCAATTTAAGAGTAAAAAAATATAAATAAGGTTTTTAGTTGAACATTAAGAACATTCTTCAACATTTGTTATATTCATCGTTAAAATTTTTGGAATTTATATTTTTACTCAAATCTATTTATATTTTTAAAACTTTTAGAATTAACATTATTATTCAAATCTGTTATTCAAATCTGCAAGTGAGAGCTCTTGTCCCAAATCAACATATAATTTGGAATTGATATTAATTTTTTTTCATAATTAATCAAATATATTAATATTCTATAATTTTTTAATTATATATAAAGAAATACATGTTAACATTGTATATTTTTATTTAATGCTTCATTAATTGATATTATTAACTTATCTAACAAAACAAAACACATTTCTAAGATTTTTTTTTACCTTAATTAAAATTTTAATAAAATATTTTTTTTAAATCATTAATAATTGTTTTTTTTTAAATCATTAGAATGTCATATTCTTGATTGGAAATGTGCAGGTTCACAAAAAAAATGTGAGTAGAACAAAAATTTGGCATTCACTTTTGTTTGTAATTTTTTTTAATTAAGTTATAATAATTTTATTGTCCTTTCATTTATATTCATTTAAATTAATAATTTGTTAATTATAGTTTTTAAAAATTTAAAAATTATTATTTTTTAAAATAAGAAGTTGATAATTATTTTCAAAAATCCAAAATAATAAGATTAAGAAATCAAAAACATATTTTTAAATATAAATACAAATAAAATGTAAAACAGGAATTAAGATACACTGTAAAATAAAACAAATTATATTTTAGATTGATTCAAGAATAGGATGAAAGAGACCTTTTGACATGGATGGATGTTTTTTATAGACATATATCATTGGTGGATTCAACTTGAAGTTAAAACCTAAAAAATGCAAAAAAGAGCTTATTAGTAATGTCCAGTTTTTAGATTCTTAATCTAGACAATTATTCATTTGAGTTGATGCTCAGAAAAAACTTCAAAGCAATTGATGTGCTAAGATGAGATTACATAGAATAAAGATACATTGTAAAATAAAACAAATTATATTTTAGATTGATTCAAGAATAGGATGAAAGAGACCTTTCAAAATGGATGGATGTTTTCTATAGGCATATATCATTGGTGGATTCAACTTGAAATTAAAACCTAAAAAATGAAAAAAGAGTTGATTAGTAATGTTCATTCTTTAGATTCTTAATCTAAGCCATTATTCATTTGAGTCGATGCTTAGAAAAAACTTCGAAGCAATTTATGTACTAAGATGAGATTACATGTTTGCATTACATAGCAATATGAATGTTAGCAAGGATATCTATGCTTAAATAAACTTTACAATAATAATAATGATTCTCAATAAGCATGCAAAAGGATTGCAACAGAGGAACAAGTGGAGGTGGAGATGTTCTTAGCATAATCCTATAGTATATTCACTATGCGAAGACCATTTAGATAAGGACAAGGTTAATATATAAACATAAAAGACAATGCTAGCACAAATACCTTGATTAACTAGGATGGCACCTACTAGTTCAAAGAAGTGTGGCTTAAAGATGCTTCTTGATGTTGTAATGCCCATTGTAATCCCAATAAACAATATATAAACTCACGAATGGATGGATTGTACTTACAATAATAATTCTTAACTAATATACTCTACTCTAATGTTGAGTTGTATGTGTGTTAATTTGTGCAATGATAACATAATTACTTAGGAACTGAAATCTCCAATCTAAAATACTATCACTATAATAGATATAATGCAATATACCAATTAGTAAAAATTATCACTATAATATGTATAGTGTAATATACCAATTGGTAAATAAATATTGGGATTTGATTAAGAAATTGGAATCTTGAAATGTTTTTTGGATTTAAAATTGATGAGTGTCATTTCACTATTCTTGCCAACATGATCAATTCCTCTTTACTACAAATACATAAATTATAACAATGTATATCCTATAAATTACTTATGTGTTTCTTGCATTTAAAATAATAATAATATTAACAATCCAACTTTAAGGTCACAACCAAGCTAGACACCAAATTGGTGTATGAGACCCCCTTGTTTGTGGGATATGGGATCCCATTGCATAGCGATTTGACTGCTAAAGTCTAGATAAGTGTACATAAATTAATGTTATTGAACTAACTATATTGTCAATACTTCTTTATTACAAAATACACAAATAAAATAACACCAAAAATCATTATATATATATATAAACTATCATCATCATATATATGTCTATATTTATATCTATATATATAAAGATTATTGATACCTTTAAATGTACTTGCTATCAATAATTTATTACAAATACACAAATAATAGAGAGAGAGATGCATCAAAAAGTTATTTGTTAAAGTGTAGTTATAAAGGAGAGGCAAAGGTCACTCAAGAGATTAAAAATGAAAATATAATTATTTTTATTAAGTATAAAAATTAATGAAACAATTCATTTAAATTTTAGCTAAAATTTAAGTAGAAATTGCTTTTCATATTTTAACTTTATAATGTAAAATCTCTTCAACAGCACATTAGTCACACTTTACTCCCTTCTGTACCTATTACTTGAGTCTCAAGTCTTTTGCTAATTTAAATTTGTGCACGCACAAATAATAATTCAAATTGAATGGGATAGAAAATAAATGCAAATATTTTAGGTTTTCGACATTAAGAGATCAAATTCCAAAGTCGATGAAACCAATTACATGAGACTTATGTTACAAATTTCTCTACATGGGGACACATACCCTATAAGTTTATAGAACACATAAAAATAAATAAGAGAAATAGGTCTAATTGTATGATAGAAGGGAAGAAAAATAAATAAGGGAAATAGGTCTAATTGTAGGATAGAAGGGACAGCTGACCAAATATATAAATATTAAAAATATAAATTTATGTTTTAAATTTTATAATTAATCATTAATATTTCTTACTTGATTCATAATGCTAAATCAAGTGTTTTGATATTATAAAATGTATTAATATTAAGTCTCAAGATTAAATTCAACCACAATCACTACTTATTAATAAATTTAAACTTTAAAAAACAACGAGGGTCACATGCTCTACATTTTTCAATGTTAATAGCATTTTCTCTACACCTATGCAAATGAATTGCCCCCAACAAAGTTTCTTGAATGCATGAATACCTTCGTCAAAATATCCAAATGCATACCCTCTCCTATAGAAATCTCCAAGTACATATGTATATTCTCAATGTGTAAACACCGTCTCTAAAAGATGAAAATTCATTCATGCCATATGAAATGCGTATATATGCCCTCTATACAAAGTCAAAATTCAATTGCACCTCCTATGGAATGCCTTAATGATGAAATGCATACACACCCATGAACCCTAGGTAAATGATGCATCTACCCATTAAACATGTTATATGATTCCTCATCGTCCACAATATATATTTCATAAATATTATTTATAAGTTAAGGATGCAGTGGGCTGTTGGTGGGGATAGATGGATTTCATTCCATCCACCCGAGTTCAATTCCATTGAGACATCTCCTGGCTTGGATGAGCGGATGACGGTTTGCTCGACCTACCATCCACGATATGTGAGGAAGTTTGTTGAGATTTTCCGTGTGTGTTAGCTTTCCTTGATTCCTTCGGAATAGCAGGAATATGAAACCCCATTGTTTGTGGGACAAGGGACCCCTCTCTATGCAACGATTTAACTGCTAAAGTCTACAGAGGTGTACATACCTTACCCCCCTCTGGATTTGAACCCGTGACCTCCTAGGAATGAACACATGTTCTTAACCATTAGACCCACTCAAGCTTTTATATATATATATATATAAACTTTTCTCAAAGTTAATAGCACATTTTTTTCACCAAAAATACTTTTAGAAATTTCATTGCCACCAAATTTACCACCCACAATATATATTTCATAAATCTTACTTATAAACTTACACAATATATTCTATCACATATATATAAAGATTTGTTAATAACTTGCATACTTTTAATTCTCAAACTTAATGACAATTTTTTTTCACCAAAAAAGCTTTTTGGAATTTCATTGCCACCCAATTTAAACATTTGAACACGAACCATGCAACTTAATAAACATATTAATCAATAGTAAATCTCAAATCCAATGAAAACATGTCACAAATCAACCGCTATCACTTTTCAGCAACTGAACCACTACTCAATGCCAAGAGACTAACCAACAACAACAAAATGGGGGCCCCACACTAGCAAATGGTCACCATGATTTCTTTTTGTGTTTAATTAGGCTTGCGTTGTAGAATGGTTGGTGGGACCAAGTACAAAAATGGTAGAAAACTAATTTAATTAGATTTTCCTTTTAAATATCCTAATAAAAGTTTGCCACTGTGAGTAATTCTGCATTTATCTCAAGGGCACATGATACCTTTGTGCATACCCTTGACTCTTGAGGGCTTTGGCATGCCCTAAAGTACCTTTTGTACCATGCACTTATACATCATATCTAGTACATAGTCAACATCACCAATACAAAAATTGCCATCTGAAACGTGTACCCAAATGGATTGGACACATACACCCCTGGTCCCCTATTACACTACTTGAAATTCAATTGTTTTGAAACGTGTCCTTAGTCATATATGTTCTATATACATGCATCTAAAAATGAAAATTATGTTACCCCACATTGTTGTTGAATGAGGTGTCACAAAATGTTTAAATCTATAAACACGTGTAGAAAAATGGATGCATTCTTTTGGCAAGATGGTTCTATTTATTATACCTATCGAAGATAAGTATATAGCATTTAATTTGGATTTCACTTTTTATTAATTTATAAATTTCCATTCTAAATTTTTATATAGTTGTCTATAGTTTTATGAATTTTAATTATTAAATTGATTTTAAAATAAATAAAAATTTATATTTTAAATTTTATAAATTATATAATCTTTATTTTCTATTGGCTATTCTTATTTACTTTTATTTTTGGTTGGCTAGCAAACTTAATTTGACAAATAAACTCCTGAGATGTGACTTTTTTGAAATTAAAATTTATAAAAAATCCAATTGAAACACCTATATATATATCGTATTGTGAAAAATGAAAATGAAAACCATGATGATACGGCGTGAAAGCCAGAAAAACTTTACGGCAAACTAATCACGGTTGTCAACCTATAAAACTAACGGCAGGTGAATGGTAGACAGAGTATACAATTTACGGCCGATATACGGTCCGATTAAAATATTCGCAACCTATCAAAACACAACACAGTGCAATATGAAACTTCGCGCCAAATGAAAATGGTCCGAATTAACCTTTGACGCTCTGACGTTGTCTTTTTCACTAAAACAAAATTTCATTGCGCAGTTTCTGCCTTTGAAATTATTAATAAATTCAATCAGATTAAAGAAAAGTCTTGATTTATGGATGAGATTTTTCTCTCTTTCCAATGGTTTTTGTCAATACCTGCATCCAGGGGTTAAATTTGACGGGCACCCTTACCCATCAACAAAATTTTTTTTGACGGTTTTGTTCCCAAAACTGCCCTGCATATAACTTTTAATAAAAAAATTTACCCTTCAATTGAAATTTACTCCTAAGCAGGGAAGAAGTTATGCCTTTGGGATTGAAATTTACTCTTTCATAGATTGTACTCATAGACTACAATTGATACCAGCATTTACATGATGATGAATGATGTCGGGCAGCCTGGGGGATATCAAAGTTAGAATCCATATATGCATATTCAGTCTTGTTCCTTATCAACAAATACTGAGAAGCGTCTCATAGCTAGGCAGTTGATAGCTTGAATGTAGTTAGGTGCTTTATTGCTTAAAGGGTCATAATTAATGGCACAAGCGAGTGGCTCAAAAATGGGGAAGAGGCCACACTAAAAGGGACACTAAGCCCTGAAAAGAGGCTTTATTAACACAGGACCTATTAATCCCTGTTTTTTTTGCATTTCATATGTTTGCTGATGTGGGACCTGTTAAGTCCTAAAAGGTTTTGCATTTCATATTTTTGTTGATCTGAAATGTGCAAGTTAACATGCATCTATGTTAATTAATTATGTGAAACAGGAAAACTGTAGGCAAGGAAAAAAAAATGGGAAATCCGAGGTTAACATGAATATATGTTATTCTATTAATCTCTCTCAAACAGTGAAGAATTCAGCTATTTTTTTTTCAGAATTTAGATTTTTTTTCTTCAGAAATTAGAATTTAACTCTGTTCTAATCACTATTTGATGATAAAAATGGATTAAACACTCATAATATTTTTTAATGTATTCATTTTTAGTCTATCCCAGCTATACCTATATACTATGTATAACTTCAGTTTCTCTTTATCATAATATCCCATAGCTGAAATACGTTTGTTCTTCCATATATCCTAGAAATAAGACACAAAATATATGTATGGTGTATTATAACTGATATATGAAAAAACTTGAAATCTGAAATATAAAAACAGATTTGAAAATATGAAAAACTGAAGCACTCCAAAATCTGAAACTAACAAGACAATAACTACATGAAAATATTCTAAAGTGTTAAGACTACTCAGTTACTAATTAACAAGAAAGAGTTGAAATAACATAGATTTCATCCAGAACTGATCACAGACTTTGAAGAACAAAATTAAACCTTAGCAGCAAACACGTGATGATGTTGATTTGTGTGATGATGATGTTGAGTAAGAGGAGAATGAGATATAGACACTATGGAAAAACATGTGATGATGTTGATTTGTGTGTGATTGCATATGCAGCTAGAAAATATATAGAAGGTGACATGAAATCAAATGAAATTGTGGAGAACACCAAGTGCAGAGAAGTTTCATGTGTCACATAAGAAGACGACGATAGATTATGGTAAAAATCTCATCTCCATGAAGTGTTGTATGGGTAAGAAATATTTGCATGGGAGATGTACACATGGTTGTGCTACATGTAAAATTGTGTAATTTAACCCTTCAAACATAGGAGTTTCAAACTGTTCACCTAGGCTCTAAGGCAACTTCAGCTAAATAAATATTCCTCATACCTAATAGGACAGAATAACATGCACTTCCATTGCATTGTAGTCTATAGAGAATCAAAGATAAATGGAAAGAAAAATAACTCATATAAATGGAAGCAAATGAAACTACCACATTTTATATCATTGAATATCATTTACTGTGAAAATGTTCAAAAAGTACATAGAATACCATTGATTGTGAAAATGTTCAAAAAGTACATAGAATATCATCTTGAGATGTTCAATCTTGTCTCACTTGACGTTGGTAGTGCCCAGATTTAAGATTTACCATTACAAACCTAAACATAAAAGAAAAAACCTTAAATATTTAATATTCTTCTTTCCTTAACAGCTTTCCAGATTTCATATACCCTATCCCATTCCACCATCGCTGAATCTAAACCTGTTAGTGACACCCGCATCAAAGCATCTAATGCATCCAATGATAATTTTGTTCTTCGTACATCCTTTATTATGTTTTGTCTTGAGAATCCTCTCTGACATGCCACTGTACTTGCAAGAATAGTAAGTATTGCTTGCCATAACTTTAGCATGTTAGGAAAATCTGTATGTAGCTCTGTGACACAAAAAATCCTCCAAGCATCTTTGATGGATGATCCCTCGCAATTAACACGAAGAGTATCAACAAATGGATGCAGTTCTTTTAAACAAGCTTCAAAATCAAATTTTGTTTTCTTTTCCTCCTTCTCACATAAAGTATGTTGCACATGTTGGAAAATTTTATCAAGCCAACGTTTTGAATTCCATTCTCTGTCGTGAACATCCTGTAAATAATGACAAGGACTAAACAATCTTGCAGAATTGAAAAAAGAAAGATCGGGGAACCTTCCATTCAAACTGTCTACAAGAGCTTGAACATAATCTTTTGCAAGTTGTTTGCAACTCTCTACTGAACCTTCAATGCAAGGTTTCCATGATTGTCTTTGTGTATCACCATAATCAATAGATGTATGCGGAATTGCTACAAATCGCAATTCATGCCTATGAACAAGTCCCTCTTTATCACAAATCTCTAAATAACCAAATTTAGAGGCATCTAGAAATTTAGATAGGTAACATGTGCCATCTGCAAATGTATCATTTCTTAAAAACCATCTTTTTAAAGTGTTTATGGTAACATCTATGGCTGCCCCTAAAGAAGTAACATCAACGTACTCTTCTTGGAATTTCTTGTTCAACTTGTTTAGTTCACTCATTACATCTGCAAGCATATGTAAGCAAAACTGTACTGAAAATATCCTTGCCTTATCATACCATAAGTCTTTCTTTTCAGTTTTTCACAAAGTCAATATTGGAGGCATCAATACAACAAGTCTTTCAATAACTTGTCCCCTTGAGAGCCATCTAACTCCATGGATTTGAAGAGCATTAAGAGTTTCAAGCTGCATAAGTTCTTGTAGAGCAATAAGTTCACTATTTCTTTTAGTAGAATTTTGCACCCAAGAATATACCTTATTTGCCAATTTTTCAACAAATAATAATTCGGGTATTCTTTTGGAAGCATCTGATGTCGCTAAAGCTTCACGATGAGCAATGCAGTGAACACCCACAAGATTAGGTACATCTTTTTTCATAAAAGTAACAAAACCATTTTCAACCCCAACCATTGATGAAGCGCCATCTGTAGAAACTCCTATCAATCTTTCCTTTGAAAGACCCCTTGCTGCAATTAAATCATTGATTGCATCATATGTTGTTTTTCCTCTTCCATCACAAACATTTATGAGCTTTAAAAACTGTGAAATTGGAGGCCCAAACCCTTTTGAGTCTAGAAATGTGGCATAAACCACAAGATGTTTTTCCAAACTGCGATCCGTACTTTCATCTAGCATCAATGAAAAAAAAGGGCTATCCAACATTCTTGAAATCTGTAGCTCTTCAAGATAATCAGATATAGCAAAAAGAAATTCTTTTGCAGCCATGTGATTTGTATATGATGTGTAGTCTTTGATCTTTGGCATGTTTGGTGTTTGCAAGGACATTGTAAACAAGCAAAGAGATTCATATTTTGAAAGGGGTAAATCTTCTTGCACCATCCAGTAAACTAATTTCATAGTTGTGATGATTTTATCCTTGTTCCTTTCATCAATGCATGCTATGTGTTCTGGAATAGGTTTTGCTTTCCTCTCATTTCCACATATCCATTTTGCTTGTGAAAGTTTATGGATGTTTGAACTAGCATGAACAACTATTGAATCATGTTGCAAGGTAGAGCAACCAGTGCCAACTCCCCATGGTCCGATTGCCTTATGCGTTTCACAATATATACATTTCATAACTGTTTTTCCTTCATGTTTTGCCTCTCTTAACCACTTATACTTAGTTTTCCATTGTTCACGAAACTCTCTTCTTACTTTCAATTTTCTTTTCTTTTGAGTGCTAAGTTCTCCTCCTTGAAATTCTTCATCACATTCTTCATCCTGCCGTAGGATATCTAAGTCTTCATTCAAATCAAAATTACAATTCTCTCTATTAGGCGACGCAACTTGTGATGTAGACGACCATCCAAAGAATTTTTTGATGGAAGATTGGTTCTTTTTGCTTTGAGACATGTTTTGATGTAATACCTATATAATAAAAAAATGTAATTAAATATTGTACAAATTCTCATAAATAAATCCCTCCACTAAAATGACAATCTCACAATATTAACTCACAATATTGTTTCATTATAATAAATCGAAGTTACATTAGAAGGATTAATATATATTGGGATACACACAATCAGATTTATTAATATATATCACGATATATACAGCCATGAATATTAATCATAATATATCTCAAGATATATATTAATAGTAACATATATTGGGATATATACCGTCATAAATATTAATCCTAATATATCTTAAGATAGATATTAATAGTAATATATCTTTGGATATAAACAATCAGATTAAAAATAAATCTCACTATGTGGGTGGCATTTCTAATTTACCTAAAAGTATTTTCAGCATGTCAACACTATCAAATGAGTATGGGTGGCATTTCTCATTTACCTAAAAGGATTTTCCTCATTATACTGACATGCAAAAGTAATTTCCTCATATTACTAAGTCATAGCTGTCACTCTAGCATTTGGACGTCATCAACGCTATTTTTTTATGAATTTAGATAGTATTGGATGAAAATCAGTATCTTATCTTGGGCACCTTGAGACTATTTTTAATGGTTAAGGTTTTTTAAAGTAACATTTAGATTTGTTGATTCTTGAAGAGATTAATAATTAATCATTTTATGATCAAATTTTTACTTTTTATAAAATAAGATGACAACATTTATCATAATTTAGTCGGGAAACTAGTAATGAGGACACTTATGGCTGAAATAGAGTTTACCAAACATAAAAGCTATATGGACTAAAAATAATTATTTACGATACCAATTAAAAATGACCATCTTTAAAGGACACACATTCATTCTGCTAAGAGTATTGGATCAAATGGAGTTTACTAAACATAAAAGCTATATCGACTAAAAATAACTATTTACGATACCAATTAAAAATGACCATCTTTAAAGGACACACATTCATTGCTGCTAAGAGTATTGGATCATTAACTTATTTTCTTACATAACATTAGCTCTTAACCATTCAAAATCAGTTTTAAGTCTTATTCCTGGACCTTATTTGAATTTGGAGCAAAAAGTTTTTAAGTCTTATTCCTGGACCTTATTTGAATTTGGAGCAAAAAGTTATTAGGCCTAGCACCGAGGGCTTCACCAAGGGTTTGAATTTGGAGCAAAAAGTTTTTAAGTCTTATTCCTGGACCTTATTTGAATTTGGAGCAAAAAGTTATTAGGCCTAGCACCGAGGGCTTCACCAAGGGACCCTTATTTGAATTTGCAACACCAAGGGTTTGAATTTGGAGAAAAAGTTTTTAAGTCTTATTCCTGGACCTTATTTGAATTTAGAGCCAAAAGTTATTAGGCCTACCACCGAGGGCTTCACCAAGGGACCCTTATTTGAATTTGCAACACCAAGGGTTTGAATTTGGAGAAAAAGTTTTTAAGTCTTATTCCTGGACCTTATTTGAATTTGGAGCCAAAAGTTATTAGGCCTACCACCGAGGGCTTCACCAAGGGACCCTTATTTGAATTTGGAGCAAAAACCTATTAGGCCTGGGACTTAACCAAGGGACCAAGAGCCAAGTCATAGGAGCCCCACGAGTCCTTCAACGCCCAAACACTCAACGCCACAGCTTTCCTCATTTGTTACTTGTAATACATGGTACGCATTGGGATATATAAAGTGTCAGCCAAACTTTGCTGCACTGCATGTGGTATTAATACTGAAAACTAAAACAAAGATATCGCCAGCCAAAGCCCGAATGCTCAACTATTTAAGCTATGGGAACTACGAATGCTTTCGTTTCACCCAACTCAGAGTAATTGTTGATCAAATATTCTTTCGAACAGTCTCACGTGAAGGACATATTAGTGATGAATTTCCACGACAGGCCGTGTCCAATATCAGATAGCCAAAGCAAACATGAATTTTAGTCACTCCGTAATTCAGAGATCTCATGAATTATAACGACCAGTAACGAACACAAACAGCCATATGAGGGACGAGTGACTTTCTGAAGCAAATGCCTACGTCAAATTTGAAGGAAGAATATCAAGCCGGTATACAAAGGAATTTGATATCGTTGTAGCAATGGAGGACGCCGGCTGGATAAATTGCACCATTTGGGAAGCACGTGGTTCTGTTACAGACCGAATATTATGTCTCCGATTGCTAGCCGACACAAGTAAGCATCGCAGCCCTCGGGAGAAGAACACAAAATACAAAAAGGTTATATTGCTCTCTCAAGATAGATCCACTCCTAAATCAGGGTGATCTTAACTTGAATTTTCAGACTGTTTTCACACTCTGTGTTACAGTGAACTAGTGAGTTGCTGCCAAGCTGGTGACAAGTCTAGTGGGTGATGAAAAAGATGGAAGAGACAAAAATCAGAAAAGAAATCTCAGATTAAGTCTTGCTAATTAAAAGTATACTTGGTCTCAATCATTAATGTCAAACGAATTCTCACTATAAAAAATGTCCTAAACAAAACAAACTTTCTTCCATTAATCAGAGATGTTAAAGTACATAGTTCTGAATCTTCTGATACAATTTCAGATCAAACTGGCAAAGGAAAGTCAGAGCTGTAGCATGCAATTTTTTGACATTTTAAACCTCGAATCGAAATTTTGTTTACTGTACATTAATAAGAATTGAAATTTTGTTTTACTGTACAGTGTACACTAATAAAGACCACTGAAAGTTGAAACCCTAAATTGAAATTTTGTTTTACTGTATAGTGTACATTGAAAGTTGAAACCCTACTAAGGAGTTTGACCAATGGACATTGAAATTGTTCTATTTCCAATTTTCCAGTAACGGGATAAGTTGAATGGTGTACAATGTACTAACCTTGCAAAGTTCGGTGACGGTGAAGCCAGATTTCTGAAGGAAGTTCCAGAGAGACTGGAGTTAGTGCTCAGGCTGCAAGCGTGCCCAGTCCCAGTGTCCCGCTGCCCAGTGCCCCCTGCAATCTCCGCGTGAGGCAAAATGTTCTAAACTGCAACCAAATAATTTGAGCAAGTTCTCGGCCTGAAAATTAGAAGCATTGGAGAGTTTTGTTATTGCCATAAAGTTTGAACCATCAATTCCTAGCCAATCAGAGTCTACTAGATATTTTTCTGAACATTTTTTGCGGCCATTCTACCTCTGTTGGAGACAACTCTGGCAGAAACTTAGACTGATCATAGTCGCAAAGTGCTGATTTAAATCTTTCTAAATCAAGAGAGGGTCTCCTCTCTCTTAGGCAAACTCTAACCTGAAAGACATCCCAAGAAAATGGCCATAAATCTTATATGCACCAAGATTTGAATGAAAAGAATTGCTGGTCAGATTCCATGCCAGCTTTTAAAATAAAGCACAAAATTACAACACAAAACGTGGAAACCATGTATATATACATCAGGAACTAAATATAGTCACAAGCTTAAAATATCCTAGTACCATAGGTGATAAACAAGGTTACCTGGGCAGGATATTTGGATGCAAATGCTTTCCCACTTTCTTGAGGTTTCCAACGCTTCCATGCAAAAGGCTCCAAATTTAATCCACCTGGAACCACTGCATCTTCTTCTTCAGAACAATATTAATGGAAGTATTCTGAGAATTTCGCTACAGCAGAAGCACAAACCGGCTAGATGGGGTCACGAGAAGTCACGACTCACAGGCTCACAGCTCACAAAGGAAAACAGAGGAAGGCTTGAACAAGTGCATTCTGGTGACGGGAGGCGCTGGTTTCATCAGAGACTCGGGATTGAACCCTATTCAAACATCCCGATTCCCCGAATCATGAAATCAATCTCCTTTTCTGACTGCGAACGTCGAATGGATACTGCTATCTCAACTTTTCCTCGAGATTTGGTTTGCTAGACTGTTATTTCCGAATCTCTTAGCGTTGGATTGTATTGTGGACCAATTACAACTATTGAAGAATGTTGGGGACCGGGGTGGCTCAACAATTGGAGATTCGGAAGCCACAGTAGTGACTAGTGAGTCACGCTCCGGCAGTGGCACTCAGCACAGGCCTCATCGACAACTGCTACCACGACTCCTGCTCGGCTCAGTAGGAATCGTGGCCATTCGCCTGGCTCGTCTGGCTTCGATATCCCAGCAATCTATCATTACCAATATTTCTGCAGCTCCCAGAGTCCCATCAATGGAGGCCAGACCAGCGTTCCCCTAATTGAGAGAAGGCAAGGCCAGTCCAGAGTCCTTAGCTCATCGTATGTCCATCGACCAGCCTCAACCCAATTTTTTATGTCTTCTATATCCAAACGATCAGCAAAAGTTGGAGGCAGTTCCACCTGCAACGGAACTTCCACGGAGGGAAAACAAGAGCGGCCCCAAAACAAGAGCGGCCTTCTATATCTTCTTTACTCTTTAGTGCCCGATCTCCATTATTGTGTCGAAGAGACGCATTCAACAGCCCAGTAGAGAAAGACATGTAACTCCTTCCGTATTCATCCTTGAGTTGACACATGTCTTTTTAAAAAAATAATAAAAAAATATGTAACTCATTGCAGATGTTGCTATGTGGTAGTTCCTTCAACATGGAACTCATTCAACAATTGTTCTCCTTCGTTCTCATGAAACATATGTTCTTATGCAACGGTTGTTCCAGTGGGTTGTTCTCGTCATGCACCAGTTGTTCTCATTCAAACAATTACAGTGTGCTCTTCTTCTAAGACTCTCAAAGAGAAGCATAATTCGACCGAGATGCTGGTGGATTTTATTCATTCTGTCTTGGTTGATATCTTCTCTACTTCTTGGTGTCTGATCTCCATTGTTGCCCCGAAAAAACACATTCTACAGCTCAATAGAGAAAGATGTATAACTCCTTCCATGCTCATCCTTAAACAACTGACACATATCTTTTTTTAAAAATAATTAAAAAATGTGTAACTCCTTGCAGATGTTGCTATGTGGTAGTTCCTTCAAGTACACGGAACTCATTCAACAATGGTTCTCCTTCGTTCCCATGAAACATATGTTCTTATGCAACCGTTGTTCTCGTCATGCACAGTTCCAATTAACCAGTCTTTACTCAATAGTTTTATTATTTCTTAATCTAGAAGTAAAAGCAACACATGGGCTCCTCGAATTGAAGGGGCGGGGTCGCAAATAAATCCAGCCCCGTGGCAAATGAATTTGAAGAGGTACGATGGGAGACCAGAAGTTTGAAAGGTCTAGCTGAGCTGGGAGTTATACATTTTTTAGTCTATCTATAAAGAACCAGAGAGCGTAAACATAGCTTCATAAATAGTCAAAGTGTAAACTTATTTCCCACAGCTGGTTACTTAATAAGATAATCAGGACATGTATGAGGAAGTTTATAAGGATGAGTTGCTGACAGAGCGCTAAATTTATCCCTTTACTTATTGTCGAGGTCACACTTGGATGTCTCTATCAGCAGATAGCTCTACTATCTAAGTTATTGGTTATCCATCTGTAACTCTTCTTTTGTCTGCTCCACTTTCTACAATCCCCAGTTTTTCTCATTCAAACAATTGCAGTGTGCTCTTCTTCTAAGACTCTCAAAGAGGAGCATAATTCGACTGAGATGTTGGTGATTTTATTCATTCTTTTTTTGGTTGATATCTTCTTTATTTCTTTAGCGTCGATCTCTATTGTTGAGCCAAAAAGACTTATTTTACAATCCAATAGAAGAAGATGTGTAACTCCTTCGTGTTCATCCTTGAACTGGCACCTGTCTTTTTAAAAAAATAATAAAAAGATGTATAACTCCTTAAGGATGTTGCTATGTGGTAGTTCCTTCAACATGGAACTCATTCAATTATTGTTCTCCTTCATTCTCATGAAACATATGTTCTTATGCAACAATTGTTCTCGTCATGCACAGGTGTTCTCGTTCAAACAATTACAGTGTGCTCTTCTTCTAAGACTCTCAAAGAGGAGCATAATTCGACCGAGATGCTGGTGGATTTTATTCATTCTCTCTTGGTTGATATCTTCTCTACCTCCTTAGTGCCCGATCTCCGTTGCTAAGCTGATCCGCGCAAACAAAATATGTGTTGAGATGAGCCTCAATACCAACACTTTTACTACTGCTAACTAGGTACCAGGCAAGACCTCGTCTTCAGCAGCGATTCCTCTTCTCTTTGGTATGCTCCCAGGAAATCAACGGCTGCTCAAATCTTATTTCAGGTGAACCTGGGTGGAGCAAGAAAGTAATTTAATCATTATCAGATTGTTGTTCAAGGACACGACCAAACAAAAAAGGGTACATGAAATTATCATGAATTTTTTACAACATATCTTACTTTCTTGTCTTCTTGACTTATGAGCATCCTTCCCCTGAAATCTCAGGAGTGATGAGATTGAGTAACTTGAGGTTATGTCCATGCCATAACTGAACCCATCTCTCTTCAACGCCACTAATTTTCCCTACGCCGCCAAAATGAAAAAACATGCTCATAGTTACAAACTTATATCAAAAAGCCAGTGATACATTAATCGAGAGCATAAGCTAAAAACAATTAAACCAACCAGGGATTGAATCCATAGTTGGACATTTAAACATGCAATGTATTTCTCACCTTCTATGTGTTTGGATGCTTATTTTTTTTGTTTTATAATAAAATCATATGGAAATGTAATGTTTGTTTAGCCTATATTAGCTTCCTGATAATAGCGCTCGTTATGATAGATAAGAGCGGCCTTTGTTGCAATGGTGGATTGTTGTAATTGCTTTTCTTTTGTTACAGCCCTCTCAACCATGTATTACTTGCATCAATTTGCATCGGTTGTTACTAGACTAATTTTCTTATTCATAAAAAAAATATTAATGAACATTAATGATAGGGACTTGCTGCTGTGCAACTACCCTTGTTAGATAATTATACAACCTTTCAAACAATCTAAAGTGAGAATCTATCTTCATTGTTCTCTTTAGATTGTGAAAATTCAAAGACCTAGTTTAATTTCAAATATATTGACCACAATGATGAGGCCATGAAATAGATCAATCCCAATTTTCTATGGTGACAACAATATTAAAGTAGAAAGAACAAGTTAGGTGTGATGGGAGCAAGAGTGATAGAGAATGAACATGTATCAACACACACAGTGGTGAGGGTACAAGAGATGGGAATTATGCAAAAAAACATAAGTGAAGGAGTAGTTTACAGGGAGTGATAAGCAAATAGAAGTGTGTATGGGAAACATCCAACAAAGTACATATGTGTTTCGTACATGTAAAAACACCCTCCTTAAATCTGCAATGCACAAGTTATTAATCGTACAGAGGGTATCGATTTTTTTGGATTATACAGGTTCTGGAAAGTGTTTTTTTGGCCAATTTTGCAAGGAACAAAGGGAAAAATAGTTGGTCGTATACATAGCTCTATCAAGACTGTAAGAGTTTGTTAAATGATTATGGGCAAGCTCTTGTGATTGATATTAGTGGGAAATCCAATCAAAAGACCACTCTCCTCTGGAGTATATTGCCTTATATAGTGTTGATAACGATGCCTCTATCAGAGTGATTCACTCTTTGAATGCAAAGTTTGTTGGTATGAAGAATCCTATCACTCTTTGAATGCAAAGTTTGTCGATATGAAAAATCCTATCACTCTTTGAATGCAAAGTTTGTTGGTATGGAGAATCTTAGTATGAAGAAATATACAAAGGATTGGCGGCCTCAATCAATGGATAATGAAATCAATTAAGAGAATAAGATATTAGAGGAAATTTGGTTGAAAAATAAGCCTCCTAAGGAAAATGATAAAATAATGTCATGCAGACAATTCTTTATACCATTTTAAAGGTATCTTAGATATATATTTTATATTAAAATCAATTTATGAGGACAAAGTTTGATGTAGTATTTTCACCCAAAATAAGGAAGGAAAATTAAATACACAATGTCATTTTAAAAATTATTGGACCCAACTTTTAGTGTATAATATTATTATAATACATTAATTATAATATTATATATTAGTTTTAATGTTAATTATTATTATATATTACTTATAAGGTTTGCTACTATTATATAATAATGATATATTAATATTAGTTATGCAATTACCTAAAATATGGATGGGTATATTAGTTATAATGTTAGTTATTATTATGTATATATTATTTAAAATTTATTGGACCCAATTTTTCACATTGTATAGAATATTATAATTACGCCGATAGACGTTTTATTTTAACTTTTGGGGTGGAGGCTGGGTGGGTGATTTATTAGTTTTTTAATAACCAACGGCCAGATTTTAATGTTCCTGGAATATGCTTCGTCTGGTGCATTAATTAAGCATCCAGATTTAGTGAATTAACTCACGGGCATGTTTAATTCCAAAGGTCACTAATAATTAAAAAAAAAAATTAAATTATTACAAGTGTCCTCAGTCTTCAAATAAATGTTAACACTACACGGATGGCTGGCAGTTTCAAATAATGTTGCCAGATAGAGCTTGGCCGTTTCAAATACCACTCAATTCTCGTCACCGCTTTCAAATAATGTTGCCAGGTAGAGCTTGGCCGTTTCAAATATCACTCAATTCTCGTCACCGTTTATAACCACTAAATTATTGTAACGGCAACATAGTGTGGCTAGAAGGAAGGAATGAAACGGTTAGGGAATGATGATTCGAGTAACCAGTATGTCATCATACATATATTCTATAACCTCTTCGTCTATCTACACCAAATTATATGTATTCTTCCAGTGCCGAATCTTCCATAGCTGCCCCCAACATATGTTGTTTGCCATCAAAATTACAACGCAAACAAAAATTTTCCCGTCGGCTTACCATAGAACGGAAGGCCGCCCTACACACCTGCAGCCTACCGGAGGGTACTTTTTGTAACTTTCATGGACAAATGCACTTTCATTCATAGTCTTTCATGGTGACACGAATTTTTCTTTCTTTCGTTGTATCACAATGTCTTTTTTTAAACTTTCTGTGACGATCTTGACTCTTCCGGTGCATAAGTGTTCGCTGTCCCAATCAAGCAAGCCAAGCCTTGAGACAAGCTTGGATGGATACGGTTTTCCAATCGATTATAGTTCCATAATCACCTGCATGTGTCACTTAAGATCAGAATCGTGTGCCTACCGAAGAGAAAACGTAATACTTCGAGCGTAGGATGTGTGCGAACTTACTTAATGAATGGGGCTGGTATTGATTGAATGCGGGCGGCTACTTGCAAGGTTTCTGTCGAATCCGGCGACCAGGTCCTCTAGATGGATGGAGATTTATAGGTATGGCGTGCTCTTATAAGTATATCTATCTAAGTCGTTTAATCATGCCATTTCATATCGTTTCATTCGAAGAAGGATTTTTGTGGTTTCCCTTGTCAAGTAGAGCGATCTGTTGGATGTGGACTGGAGTGCTATGATTAGGGGTAGCTCACCGACCTTCCTTTCTCTCGCCAACCAGCAAGGTAAAGGTATCTCCTTTCCAAACGAACAGCAACCACAATGTCTTTTTTGTATCACAATGTCTTTTTTTAAACTTTATGTGGCGATCTTTACACATATGGAGCAGCAAATATCTATTTCTTTCAAACTCCTGACTCTTGGAACCACGAGTGTCTATGAATGTTCAGGAATTAGGATTTGTTCTTCTGCAAGATTTGAAGCACCATTGGGTTGATATTTATTTGAACCAAACACGAAAGGATTAATTTACACAGAACTATTTCTTCAATACTGTCTTCTTGCACAGGTTTAGATACACTCCACATAAATTAAAAATCACCTTTGCTTAAAAGTCTTCAATACTTTATTCTTGCACCGGTTTCTTCAATACTGTTTTCTTGCACCGGCTTTTAAACTTTATGTGTCGATCTTAGAAATCAAGGATTAATTAATTAATATATCTTGGTGTCACTGATCTTTTTTCAATGTCACTTTCTGTAGCGATTTTAAAAATCAAAGATTAATTAATTAATATGTCTTGCTGTCACTGGTCTTTTCTTGCACCGATTTTTTAATTTTATGTGACAATATTAAAAATGAAGGATGAAAATTTACATATAACCATTTCTTCAATATTATCTTTTTGCACCGGTTTAGATACATTGCATATAAATTAAATATCACCGGTTTAAATGATTTAGTCAAGCTCAAAATTATTTTACTTTGCACATAATAAAAGACTTCTTATTAAGATTTTTTAATATTGAAAACATTTTGGACGGATGTAAGTTCTCTTCTTAAGAGTTTGGATACTTGGTTGAAGTTTTCTTTTTTCTGCCGTGTCACATATGCAGCAGCAAATATTCATTGGTTTAAACTCTTGGCTGTAGAACATAAGTGTTTATGCATGTTCATAATTTAGGATTAGGGAGACACAAAATGATTAATTTACACATAATTATTTCTTCAATACACACTGTTCTTACACGAGTTTGCATACATTGTATATAAATTAAAAATCAACATTGTTTTAATATTTTAAAAGATTTCTTAAATTATTCTTGCAATATCAAAATGATTTGTGCTTGATTCTTGCAATTTGCAAAAAACATTATGGAACAATGTAACCGAGCATTTTGATAAACCCTTTGTTTTAGATAATATTTACTCACCTAACAAAGTTAAATAAATAAGCTAATAATTGCAAAAAACATTATGGAACAATGTAACCGAATATTCAAAATAATATAAACAAAGAAAAAATTGAGGTTTGTATATTTGGAATTGTATTATAAAAGTTTGAGGTTTACAATTTTGAAATTGTGTTTCTTTTTTAATCTCAAAATAATATAATTTTTTTTATTTTTTGTTAGAGTTTTTAATTAACTTATATTGATAATTATTTAATTAAGTGTAAACCCAACTTTTTTATTTCTTTTTATGGTATATTTTTACTAACAATAATGAAGAAAATAAATACTTTCAACAATCAATTAAATTATTTTCTCGAACATTAAATTAATTTTTTTATTTTTTAAAAGAAAAATTAACTGAAATTATAATAATATAAAATGATTGAGCAACATTTTCTATATAAACCTAGAATCAATCTCTTCATTAATTGAAAAACTAAAACTAAAAAACTTCATTGTTGAGGATTTTATAATTCTAATATTTAGGTTGTTAATATAATTTCAAAATAATATTTATTTAAAAATGTTTTGTTATTTATATAAATATATAAAAATTAATAGGATTAAATTTTAACATTCGTCTTGAACAAAATTAAAGATTCAATTTATTAAATATTATATATTGGATTTTATTATTATTATTGTTTTTTAATTGTTCAATAATTATAAGTGAAGATAATTATTAATTATTAATTTCTTACTATTTATAAATATAAATTTAATTATTAAATTCATAATAAAAATAACTATCAATAATTGTTAACCATTGTTAATTTAACTTAATTTATAACAAAATAGTGTTTTGCAAAACATTTATTATATTTAATTTGAAATAATTAAATAATACTATTAATTTTAATAGTATTTTAAGTTGAAATATTATTAAAATTAAAATTGAATATATAATATAAATTAATGTTCAAATTCTTCAATGTCATAAAAGTTTGTTAATGTAATAAAAGTATCGTTAAAGCATTATTAAAGTATATTGATTAAAACCATCATCATTATTATATTAGTAAAAAATAAAATAAAAATATAATTTTATGAAATATAAAAATAAAATTTAATATTTATTAAAAATTTAGATAAATAATTCTATTTGTTTTTCAAGCAAATGTGTTATAATTAACAAAAAATGTATTATATTTTCAACACATTTAACAAAAATGTATTATATTTATGTGAATCATTAAAGAAAAAGTATTATTTTTCTCTAAATCTATCTTTCAAATATTTGTCTTATTAACTATAATAATAATAATAATAAATTTTATATATATCTATATATATATAACATACTTATAAAATTTGAAATAAAAATATTTTAAATAGTTATACATTTAATTAATTTAATTTATTAATTCAACCTTTGTTAACAAAGGTTGATGTCATGGTGAATATCAACTACTTTTAAATTAATTTTCCTACATATCAAGAGAAATGACAAGTCAATTAAAAGAAGAAAACATTATCCATGAAAAAGAAAATTTGTTGGTATGCATGTTGGCATATTATCCATTGATTTTTTAGTTAATAAAAATAATTCCAAAGTCATGTCTTGACTTTGTCTTTATTTGCTAGGTGGCATATTTCTCCCTTATGCAATCAAATCTTTCTGCTTTATAGTTATTAAAGTGGATTCTTGAAAGATAAAATCTTTAGATGTATTTTAGGCATGTATTTTAGGTCACAAATAATGTTATAAAATTCCATTTAAAAATCTTGTAAATTTAATATATTCAATATATTGGGAAGAATTGTGAGGACCACAATTGAATGATGAGATGTAAATTTAATGTATTCAATATATTGGGAAGAATTTTGAAGACACAATTGAATTTCAAATAAGTGTTAATTATAAATATTAAATATAAAAGAATTTTGTAAAATTAAAATATAATAATGTGTTTTAGCATCACATAATATGAAAATGTATTGGAAATATGAATGAAAAGATAAAACCAAAAGTAAGCTTAGTTAAATTTAATAAATCTTAAAATAAAACTTAAAATAATTTGTTTTCTAAAAATAATAATAAAAAAATTCAAAATTCAAAAATAAAAATAAATAAAACTTCATTAAAAAAATATACTTTTACTCAAATTAAAAATATCAACTCTTTTGTAATATTCAAAATATATACTTTGAAAACTTAAAATCTTGATGACACTATTGAAACACTAAGTCAATCCAATTTAAGCAATCCAAAACATGAAATGAAATTGAATAAGCTCAATGAAGAACATGCAAATTAATGTGATTAAGCAACCAAAAAGCCCCCAAAAAATGCAAATGACACTCAAACACCCAAATCATAATCTTATGAAAGCGGAGTTATAGAATAAAAAGATTAAAAGTTGAATCATCTATTCAAATCAAGGAAACCACCAAATCACATCATAAAAGATAATCCAAGGAGTCAAATATGGAACCAAAAATAGAGCAATGCAAACAAATTAGAAGAATGCAATATTATTTACAAATTTTTGGAATGGGAGCCCCTAACATATCGTAAGAATCCTAAGAATTTCAGGAGAGGAGTGTAGATGCAATTGGAAACACTAGGAAAATTTATGGAAGGCATAAGGATTACAACACTTCAGTAGAATGGAAGTACTATGCATAGAAGGGAATATCGATCATAGATATCACCTTTGTTGGTAGAGCAAAGGATTTCCTCATTTAGAATGCTAAAAGTGATTTTCATTTTAATACTGAACAATCTAAAGAAACCTAAACATAGGTCTCAACCATGGCGAATCAAAAGTCAACCAATCTCAACCATGGCCAACCAAAAGTCAACCAAAGTCAAGCATGGAGAACCAATGTCAATAATAGTCAACCAAATTCAACGTAAAGTCAACCATGGTCAACCAAAGTTACCTATGGTAAACAAAGTCAACCATAGCTACCCATGTTAACTAAAATCAACCATGGTCAACCAACGTCAATCATAGTCAACCATGGTCATCCAAAGTCAAACATAGCCAACCAAAATCAACCAAGATCATCCAAAGTCAACCATGATCAGCCAAAGCCAACCACGGTCAACCAAAGTCAACCATGATCATCCATGTTCAACCATAATCAATTAAAGTAAACTATTATCAACGAAAGTCAACTATGGTAAACCAAAGTTAACCATACTCAATTGTGGTCAAACAAAGTCAACAATGCTCAACCAAAGTCATCCATAGTTAGTCGTGGTCTACCAAAGTTAACCATGGTAAACGAAAGTCAACCATGGTCAACCAAAGTTCAACCAAACTCAACCATAATAAACTGAAGTCAACCATAGTCAACCATGGCTAACCAAAGTCAACTAAATCCAACCATAACTATAGTTGACTTTAACCATGGTCAAATTTGGTATACTTTAGTTGACCATGGTTGACTTTGGTTGACCATTTGACTTTGGTTGAACATGGTTGACTTTGATTGAGAATGGTTGACTTTGGGTGACCATGGTTGACATTGGTTGATTATGGTTGACTATGGTTGACTTTGGTTGACCATGGCTGATTTTTGTTGACTATGGCTAACTATGGTTGATAATTGTTCACTATGCTTCATCATGGTTGACCACAACCAAAGTCAACCATGGTCAACCAGAAGTCAACCATGGTTATCCGAAGCCAACCATACCCAGCCAAAGTCAACCAAAGTAAACGATAGTCAACCATAGTCTTCCAAAGTTATCTATGGCCAACCAAAATTCAACCAAAGTCAAACATGGTCCACCAAAGTTAACAAAGGTAAACTAAACTAAACCAAGGTCAACCAAAGTCAACAATTGTCCACCATAGTTAACCATGGTCGACCATACTCAACCAAATTCATCTATTTGTCAACCAAAGTCAACCATAGGTAATCATTGTCAACCATGGTTAGCCAAAGTCAACCATGGCCAACCAAAGTTAACCAAACTAAACCATTGTCAATGAACGTCAACCATTGTGAACCATGGTTAATGAAAGTCAACCATGGTTAACAAAGGTTAACAATAATCAAACAAAGTCGACCATAGTCACCATCATCAATCAATGTCAACCACACTCAACCAAAAGTCAACCAAAGTAAACCATGGTTAACAAAGGTTAACAATAATCAAGCAAAGTCGACCATAGTCACCATCATCAACCAATGTCAACCACACTCAACCAAAAGTCAACCAAAGTAAATCATGGTCAACGATAGTCAACCAAATCTAACCATTGTCTACCATAGTCAACCATGGTCAACCAATGGAAACCATGGTCAATCAAAGTTAACCATAGTGAAACAAAGTCAACCATAATCAACCATATTCGACGAAATTCAACAATATTCAACCATGGTCAACCATAACTATAGTTTCCTTTGGTAGACTTTAGTTGACCATGGTTGCTTTTAGTTTACTATGGTTGACTTAAGTTGACCATGGTTGACTTTGGTTGACAATGGTTGACTTTGGTTAAGCATGGTTGACTTTCATTGACCATTATTGACTATGGTTAACTTTGGTTTACCATGGTCAACTTTTGCTGACTTCGGTTGATCATGGTTGACTTTAGCTTATCATGGTTTAACTTGGATGATCACGGTTTCCTTTGGTTGACCATGGTTAACAAAGGTTGACAAGAGTCAAACAAAGTCAACCATATTCAACCAAAGTCAACCAAAGTCAACCATCATCAACCAAAGTCAACCACGATCAACCAAAGTAAACCATGGTCAACCAAATCCAACCATAGTTTACCATAGTCAACCATGGTCAACCAATGTCAACCAAAGTCGACCATGGTCAATCAAAGTTAACAATAGTCAAACAAAGTCAACCGTTATCAACCATATTCGACCAAATTCAACAATATTCAACTATGGTCAACCATAACTATATTTGACTTTAACCATGGTTGACTTTGGTACACTTTAGTTTACCATGGTTGACTTTGGTTGACCATTTGAATTTGGTTGACTTTAGTTGACTGAAGTTGATGATGGTTGACTTTGGTTGACTAGGGATGACTATGGTTGACATTACTTGACCATAGTTGATTTTGGTTGATTATGGTTGACTTTGGTTGACCATGGGTGACTTTTGTTGACTATGGTTGACTATTGTTGACTATCATTTACTATGCTTAACCATTATTCACTATGGTTCTTCATGGTTGACCACAACCAAATTCAACCACGATGAACCAAAAGTCTACCAAAGTCAACCATGGTTAGCCAAAGTCAACGATAGTCAACCATGGTCTTCCAATGTCAATGATGGCCAACCAGAGTCAGCCATGGTCTTCCAAAGTCAACCTTGGCCAACCAAAAATCAACCATGGTCAACAAATAGTTAGGCATTAGTCAACCAATGGTAAACCATAACCAATGGCCAACCAATTGCCAACCATTGGTCAAGCAATAGTCAATCATGGTGAACCAATAGTCAATCATGGTGAACCAATAGTCAACCAATGGTATACTAATGTCAACCATAGTCATCCATGGTGAACTAATGTCAACCATAGTCAACTAATGCTTTACCATGGTTGACCATTGGTTGAAATTGGTTTACCAATGGTGGACCATTGGTTGACCATTGGACAACCATGGTCAACCATTGGTGGACCATGGTTGACCAAATTGGATGACCAATGGTCAACCAATAGTTGACCATGGTTAACTAACCAATAGAATAATAATAACCAATGGTCAACCAATAGTTGACCATGGTTGACTATTGATTGACCATTGGTTATTATTATTCTATTGGTTGACCATAATCAAGCATGGTCATCAATCATTCAGCATAGTCAACCATGAATAACCATAGTCAACAATAGTCAACCATAATAAA
The DNA here is from genome assembly GCA_027924585.1 of Larix kaempferi. Classification (NCBI taxonomy): domain Eukaryota; kingdom Viridiplantae; phylum Streptophyta; class Pinopsida; order Pinales; family Pinaceae; genus Larix; species Larix kaempferi. Next base: position 35,045,438 of record BSBM01000372.1, read on the forward strand.
CCATTTTCAACCCTGAATAACCATGGTTAACCATAGTCAACCATATTCAACTAAGGTCATTCATAGTTGGTTAATAATAGTAAAAAATATTCAACCAAAGGGTTTACAATAGTCAGTCATAGGGTCAACCATAGTCAAGCATGGTCATCTATCATTCACCATAGGCAACCATGAATAACCATAGTCAACAATGGTCGGCCATAATAAACCATGTTCAACCTTGAATAACCATGGTTAACCATGGATTGAAGTCAACCACGGTTTAAAGTCAACAGTGGATTGAAGTCATTAATATTAATATTAATTACGGGATGAATTCAACCATGGTACAAAATCTACTTTGGATTGAACTCAACAATGGATTGAAGTCAACCTTGTATTTAATTCAACCATGGATTAAAGTCTACTTTGACTTTGAAGCAACTCTAGGATTGAAATGAACCTTTAGACAAACTTGGATTGAAGTGAGGGTTGTATTGAATTTACCCATGCATTGAAGTTACCCAACCATGAATAACCATGGTTAGCCAACTAAATTAAATAATTAAATAATTAAGTAATTAAGTAATTAATTTAATTTAACTTAATTTAATTTAATTTTTAATATGTTTTAATATTTTTATTTAATTTAATTTTTAATATGATAAATATGTTGTAATATTTTTATTTAATTTAAATTAATTGAGTTTATTTTAATTAATTTAATTTAATTTCTAATATATTTTAATATTTTTAATTTAATTTAATTTATTTTCATTTAATTAAGTAATTTCATTTAACTTAACTTAATTTAATTTAATTTAAATTTAATTTTTGATATGTTTTAATATTTTAATTTAATTTAATTTTTAATATGTTTTAATATTTATATTTATATTTAATTTAAATTAATTTAATTTTTATTTAATTTAATTTAAGTTTTAATATGTTTTAATATTTTTATTTAATTTGTTTTAACTTAATATGTAATTCTTTTGATTTTTATTTCCAAATAACATTTTTATTATTATTTTTATTTAATTTAATTTATTTTTTATTTATTTAATTTATTTTACTTTTTATTTATTTAATTTTTTTCACTTATATTTATTTATTATTTTTCTTTTACTTCTTTATTTTATTCTATCTATTTACTTTGCTTTTATTTGTTTTTCTTTTTTTTAATTTCCTTTATTTTAATTTTATTTTGTTTCCACTTGTTTATTTTTGTATTTTTTATTCTATTTTAATTCTTTATTTGGCTCTATTTATTCCCACTTTTTCTTTTAAATTTTTCATTTGACTTTATTTTTTTTTTTACTTTTCTTTTATTTATTTAATTTACTTCACTTTATTTTCCATTCCCATTTTTACTTTTATTCGCTCATTTTTACTTATATTTATTTATTTTGATTTATTTTTCATTTATTTGTTCATTTATTTAATTTCAACTTTTTTATACTTTTATTTATCTATCTATTTTATTAAATATTATTAGTTAATAAATTAATATATATTGATGCAGAATAATAAATATTAATACTAAATATTAATCATAACTATTAAAATTAACATTTTTATTTACTATTTTTTTATTTAATTATAATTTATTCATTCATTCATTATTTATTTTATTAAATAATTATTATAAAAATAATATTTATTATAAATATGAATAAGTAAAGTTAAATAATAATATTATTATTAAATCAAACATGTCACTCATCATAATTTAATTTATTTAATTTAATTTAATATAATTAATTTAATTTAATTTAATATAATTAATTTAATTTAATTAATAGTTTATTTAACTTAACTTAATTTAATTTAATTTAAATACTTTAATTTAATTTAATTTAACTTAATTTAATTTAACTTAATTTAATTTAATTTTAATTTAATTTTTAATATGGTTTAATATGTTTTATTTAATTTATTTTTTAATATGTTTTAATTATTTAATTTAATTTTTAAAATTAAATTAAATTAAATTTATTTTATTTAGAAAAATTAAATACAATTAAATTAAATTAAGTTAAGTTAAGTTAAGTTAAGCTAAGTTAAATTAAATTAAATAATTAAAACATATTAAAAATTAAATTAACTAAAACATATTAAAAATTAAATTAAATTAATATGATTTAATTAAAGTAAATACAATACAATACAATACAATACAATTAAATTAAATTAAGTTAAGTTAAGTTATGGTAAATTAAATACAATACAATTAAATTAAATTAAATACAATTAAATTAAATTAAGTTAAGTTAAGTTATGGTAAATTAAATTAAATAATTAAAACATATTAAAAATTAAATTAAATAAAACATATTAAACCATATTAAAAATTAAATTAAATTAATATGGTTTAATATGGTTTAATTGCCAGCAGGCCGACCGTCAACTAGCAAGCCATATTAATATTAATAATATGGCTTATATACGCCGATCGGCGTATATCAACCACATTTAAACAATAGATATACGCGGATCGGCGTATATAAGCCATATTATTAATATTAATATGGCTTGCTAGTATAATAATTATATATAATATCATGTTATATATTAGTTATAATATTAAGTACTATTACTATTATATATTGGTCACCTATTACCTAAAAAGATGGATAGGTATATTAGTTATGATATTAGTTAAAAGTTATTGGACCCAACTTTTCACAATGTATAATAATATTATAATATATTAATTATAATATTATATTATTATATATTAATTGTAATATTAATTATTATTATTACTGTTATATATGGGACACAATTATATTATTAAAAACTTCCACTTATCCCCAAATTATATAATAAAAAATTGCCCCATACATGCACCTCTTTTGAATTTTAAAGCATTTTGATTGGCTAATACATGATGACATGTAATTTGAATTAGGGTTGAAAGGCCCATTTTTCATCCAAATTTCCTCTAATCGGTGGCTATCAGAGCTCAAACACGAATGTGGTGAACAATTTGCAGTCACTGAGAGAGCCTTTGTGCCTTGAGAATGTGTCATCTTCTAAGGATTCCCTAGAGATTGTTATTTCTTATGGGGGTTCAATTCTAGTGATTACAAGAGAGGACCTAGTGATAGGAGATACTCAATTGAATGCCAAAGAAAAGACAATGTCTCCTATTATGGAGCCTCAAGTTGAGCAGTCTAGGATTCCCTCTCAACATTCAATAAACAAGAATGTGATTCTCTATCTGGATCTTGATGACTTTTTTTCCTAGCCAACAATAAGTGGTATTTCAAGGGATGCATGCATTTGAGATGCAAGTAGTCATCTTGTTTCTTTTAAATCCTCCGTTGAATGTCAGATGAGGAAGCATTCAATCATTGGTGTGTGGTAAACTAGAGGCCAAGTTGATATCCATTATCTCTTATTGGATATTGGGGTAAATAAGTATGTTTTCCCTTTGTTTAATTCCAATTGTGCAACACAACATGTGTCACAGTATGGAACCTAGAACATAGCCAATTCCCTCACTTATGTTTAATCATTGAGGGAAAATTTTGTTCTAGAGGATCGTGGCCATACTAACTATCTACTATGGTTGGATTTCCTAGGTCTACCTACTGATATGCACTCATTTGTTGATTTGCTTGCTTGTAGATTTGGTAAAGTGATTATTCTAGATGGAAAATGTTATTATTTTAGGACAAATCCACAAGTTTCTATGAAGAGTATTTGAAGTAAAAGATTCCCCCATACATTTATGTTTACACCATTAGGTGCGTTAAGCAATAGAAGATTCAGTATGCTTTCTTTACTTATCAAGCTCAAGATCACTTGATTCGAGATTTCCCTCTACGACGAACCAAGTCAAGTGATAATGCTTCGTCATCTTAGGACGACAACAATGTGGTGCATATGTAGGCTTAGGTTCAAAAGTTGAAGGTGGTGGCCAATTATGATTTCTCATATCGATGTGGGGGATTATTAGTTAGGTGGTTCAAGAGTGGGTGGTTCTACTTCTGTCACCATTAATGTGAGAGTGGGTGGTTCCATCTCTATTGATTTAGGAGTGGGTGCACGGAGATCCTTTGTTGGTGTTCCAAGTTCAACTTGGGGATCTGGTGCCCCAAGGCTATAGCCTAGGATTAACGTTTTTTCTTTGGTGGTAGGAAATTCCTAAGCACACTGGCGTATTGAACCCATGGCCAAGGTGGTTCAAATTGTTATGGTTCTAGTAATGTGGAGGTTGAGCTTGGCTAGTAGGTTAAGTCCAACAAGAAGAAGGATATTTCCTCCCTAGCTTGAGTGGACAAATCAACAAGAGATATGAGCTGCAAATGACATCATATAATGATACAATCATTCACTCACTCGATCACTTGATGCCTATGCTGGAGGATATTGATATGGATAACATATTTAGTATCCTAGGTATCGATCTTCCTTTGGATGAAGCTCTCTTTACTATCATAGAATGTGCAAGGCAGGGTATTTTTTAAGGATTCTAATATTACACTTAAGTATAGTATACTAGGCGATTACTTTGGATTGGAAAAAACATAGATATATATAGGTAGGTGAATATTAAATACAAAACCTACAATTTACTACTAAAACGTGTCAATTTTGGCAAATATTATGATAAAAAAACATATTTTATGTAAATATAGGCGATATTAGAGACTAAAAATGACCAAATAGCGAATTTATTTTTTGAAAAAAGACTAAAAAATAGCCAATTGGGGAAATTTCACCCCTAAAAATTACCCTGGTGCAAGGTATGGGGATTCCTAGTTGCACAAAGTGTATTACAACATTTGCAGCGAGCTATGGTTTTCTTGTAGGAGGTCAAGTTGGCTAAGTTTGAGCTCAAGAATGGTATGAATTATTGTTGGAACAACCCTTTTTGGGCCTCGGAGTACTATCAAGGTAGTGGATGGGTAATGATTGTTCTTTCATCCCATTTGCATAACTTTGTGCCAGCATATGGTTCATGCTAAAAAATCAGTGTATGGGTCTCCGTCATGACTTAGGGTCATGTGATCAGATTTTTTGTTGTATATGCTCCCAACCTCAATGCAAAGTGCATTAGACTTTGGGACTGGATGGCCTTGTCTCATGGGAAAATTTTAGGGGCGAGATTTAGCCCATGGGATAATTTTGACCTTTTTTCCAACAAAAGATTTGTCAACTTCCTTTTTTTTTCTAAATTGATTCACCTAAATTTCATGGGATTAAAAAAATTTAGTCTAAAAATTGCCAAAATTGTCTAGAAACCATATAAACTCCTTAAAAATTTGAATAATTTTAAAAAAAGTTCTCTCAACATTTGGAAATTTAAGAATTAGTAAGATTCGTCAAAGTTTCTACACTTTAAGAAAAATATGGATCCTTAAAATTTTCCCTGCTCGTCTCCCATGGTTGTAGAGTGAATGCTTGGAGGAGCTTTTAATATGGTGGAGTGGGAAAGTGATTGTTGTGGAGAAATTGTAGTGATCACTTGTTTGAAGCAACATGCTTGATGCTTACATAAGGACTCTAAAGTAGATTTTTGAACCTAATTGGAAAAAAATGGAGCTTGATTATGGTAGATGGTTCACACCGACCAATTATAGAAAAGCATGAGAGAGGGTGCATCTATGTCAGATCAATTTTATGGTCCCTGAGAGAATATAACCTTCACAAGCAATCTTCGTCTTGTAGATGTGCTAGTGGATGTCAGAGGTATAGATCATCTTCTAATTCAAATTGTGGTTTCTTAAGTCCTATCAATGGATTCGCCCTCTTCTTCATTTTTCAAACTAAATGTGTCTCATTTCCAATCAACCATTGTTGATCCCTAGTTCAAAGCCATTTGGAACCTCTCACTAAGCAAGTGGGAAATCCAGGATGGATCCCTTGTGGGGGAATGTTGTTTGTTGAAGTGTGAATCTCATGAAAGGTTGGAGTAGGATGTTGACTTAGAAGAAAAGAAAGGAGTTGTGAATGTCTCAACAAGGGCTCAATGAGGTTCACATCTTTCTTGAAGAGGATATTCAAAATGCAATTCTTCAAGAAGACAATGCATAGTTGGAAATTGTTGCTCACAAAGTTGAGGACTATATTTCCAAGGGTGCTCAAATTCATACATGCCTTCATTGGATTTAAGGGGGATATGAAGGATCCAATTTCTATTTTGACTTCACGGTGATTGTTGAAAGGGTGCTTGATCTATGTAGGTTTGATGGTTCTTTTGTTGATGTCCCTTTTAAGATCAAAGTTATGTTTAGTTTGCATTTTGAAAATATTTTTATCCTTGCACTCTAACATATGGGGTTATGTCTACTAGGGATGCTCATCACAAGGTTGTCCCCTGCATGGATTCTAGTGATGATAGGTACATGTTGGATATAGATTTTTCAAAGGAGGCACTGTACACTGCCTTTGCTTCCATGTAGAATGGAAAGTCCCCAAATATGGATGGTCTTTCTTGTGGATTTTACAAGGCCATGTGGCACATTATTAGTGATGATTTATGTCCATTGGCTATTGAAGTGTTTCCCTTAGGTTGATTTGTAGATTTTCTTAATTAGGGGTTGGCTAAACTTATTCCTAATAATGCAACTAGAGCTCGTTAAAGAAATGTAACTGCGGAAGATATTCTATTTATACTTGTCTATTATATTATTGTGTTCCTCCTTCGGGAGATGTCATTGATGTAATTGTCATTAAAAGAGTCAATGTAAAACCCTAACATATTAGGTCGGCCTTGAAAGATCTAGAAATAATATTTTATTGTAAAAGTACAGGTCGGCCCAGTTAGGTGAGTTAGAGCCGACCCAGTTAGTAAAAGGTCAAGTCAAAAGAAGAATATAAATAGAGGATGAGTTGCTCATTTGTACTCACTCATCTCACTCACACAAGTTCGCATAGGAAAGAAAGAAAAGTTCGCACAAGTGGAGGAGTAGCTAATTTTTTCTTGGGGTTTACTTTTGTACTTTGTGATTTATATATTGAGGAAGATTTTTCCAGGGTTTTCTCTCTTGTGGTTTCCTCGAGAGAAATATTGCGTTCATTGTGTTCTTGTTGTGCTTTTATTTCTTTCAGTGATAGATTGTTTAATTTTATATGCTAAACAAGTAAAAACTAACAGAGCTTCGATTGGGGATTGGTGGCCTACTACTTTTCTTATAGTTTCATATAATATCATGACTAAGGGATTAGCTCTTAGGGTTCACTAAGTTGCTAGATATGGGGTGTCCTAATAACATACTAGTTTTGTTCAGAGGAGATTCATTCTTAATACCATGGTGTCAACTTAGGAGGCTTTGGAATGGGCTAAAGAGATTGGTCAACAATCCTTTATTTTAAAACTAAACTTTGACAAGGCATACAACTAGGTTGATTGGTCTTTCATTTTAGAGATGTTGACTTGCTTGGGTTTTTCACCTTGATGTGTTGCCATGGTGATGAGCCTTTTAATCACCTTCTAATTACTCAGAAAACAACTAAGAATTCTATGCATTAATTATAAATCGAGGGTTCATGAGGAACTTGTGAGTTACCGAACAATCTATATGTCAATCATTGTGATTTTTTTTAATTTTCACACCATGAAGTTGTAGTTTTTCTCAAAAAGATAGTAACAACAATAGATAGCATACAATCAGGGAAATATTAAAAGTACTTAGCAATAAAGTGACACACTAACCAAACCAACAATTTGCAAAGGATAAATTCAACACACTTGCAACTAAAAGTGAATACAAATCCAAACCACAGTGTGCATTTAAAGGAAGTTATTGAATTGAAATTTAACCTATTACAGAACTGAAAGTTAACCTATTACAAAAAATGAAATTAAATTGACTAGAAAGGAAATTGCACCTAAGCTAAAATGATCACACATCACCAAACTTTGACAAATCCAATATAAGAAAATAACTAATCATTGCCAATCCTTAAAAAATTGCTTCACTTAAACATCCATCTCATTAATCATCAACCCAATTCTAAGAAATAAAATCCTTTTATAAAGATCTAATAAACAAATCTTGAAAAAGATGTAGATTACCAATAAAAAATAGTAATTACTAGAAAGAAGATGATAAGTATGAAAATAAACTCTATCGAACACACAGGTAAAGTACTAAAGAATAAATCATTCACACACTTGCATGAACCTATAATAAGATGAAATATCCCACTATCTAATCTATAGAATAAAAACACAGTCAACACCTTTTTTTTAAGGAGACCCTACCTATGGAGACAAGATGTTGAGGGTAGCCTACAATCAAATGAAAATCAGCTCAACCATAAATAGAAGATTATGAACTAGATCCACCAATTGTATTAAGCACAAACTGATATACAAAGTTCTACATATTTTCTCAAAATATTGGCTAGTTCCTTTGCCAGAAGATTGCCTCTTTTATAACAATCTCTAGTAAAATCTATTATTGTCAAACAATTTAGACAATCATGAGATCCAAGGATTCTTGATTGTACCCAAAGTTAAAAAAACAAATCCAAAGAAAATTTAAACAACAACGTAGTTGGTCGAATCGACCTTCCATGATCTTTGCAAAGAAATAATGAGTTCATTAAAATCATAGCTAAAGTTGGAGCAACAATAACAACATGCTCATCTTATCGGAAAATCGGACATATCTCCCAGCTGGCATCTTTTCATATGCGTGGGGCCATTTATACCAAGCCGCGGAACCTTCCTGTAGAGTTTCCGCAGCTAAGAGCTTCTGCAATTGAGAGCTTTCGCAACTGAGTTTCCACAACTCCCTTCAACTATTTTTTAACTGCCTGTAATGATTATGCAATTGTTCGTAATACATCTACAAAGGACTTGTAGCTATTATGGAGCTCTCATCAATGATCTGCAACTTCTGTGGCGGTTCCACAGCTTCCATCAAACTGTCGTGAAGGTTCCACAATTGTCTATAACAATTCCGCAGTTATTGCAATTGCTGAACAATAGTCCTCTTTATACACCTGTAGCATAGTAGTTGTGAGCATACATTTATACACTTGTGCATCAAATAACTAATGACATACAAATAAATACAACCACTTCATACCTTATGCTAAACAATATGCAATAGAATAAGTAAAGGCTTCATAAGGTAGAAAAAAATGGTAATGGTTTCAAAAAGGTATTTTTGGGATGCTATATCCAAGGCCCATTATCTCCCCCCAACTAAGGACATTCCATGTCCTCATGCAAAAATTATATCATTCTTCTAAACTGGGAGAAGTATTGGGTGCAGACTCTAGACAACTGGTTTGTAGGAGGGATGACCTTTCTCTTTTGTTGTGTAAAATCCCATTTGTTGGGTGACAATGTTACAAAAATAATTCTCCTCCTTCTCCTCAACAGGGATCCATAATAGATTAAAATGAAACCTCAACCCAATCCGATTAGCACCATGTATTTTGAGTCAATCCTGTTAGAGTTTGTACTTTAAATTAGTTTAACTAGGATATTTAACTGAAAGAAAGACAAGCACAACAAAACACAATAGACACAATAATTTTCCTCGGGGAAACCATAAAGAAGAAAACCCTGCAACTTCCTCAAAGATAGATTCGTCACTAATACAATATCACAAAATGGAAAACCCAAAAATAAGATGTCTTCTACAACTCTCTCTCTTTCTCCTCCAATGAACTTGTCTTCTCTCTCTGCTTATGCGAACTTGAGTAAGTGAGTGGTGTGTCCAAATGAGAGAGCAAGCTCTCTATTTATACTTTATGTGTGGGTGACATTTTTACCTAATGGGGCCAACCTCACTATCTTGACTGGGTCGATTTGTGCTAGGGAGACTTAATAATACAATTTACATTTATTCTTTGGGGTGCTATTTCCTCGAGTTAAAATGAAGGTTTTACCTCAATGACCTTGGATGACTAAACATAATAATGAAATCCCCGAACAGAGGAAAAAAATCTCCGTCAGAGGTACAAGTAAAATACAATAATAATATAAATATAAAATAAAAATGAATATCTTCCGAAGTTACATTTACAACAACACTCCCTCTTAACTAGTAATGTATTCTCTCGCCAAGTCATCATTACTGGACACAAATTCTGGAAAACATCACCATTTATGGATCATCTTCAATGTTGGAACATCATCATCAAGACTGGATCATCATCGTCGTTGTTGCAGTAATCCTCATCTCGTTGATCATTGATTAGTGACATCTCTCGAATATATCTGTCATAAGAAGTTCTACAGAGCCAATCATTTTTCATGATGGATGCAAGCATAGCTCTCATCTAGGTCTTCATCATCTCTACGAGCAAGCTGTCAAGTAGGTACAACCAAGGACCACACATTAAATTACCACAGCAATCACCTACGTCTCCTATTGTCATCTCATCGTATCCAGATCATCTCACCATCACACAAAGAGCATCCCAGATGCACACCTCATTCCCAACAAACCACCTGCATCTCCCACCCAGTGGGTATAGCCCAAGAGCACCCCGGGTACATTACGTCTCTCAATGGCTAGCCTGCTTCTACATCATGTGGGTACAACCGAGGAGCACCCCAGGTGCATTACAACCCAAGGACTACCTACGTCTCTCCACCATGCGAGAATCCTAGGCACACACAAAGTGTCTTTGTGACCGATGGACCTCTCAACATCTCCAGCATGTGGGCATAGCCTAGGAGCACCCCAAGTGCATTACATTGCAAGGACCACCTGCTTCCTCCACCATACCAGAACCATCTCTAGTGCATCTACGTCTTTCGGTCTCATCACTCCCTCTTTCAAGGAACCTCGATCTGGATAAAACCAAGCCTCTCTCTGAAGTAATCGAATGCCACTCTGGCTAATGGCTTGGTCAACACATCGACTATCTGCTCATTTGTCCCCACATACCGGAGCTTCACTTCTCCTCTTTGCACCATATCCTAGATATAGTGATACTTTATCTTAATATGCTTCGACTTGTCGTGGAACACCGGGTTCTCAGACAACTTCACGCAACTCTAGTTGTGACAAAAGATACAAGTCACCTCGAGCTCGAGATCAAACAAATATGACAGTAGCTTCCGAAGCCATACCACCTCACAACTATCCGAACAAGCTGCAACATACTCTGCTTTGGATGTACTTGACACCATGCATGATTGCTTCCTGCTAAACCAGGAGATCATACTGGATCCCATACTGAAGTAAGATCCTGAAGTGCTCTTCCTATCTGTGGCACTTCCTGCCCAATCTGAATCAACATAACCATGTAGGTTAATCTTCTAATTCACCTCATACTTTAGTTGTTAATGTTGTTGTAACTGCGGAGGATATTCACTTGTATTTTATATTGTAATTATTATTGTATTTTATTTGTACCTCTGACGGAGATGTTTATTCCTCCGGTTGGGGATGTAATTATTACATTTGGTCATGTAAATTCATTGAGGTCAATCCTCCCTTGTAATTCAGGGAAATAGATCCATCTAGAGTCAAATGTAAAGGGGTTTGTAAGTCCCCTAGAGGAGTCGGCCCAATTAGAATTAGTTGGGGTCGACATATCAAGTGGTAAAGTTAAAGTGGAAGTGAATGTATAAATAGAGAGCTAGGATTTCTCATTTATTCATTCACTCACTCACCAAGTTTGCATTAGTGAGAATGAGGACAAGTTCGCACAAGTGAAGAAGAGAGAAGTTGCTGAAGACCATCTCTATTTTTGGGGTTTACTTTTGTGACATTGTTTTGGTGATCATTCTATCTCCGAGGAAGTTGCGGGGTTTTCTCCTTTATGGTTTCCCCGAGGAAGTGTCTCTTGTGTCTCTTGTGTTTATGTTGTGCTTGTTATTCTCTCTGTAAGATCCTAGATAATTATAGATTAAAAGTTAAAAATATAACATGAGCCCATACTCAACTATACCCTTCAGGTACCTCAATATATGTTTTGCATCCATCATGCGAACATGTCTTGGATCCGTCAAGAACTAGTTCAGGGTGGTCACAAAAAAACATATGTCTGGCCTTGTGTTCATCAAGTACATCAACGAACCAATCATCTTTCGATACATCGTGGCATCAACTATTTCTGATGAAGCATCACACAATAGATTCAAGTTCGATGCCATTGGTGTGGCCATTTCCTTATAGTCCATCATTCTAAACCTCTTCAGAATCTCTACTACATAGTTTCCATGACCAAGGAAGATCCTATCCGCACTATACCATACCTTCATGCTTAAGAATTAATGCAACATCCCCAGGTCCTTCATCTCGCTTTGCCGCAAGCCTCCTCTTTGCATCTGCAATGAGCTCATACTCACCTGTCAGAAACAAGTAATCTACATATAGCATAAGTATCACTGGTCTTTCTACTTCAACCTTGAAGTAAAGGTTGGAATCTGCTTTACTCTTGGTAAATCCTAATCTCATCATGAAGTTGACCATCCTGCCATACCACATCCTAGGTTCCTGCTTCAATCCGTACAAGGATTTCTTTAACTTGCACACATGAGTCTGTCTGCCATGTGTCTCAAATCCCAGTGGCTGCTCCACATACACTTCCTCTTCAACTACACCATTCAAGAATGTTGTCTTGAATTCCATTTGGTGTACCATCCATTTCATTACTGCAACCAATTCAAGTATATATCTGATGGAAGTGTATCTTTCTATAGGTGCAAATGTCTCCTCGTAGTCTATGCCTTCCTTCTAGGAGAAGCCACGTGCCACAAATATTGCTTTGTGTTTTTCAATGCTACCATCTGTAGCATGCTTGATCTTGTAGATCCACTTTGAAGTCACAACAAATTTCCCTTCTGGTCTTGGAACTCTCTCCCAGACATCATTCTTCATAATCGAGTGGTACTCCTCAATCATGGCATCCTTCCATTCCTTCTCCTCTACCGCTTCTTCATAGTTGGAAGGTTCTTTCTCAATGATGTCACGTAGCAGGGCCACATAGCTGGAGTATGGTCTTGGTCTCTTGATTTCTCTATGCAACCCATCTGGAGTGTCATACTTCTTCGTATCTTGGATTGCTTCACGTGCCCATGTTGGTCTTCTTTTGTGGGATTTCTTCTCACGAGGTGGATCTACAGGTTCTTGTGGTTCTTCCATGTCGCGGTCTTCATGATCTTGAATTGCTTCTTCCATGACTGTGTCTCTGGTTTTTAAAACTTCATGTTATTCAGTTTCTTCAATCTTGACTTCATAAATATTCTTGAATGTTATAGCTGAATCATGGTCACTTGTTCTTCGAAACAATTATCTCTTGTAGGTGATGGTACACGATATTTCCTACAAGTGAAATTCAGTTGCGTGGTTAGAAACATTTCATAATTTTCAAAACAAATTCATATACATAGGTCACATAGTCATGAAACTATCTTATCCAATGCTTCAACACAACATTCATCCATATCCCGTATTCATACGGTAACATTCTAGATGCCTTCCATCTCTACCATAACATTATTAAGAGTGTCCACTACTCCCAACATGTCAGCAAAGAGGTTTCATTCTAGATAAGTAGCAATGGAATGTTATAGAGTACCATAGGCCACTTACCCATTACTTGCATATTAGTAGTATTATGTTTATTAATGCAACATACATAATACACATCTAAATCTAGGAACATAAGTATGTACACAACTTAACAATATCATTTAAGTAATTATTATACAAGAAATGACAATTCAAATACTTATCTTTGCTTGGTTGTTGGGTGGAATCCCTCTTGATCTTGGCTTCCTTGAAGGAACTACTGGAGTCTCTGACAATGTGCTCTACTTCATCGTCTAATTCTGAGGATCTGTGCCTTTCTTGGTTATGGTTGGAAATGTTGAGAAAGTATTCTACACCGTAGATCACTTGTTCTTTGTACTCGAGTATGTTGATATATTTGTAACTTCGGAAGATATTCATGTAATGTCCCCATTTTGACCCCCTTTGTATTAAATCGTAAATGATGTAAATATTGTTATTTAATCATGGTGAGGAGCTCAAGGCCAAGGCCCCACCATTGATTTAGCATTTTATGTATCGGCAATTAAAGAAATAGATGCCTATGGTTCTTGTGCTAGATAGGCACAATGTAAATAAGACATCATGTAAATACGAATTTTAATGAAGATACCCACAACTAGCTATGCAATGCAACAAAGAGATGGAGGCATGATTATACAAGGAATAGGGAGGGAAATTATTCAAACCCTTGAGCCAATGGTGTTGATCCATGTGTCAATGAGAAAACCCATAAACCCTCAACTACCCATTTTGGGTTAGGGACCCAATCATTTAATTCTTCCAAGAGTTGGTTGAGGCAGTTAATGCCTTGGGAATGAAGAGGTATGGAAGCCAATTTCGTGCATGGGCAAGTCATCAACCTGGAAAATCGTGTTTTGTCTCCTTGGGCAAGAAAACACCCACGAAATGGTGCCCAAAGCCATTAGGAACCCACAGTCTGAACTACTGGGTCTTTCCCCATCACGTTTTTCACCATTTTTCCTGCATCTTCCATGCCTGGAAGCTTGTTTTTGCATGGGACAACAGTTGGGAGAGAAGGGCCACGAGTTGGGACTGTTATGGAGGCCATTTTTGCCCCAGAATATCCATGGACGTTTTTCTAAAAACGGATTTAGCTTCCCAGGGTTGTTCCCCATCTTCTAGTTTCATTTTTGGGTTTCCCACGTTTTGCTGAAGCTAATGAAAACCCCATCTTTGGGCATCTCACTGTAAAAAAGTTTCTTCATGCCCAACACTTAGACTTCTGTTGTTATGTTCATCCCTGTTTTTTATTTAAACCTGCAATCAAGAAACTTGGAGTGGTAGTGGACAAAATTGGCTTGATAAACCTAGTGAAGGGAGTAACCTCTCGAGAAGATCAAGAGGGCTGGCTACTCTTCTATGCACACCTGGAACACTCTAGAATTGGAAGGTATGGCCCGAGGGACTGTGAATTGGTGAAGGGGATACTTCCTTGAGTAGGGGTGTGTAGGCATTGTGGGTGCCAAGCTGAATAGATCTTGTAGAGATATCCATAGCTCTGTGGTTGAGCTCACTAGCTTAGCAATTCTTCCTTTCCATTTCCTAGCAGCCTGATAAACCCAATTGTAGATTGGCTTGTCTCATTTGTGGTGTATGCTTGGCTATGTGTGAGTCTGTTGTTCCCTGATTCCTTGTAGAGATCATGCCCAGCTCGGGGGTGGCAGTTGCATCAAGAGGTTGATAAGCACAACTGGCCTATGGTTGGGTGGAACATTGCAGATGCATAGCTGGTTGCTTGGGACTACTCTGTTAAGATAAGTATTCTCTTGTGTTAACTTTGCAATTATTATTTGATGAATATCTTGAATGTATGATGGATGTGTTATTGATATTATTTTCACTGTGTTTTTCTTATAATCATACATCCCATATGTCTTTTATATTATGTGAATGCTTAGTAAAAGTTTATGGGGCTAGACGCTCGGATTTAGTATCACGATCCTCTCTATCATGCTGGTATGATAGGAGGGGACATTAAATTTTGGTATCAGAGCTACTGGTTGCAGCATTAGACCTCTATGGGCCAAATCCAATCACAACCACCTGGGAAGGTCCCTTCCTGATCACCACAGGTCTCAGCATTGGGCCTAAACATGCTAAGTTGGATAGATTACAGAGGTAAGATCACCTCCTGCTGAGAAGCAGTCATCACTGAAAGAAGGGAAGATTTCAAAAAATTTCTTAAGAGTTTTTGGAAAATTTTATTTAAGTCTGTTTCGGGAAGAGTTCGGGAAATTGTTCCAAAATTTGCGGAAGCGTTCCGCGAACCGCCCCGAAACTGCGGAAAGAATTCTCTTCCGAAATCGTGGAAGGAATTCTCTTCCGAAATTGCGGAAGGAATTCTCTTCCGAAATCATGGAATGAATTCTCTTCCGAAATTGCGGAAGGAATTCTCTCCCGAAATTGCGGAAGGATTCCGTGAATCGTTCCGCAATGCGGAAGAGTTCGGCGAGTGGGCCCAAAATTTGCGGAAGAGTTTCACGAACCGCCCCGCAACTGCGGAAAGAATTCTGGAATGTCTTTTGAAATTGCGGAAGGGTTCTGCAAACCGCCCCGCAACTACGGAAAGAATTCCGGAAAGTCTTCCGCAACTGCGGAAAGAATTCCGGAATGTCTTCCGAAATTGTGGAAGGGTTCCGCGAGTCGTTCCACAACTGCAGGAGCACTCGGCAAATCGCCCTGCAATTGCGGAAGCGTTCAGTGAATCGCTCTGCAACTGTGGAAGCATTCCGCAAATGGCTCCGCAACTGCGGAAGCATTCAGGGAATCGCTCCGCAACTGCGGAAGCATTCGCCTAATCGCTTCGCAACTGCAAGAGTATTCGGCGAATTGCTTCGCAATTGCGGAAGCGTTCAGCGAATCACTCCGCAACTGCGGAAGCATTCCGCGAATCACTCCGCAACTGCGGAAGCATTCCGCGAATGGATCTGTAGTTGCGGGGCATTCGCTGAATCGCTCCGCAACTGCGGGAGCATTCGGAAAATTGCTCTGCAATTACGGAAGCGTTCGGCGAACCGCCCCGCAACGGCGGTAAGATTTGTTAAAAAAAAAAAACGAGGGTGTTGCCCTTGACCCGCCCTGCAGTGGTGCAGGGAAGCCACAAGGGGGCAAGCCCTCTTGACCCCTTTTTTTCCCCCTCATATGTCGTTGATTGTGAGAAAATTCTATGATTTGACAAATTGTCGATATAACCTTTTCCCACGTGCATGAAAGTAAGTTATGAATTCTAAGAATATAATGCAGCTAACAATTGTGGGGATGAACACATTCTGTAGAATCACAATTACATCAGGGAAACACTCTAGATAGTACAGTTGAAAAGTTTTGGATCTTGGTGGGGCCAAGAAAATCAACATTATGGATGATGCACAAGATCCCTATGAGCCTGAAACAGATGCCATGGGGGAGAACATACATGTTGAAAATGCTGAAACAGAATCTAATGGGAGAAGAAATCAAGAGACTCCTCCAGGTATTGCAGCCACCATGAGAAGCCTAAGGGTGGAATTGCAAAGTTGTAGAGAAGATAATGAAAGGATGATTAAGGATCACGAAGAACAAAATCAGTTGAATGCAGCCATGCTACAGAGTTTGACAGACATCCAAAGGAAAATAAACTCTAGGCATCAGACATCAAATCTAGAAAGGGGTGGGAGTAGCTCTAGAAGGAATTCCCGTAAGAGGGCTAGTAGCTCAAGAAGAGTTTCTACAAACAGAACATATACTCCAGAAATCTCTTCTAATGAATCATCTGACTTTGAAGAATCCATTGAGGGTTCAAGCTCTTCATCTCGTAGGAGTAAGAGGAAGAAGCACTACAAGAATAGTTCGCATGGGGAATTTAAGAAGGCAAAACCTCCTACATTTGATGGAGAGATAAAGTCTGGTCAAGAAGCTGAAGCTTGGCTTCTTGGGATGAGAAAGTATTCCAAGTCCAAGACTACTCGGGAAATATGAAGGAAATGGTAGCCATCTTCAACTTGAATGGAAGAACATCTATATGGTGGGAACACACCAAACAAGTGAAGAAGATCAATGAAAGGAAGATTGTGTGGAAGCAGTTCAAGAAATACTTCAAGCAGAAATACCTCTCTGATAGGTACTATGATGATAAGATCAAAGAGTTCCATGAGCTGAGATTGGGACAATTGACCATGGAAGAATATGCAAACAAGTTCTTGGAGCTGCTGAGGTATGTCAAGTACATTCGAGATGATAGGGTGAAAATTCAGTGTTTCCTAAGTGGACTGCCCCAGTCATATAAAGATAGAATTGAGTTTGGTGAACCTTGAACTCTAGAGGAGGCCATAAGAAAGGCCAAGTATTGCTTTGATCAAAACAGAAGCAAACCAGAATTCCATAAGGCATGGAAGGATAGGAAAAACGAAAAGTTTGATCAAAGGAAGAAGGGGTTCAAGCCTCCTCAATTTCGGAATCAACAAAGGCAGCCATCACAGGTTGTGACTAAGCCAACTAGGATGATGGGAGACAAGCCAAGAGATCCAAAGGAG
This sequence comes from Larix kaempferi, assembly GCA_027924585.1. NCBI lineage: Eukaryota > Viridiplantae > Streptophyta > Pinopsida > Pinales > Pinaceae > Larix > Larix kaempferi. The sequence continues at coordinate 35,063,436 of BSBM01000372.1, forward strand.
CCAAGAGAACCACTTCAATGCTGGGGTTCTGGAGGAGACCACATGCTTAGGAACTGTCCACATCGGAATGGAAATCCAAATAAAGTTCACAACATCCAGGGAGCTGGAACTGTGGGTCAAGTGGCGAGAGAAATCCCTAGAATCTATGCAGCAGTAGAAGACCGCTAGGCAGATCATCAGTCAACTGTGGTTGAAGTTGAAGGTAAGATTGCTAAGCAATCTGTTTCTATTTTGATTGATCCTGGATCTACTCACAGTTATGTCACTCCTAGAATTGTTGAGATTTGTGCTTTCAAGAAATTAAAGCATAGTAAATCATGGTTAGTTCAACTAGCCACTGGAACCAAGAGAGAAGTTAGTGAAATAGTAGAGAAATGTCCATTAGAGATGGATGGGCTATTCACTTATGCAGATCTAAATATTTTTCCACTGGGTTCCTATAATATTCTCATTGGAATGGATTAGTTAGAAGCACACAGGGTTAAACTTGACTGCTACAATAAGACATTTGAATGCATGGACGAAGAAGAAAACCCGAGGGTTGTAAAAGGCATTCCAAAGGTGACTTCTGTTAGACAGGTTTCAGCCATGCAATTGAAGAAGTTCTGTAGGAAGGGATGTCAATTGTATGCAGCGCAAATTGTAGAGGCAGCAGAGAATGAAACTCTCAAATTGGAGGACTATCATGTATTGCAAGAATTCATGGATGTTTTTCCCGATGAGATTCCAGGACTCCCTCCAAAGAGAGACATTGACTTTACAATTGAGCTTGTGCCAGGAGCGGCACCAGTGTCTAAGACACCCTACAGGATGAGTACACCGGAATTGCTAGAATTGAAAATGCAATTACAAGAGTTGCTGGAAAAGAAATATATTAGGCCAAGTGTGTCCCCGTGGGGAGCAATTGTTCTATTTGTGAAAAAGAAATATGGAACACTCAGGTTATGTATTGACTACAGGCAGTTGAACAAAGTCACTGTGAAGAACAAATACCCATTGCCCCGAATTGATGACCTTTTTGACCAAATGAGAGGAGCAAAGGTATTTTCAAAAATTGACTTGAGGTCTGGTTACCATCAGGTAAGAATCAAAGAAGAAGATATTCATAAGACAACCTTTAGAATAAGGTATGGACACTATGAGTTTGTAGTGGTACCATTCGGTCTCACAAATGCACCAACTACATTCATGTGTCTCATGAATAATGTTTTTAGCAAGTATTTGGACAAGTTTGTTCTTGTATTCCTAGATGACATTCTCATCTATTCTAAGAATGAAGAAGAGCATGAAGAACATTTGAGAATGACAATGCAATTACTAAGGGAGCATAAGCTGTATGCAAAGTTGAGCAAATGTGACTTGTATAAAGATATAATTCATTATTTGGGTCACATCATCTCCGACGAAGGGATATCTGTAGACCCTGAGAAGATTGAAACCATTATGAATTGGCCAACTCTAAGAAATGTGACTGATGTGAGATCTTTTATGGGCCTTGCTGGTTACTACAAGAGGTTTATCGAAGGATTCTCCAAGGTTGCAAACCCGATCACTTCTTTGCAAAATAAGGGGATAAAGTTTGAATGGTCACCAAGATGTAAGGAAAGTTTTCAACGGTTGAAGAATATTCTTACAAGTGCACCAATTTTGAAAATTGTAGACCCAGGAAAAGACTTTGTGGTGTGTACCGATGCATGCAATCAAGGACTTGGAGGAGTTCTTATGCAAGACAACCACGTAATATGCTATGAGTCAAGAAAGTTGAAGGAGCATGAGAAGAACTATGCTACTCATGATATAGAACTTGCAGCCATAGTACATGCTTTAAAGATGTGGAGGCATTACTTAATGGGAAGAAAATTTGAGTTAAGGATAGACCATTGTGGTCTGAAATACTTGTTTGATCAGCCAACTTTAAATGCTAGGCAAGCTAGATGGTTGGAATTTTTGTGTGAATTTGATTTTGAAATCAAACACATAAAAGGGAAAGAAAACAAGGTGGCTGATGCACTCAGCAGGAAGATACATGAAATGCATGTGGCAGCGCTTAGTACTTTCCAACCAGATTTGTGGCAGCAAATTGTTAACCATATGGTTGAGGATGAAGTGTACGTGCAGATAAAGGACAAATTGCAGCAGCAAGACCTTGGTAAGAAGTATGAAGGCTATAATTTGGAAGAAGGTGGACTTCTTACTTATAAGAATAGAGTCTATATTCCAAATGCAGCATATTTGAGGAGGATTGTTATGGACGAGATCCATAAAGCTCCATACTCTGGTCACCCCGGACATCAGAAAACAATTGCTACAGCAAGAAAATATTATTTCTGGCCAGGCATGAAGAAGGATGTCGTTGAATACATTTCTAAGTGCATGGAATTTTAGTAGGTGAAGAGTGAACACCAACATCCAGCAGGTTTATTGCTTCAAGTACCAATTCCAGAATGGAAATGGGAAATAATTTCCATGGATTTTATTACAGGATTGCCAATGACTATGAGACAACATGATTCCATCATGGTTGTGGTGGAAAAGTTAACAAAGGCAGCACATTTCATACCGGTTAAGTCCACACACAAAGCAAATGCCATTGCAAATATTTTCATGAAGGAAATTTTCAGATTACATGGGTTGCCTAAGGCAATAATTTCTGACAGGGATACCAAGTTCACTTCAAATTTTTGGAAAGGTCTCTTTGCATATTTGGGTACACAGCTAAGCTTTAGTACCGCATACCATCCTCAAACAGATGGGAAAATAGAAAGAGTAAATCGGGTGCTTGAAGACATGCTCTGCATGTATGTAATGGACAAACCATCCAAGTGGGAGTATTATCTACACTTGGTAGAATTTGCATATAACAATGGGAAACAAGCATCGTTGGGAATGAGTCCTTATGAGGCTTTGTACGGCAGAAGGTGTAGGACACCAGTGACTTGGGACAATCCAGTGAACAGAATTGTACTTGGGTCAGAATTGCTTAAGGAAATGGAACAAGAAGTTGCCAAGATCAGACATAATTTAAAAGTAGCCCAGGATAGACAGAAAAGCTATGCGGATAAGCATAGGATCCATAGAGAATTCAATGTTGGGGATCATGTGTATCTTAGAGTGAAATCAAGGAAGAGTTCCTTGAAGCTTGGGAGTTGTGCCAAGCTATCGCCTAGATATTGTGGGCCATTTGAAGTGCTTGAAAGAATAGGGCCAGTTGCATATAGACTTGCATTGCCTGCTAGCACTAAAGCTCATAATATTTTTCATGTCTCTTTGCTTAAGAAATATGTACATGATCCTAACCATGTGATTAATTGGGATGTGATTCAGGTGGAACCCGAGGGAGAATTCCAAACTGATCCAGTGCGCATCCTAGACAAGAAGGTAACATTGCTCCGGAACCGAGCCATCGGACAGGTAAAGGTGCAATGGAAGCACTATGGTCCCGATGAGGCTACATGGGCGCTGGAGGATGCCATGAGGGTGGCATATCCATTTTTTTTCAATTTTGATGAGCACTGAGGACAGTGCTAATGTAAGGGGAGGGGAATGTAATGTCCCCATTTTGACCCCCTTTGTATTATATCGTAAATGATGTAAATATTGTTATTTAATCATGGTGAGGAGCTCAAGGCCAAGGCCCCACCATTGATTTAGCATTTTATGTATCGGCAATTAAAGAAATAGATGCCTATGTTTCTTGTGCTAGATAGGCACAATGTAAATAAGACATCATGTAAATACAAATTTTAATGAAAATACCCACAACTAGCTATGCAATGCAACAAAGAGATGGGGGCATGATTCTACAAGGAATAGGGAGGGAAATTATTCAAACCCTTGAGCCAATGGTGTTGATCCATGTGTCAATGAGAAAACCCATAAACCCTCAACTACCCATTTTGGGTTAGGGACCCAATCATTTAATTCTTCCAAGAGTTGGTTGAGGCAGTTAATGCCTTGGGAATGAAGAGGTATGGCAGCCAATTTCGTGCATGGGCAAGCCATCAACCTGGAAAATCGTGTTTTGTCTCCTTGGGCAAGAAAACACCCACGAAATGGTGCCCAAAGCCATTAGGAACCCACAGTCTTTCCTCTCTAACGCAGTCTGAACTACTGGGTCTTTTCCCATTACGTTTTTCACCATTTTTCCTGCATCTTCCATGCCTGGAAGCTCGTTTTTGCATGGGACAGCAGCTGGAAGAGAAGGGCCACGATTTGGGACTGTTATGGAGGCCGTTTTTGCCCCAGAATATCCATGGATGTTTTTCTAAAAATGGATTTGGCTTCCCAAGGTTGTTCCCCATCTTCTAGTTTCGTTTTTGGGTTTCCCACGTTTTTCTGAAGCTAATGAAAACCTCATCTTTGGGCATCTCACTGTAAAAACGTTTCTTCATGCCCAACAATTAGACTTCTGTTGTTATGTGCATCCCTGTTTTTTATTTAAACCTGCAATCAAGAAACTTGGAGTGGTAGTGGACAGAATTGGCTTGATAAACCTAGTGAAGGGAGTAACCTCTCGAGAAGATCAAGAGGGCTGGCTACTCTTCTATGCACACCTGGGACACTCTAGAATTGGAAGGTATGGCCTGAGGGACTGTGAATTGGTGAAGGGAATACTTCCTTGAGTAGGGGTGTGTAGGCATTGTGGGTGCCAAGTTGAATAGATCTTGTAGAGGTATCCATAGCTCTGTGGTTGAGCTCACTAGCTTAGCAATTCTTCCTTTCCATTTCCTAGCAGCCTGATAGACCCAATTGTAGATTGGCTTGGCTCATTTGTGGTGTATGCTTGGCTATGTGTGAGTCTGTTGTTCCCTGATTCCTTGTAGAGATCATGCCCAACTCGGGGGTGGCAGTTGCATCAAGAGGTTGATAAGCACAACTGGCCTATGGTTGGGTGGAACGTTGCAGATGCATAGCTGGTTGCTTGGGACTACTCTGTTAAGATAAGTATTCTCTTGTGTTAACTTTGCAATTATTATTTGATGAATATCTTGAATGTATGATGGATGTGTTATTGATATTATTTCCGCTGTGTTTTTCTTATAATCATACATCCCATATGTCTTTTATATTATGTGAATGCTTAGTAAAAGTTTATGGGGCTAGATGCCCGGATTTAGTATCACAATTCTCTCTATCATGCTGGTATGATAGGAGGGGACGTTACAATTCACTTGTATATTGTATGTATTACATGTGTACTTTATTGTATCCCCAATGGAGATGTATTATTCCTCCGGTTGGAAGTGTCGTCATTTGTATTTCCAGGTGTCGCAAGTTACATTGTAAGTGACGTAACTTATATTTGATGGGTTATTAGACCACCTTAGAGGGGTCGGCCCAGTATGGGTTAAAGGGTTATTAGACCACCTTAGAGGGGTCGACCCAGTATGGGTTAAAGGGTTATTAGACCACCCTAGTGGGGTCGGCCCAATGACCATTGGTAATGGGTTATTAGACTCTCCTAAGGGAGGTCGGCCCAGTTAGAGTAAAAGGCAAGTAAAGGTAAAGTATAAATAGAGAGGAGCACCTCTCTATTTATTCATTCACTCACTCACTCACTTCGCATTAGTGAGAGAGAGGAGGAGTGCGCACAAGTGCAGGAGGAGCAGCTACTAGGAAACTATCTCTTGTTTTGGGGTTTGATCTTTGTGATCTTTGTATTGGTGCTCATTCTATCTCTGAGGAAGTTGCTGGGTTTTTCACCTTGTTGGTTTTCCCCAGTGAAATGCTTTGTGTATCTTGTCTCATGTGTTTGATATGCTATACATGTTGTTCTCTCAATTAAGATCCTAGTTCATATTGAATTAAATGATGAAAAACTAACATGGTATTAGAGCGAGCCTAAAGGAAGGCATTGTATGGCATTTACGACACTTGTTGCACTTGCAACAAATTGGAGGCTAGGGCTTGGTATAGTAAAAACTAGTCATTGTGGCACTTTCACTATAAATCCATTTTGGCAAAGGATCAGGATCTGAAAATTTTACAGGAGGAAGATGAAATGTTCATGTACCTTGTGTCAGAAGCGCAGCCTCAGATTCATTGTACTTTGTAAGATATGATCCGTACAAGTTAGGGTTTTTGCCTCTTCCAGAATGTAGTCCTAAACAGGTGACTTAGGAAAAAGGTCATATCTCGGGATAGGAATATCCAAATGGAATTCTGTAAAAATGGATAGTTAGGGAACGGACTGTAGTTTCACAGATCCAGGTTTTAGAGGCCTAAGTTGAAATAGTGACACGTGGAACTCCGTACAAGTTCGCTATACTGTTTCATACCATAAACAGGTCACGTTGCAACACTTGGAACATCTCTCTCTCAGAGCATCCATTAAATCTCGGATCTATGGGGTTGGAAAGATGACAGGTCAGTATACCACAGGCCAAAGTTTCATACCCTAAGGATCCTAAATTTCAGGGATACAACAGAAACAATATGACATATATTTCTGTCCAAACAGAATTGGATTCTAAGCACTTTCATTTTTGGTTTGTCACTGCTGTGGGAAATTAGGGTTTCTGCAAAAGTTGGAATTTTTGGAATCAGAGACCACGTCTAGACGCTCCTCATAAAAATTGAAATTTAGAGACCAATATTGAATTTTTTGGTTGGGTAGAACCCCGGGCTCCATCAAAGCCTAGTTCGGGTTTTGGACCAGAAAACCAAAAAACCAGATTTTGACAGAAGTTGTAGATCCAAAATTTGCAGGTCAATTTTTGGAGGGTAAATTTTTGAAGTTTTCAAAATCTAAGCACACCAATTTGATCGCCTCAGTCAATTTCATCTCCCTGTCCAGACAGAATTTTGAATTTCCAAGTTTGGATTTTTAGGTTTTCTTTGACAAACCCTAGTCAGCTCCAAATCCAGATTCTGCAAGTCAAGTGGTAAGATCTAAATCTTTTATTTCCATTTGAGTTTCTCAGTAAGATGTCTCACCACACCAAGCTTGAGGATAAGCTTGAAGGGGCTAATAAATTCCGAGCATGGAAGTATAGGATTGGGTTAATCCTAGAAGAGAATGAATTGGACACCTACATAAGTGAAGAGGTTCCAGTTTCAGAGGGAGATGAGGCTAAGGCCTTACATAAGTAGAACTTGGTCAAGGCCAAGAGAATCTTTGCAGATTCTATCAAAGACCATCTCATTCCACATGTGTCTTCTCTAAAGACACCCAAGGAGATGTTTGATTCCTTGACCAAGCTGATTGAAGGAAAGAACATAAATCAGGTATGACTTGAGGAGATACATGTATGTTTTGAAATCTGTTCATGATTAATTTTGTCTTCATATTATTGAGGTTAGTACAATCATGATTGATTTTAGACTTGTCTTATCACCTTAGTAAAAGTATGAATGCATGCGAATGATAGAAGATATTCATTGATTAGGGTGATGGCACTTATGATTGTACTAATGCACTGTGGTGTTGCATGAGGATGATGTTTCCCGCTAACATGAAAGGTACATCAAGAAAGACAAATCAAGTTCTAGATCAAGAACATATGACCATGGTGACATGAAGACAAAGACTCATCAATAGCCATTGATCACATAGAAGATCTACTTACAAGGTATGTATAATTTGGTTCTACAATGCTTAACTTATGAGATATGTAGGCTACTAGCACAAGGTCTCTAAAGCATTGCAAAGAACAAATAAGACATTGTTTGGGTAAGTTAGACATAACTCGCAAACACGATAATCCAGGTATGTTCTCCTATATCAAGTTAGAATCCTACCTTGTGTTAGGATCTTATATAAGTATACTTTTTGTATGATTGATAATGATTATTCATGAAGTTATAGGTTTGAATAATAGTGGGTTTATTCATATTATGCTTCTTAGTTTGATTAATGATATAAAAAACCAAAAGAGTCCTATGGTCAAATAAAAATATGCATGAGTAAAAGTAGTACTCCCTGAAACCTTGAAATACTAACGCTTGTGATAAATTACGTGTGTATGAAATGATCATGACCATACATATTTAGAATCATATTGTTTTGATAGTATTGAGATTATACTAATGCATGTATGAGATATTGAGGATGACACAATGATGACACTAGAGCACACTCCAGTAGTTCCTACAAGGAAGCAAAGATCAAGAGGGAGCACACTCCAGTAGTTCCTACAAGGAAGCAAAGATTGAGAGGGAGTCCACCCAACAACAAAACAAAGATAAGTATTTGTGTTACACCTAAATCTTTCTACCCTGAGACTTAGTGTAAACATCCTTGAAGTTTCCCATGACTGGAGGGATTAACTGACCTATTTTTCAAGGTCATCGCAGTTCACTCTTGTGCAACCTGTGATGTCGCGGGTTGTCTTAATGAAACCTGCAATGAGCTCAGTTAATTGGATAAAAGAGCATCTTCGAGCCCATTCTCAAAGATGAGTGATGTGGATCCCTATCCCTAGCCTATAGGGGAGCTGGCATTCCGTTCCCTAGCCCTTTGGAGAGATCCCCTAACTCTCCCCTACCATATCTCAACCTATCCTATCCTCTTAGTCCTATATAAGTGAAGCTCATTCCCATTCCAAAGGGAGGAAGTCTATAGTATCTACAAGTTGGTGAAATTAGCTTAGGAGAGATCTCTATTCATCCCATGAGAGATCCACACTTCCTTTGGAGGCTTTGGCATTGGCTTGGTTGGAGAAGATTTGCTACGTTAAGACATTGGTTGTAATCACTTCCTTCTATGTACTTTCCTTTTTTATACAGTAATATAAATGCTTTCCACCAAATCTCATTGCGTTGATGATGTTTTGTGTAGTTTGACTGCTTAACTGCTTATTTAGATATATTATTGTTTAGGTGCATTTTACTCCTTGTTTTGTTCTGTGTTGTCTTGACAGGTTTTGCAGCTGAGATCTGAAGACCATCAATCTTAGAGCAAACATCAAGGAGAAAGGATCAGCTATCTGAAAGGTAAAGCATCTATCTACTCGATCTATAATTAGATCTAGGAAAGTTATTTATATTTTGTCCTATTTTTTCTAGACTTACATTAAGCTAGGGAGATCAGGCCTCGAGTTTGCTCTTGATAGATTATCCGTCAAACAAATCTGACGACCATACTGGGTAAGTACTTTGTTTTAGTTTTCAATTTGAATGTCGTTTTCATTTGATTTCTTTTGCAAGCCATCTTATTTGCCTCCTAAGTCCTTTTTACCATCAGATCTTCACTTTGAAGAGTCTATAGTCCTCCTATGAGTCTATAATCACAATCTTTAAACCATTTTGTTGCTCATTTCTTGGAGATCTATTGATCCTAGAGTTTGGATTTCTCCCGTCGCACCTAGGAAGTGGAACCAAAGCATTGATTTGATCTCTGTTCTCTGTCTTTTGGGTTGTCATCGCAACCTTCCCACTAGTGTTCTGCGACATCGTCGCGATACCCGCACTGGTGACCTGCAACGGTCACTCTGTGTATGAACACAGACTGCGTCGATCTGTTAAAATTGGTATAAGGGAATCCCCCCTCCATTTTTTATTTGAGTTTTGATTTGGTGTGCAGACCCCCTCTGTGCTGCAAGATCCAATCAGAGACCCTTTTTTGATTTGTGTGTTGAAAGTGTTTGGTTTTTGTGTGGATTTGTATTGGGTCCCATTTTAACAAGCTTGAGTTTGGTAGTGGTGGACACTTTAGTTTCCCCCATCTTCATCCACCTAACCTTGTTTTCCCTCCTCTCCTCGCCTGATCTGATCTTTGCATTGGATCTGATCCCGAACTGCTTTTTCACTTGTCATTTAGCTTTGTTTGCATTCAGTTGTTTGATTGAGCATTTTGAGTGTTTTGAAGTGTTTTCAGTCCATATGAGTGCTTGTCATTTTCTGAGAGTTTCCGGAGTATTTAGAGTGCTGCAACTCAACTTTCTTTTCAGTTTTTGTGCTTAAAAAATATCATTGTTATCAAGTTATTATCTTGGCATATCATTGGAAAATTGAAGGTGCATCATTTTTACTGTTTTCAAGTACATTTGAAAATTATTGTAGAAATTGCTTCATGCATTGGAATTGGTCATTTATTAGTCTTTTGCAAAAGTTTGAGAGAGAAAATTAATCATTTGTACTTTTCGGGAATTATGAATCATTCATTTTTTTGAAAAATTCGAGTGAGATCAAGTTTTACAAAAGAGATTCCATGTTTGGAGAAATTGTATGCATTCTTAGTTTTTTATGCTTTTAAGCCATCATAGTGAAATTGAAAAGTTAGAGTACTCTAGATAGGAAATTTCTCTCTTTTCATCTCTTAGTGTTTGATTCGAAAAGACAAAAGAAAATGTTTGGATTTGGTTGTAATGCCTGTTGATTTTTTGAGTTTTGATTGGAAAAATGGAAAAAGCAAAAAGAGTACTTTTGTTATCAAATTTGATAGATTTGGGATTGTGTTGCATTTGGTTGCTTTGGTAAAATCACTTAGAAAGAAATTTCTCCCTCCCATATATAGAGTTCATCAAAAGAAAAGTACATTTTTTGCATGTAGTAAGGGCTTGCATTATGTTTACATTTATGTACTCACCTCATGCATTCACCTAACCGTTCAGATAAAATTAACGTGAGAACTGGGGTAAAATTTTAGTAACTTGTGTGTTAAGTTAGAGACGTGTTCCAATGTCGTAAAATGTGGCATTTGTCGTTACTTGCCAGCAATATATTCCGGGGGTATTGTAGTCTTCCACATACTTATCGGTATATCGAAGCTCTTTCATGTACCAACCAGTTATATCGAATCTCTTTCATGTACCCACCAAGTACTTCGTGTACTTGGCGTATATTGAAAGGTGTTTCACGTACTTGAAGTATATAGAAAGGTGTTTCACGTACTTGGTAGTATATAGGAAGGTCTCGCATCTTATGGTTGTGCATTAGACAACACCACTACGGATTTGAGCTCCCACGTACCTTGAGTATATCGAGAAACACCATTAGGATTCTTGAAACCAACTGAGTTAACCATTTAGCCGTCTTGGCAGAGCAATACACTGAGAACAACACTCGGGGAGATTACTACGCACGTACTGTCCAGGTAGTCGGGTATTCAGGCAGGGGTACGGTCCCAATCCTCCTTGTCACGTTTTACTGATGGATCTTACGGTATATAGCGATTTGTGAAGCCTTGACAATCTTGTGAGGTTCCATAATTTTGAATCCACTCCTATCACATAATTTTGCTTGCGGCCTTAGTTCGTGTAGGATTTTTCTGGACTGCTTTTATTTTGTTTAGATTTCCCTAGGAGAAACTTTTGTTTTAGTCACTCTAGCTGACTTTCCTTGGAGAAGGTCCTGTAGGATTCTGAACTTACTGCCCGAATATCCCCTTAACCAGGAGGTAATTTCAAAGGTAAGGATGGACCCACAAGCCATGGTCATGTCACTTGAAGTAGAAAACCCTACTTTGAATATTGGAGCACATATGTTTCATCCAGATTCACTTGCCTCCCACCCCTTTGCAGGGTGAAGAAGCACAAAATTATACTCCACAAGACTTACCTCCCATTTTTTCGGAGAGCCTGGGTCAATGGAATGGATAAATCCACCCCAGGACGACCCTGCAGCAGCCGTTGGTCCAACTGCATCTTATTGGACATCATCTCTAGGCCATCCAGTGGCCCATTTGCCATTGCATCCCCGCCCAGTTGGCCTACTCTTGAAGATATTTTTGGACCCATTCGTGATCACCTGGATCAATTACGTGCAAGGGGTGATGAAATTTGAAGACAAAGTCTTTCACGAAGGGTTGAAGACCCGACGTTACCTTCTTATCAACCACTCCCAAGTTGTGTTTTATCTTATGATTCACGGGAATCATCCACACAACATGTGATCACTTATGAACTTGGTCAACCATCATTTCCTACACATACACATCCTAGATAGGAGACTAGTTCTACACCTCGAGCGACTCAACCTATTGAAGGACAATAGTCCAACACACCTGTTACTACCACGGTTACATTACCCATTCCTCCCGCACCCCAAAACACGTGGGGAGGATACTCTTTACCCCCTACCTTCCTTACCGGTAATGTTAATCCTACAGTATATAATCAACAACCCGTGTTGGGTCAACCTTTGATTAGTGGTCAGCAAGTCTTTGTTGGGGGGAAACCCCCGTCTCTTAACCATAATAATGGAGGAGGATTTCCCATCGATCCTTCCATTGGAAATTCCTTACCTCCCGGACCTTCCACTACGATATTATCCCATGTTGGGGGACCATCCAATGTAATTCAACCACCATGGAGTCAAGCATATCCAGGTTATATTAACCCTGTGTCAGGACAACTCAATCCCGAAAATGCACTCTACGGGGTACCCTACCCCGAAGTCCATACACTCTATGGGGGCAGCAAAATGTCTTACAACATGGACCCCCACCTACTATCCCTCAAGTTCCACCACCCCATTTGGTCCATCCCCAACTCCCATTGGAGGCTACGATCCCACACACAACTTCGGAGGAGGTGGAACTCTACGTTCTGGCGGAGGACCACCTCATTCCGGATATCATGGCCCACCCCCCCTGGCGGTGGAGGTGGAGGCCCTCCCCCTTCAGGCGGAGGCGGAGGCCCCCTCCTCCCCTGGTGGTGGTGGTGGAGGACCATCCCATCCTGGTGGTGGTGGTGGAGGACCATCCTACCCTACTGGAGGTGGTGGAGGAGGCCCTTACCCTTCCGGCGACGGCGGTGGACCACCACCTCCTCCCGGCAGAGGTGGTGGAGGCCCACCCTATAACGGTTGTAGTGGCGGACCACCACCTCCTACCAATGGAGGGAGTGGAGTTCCATCCTATCCCGGTGGTAGTGGTGGACCCCCACCATTTGGAGGTGGCCCACCCCCTCCTGGCGGTGGAGGTGGGCACCGAACTTATGGTAACGGGCCATCTTATTATGGTAATGGACCTCCTTTTTATGGTGGCATACCTACTTACCGTCCAGGTGGCACACCTCCTTCCGGCTAGTTTCCTTCGGGAACACCCTACAATCAGTTGATTCAAGGTCCTACTGGTCCATACATGCCTTATCAGTACTATCAGTACCCCCAACTGAACCAACAACTGCCCTTTTTGACTACTTTGGACTTACCCGACCTATCTCTTCTGAGAAATGATCCCATTTTCCATGGTCATAACTGGCCGCCCATTCCAGTTAAGTTACCATTAGATATCCCCAAATTTGATGGAAAACCTGGTGAGTACCCTAAAAACCATGTGATGACATACCATTTATGGTGTTCATCTAATTCCTTGATGGACGACTTGATCCGTCCTAGGTTATTTCAATGGACTCTCACCGGCCTAGTTGCCAAGTGGTATATTGAACTACCACCCAATTCTTTTCCAGATTTCCGATCTCTTGCTATGTCGTTTTTGACCCACTTCCAGTTTCCCATTTGCTATGAGTGTTAACACCCAAAAAGTGTTCACTACCTCATCTACCTCATTACATGGCTCATTTGTCCATTTTCCTACCATATTTCCCTTAAAAACCCTAAAAATCCCACTAAAAAGCCTCCAAAAGGCCTAAAATGCCTCCAAAAGGCCACAAAACCATCAAAAAAGCCTCAAAAAGGCTAAAAAACCCCTTTTTCCTCCAAAAATAGCAAAATCCCTCTAAAAAGGGAATAAAAAATAGAAAATAATGAGGAAAAAGAGAAAAAAACCCTATACAGCTGCCCTAAACCATATGGTTCCCAAAACCATGGGCCAGCACTCCACCACCGAAAAACTATAAATAGGTGATGGAGACCCCTTATTTCACATCCACAATCAAGTATACCCTTACTCTGCCAAAATCTCTCTCGAAACCCTAGCTCACCCTTGAGCTACTTTCACCTTGAGAGCCCCTTTTGGCCCATTCCCACCATTGGAGAAAGAGAAGGAGCACATTGGAGCTTGGAGCAACCCTCTTGGACATTGCAAGAGCTTCACCAACCTTCACTTTGGAGGTAAAAATTAATACAAAAACCATTATTTACATTTTGTTGTTTTTCATGCACATGTTTTAGAGTAGTTTATATTTATGTTTTAGCTTAATAATTTCCATTTACTGAACTGCTATTAAGGAGTCCATTCTCCTTAGTAGGTGCTCATTTGTACAAGCTAGGGGTAAAACCCTAGCTACAATGAGACTGGTACGGACTTATTGACCTCCCTTTGCCAAAACAATGCCACTCATATTTCGGATCATATTCATGAATGGCGGCGAAGATGAAATCTTATTAAGGCTCATATTCTAGACCAACTCTTAGTTGCCTGGTTCATAAAGTCACTTTTACCCATCGTAGCTCAAGACATAGCTATGGGAGGAGCCATCACTGAGGAACATGCCATTTCCCATGCCCATTACTTAGACTTGGTCTATGCTCAATCCGTCACATTGTATGAAATTGTTCCTGAAGCACCTTGCCCTACGTATGATCCCGCGAAACCACCCGAGGGACCAAAAACTGATGGCATCATTGGTTCCCTTGTCTCCCATCCTTCTATTCAAAGTGGTGGCTTGTCGAACCTCCAAGGTTCTTCTCCATCACCACCACAGGATGGAAACAACACTACCAAGTCCACCACTCCTGCTTCCACCGAAGAGTTGATTTCTGTGCAATCAGCTTCATCTCAGAAATACGGTGGTAAGAAGAAAAACAAGGGGAAACCTAAGAAATCTTCTCATCAATAGGATCCCAATTCCACTCAGGAAGACACCAAACATAAGAGGAAGTTAAAGTATCCTTGTTTGCTGTGTGGTGGAGACCATTTCTCAAAAGAATGTCCCCACTGAGACGAAGTTCAGAAGTTTCTCAAGGGAAACTCTACTACCGCGGTTCTCAACGATCCCTTCCCCACTCAAAACCAACAACTAATCGCACACACCTCTCCTTCCCAAGGAGAAGCATCCTCTACCACGCATGTTCTCATGATGTGTAGTGAGACCATCAACTTGAACACGCATTCTCGTTTGTATGAATCCATCCCGCCGAAGGAACCCGTTGGAAGTAATACTGAAAAAATATTCCACTTCGATTCACGACATCACTGTACCGCGTGCTTCTCTCAAAATTGAGAATCCCTCTTTAGAGTCAGTGTTGCATCCGCCCAAGAGCACGATTATAAAATCTGTTTTCAATCCCAATGCTCAGGCCGCTCAGAACTACAATATTGTAGAGGACCTAGCACAAGCTCCTTGTGCTATGTCAACGCTTGAGGTCTTGCAGAACTGTCCTAACCAGCGCAAGACTCTCCTCACTGCCATCGGCGTGGTTGATCAGGATTCTTCGAATACCATCATGTTCCGGCTGGAATACTTTAAATGGAGGCTTTCCCATCAGTTGGAATTTCAAGTTGCCACAAACATTGCTGGGAAGACAATCCATCGTACCGTCTTAGACGAAGGTGCCTCTACTTTAGTCATGTCGATTTCATGTTGGAGAGCCATTGGCTCTCCCAAGTTGAACCATTCTCCTACCACCTTGAAAGGATTTTATGGACGTGGCTTTCAACCTCATGGGATATTACAAGCCTTAGCAGTCAAGTTCTAGGGCAAGACCGCAACCATTAACGTGGAAGTGGTTGGTCACTGCCCCATCAGATTATAACATTCTACTTGGTCGTAATTGGTTTTACGCCATGAATGTGGTCACATCATCTGTCTTCTGCATAGTACAATTCCCCCACCAAGGACGAATTGTTACTGTGGACCAACTGGATTTATGTACACCTGACACCGCTACTCATCCAGGCGATAAGGTTCCATTACTTGGATACTCTTCGCATCCTTATGAGTGTGTGGGGGTTGGCCTCATCAAGGACTCATCCCTTATGGGTGTTTTTCCAACTTCGGATCCCCTAAATCATGTTGCCACGGTGAACATGATCTCCTCTCGGATTTTATCTATCCCCAACTTTACTAAGCAATGGATTGTACTTGATGAATCCACCACACACCTGATTGGATACATTATTCCTCTCTCACACACCAAACTCACTTATGAGGCTATCTAGTCAGCCCCGGAGGACCACTTAGCTATGGCCTCCACCTCCTGTTCTCTACAATAGACAACATCCCTACCCGATCCTCTGCTCCAGGCTTTTCCTTCTGATGAGTCTATTATGGAAATCATGAGTGCAGATGAACCTCCGTGGGAAGACCTCCACCATTGATCGTCTTTCCTTCCTTCATTAGATACTGTGGAGAATAACATCACCACCATCTTTACACCGAATGTCTACCTTGGCTCTCAGTCCTCGATACTCACATGTCAAATAGACTCTGAAGAAAATTTGGACAAAATTGAGCCTACCATTTCGGTCGACATATGTTGATGTATGTAACTTCAGAATGTATTTCACATATATGTATATTGTATTCCTATATAGATGTTATTATTCCTCTATATGGAAGTGTCGTCATTTACATTGTAAGTGTCATAACTTATACTTGATGGGTTATTAGACCACCTTGTTGGGGATGACCCTGTATAAGCCATGTGGGTCAAAGGGTTATTAGACCACCCTATTGGGTGTCGGCCCAGTCAGGATTATGTTAAGTGGTTAAGTTGAGGCCGACCTAGTTGAGTAAAGGTCAAGTCAAGTTAGTGTATAAATAGAGAGTGTGTCTCTCTCATTTTACACATTCTATACTCTCTCACACTCTCGGGAGAGTGGTGCACTTGCGGAGGAGAAGAAGCTGCTGCTAGGAGATGTCTATCTCTTATGCTTGGGTTGTATCATTTCTCTATTTATCTCTAAGGAAGTTATTGGGGTTTTTCACCTTTGTGGTTTTCCCCAAGTAAACTCTGTGTCTCTTGTGTGCTTGCATTATTGTGTTTATGATTGATATGCTGTACATATGTTGTACATGTTGTTCTCTCAGTTAAGATCCTAGATCATATTGAAGTAAATTCTGAAAAACTAACATGGTATCAAAGTTAGCCTGAAAGAAGGCATGGTATGGCATGTATGACACTTGTTGCACTTACGATGCTAAGGCTTGATATAGCAAAAAACAGTCATCGTATCACTTTCGCTATAAATAAATTTCAACAAGGTTTCAGGGTCTGAAATGTGTACAGAGTGAAGCTAAGATCCCCTTGTACCTTGTGTCCAAAGGACAACCTCTAATTCGTTGTACTTTGTTATTTACGATCTGTACAATATAGGGTTTCTGCCTCTTCCAGATCTCAGTCAAAAAAAGGTGACCTTGGGAAAAAGGTTATAACTTGGGCTAGGAAGCTCCAAATGAAATTTTGTAAAAAGCGACAGGTATTGCACAGATTGAAATTTCTCAGGTAACTTTTTCAGAGGCCGAAACTGAACCAGTGACACATGGAATGCCGTACAAGTTCGCTCTCCTGTTTTATCCCATAAACAGGTCACGTTGCGACACTTGGCATAACTCTCTCTCAAAGAATCCATTTGAGGTAAGACCTGTGAGGTTGGAAAGATGACATGTCAGGCTATCACAAGAAAATGTTTTAGACCCTGTGGATCAAAAAGTTCAGAGTTACACCAAAAACAATCAGGTACATATTTCTGTCAAAACATAATTATTTTTTGAGCACCTTCATTCATGGCTTTCGGAATTTAGGGTTTCGGAGAAAGTTGGAATTTTTGTAATTGGAGACTACGGCTGAATTCAGCTCATCAAAATCGAAATTTAGAGACCAATATCAGAATTTTTTGTTGGGCAGAAGGCCGAGATTGATCAAACCCTAGTTCGGGACTATGATCGGAAAAGTGGAAAATTAGGTCTTCTGCAAAAATGGAAAATTTTGAAATCTGTGACCACGACTGGAAGCTCCTCAGAAAAATAGAAGCTTAGAGATTTGGATCGAACCTTTTGATTGGGCAGAAGGGTGGGCTTTATCAAACCCTAGTTTGGGGTCATGTCCAGTGAATCTGGAAGTTTCAAAGCCAAATTTGAGGGGTGAAACTTTGCAGTTTTCAAATTCTGAATATACCGGCTTGATCAGCTCATCAAGGCACATCTTTTTATCCTTTCAAAAGTTTGAAATTCAAAGTTTGAATTTTTAGGGTTTCTCTGACAAACCATAATCCAGCTCTAGATCCAGTTCCTGCAAATCAAGTGGATTGGGTTAATCCTAGAAGAGAATGGATTGGTCACCTGCATAAGTGAAGAAGTTCCTATTTCAAAGGGAGATGAGGCTAAGACCTTACGTAAGAAGATTACAAACAATCTCGACAGGTATGACTTATCCAAGTGTGTTTTGAGATTTAAGTATGTTTGTTTTCATATTACTATGGTTAGTACAATCTTGATTAAATTTAGACTTGTCGTATCACCTTAATAAAATTATGAATGCATGATAGAAGATATTCATTGATTAGGGTGTTGACACTTATGATTGTACTAATGCATTATGGTGTTGTATGAGGTTTATGTTGTCCGCTAACATGAAAGGTACACCAAGAAAGACAAATAATGTTCCAGTTCAAGAACATATGATTATGGTGACATGAAGACAAAGATTCATCCATTGTCATGGATCACATAGAAGATCTATTTACGAGGTATGTATAACTTGGTTCTATAATGGTTAAACTTATGAGATATGCATGTTACTAGCACAAGTCATTGAAGAGAACAAGAAGACATCATGCGGGTATGTTAGACATAACTAGCTAACATAGTAATCCAGGTATGTTTTCCTATATCAAGTTAGAATCTTACCTTGTGTTAGGATCCCTTATATAAGTATACTTGGTATGATTGGTTATGTTTATTCATAAAGTTAGAAATGTAATTAATCAAGGGTTTATGCATTTTATGTCTCTTATCTTGGTTGATGATTTAACTAACCAGTAGAGTCCTATGATCAAATAAGAATATGCATGAGTAAAAGAAGACTTCCCTGAAACCTTGAATACTAATGTTTATTATCTATGTTTGAAATGATCATGACTATACATGTTTAAGATTATTGTGTTTTGATAGTATTAATATTATACTAATGAATGTGTGATTATGTATGAGACCTCGAGGATAACACAATGATGATACTAATAAGCATGCATAGTAATGGATATAAGTTCAAGCATAGGTAATCCAGAAAGAAAAGATCAAGAGGGAGCACACTCCAGTTGTTCCTGCAAGGAAGCAAAGATCAAGAAGGAGCACATTTCAGTAGTTTTGCAAGGATGCATATATTCAGAGGGAGTTGACCACTTCTCACAATCCACATCAAAATGGAGTTACAGAAAAGAAGCAAAGACTGAGAGGGAGTCAACCCAACAAAAAAACAAAGATAAGTATTTGAATTATCATTCCTTGCATATTTTATTGTTTAAATAATACTGTTCAATAATGTATATACTCATGTTCCTAGAATTAGGTTGCGTATTATGCATATTAGAATAGTTGCATTGATGAACAGTATACTACTAATTTACATAGGTAAGTAGCCTATGGCACTGTACAACATTCCATTGCTACTTATCTAGAATGAAACCTCTTTGCTGACATGTTGGGAGTTGTGCACACTCTTAACAATGTTCTGGTAGAGATTGGAAGGCATATAGAAAATTACGGGATATGGATAAATGTTGTATTGAAGCATTGGCTATGATAATTGCATGACTGTATGACATATTTCTTTATGTGTAAGAATTTGTTCTAAAAACTATGAGATGTTTTCTAATCATGCAATTTAACTTGTTGTATAGGAAAGATCGTATACCATCACCTACAAAAGAAGGACTACAACATTTGTTCAGCAACAAAGTTATCTATTGAAAATATTGAAGATATTGAAGTTCCCAGGATCTAGGAAGAATGCCATGATCGAGGAGTACCAGTCGATCATGAAGATGTTTGGGATGCAGTCCCAAGACCTGAAGGGGAGTCTGTAGTGACTTCTAAGAGGATCTACAAGATCAAGCATGCTACAGGTGGTAGCATAGAGACTTTTTCTCCTATATCCAGATACACTTCCATTAGACCCATACTTGCTCTGGTTGCAGTGATGAAATGGAAGATACACCAGATGGATTTCAAGACAGCTTTCTTGAATGGTGTAGTTGAAGAAGAAGTGTATGTGGAGCAGCCACTTGGTTCTAAGACACACGACTGGGAGTAAAGCGGATTCCAACCTTTACTACAAGGTTGAGGAAGGCAATCCAGTGGTACTACTTCCGTATGTGGATGATCTGTTTGTAACAGGTGAAGATAGATTGATTGCCGACACGTAGCGAAAGCTTGCTACCGAGTTCAAGATGAAGAACTTGTGGATGATGCACTATTTTCTAGGTATGGAGGTGTGGCAGAATGTAGATGGAATCTTCCTTGGACAAGGGAAGTATGCAGTAAAGATCCTGAAGAGGTTTGGGATGATTGACGACAAGGACATGGCCACACCTATGGCATCAAACCTGAAGCTTCTGTGTGATGCTTCATTTGAGCCGGTTGATGTCACTATGTATCATCAGATGATTGGGTCCTTGATGTACCTGACGAACACAAGACCAGATATTTGCTTTGCGGTGAACACATTGAGCCAGTTCCTGATGGATCCGAGGAGTGTTCACCTGGTTACTGTAAAGCATATTCTGAGGTACCTGAAGGGTACAGTTGACTATGCGCTCAATTATGATGCAAATCAAAAGTTTAACCCGCAGGGTTATGTTGATTCAGATTGGGCAGGAAGTGCTGCAGATAGGAAGAGCACTTCTGGGTGCTGCTTTAGTATGGGATCAGTGTGATCTCTTGGTTCAGTAGGATGTAGTTCTGCGTAGCACTGAGTATAGCCGAGGCAAAGTATGTTGCAGCCTGTTCGGCTAGTTGTGAGGCAGTATGGCTGAGGAAGCTACTGTCTGAGTTATTTGATCTACCATTGGAGGCTATTGGTATTTTTTTGTGACAACCAGAGTTGTGTGAAGCTGTCTAAGAACCCGGTGTTCCACGATAGGTCGAAACACATAGAGATCAAATATCACTATATCAGGGATATGTTGCAGAGAGGAGCAGTGAAGCTCCTATATGTTGCGACGGACGAACAGATTGCAGATGTTTTGACAAAGCCACTAGCCAGAGTGAAGTTCGAGTACTTCAGAGAGAGGCTTGGTGTTCTTGAGATTGACGACACTTCGAGGAAGAAGTGATGGAGACATTTGCTGTAGCCGTTCCTAGCATGGTGGAAGGGGGATCCTTCACATGGTTGTGGATGTAAGAGCTGGATGATGAGCATCAGGATGATGTTCTACTTTCTGCTCTGTATGATCAGTTGGATCATTTATTTATGTACACATCATGTTGGATGTTGGATATGATCAGTTGGATCATTTATGTATGTATGCATCATGTTGGATGCTGGATATGATCAGTTGGATCATTTATGTATGTACGCATCATGTTGGATGCTGATGGATACATTGTGTGGATCATGTATCTTTGTATGATCAGGTAGATCATGTATGTTGATGGATACATTGTGTGGATCATGTATCTTTGTATGATCAGGTAGATCATGTATGTTGATATGTATCACGTAGATACATTGTGTGGATCATGTATCTATGTATGTATCAGGTGGATACACTGTGTATGGTGATATGTATTAGGTAGATACTTGGTATGCATCAAGTAGATGCATTGTATGATCAGGATGATCGTGGATGACGAGCTTCTCCAGATGAAATGCATTAGGACGATGCAGTGATGATGATCAGGATGATCATGTGTACATCAGGACGATGTATGGAGAGTATCAGGTTGATACTCTATGGCTATGGACAGGTTGTGCAGATGAGCATGTAAGTAGACCTGGGAGATTTGGATAGGATGAAAAAGGCCTCAAATGCTCTTTTGAGGCATTGCTCTGGGAGGACATGTAAGTAGACCTGGGAGATATGGATAGGATGAAAAAGGCCTCAGATGCTCTTTCGAGGCATTGTCCTATGGCATGTAATTTGCTCCTAGGAGATCTGGATAGGATGAAAAAGGCCTCAGATGCTTCAGCCAGGTTTTGTGGTGGACCATATGTAATGTGCTCCTGGGAGATCCGACAGGTAGAGCTGTGTGCTCGTAATAGACTGGGATGCTTCAGCCAGGTTTTGTGGTGAGATCACATGTAATGTGCTCCTGGGAGATCCGACAGGTAGAGTTGTGTGCTCTTAATAGCCTGGGATGCTTAAGCTAGGTTTTGTGATGGGTCACATGTAATGTGCTCCTGGGAGATCCGACAGGTAGAGCTGTGTGCTCATAACAGCCTGGGATGCTTTAGCCAGGTTTTGTGATGGGTCACATGTAATGTGCTCCTGGGAGATCCGACAGGTAGAGTTGTGTGCTCGTAATAGCCTGGGATGCTGCAGCCAGGTTTTGTGACGCACGTAATAAGTCCTAAGGATTCCACAATATGGCTAGTGATGATGAAGACCTGCAGGTGGTGGGCCTACATCCAGTATGAAAAAGGACTGTCTCTGTAGAACTTCCTATGACAAGTAGATTCAGATATTGATTGAGATAGCAGCAGAAGTGACAATGACGATGAATCGATGACGATTATCCAGTGACGATGATCCAGAGAATAAGGCTTGTGCTAGAAGACCTGTGTCGAGAAATACCTTCCTAGTTAAGAGGGACTGTTGATGTATATGTAACTTCAGAATGTATTTCACATATATGTATATTGTATTCCTATAAAGATGTTATTATTCCCCTATATGGAAGTGTCATCATTTATATTGTAAGTGTCATAACTTATACTTGATGGGTTATTAGACCACCTTGTTGGGGTCGGCCCTGTATAAGCCATGTGGGTCAAAGGGTTATTAGACCACCCTAGTGGGGGTCAGCCCAATCAGCATTATGTTAAGTAGTTAATTTGAGGCCGACCTAGTTGAGTAAAGGTCAAGTCAAGTTAGTGTATAAATAGAGAGTGTGTCTCTCTCATTTTACACATTCTATTCTCTCTCATACTCTCGGGAGAGTGGCGCACTTGTGGAGGAGAATAAGCTGCTGCTAGGAGATGTCTATATCTTATGCTTGGGTTGTATCATTTCTCTATCTATCTCTGAGGAAGTTATTGGGGCTTTTCACCTTTATGGTTTTCCCCAAGTAAACTCTGTGTCTCTTGTGTGCTTTTATTATTGTGTTCATGATTGATATGCTGTAGATATGCTGTACATGTTGTTCTATCAGTTAAGATCCTAGATCAGATTGAAGTAAATTCTGAAAAACTAACAACATATCGGCTACTCCTGGTGTAGTGGAACACATTCGTTTAGGCCAGAAGTGTTCCCCTGAAGAAATTACAACGTTCACGGCCTTGTTCAAGCAATTTAGAGATGTGTTTGCTTGGAATTACGAGGAGATGCCCGAGATAGACCCCACTATTGTTTCACACACGATTCAAACCTATCCCGATGCTAAACAATCTGACAAAAGTTGCGACCGGTGCACCCCTGAAAGACTACGGCAATCAAGGCAGAGATGGAAAATCTCTTGAAGGATGGTTTTATCTACCTTATCCCGTTGATAGAATGGGTCTCAAAGGTCGTCCCTGTAGCTAAAAAGTAGGGTACCATTCATGTCTGCGTCGATTATCAGGATCTTAACAAGGCTTGTCCTAAGGACAATTACCCGACTCCCTTTATCGACCAGATCATCAACAATTGTGCAGGAAGTGTCATCTTTTCTTTCATGGATGGATTTTACGGCTACAACCAAATTGAGATCCACCCGGCTGATCAACACAAGACAGATTTCATCTGTCCTTGGGGCACATTTTCTTATCACAAGCTCCCTTTTGTCCTTAAAAATGTTGGTGCCACATTCCAGTGGGCCATGTCGTACCCCTTTCACGATGTGAAGGACTTTGTGGAACCTTACTTGGATGATCTACTTGCCCATTCACGGAAGCGCGAGTACCACATTGATCATCTGACGATGGTATTCCTCAGATGCAGATGATATAACATCCGTCTGAATCCTCACAAGTGCATATTCTTTGTCGAGTCTAGACGCCTCCTTGGTTTCATAGTCTCGAAAGATGGGATCCGCATTGATCCCTTGAAGGTGGCAGCCATCGTCGCTCTACCACCTCCCACTGACATCACAAAACTTGAAAGTTTGCAAGGGAAGGAAACTTTTCTAAGGCATTTTGTCTTTAATTTCATGCAAAAGACGTAGGGTTACATGAGACTACTTAAGAAATACGTCCCATTCATTTGGGACGACCAAGCGTAACAATATTTCGATAGTCTCAAACATGCTATCATGCACGCCCCTGTGCTCCAATCGCCCAATTACTAAAAGGACTATATCCTTTATCTTGTTGCTTTTGCCACCACGATCGCCATGGTCTTGGTCCAAGAAGACAACAATGCCTAGGAGCATGTGATCTACTACCTTAGTAAGGGTCTCATTGACACCGAAACTTGTTATTCACATGTCGAGAAACTCGCTCTCGCAGCAGTCATTTCCATCCAAAAGTTCCAACATTACATATTGCTTTGCACCACCACCATCATTGCCGATTCGAAACCCATGTATCACGTTTTGACACATCAGGTGCTTGGGGGCAAGTATTCACACTGGATCGTGATACTGCAGGAATTTGATCTCCTTTTTGAAAAAGCTAAGTCTAAAAAGGCTTTGGTGTTTTCCAAGACGATTTGTGATATTCCCCGAGATGATGTCGATTTTGAGCCCAATGATTCTCTTCCAGATGAATCATTGTTCCTCATCAGCACATTTGATCCATGGTACGGAGATATCACTTTATATCTTAAGACCCAACGTTTCAGCCCCCAACTCTTGAGGGACAACTGTCGTCGAATCTGCCACCATACAAAGTATTATCTCATCATCAGTGATACTTTGTAACGTCGTGGTATTGATTCTATTCTTTGACGTTGTCTCACTCATGAAGAGGCAGAACACATCTTAAATGACTGTCACGCTGGGGCATGTGGCAGTCACCTCTCTGGGCTGGCTACAACCCAGAAAATACTTCGCGCAGGATATTATTGGCCGTCCATATTTAAAGATTGTATCGAGGCCATAAACAAATGTCCTCCATGCCAACACTTCCAAACTAAGAAGCACACCCACCCAGCCCCGTTACACCCGGTGATTGCCATTGGCCCCTTCTCTAAATAGGGCATTGAATTCATGCACTGTAAGCCTACCTCGGTCGGGGGGCATGGTTATGTCATAGTAGCCGTGGACTACTTTACAAAGTGGTCCGAGGCTATGCCTACATACACGGACGATGGCATAAACGCCGCACTCTTCATGTTTAATCACATTATAGAGCGGTTTGGAGTTCCTCGAGCTATAGTTACTAACCATGGTTCTCACTTTATGAACCACATGGTTGACAAATTGAGCACTAGATTGGGTTTACGCCATGAAAAATCAACACCGTACTACCCACAGTCCAATGGAAAAGTAGAGGCCATTAACAAGGTCTTGAAAACCATGATCCAATGCATGGTGGGTATGCACAAGTCCAATTGGCATAACATGCTCTTTTCAACACTTTGGGCTTATCGAACTTCCATCAAAATCGCCACTGGATTTACCCCCTTCCAATTAGTTTATGGATTGGAGGTAGTCCTACCAATTGAGTGCAAGATTCCGTTCCTCAAACTCGTAGTTGAACTTCTCCCTAACACTACTGTCGAGGAAGAACGCTTCCTCTACCTAGCTAAACTCGACGAGACTCGCCACGATGCTGCTCTTGCCAACGAGGCTCATAAGAAACACATCAAAGCACAGTATGACAAGTTGGTAGAACCCTGCGTCTATAGCAAGGGTGATTTGGTCATTACATACGACCAAAGACATGATAAGCTAGGGGAAAGAAAGTTTGAGTCCATGTGGCATGGACCCTACATAGTGAAGCGCGTCCTGGAGAAGGGAGCCTACGAGCTTGAAGACTACGACATGATATCTTTAGGTGAGCCACGCAATGGGATTTACCTGAAGAGGTATTATGCCTAAGTATTTCATGCACAAGTACTTTGTATATACTGTACATTGTTAACACCCAAAAAGTGCTCACTAACTCATCCCTTTGGACATACACCTTTGTTGACCAAATTTCCTACCAACCTCGCCTCCAAAACCCCATAAAATCCAAATGGATATTAAAAATACCCAAAAATTCCCTCAAAAACATACTAAAACCCCAAAAGAGGGTCAAAATCAAACAAATAGGGAATAAAACCCAAAATAAAATAAAAAAAAGAGAAAATAGGGCAAAAACCTTAAAAAAGCCCTAGAACCCTAATCCAAGTTTATAAAAAGGGGTGGAGGCCCCTCATTTCACAATCCCCAATCACTCTACCCTCATGCTGCTGAATTTTTTCAAAGCATTAAGCCATCCATCTTAGTGCTTTTTGGCCTCCCTTGAGATAAAAATTTTAGCCACCATCCAAGCATTGGAGAGAAGAGTACCAAACTAAGGAGCTCCGGAGCACATCGCCAAGAACTCCACCAGCCTCATCTTCGAGGTAAATTTTTTTTTTTGCAAGCCCTTTGCTTTCCCATAATAAAAAAATGATTCTTTATTTCATAGTTTTCTGAAGTGTATCGTTTGTTATTTCAAGTCATATTTTACTTCATGCACATGTTTAAGCTTAGATTTGTTGTTTTGTGGTATTTGCTTTAATTGTTCGTATTTAGTTTATTGTTAATTACTTCCACACTGCTGTTAAGGATTCCATAATCCTTAACAGGTGCTCACTTGCACAGGCAGGGGCAAAAACCCCAGCGACAGTTTGGCGACTCCGCTGTCTGAACCCGTCTCCGACAAGTTTAACTTTATTGATATTTCCGTTTGTAGTCCTTTTTTCTATTTTTACTTACTTAGTTTATTAGTTCTTCAGATTTTCTTGTACGCTTACAACCAGTTTGCAGATGGGCAGAAAACCACGCGTTTTTCACTGATAACTGTGGTCCAAACCGCAGTTGTTCCTCACCTTCGTGCGGTCTACACATCGGCTCCTTAGCCTTTTGCTGCAACCCAAAAGTCGAGTTTTCCTTACCTGTTCACGGTCCCCACCGCATATGTTCCTCACCTTCACGTGGTCTACACATCGACTCCTTATCCTTTTGCTGCAACCCAAAACACAAGTTTTCCTTACCTGTTCGCGATCCCCACCGCGTCCTTTCCTCAACTTTGTGCGGTCTGCACATCGGCTTCTCAGTCTTTGCTGTGACTTAAAATGCGACTGAGGCTTACCTGTTTGCAGTCTCAACCATGGTTATTTGCAACTTACACGTGGACTGCACCTCGTAAAGCTCCTCTCCTGCTCGCATACCACACCGTGTCTCGCACCAATCTTCCCACGGCCTCGTCCCCACACCAGAGCAGCGCCGCTCACTACCGCGACCTATATGCGGTCCGCGCCGTAGGCCAGACTAGCCACCAGTGTGGTTTCCACCATAGTAACCCCCACATGAATTGCGCTACAAAATGAAACATTCCTTGCTACCTGTGTGCTTCCACACCTCGCCTGCATCGCAAAAATATCCACAAACAGTGCGTTGCACACCGCATCGCCCGACCCATAACTTGCACTGCAAACCGCGACTTTCTCGCTGGTACCCACGCTGCACCGCAAAAATCTCCACAAATAGTGCACTACACACCGCATCACCCGACCCATAACTTGCGCTGCAAACCGCGACTTTCTCGCTGGTACCCACGCTACACTGCGCCCAAATTCTTGAAAATTGCGCTGTACACCGGACCGAACAGGCCCTTAGCCGCACTTTGATTTCCACTTTTTTCTCAATTTTAGTTGTTTTAAAAAATAAATAAAAAATAAAAAATTGTGTTAAATCTTTGAATCAACATTCAATTTCCAGCATTGTTTCCAATATTCTAGCATTTAAAAGCCATCTTTTTATTTGCTAGTTAACTTCCAACATTATCATTGCACACACTTTGACACCTAACTCAAGTGAGCCTTCAAAAAAAAAAAAACTACTTAATTCAACCAACTTTTAACCCCACTTGGGGAACAAAGAAGAATTTGGTAGCTAGGTAGGGCAAGGGGGATAGGTATCCAAATAACACCCCTTTGTTGCTTACATCTGAGACATAGTTGTTGTCATCTAGGGTTCCAAAATCCCTTATTATTTGTTGACACAGTTTAAAACCAATTCATTGGGAAGGCCTCTCCCTTAGGAGGGTTGAAGTAGCCAGACTAGTTTCGGAAGCCTGAGTGGATTACCGCAATTCATTCAGTAACCGAAGGATACCTTTCGTAGTTCTCATTGTACCACCCTTATGGGAGTACATCGGTGATAGAACAAAACTGCAGATTCACCCAATCGAACGTGTCATGAATGGGGTATCTTAGTGGCCAAACTTATAGGATTGTCTACCCGGTGTCCCTCCTGGTAGGGGGATATCTAGCCTTTGATTCCACTTTTCGTATTGTCTGACCGAGATTTCATTACCCTATAGAGGATACATCGAGTTCGAATCAGCATACCTTCTAGATTAGGTGTTTGCATGCTCCCTTACCTCCCTCGAGTCTAGTGAGTACACCTTTTTCTCTTTTTAGAAGCCTTTGTCTGTTGGTATTCTAAACATTCTTTTTTACTGCTCCGTGTGATTGCAGCACAGTTGTTGCAACACGTGTTTTGAGCATTGTTGTTGGCCTGAGCACCACCTTTTTTATGCTCTCCTTCTACACACACAGTTGCACTAGGATTTTTTATCTTTTCACTCATCACACCTCACTCGGAATACCCTCATCGTCATCATTGAGTCCCAAAGACAGTCCCGACACCAACGGGGCCAACCCCCGCAGCACGGTCTACTTGGCTCTCCCCGTCACAGACATAGAGCCTCGCTCCTTGATTCAAACACCCCTTATACCACATCTGATTCAGAACCAGAACACACCACACAGTCAGCTCCATCTAGCCCCTTAGCGACATGACGTCCAACCCCTTTTTCTTTGGGATGGTTGGCGGAGGACCCACCACTCATCCAACTACCACCTCAACAGTCACACCATCTACAGGCCCTACGCCTACCATCAACGCCACTACGTCCATCCCAGTGGGTAGTGTCTTAGTTACTACTACAAATCCAGCAATGACTAGTGTCATGCTTGGGGGTAGCACCTCCACCATGGCTACTATGGCCCACACCGTCGCCCCACACATTGGGGGCAGCACCTCCACCATGGCTGCTATGGCCCACACCGTCGCTCCACACATTGGGGGAAGCACCTCCACTATGGCCCACACCATTGCCCCACACATTGGGGGCAGTGGCAATACCATCGACGCCGCGACAATGGGATATCTTTAGGTGAGCCACACAATGGGATTTACCTGAAGAGGTACTATTGTTATCGGACAATCCACTCGGGCGAACACGAGCCGGATCTCCCTAGCTCAATGTGAGTCTAGAACAAATAGTACAAAATACAAAACTCATTTCCTAGATCTAGTTACAGATCGAGTACTTAGATATCATACCTTTCATATCGCAGATCCTTCTCCTTGTTGTCACTCCAAGTCTCACGGTCGTCAGATCTCCACCTGCAAGACCTGTCAAGACAATATGGAAATGATACAAGCAGTACAAGATATCTAAACAATAACTGATCCAAACTAACAGTTGAGGAAGAAAGTTCTAAACATCATCAATGAGACAACATTTATGGAAAGAGATTATATTAACTGTATAAAAAGTGGGAATACATAGAAAAGATGAAGCTACAACCAAAGCCTCAACGTTGCATCCTCCATCCAACATGTCCAAGCCAAGCCTCCAAGATGGTACAAGCCTCCCAATCACCAGTATGGATCCTATCAGCATAAGGGTATGATAGACCTTCCCCCCTCCCATGGAGAGAGTGGGTGTTTATATAGGGCTAAAGAGATAGGGTAGGTTGAGGATTAAGGGGAGATGGTTAAAGGATCTTCCCATTAGGTTAGGAACCGAAATGCCACCTCACCTAGAGCCTAGGGATAGGCCTCCACATCACTCATCTTCAAGAATGGGCTCGAAGATACTCTTTTATCCAAATAACTGACATCGTCGCAGGTTGCATTAGGACAACTTGCGACGTCGCATGTTGCACAAGGGCAGACTGCGACAACCTTGAAAAGTAGGTCAGTTAAGCCCTCCAGTCATGGGAAACTTCAGGGATATGTTTTTACTCTAAAATGGGTTTAGGTAACATAGCAAAGAGTTTACACAATGGTCAACATGACGACATTATCACAACAGTCATGATGACAACACTTGGTCATAATGACAATACTTGCAATGGTCATGGTGACGACACTTGCACAAGGGTGACAACATTTTGGTGTAACAACTATGCCTGAGTCTTTCATGCATAAGTACTTTGTATATACTGTACATGGCGTGTGTTTTGTGTGGTGTGACGCTTTGATTTTTGCGTTCTTAGGTCTTGTTTCGTTACTTATACCATGTTCTGTCTACGTGTGCAGATGGCAACTTGCTACGGATTCGCGGATGACGCTAGCCGACATACCCTTAACCTTGCTTTAGCAGCCTGGGTGCTCTATTCTCCCACTGGCGAGCTTATCAACTCAGGAGGAATGTGTCTAGGTTTTGCAACCAACAAGATTGCAGAATATCAGGTAGTCATTGGAACCCTAATCGACGCTATTTCTTTGGGTATGGACCACGTTGTCATCCATTTGGACTCTCAACTAGTGGTCTCTTATCTTAACTGGGTTTATGCCATTCGTGACCCTACCCTACTCTGTCTCTACAGATGATTTCATCTTCTGTAAAGGTCCTTCGAATCCATTTAGTACCTGCACATTCCATGAGACGTGAACACAGTTTCCGACTCCATGGCCAACTTCATTCTAGATTGGTACATTGCACACACATGAGCATATTTCATGAACTATAAAATCGGAAATAACATGTAAATAACTCATCACATAAGCCAACACATAAACAAGATCTCATATCGAACACAAATGCATAAAACCGCCAGAATGTATGTATATATATAAATCGAGATAAAGTAGTGCTGATACAAAAATTTGAAGCATGATGGATTTCAGTGAGTCTATACAAAATATGAAGCCTGACAGCTTTTAGTAGTACAAAATCTGAGGCTCACATAGCTCTCAATACATACATAATAACATAACGCCTAACGCTTGACCCATGCACCCCTAGGTCTCGCAGCTCTCGCCTGCTGGCCATGGAAGTAGTCTACCACTCTCGCTACCTTGTGGAGTAGCTCATTGAAGCGTAAAGTCACACCAACCGTGTACCTCTGCATGGGCCTCGGTAACTCATGCACTGCTGCATTTGGAACGTCCAATGTCAACCTGGTAAGGTTCTAATAGACATCCTCTATCTCTATGATGGCATCATGCATGGCTGGGGCTATTAGTGGTGCCTCTCCCCTCCTCGCGAGAAGTGAAACTCCCACCGGTCGTGAAGGGCCCACATCTGCACACACATGTTATTAACTCGTAAACACTATCCAAAAAAATTATAAATACACAAAATGAAAAAGTACAAGGGTCATTGTTCTTACCGATATCTCCCCACTCTGCTCCCTCAAGAAGCACTAGGTCTGTATCATCCCGGAAGTCTGTACCACTGTACGGATAGTCCTCGATCATGAGTAGCTAGCCTTCTAGCCAGGTGAAGAATCCAGAACCATATCCGATGATCGGACCCCCACCACCATGGTGGGCCATCACCTCCATCCATCGGGCCATGTGAGGATCCTTAGGATCCATGTCATCCAAAGTCACCTACGGGCATAAGAGAGGAACTCGCTCCAACAAGAAGGAGATCACTACTGATCCATAGACGAACTGCTTGAGCTCACCATGCCGACACTTGGTTAGCTGATCTCAAAGGTTGGTGAGGAGTCCCTCACACCAGTTAAATACCTTTGGAGACATACAGTCCTCCACATACAACATTTGGGACTTGGTAACCAAATGAGCTGCTTAGCTCCCTGCTATCCTCACTATAGTGAAGAGTATAACATGCAATGGATGTTCTTGTACCTCTTTAATGGGAATTTCCCCACTAGAGGCACGGGCATGTGGAGTACAATGTTGGGCAATCAAGTCATCCACCGTCCGGTCACTCCCTCGTGATCCGGTGAGAGACACATTATCCCCTATCCGAGATAGTCTGGTCAAGAAATAGGTTTCATCAACATCTATAGTCAATACATGCTCCCCAATCATGAATTACTATTGCGTTGCAACCCAACTCCAGAGCATGTGCTCCAGTAGTGGGACTTGGGCCCTCATGCCCTGGACCTAGAATAACTTCAACAACCCAAAGTTCCTCAAAGCCTCCACACACAATGGATCATTTGTTGCTTATACATCTTCCACTTCATGTTCACACTCACACCATTCTAGCACCGTGGTGAAGGCCACAAATATGTCAAAGGAAGCATTTAAACACCATTAGATCTCACCCAAACCATCAAAATTTTTTCCTATGGGATGGGTTTGATTTTTGAGATGGATGTTTCCGCCATCACACCCCATATTTTATGACAGGGAGACATCGTTGCAAGACATCCTTACGGGTTTTGTGACGACCCGGGTTCGTCTCATTTCCCATAAGGGAGACCTGTGACGACCCGAGGGTGCAAAATCCCCTCACAAATCAACCCAAAATCCTAAAAAATGGACAAAAAATGAAATTGTAAACCACTAGAAACATGCTGGCTGAGACTTAGGTTTACCTGCTCCTGATGGTACGTGAAATGGTCACTCGTAGCTCCGGAAATTGACGAATGAAATTCTGCTCCAAATGGCACTTTCTTCTCCCCAAATTTGGCAAATAACAATGGTAACTATGTTTGGTCATTTTTTTATATTTTATAAACAAAAAGGGAATATTTTTTTTCAAATTTAGATACTTTATCGGTTTATTCGCTATAGTTTGGATCATTTTACTGGATTTGAATACCCGATTAACTATTTGACCTAGTGTTCAAGCATGCAGGAGACATTAAGTGTTTCATTTGCGCCATTTTCACATTGTAGTGGTCATCTCAGGTATGAACAACCCGTTGAATATTTTTGTTATTTTTCATCCGTTAGATTTCGATTATTTCAATGATGATGAGCTTACTCTTTGTTCTTTCTCGTGCTCTTAAAACCATGAGAATAAGTCAACGAGTTATGATTTATCACTTTTTCGGGCTCGTTAAACTCCTATGGAAAAGGAACCCCCCTGGAGTCTATCTTTAAGCTCTTTTTAGGCTCTCGAAATATGAAAAGATCGCCAAGCAAACTTGTCGTGTTCACGCTTGCTAAAGTATTTGAACGGTCGTCTCCCTGGTGATAGTTTACCTCTTTTTCGGACGACGGGGAACTATTTACGAAAAAAGGAATACTCCAGCCAATCATGACTAGAAGATTCCTCTCCCGTGTTGTTTTACCCTCTTTCAGGCGAAGAGGCTAACTTTACGAAAAAGGACCGTTGGAGTCTTCTTTAGTTCTTTTCAGACTCTCTAAACATGAAATGACGACCGAGTTTACCTTCTATGGACTCGTTAGAATTTGACATTGAAGGGTCCGCTATGGGACGAACCCCTCCTCTCCCAGGTTCGGAAAATATTTGGGATTGGACTCATCTATGAGATGAACTATACCGAGCATCTGGTTACCCTCATCAAGCTCGTAAAAAACACATGAGGCACTCATCAGTCATGATGGGGAAAAATGAAAGCTTTTATGTTACACTTTTTATCAGTGGTAGTACCTAGTCGTTCTTGAACATGGCACTCATTTGCATTTGCATACTGCACTTGGATCATCCATTTGTCCTCGAGTTTTTCCCACTTCCCGAGTCTTGTTACTCCTTTGGGTTATCCAAACAATACTTTCACCATCAGTTGCATTAGGAGTTGGTGTCGTACTCGTCATGTCAATACTGCCAAGTCATTCCATGCCCATGTTCAAGAATACTTTCACCGCTCATCATCTGCAGTCAGTACACCTTCCACCATGTCGGTCTACTCTGAGTCAGTCCTGTATGTTACTGTACGATCCGATATACTCAAACATATGTTATCGAGTTTTGTGTCGATGATTGGGGATTCATTATGGACCTCCTTAGACGGATTCATCCTTGTCAACTTCAACACCTCATCTAAGGATTGAATTTAGAAACCAATCGAGTGCCTTAGGCATGCATGCATCAATGGCAGGTTACCTCACTTTCAACCAAGGATAATTTTAGGGGCGAAATTTAGCCCATGGGCTATTTTTCCATGTTTTTTTCCAAAAAACGATTCACCAATTTGCATTTTTTGAAGCCCCGTTTCGCCCAATTTTGATGGGGTAAACTTTTTTCGCTCTAAAAATCGCCAAATTATTATATAAACTATATAAAATCCTTATAAATTGAAATAATTTTAGAAAAATATCGCCAAATAATTTATAGTTGAAATTTTAAGAATTGGTAAGATTCGCCAAGGCTTATACACTTTTAAATAAGTATGGGTCCTTAAAATTATCCCTGCTTTCGACATGAGTTTACATCATTGACTCTTGATTGAAAGATTTCATCATGCATTCGAATTCAACTCATTTATTTGCGCTTAATGATATGTACTATGATACCTTGGGGATC
This sequence comes from Larix kaempferi, assembly GCA_027924585.1. Lineage (NCBI taxonomy): Eukaryota > Viridiplantae > Streptophyta > Pinopsida > Pinales > Pinaceae > Larix > Larix kaempferi. The sequence continues at coordinate 35,098,047 of BSBM01000372.1, forward strand.
ATTGACATTAATGGTGATTTTCCTCGCGCTTGTTAACAGTATACATCAATGACTGGTAATCAAGTGGTTTCGACCATGTTCGACGTTAAGACATTTGCAATCACATGGATAGATTCGTATCATTGCGGGTTCGGTTTGAAGACCCTGGGGAGTCATGTTTTACCCAGGTTGCGATGGAGATTTTTTTGAGTCATATTACACGGATCCACTTTTGTATTGGTCGTGGCTATGTTATCATCTCATCATGGATCTACGTTTGTGTCTAGTAGCCATGATTGTGTTCAGTCGGTCATTACTACCATGGATATGCATTGTATTGGTTGGTATCCATGTTGTGAGTCATATGAGACCGTGTACTCAGAGTCAGTTGTACTACAACAACATCCTTCGTCCGACAAGTCCATTTCCATTCCTTCTGTCAAAGCATTTCACCTGTCCATTTTCAACAGCTTCATGCTTTGGGGGGCATTCTGTTACACCTAAATCTTGATACCTTGAGACTTAGTGTAAACATCCATGAAGTTTCCCATGACTGGAGGGCTTAACTGAACTATTTTTCAAGGTTGTCGTAGTTCACCCTTGTGCAACCCACGACGTCGCAGGTTGTCTTAATGCAACCTACAGAGATGTCAGTTAATTGGATAAAAGACATCTTCTAGCCCATTCTCGAAGATGAGTGATGTGAATCCCTATCCCTAGCCTATAGGGGAGATGGCATTTGGTTCCCTAGCCCTTTGTTGAGATACCCTAACTCTCCCCTACCATATCTCAACCTATCCTATCCTCTTAGTCCTATATAAGTGAAGCTCATTCCCATTCGAAAGGGAGGAAGTCTATAGTATCTACATGCTTGTGAAATTAGCTTAGGAGAGATCTCTACTCATCCCTTGAGAGATACACACTTCCTTTGGAGGATTTGGCATTGGCTTGGTTGGAGAAGGATTGCTACGTTAAGTCATTGGTTGTAATCACTTCCTTCTATGTACTTTCCCTTTTTGTACAGTAATATAAATGCTTTCCACCAAATCTCATTGTGTTGATGGTGTTTTGTGTAGTTTGCCTGCTTAACTGCTTACTTAGATCTATTATTGTTTAGGTGCATTTTACTACTTGTTTTGTTCAGTGTTGTCTTGACAAGTTTTGCAGTTGAGATATGAAGACCATCAAGCTTGGAGAAAACATCAAGGAGAAAGGATCAATGATCTGAAAATTAAAGCATCTATCTACTCGATCTCTAATTAGATCTAGGAAAGTTATTTATATTCTGTCCTATTTGTTCTAGACTTACATTAAGCTAGGGAGATTAGGCCTCGAGTCCGCTCTTGGTAGATTGTCCGTCAAACAATTTGAATTTTCATTTCCTATATATATGATTACTTAAATGATGTTGTTCATTCATGTACATACTTATGTTCCTAGATTTAGGATGAATATTATGCATTTTAGAAAAGTTGCATTAATGAACAAGATACTACTAATATGCAAGTAATGGGTAAGTGGCCTATGGTACTGTACAACATTCCATTGCTACTTATCTAGAATGAAACCTCTTTGCTGACATGTTAGGAGTAGTGCACACTCTTAAAAATGTTCTGGTAGAGATGGATGGCATCTAGAAAGTTACAGAATATGGATAAATGTTGTATTGAAGCATTGGCTAAGATAATTGCATAACTGTATGACATATATTCTTATGTGTAAGAATTTGTTCTTAAATCTATGAGATGTTTCTAATCATGCAATTGAAATTGTCTTGTAGGAAAGACCATGTACAATCACCTACAAACGAAGGACAACAACATTTGTTCCAACGACGAAGTTCAAGAAAACTACCTATTGAAGATATTGAAGAATCTGAAGTTCCCAGGATCAGGGATGCAGTAATGGAAGGATGCCATGTTCTAGGAGTACTAGTCGATCATGAAGAATGATGTCTGGGATGTGGTCCCGAGACCAGTAGGGAAGTTTGTTGTGAATTCTAAATGTATATGCAAGATCAAGCATGCTACAGATGGTAGCATAGAGAAATTATGAAGAAACTTTTGCACCTATGGCCAGATACACTGCCATCAGAACAGTACTTGCTCTGGCTGCAGTGATGAAGTGGAAGATACACCAGATGGATGTCAAGACAACTTTCTTGAAAGGTGTAGTCGAAGAGGAAGTGTATGTGGAGAAGCCACTAGGTTTTGAGACATGTAACAGGGAGTCACATATGTGCAAATTGAAGAAATCCTTGTACGGTTTGAAACAAGAACCCAGGACATGGTACGACATGATAGATAGCTTCCTGACTAGTTTGGGCTTTACCAAGAGTAAAGCGGATTCCAACCTTTACTACAAGGTTGAGGAAGGAAATCTAGTGATACTCCTACTTTATGTAGATCACCTATTTGTGACAGGTGAGATTGGGTTGATTGCTGATACGAAGAGGAAGCTTGCTGCTGAGTTCGAAGATGAAGGACTTGGGTATGATGCATTATTTTCTAGGCATGGAGGTGTGGCAAAGTGCAGATGGAATCTTCCTTGGACAAGGGAAGTATGCAGTAGAGATCCTGAAGCGGTTCGGGATGATGGACTGCAAGGCCATGGCCACACCTATGGCATTGAACCTGAATCTATTAAGTGATACTTCATCAGAGTCGGTTGATGCCATGATGTATCGTCAGATGATTGGGGTCCTTGATGTACCTAATGAACACGAGACCAAATATTTTCTTTGTTGTGAATACCTTGAGCCAGTTCCTGACGAATCCTAGACATGTTCTTTTGATTGCTGTAAAGCATATTCTGAGGTACCTGAAGGGTACGATTGATTATGGGCTCAAGTATGATGCGAATCACAAGTTTAACCTGGAGGGTTATGTTGATTCAAATTGGGAAGGAAGTGATGCAGATAGGAAGAACACTTCGGGGTGCTGCTTCAGTATAAAATCAGGTTTGATATCTTGGTTTAGTAGAAGGCAATCCTGCATAGCACTGAGTACAGCCGAAGTAGAGTATGTCACAGCTTGTTTGGCTAGTTGTGAGAAAGTATGGCTTAGGAAGCTACTGTCTGGTTTATTTGATCTCCAGTTGGATGCTACTTGTATCTATTGTGACAACCAAAGTTGTGTGAAGTTGTCAGAGAACCCAGTGTTCCATGACAAGTCGACGCATATCGAGATCAAATATCACTATATCCAGGATATGGTGCAGAGAGGAGCAGTGAAGATCCTGTATGTTGCGACAGACGAGCGGATTGCAAATGTGTTGACCAAGCCACTAGCCAGAGTGAAGTTTGAGTACTTCAGAGAGAGGCTTGGTGTCCTATAGATTCAGGATACTTCAAGGAGGAAGTGATGGGACACATTTGCATGAGCCATTCCAAGCATGGTGGTAGGTGGGTCCTCCCATGGCTGTGGATGTAAGTGCTAGGTGATGAGCATCCGGGTGATTCTCTGCATGATGAACATCCGGACGATGTTCCAGACGAGTGACAGGACATAGATGCTGAAGCCATTCCTAGCATGGTGGCAGGAGGGTCCTCCCATGGCTGAGGATATAAGTGTTGCATGATACGATGTTCGTGATGATGATCCATATGATCATGAGTAGCGATGATCCGTATGATCATGAGCATTTGGATAATGCTCCGTGGCCATGGATATGGTGCAAGTTTTGCTCGTTAGACATGTAATGGATCTTGGGAGATCCCATAGGTTGTGTCGGGCACATAAATAAGTCTTGGGATGCTCTTGCAAGGTCTTGTCTGTAGGCATGTAATCTATCCTGGAGATCTCATAGGTTGTGCTGGGCACGTAATGAATCCTGGGGATGCTCTTTAGAGATCTTTCCAGTCGCAAGATTCTCTTTTAAGGTTTTTCCTGTTCACATGTAATCAGTCCTGGAGATCTGATAGGTTGTGGAGGGCACGTAATGAGTCTTGGGATTCTCTTTAGAGATATTACTGGTTGCAAGATGCTCTTTTAAGGTTTTGTGAAGTTCACATGTAATCATTCTTGGAGATGAAGGTTGCATGTAATTAGTCCTGGGAGATCTTTTCGGTCGTACTAGGCACATAAAGGATCCTAGGATGCTCTTTTCGGGTTTTGCAAATATGCACATAATCAGTCCTGAGATTCCACCAATTGCCACTCGCAAAGATGATGAAGACCTACATGGAAGCTAGGCCTACATCCAACATGAAAAAAGGTTGGCTCTGTAGAACTTCCTATGATGAGGATAATTGAGAGATAGCACCAGTGATAGAGATGACAAGTACAACAACAGTGACGATGATACTCCAATGATCCAGTAATGATGATCCAGCTCCAGTATTGAAGACTTGTGCCTACATGTATTGATGAAGTTGTTAGGACTCAGAAATGTCGTATTTTCATCCACCTTTCCCTTCACTATTCCTTACATTTCATCGCCCTATTAAACCTTCATCATATCATTTGCATAAATACATTTGGGTTTCACATTATTATTTTCCACTTTATTCATTTTAGTATTAAGAGTGAATTTATGATTAAATATTAGAAAATATACATGTTTTCATATATATATCTCAATTATGTGTGAGCTTTGTAATGTGTAGGAATATGTGAATGATTAAATCAAAGAGACTTCTCAAATATCTCTTACACCATTCCAAAGGAGATAATTATTCAAGCCTATTCTTAAGGAGAAGATCATGGAAGATTTGGTTGGCATATCTTATCTAGGATTCATGAGAGATATGTGGAGGATTTGAAGGCACCATATCTTGTAATAATAGGAAAGTGGTTGAGAGTAGTTGAGAGAATAATGGATCTGTAATTAATGCATTCTTATCTTTTTCTTAAGGACTCTCATGTATAAAGGAGAGTGCTCCTTCTCCATTCCATTAAGTTGGAATTAGGTTAGATTAAGCTTGTAAGAGGGTTGTAATGAAGTTGGATTGGATTGGATTTTGTACTTGTTAGATTAGTCTTTGATTTGAGATTCTTAATGTGATTTAAGCTTCCATTGTTATGCTTTCATGTTTGCCATTTGATTATGGATTTATAGATGTGAGCTCACTTATGTCATTGTTGTTAAGTCTTCACATGTTGTATTTCTCTTACGCAATTTCAATGCTTTCTTAGTTAGTGTTTCCATGCTTTCCTAGATTAATTTGATTTCAGCAAATTAGATTAAATTAGATTAGATCTACTTCAGTCCTGCACAAACAGTGCACGTGCTTCATCAGTTTACGTACCCCGGATTGACAAGTAAATAGTTGGGCAATTTACTGCAACGTAATTATTACGACATATAACTCACCTAACAGAAGTGTGTCAAGAGAATACCTTCCTAGTTAAGAGGGAGTGTTGATGTATTTGTAACTTTGGAAGATATTCATTTGTATATTGTATGTATTACATTTGTACTTTATTGTATCCCCAACGGAGATGTATTATTCCTCCAATTGGAAGTGCCATCATTTGTATTTGAAAGTGTCACAAGTTACATTGTAAGTGTCGTAACTTATATTTGATGGGTTATTAGACCACCTTAGAGGGGTCATCCCAGTATGGGTTAAAGGGTTATTATACCACCTTAGAGGGGTTGGCCCAGTATGGGTTAAAGGGTTATTAGACCACCCTAGTGGGGTTAGCCCAATGACAAGTGGTAATGGGTTATTAGACTCTCCTAAGGGAGGTCAACCCAGTTAGAGTTAAAGGCAAGTAAAGGTGAAGTATAAATAGAGAGGAGCACCTCTCTATTTATTCATTCACTCACTCACTCACTTCGCATTAGTGAGAGAGAGGAGGAGTGCGCACAAGTGGAGGAGGAGAAGCTGCTAGGAGACTATCTCTTGTTTTGGGGTTTGATCTTTGTGATCTTTGTATTGGTGCTCATTCTATCTCTGAGGAAGTTGTGGGCTTTTTCACCTTCTTGGTTTTCCCCGGTGAAATGCTTTGTGTCTCTTGTCTATTTTGTTTGATATGTTGTACATGTTGTTCTCTCAGTTAAGATCCTAGATCATATTGAATTAAATGATGAAAAACTAAAAGAGTATACTATGTGTGTCCTTACTTCTGTATCTTAACCAATGTTGATTTGGATGAGAGGTTCTTCCGTATTGATCTTTATATGTTTTACGGAGTCCAACTTTGTAGGAGCTTCTCCTACTTCTTTCATGTAATACTGAAAATCATCTCTAGCTTCACCTTATGAGGTAGAACTTTCTGAATGAACCCTTGTAATTGGTTACCTTCATTTATTACAATACATATTCTTCATCACTTGAAGAATCATCCTTTTCTTCTCTAGTTCTTTTCCTTACTGGTTCATCATCTTCAACAGGGTGAGCATGATGCCTCTTCTTCTTGGTATTCTTGGAGGATCCTTGATTCCTAGGACAGTTTCTTGAGTGATTTCCCTTCTCATCACATGTGTAGCATCTAATAATGGATAGATATCTTGTGGATCCATAATTCCTATTGGGCCTTCTGGATCTTTTGTGATGATGGTCCTCCCTCTTGTTATGATTTTTCTTTGTGTGAGCAATTAGAGCTTGGTCATCATCAACTCCCATATTCTCTTCTCTTGCTACTAGTCGAGATTCTTCTTGGGTGCACTCTTCCCATAGGCTGTTGAACGGGATCAACTTCTTCCTGGCACATATTCCTTGAAAGAATGAGTCCCATGATCTTGGGAGACCATTCAAGGTGGTCATGACAATCTCTCCTTCTTCTAATTTTTCTTCAACTGCTTCAAGTTTCTCCTTGATTTGAGAGACCCTTGTGAAGTAGGATTGCATGGTCTATGAGTTTAGTATCTTCACATTCTTGAGTTGGCTCCTTAATGCCATCTTCCGATTGATGTTCTTCCCTTCGAATAACTTTGTCAAAGCATCGAACATCTCCTTGGGTGTCTTCAAGGATGACACATGGGGGATGATATGATATTTAATGGAGTTTGCAATAATTCTTTTGGCCTTGACCAAGTTATTCTTGTGGATAGCCTTTTCTTCATATCCCTCTAGTGTTGGAACCTCCTCACTAACATATTTGTCCAAATTAGTTTCTTCAAGGACAAGAGAGATCCTATACGTCCATGCTCAAAAGTTGTCAGCTCCCTCAAGATTATCCTAAAGCTTGGTGTGGTGAGTCATTTTGAAATGAGAACCTTAAATGGAAATAACAGAGATTTAAGTCTTACCAATTTGAGATGCCCAACCTGGTTCTGGAGCTGGATGGCCTAGGGTTTGTTAAAGAAACCCTAATTTTCCAAAGTTGGAATTTTGAACTTCTAATTGGACAGGAAGATGTGCCTCCTCAAGGCGAGTTTTCCAATGTACTCCTTTTTCCAAATTGATGGAGGAAAACACCAAAAGCTTGATGCCCTAGTTTTCTCCAGGCACTAATGTCTAGGTCAAAAATGAAAATTCTTCAAATTTGATTATGCTTCCTCCAAAATATGCACCCTCCTAGGGAGAGTTATCCTAGCTCTCTTTTTTGGATGATCTGTGGAGAGAAGACCTTGAACTAGGAAGCCCTAGTTTCTTGCTGCTACACCATGGCTTCTTTTCAGGTTAGCTCTGATACCATGTTAGATTTTGCACTTTAAATTAGTTTAACTAGGATCTTTAACTGAAAGAAAGACAAGCACATCAAAACACAATAGAAATAATAATTTTCCTCGGGGAAACCATAAAGGAGAAAACCCCGCAACTTCCTCAAAGATAGATTCATCACTAATACAATACCACAAAATGAAAAACCCAAAAATAAGATGTCTTCTGCAACTCTCTCTCTCTTTCTCCTCCAACAAACTTGTCTTCTCTCTCTGCTTATGTGAAGTTGAGTGAATGAGTTGTGTTTCCAAATGAGAGAGAAATCTCTCTATTTATGCTTTATGTGTGGGTGACCTTTTTACCTAATGGGGCTGACCTCACTATATTGACTAGGCTAACTTGTCCAAGGGAGGCTTAATAATACAATTTACATTTATTATTTGGGGTTCTATTTCCTTGACATACAATGGAGGTTTTACCTCAATGACCTTGCATGACCAAACATAATAATGACATCCCTGGACGGAGGAAAAACATCTCCATCGGAGGTACAAGTAAAATACAATAATAATATAAATATAAAATACAAATGAATATCTTCCCAAGTTACATTTACAACAACAAATCCAAATATACATGAAGATTCTCTAATGCTACCTCAAACCTTACTCAAGTGAATGCTTATTTTTTCTTTAATTCTAGGTGGAGAGATTCAACTCTCCTCCTTAAGCATAAGTGAACTTTTATCCTGTGAATACCCAGTCTTTGCAGGAGTTCATGGTCAAATTCTAAGCTTCTTTAATCAAAATCGAAAATGCCTAGTATTTCATAACTTTAGCTCGTTCTAAAAATAATTTTCAATGTGCTAGAGAACCTATAACCCACAAAATATCTTCCCACTCTATGAATTCCATGAATGACACTGAGTTGTTCCATTTCAGGTGATTTCTCATAAAAGATACAAATGATTGTAACGGTACATCTCCTACATGGGGGTTAGGATCCTAGTTATTGAATTCAACCATGATGAGATTATGCAAGTAAAATTCACACAGAAATTCTTGATCCTCAACATCACTCCTCGAAAAAGATTGTATGATTGTTCAAGTGTCTCAATCTCATCCTCATTCCCTACTGCCACAATTCTAATTCGAAGAGAGGTCAGTTGTTCTCTCAAATAAAAAAAAATACATATGTGAAGGGGGACAATAATTTATCATACCACGTTCCAAATGATTCGGATATCATTTTTCATGTTGTAATCGTTCAATATCCATATTTAACCTTACTACAGTCATGACTATCTCCTGTTCTTTTGATTTGTCTTCCTCAACTTCATGAGTTTTCCTTTCCTATTTCTCCATGACAGTTATGAACTCATCTTCTAAATCCTTTGCTTTTTCCTTTAATTTTACAATATCTATTTCCAAGTCTTGAATTCTAATCAAATCACTCAGTTGACTCCCTCAAACTTCTATTTCTTCTTCTTCCTCCTCTAGGAAATCCTCGTAGGGTTTGTTCTACTAAGATTCTTTCTCTTTTTTGCTTCGATCAACATGATCCTCTTCTGTGATATCATCACCTATAGGGGTACTCTCTAACTGATATGGCCAACCTCATTCTATTTCAATAACCCTTACCAAGGCACTTAAACTTCTTTTAACCCCATGGCTCTAGAATTTTTCTTTTAAAATTGTCAATTCCTCCAATTGCACTTGATAGGAGAGTCTCAATTTTTTTATAAGACTTCTTCATTCTATGGTACGCCTTTATTTATTTCATTAATAGCAGAGGATGAAATTTATTGATCAACATACCTTTCATTTTCTTTCATCTAACTATTTTTTATTGTTTCTTCTCCTCTTACCCTATAGCCTTTGCTTGTCTCCATCATAATCTTCTACTCCTGAGCCAAGTTCCATACTCCTGTCCTCATTTTTCTCACTCCTTTATATCTTCTCAACCTACTATGGAGACTCTCTTTCATCTATATTCTCTGTATCTTTACCCTGACTATCCATCAAATTAGTCAACATGACAACTTTCTCCTCTTTTGGGTTTGTTCTAGTTGTAGCCCTCGATCTAGTCATTGGTCGTCCAAATTCTTCAATCGAAGCCTCTCTCTATAAACTCCTTCTCTTGGGTCGTGGGATTTTTGTGCTTATTTGGATACTGCTTTGTAACGATTCTGCCTCTTCTATAGCTCACAGTATTTTCATAATTTCTAGAGGAAAAGAGTCTTTTATAAATACTTCTCAGTTCTAATTAATTTCCTGCAATGTATCCTCGACCAAAATCCTGATCAACCAATGATGAGCTAATCTTGTCTATGGGTTTCTACTATCCCTTACCATTTTGCACATCAACTCTAACGATTTCAAAAGAAAGTATGGAATAATGATGTGTCACTGATGTAAGAAATTTAAGAATGCATAGAGCTACCTCGAACCATGGCGGAAGGAGAGAGCTTCTCTGCATTTCCTTCTTTTTTCCTTGAATTATCTTCCCATTTCAAGAAATTCTCCCTTCAGCATCTTCATTGGTGATCTGCGCTCAAACCATCTATCGCTAGTTTGGGGAAGGCTTGTTATTCTAGCAATGGAGTCTTCATCTACTCGAATCTTTAGACCTTTGGATTCCGCAACAGACTGATTATATGCCAATGTAAACTCCATGGCCACTCATTTGTTACTTCTGTGTAGCTTTTCAAAATATGTCATTCATCCCACACCTTCAAATATTCTTCTGACTTCAGGATTTACACTAATTAAGTCGATATCCTCCAGTTCACTTCGAGCTGGTGATCCCATTACGTATATGGAATAAGGGATAGGCTAATGAGATTGTAGAACAATATATTTCTAAGTGAAAGGCAGAAGGCTAGAATATAATTGGGAAGTAGGTGGTGTATATGGGCTTTGAATGGCGAGGAAGGAATTTTTGTATCACAATTTTTAATCATAGTCCTGGAAAGCACAATATAGTGACATCCCATCATTATGTAGGATCCACAATGGCTTTAATTATGAGGAGGTTTCATTTGTGCATAAGGATTGGACCAAATTCAGTTGTTTCTCGCTAGAAATAGACATCCTACTATATTAATCATACTCCCCCCACACTGAATTTTGGACCCGTCCTCAAGTTGACAATGATAATGATATATGGAATTGGAAAGGTAATGGCAGTTAATATCCTTTGTATTCGTTAATTACTGATTAACAAGTGGATCAAACATACCTCACATTACTTGTAATGAATGTTATAACATGATGTATCATTAGCTGGAGTGATCAGCAGAACTTGTCATCAATAGTTGAAGAAGTATGTGTGATTCCTTAAGTATGTGTTGGAATGGTTATGTCATGGATCTGCACATGCTCTGTATGCTGGTGGAACCTCGACTATGAAAGAATTGATGATGCAGATGATTCTGTAGCCATCGTCCTTGTCCTAAATAATTATAATATTTCTCTAGAAATTCCAATGATGTAGAATACTGTAACGGAAAATTATCTGCAAATATTTTGTACTGAAGAGATGCGTGTGAAAGAAAATTCAAAAAAAAAGTAAAAGGTGATCTGTAAAGGTTTTGTAGTGAAAACACCTTGATGACAAAAAATTATGAAACATTAAATCATGATTTGTAGAGGTTATGTAGCATGATTCAGTTTGTTCCGTAGTACCTATATACATAAAACTTAATATTTATATTAGAAGAAAGAAAGTCACATGGCCAATTGTGCCCTTCTCAAGGTTTTCACAATCAGCCTCTCTCACTGGTTGTGCCCCTAAAAGAGGTTTTGACAATCAAACTTTTTTTTCTTTTTGTGTGCCCCTAAGAGAGGCTTTCACAATCATATTTTTTTTTAATAGTTGGTTGTGCCCTTAAAAGAGGTTTTCATAGACAATTTTTTTCTTTTTTTGTTGGTCATGCCCCTAAGAGATATTTTCATAGTTAGATTATTTTTTAAGAAATCATTTTATCTTTGAAGTCGAGACCATTATCTTGAAGTAGTTCTTAGTGCACCAATAGGCTTAAAGGTTTTGAATGAATATGCCCTTGGACATGGATTTCTCGTATGGTCTCAAACAATGGCCATTGGCCATCAATGAAATACGGTCTTCATCAATTGTACGAAGTTTCACTGCCCCATTAGCATATACTATCTCAATCTCCTATGGTCCCAACCAATGAGTTCAGAGCTTTCCTTTGAATTCCTTAAACTTGGAATTATAAAGTAATGCTCAGTTCCATTCCTGTAATTTCTTGATTTTAATGAATCGATCATGCCATTTGGCTCTTTGTTGCTAAACAATAGCATCATGGTGTAAATTAACTTGGTAGAGCTCATCCAACTCATTGATTTGATTCAAGCGATTTTGCTGAGACTTCGACAAATCCATTCCCGGATGAAGTACAGTTCTTAATGTTTTTACCTCCATCTCAATTGGTAAGGTAACTTGTTTTCCATATACAAGCTCATAAGGGTTAAATCCTATAGTACTCCTCCACCTTGTTTGGTAATATAACAAAACCTCGGGAAGTCTTTCAACCCAAGCTCTAAGGCGGGTCTAAACTGTCTTTGTAAGTATGGATTCCAAAATCTTGTTAGTACCTTTGACCTACCCATTAGATTGCGGGTGATAAGGTGGGGTCACCCTATGATTGATGTGATATTTCTCTGTAAGGGACCTAATAATTTTGGAAGTAAATTGTGTTCTTCCATCAATAACTTTTTCTTGTGGAACTCCAAATATGACAAATTTCTCCATAGAAAAAATATGAAACTATCTATTATGTAGCTCTTGGAAGTGCCTTTGCTTCCCCCCATTTCGTAACATAATATGTGCAAATCAAATTGTAGAATTTCTATTTGGATGGTGGATTAATGGGCTCAACAAAATCCACGGTCCATTTTTTAAAAGGTTCCACCATAAGCTAGGTTTGCAATGACATCTCATTGAAATTGGACTGGTCACCCTGTTCTCGAGCAACTGTCACAACTTTTCACATATTCTAACGCATCTTTAAATATAGTAGGCCAATATTAATGCAGTTGTAGAACTTTGTGAGCGGTTCCTTTTTTTGCAAAATGTCCCCCATAAGTCCCATCATAACAAGCCCCCAAGATATTATAGATTTCATCTTCTCTTACAAAATGCCAGATTAAAAAATCTGTCCTAATATAGAAAAGATAACTTTCAATCCAAGAGAATCTATTGCTTTGCTTGATAATTCTTTGTCATTCTTTAAGTGAAAGGTGTGTTGGAAGTTTCCCTACAACTAGGTAGTAAGCAATAGATACTGTGAAAATATGTTCATCAAGGAAAGTATCCTCAACAAGATGTGTTCTATCATCATTAATAAGACTAGAAAGGAAATATACTATGAGATTATCCTTACATGGCCTATTGAAGATGGTGATATAAAAATCTTGTAATAATAGTAGCCATCTAGTCACTCAGCCATTGGTAATAGGTTTATTCATCAAGTACCAAATGGTTGAGTGATCAGTGTGCAGAGTTATAGAATAACATGTTATATAATGATGGAATTTATTTATAGTATGAATAACAACGAAAAATTACTTTTCCCTTATTATATTATTTAGCTCTATAGGAACCAAATTTTTATTGATAAAATATATAGAGTAAGGCATCTTATTCTCACGTTGTCTAAACACTGCTCCAATGGCGTTATCCGAGGCATTCGTTGATATGAGAAAGGGTAAAGACTAGTTAGGTCCACTCAAGACTCGGGTTGTAGACAATTTTTATTTTAGTACTTCAAAATCTTGTTGCCATGAGTTAGTCCACAAATTCTATGTTCTTAGACAATAAGGAAAATAGGGGGCATGACATCTTTGAAAAATTCTAAACAAAATGCTAATAATAACCAACATACCCTAAGAAACTATGTACCTCCTTCTGAGTTCGTGATATTGACAGATTAATTACTACCTAAATTTTGGTTGGGTCCACTTTAATACTTGTAGATAAAATATGGTGGCCCAACACAATGCCCTCAATTAACAACATAAAACATTTTTCATAACTGAGAGACAAATTTACCTCCTTGCATCTTTGGAGTACTTTATCAACATTTGCAAGTTCTTTAAACTCATTTCCATATGTAGTGAAATCGTCCATTTAAAATTCCATATAGTCATGAATCCGATCTGAAAATATGTTGAGGACTACTCACTAAAATGCATTAGAGGAAATTTCAGCTTAGCATGGGTCTTTCAACCCTAATTCAAATTCCATGTCATCATGTATTAGCCAATCAAATTGTTAGAATTTTAAGTGCAATAACAACAAGGATCACTGAAAGATAAACAAGCACAACATGAACAAAAGTAGATATCAAATTTATCCTGGGAAAACCCTCTTGGGGAAGAAAAACCCAGCAAACTTCTTCTATATAGATTCTATAGAAAGTACAATAGTATCCCTTGTGAAAAGACCAAAAACAGCTATCCACTTGACTCTATCTCTCTTAATTATGTGAGCTCAATGTGTGAGTGAGGTGACCAGATGAGGAGGTCGAACTCCTCTTTTATACTAGACAAAACACTTGACCTTTTTACTAATTAGGTCGCCTTGAATCTCCTAACTAGGTCGACTTTTACACTTTACAATAAAATATTATTTTCTAGAATTTTCCAGGCCAGCCTAACAATTAGGGTTTACATTGAATCTTTCAATGACTTTTACATAATTAATTACATTGATAATAATCCTCGTAGGGTGTACAATACAAATATACAAATGACTCAAATAATACAAATAAGAATGTCTTCCGAAGTTACATTCTTCAACACAAATTGCTATAAAATTCAAACACTGTATAGGTCTTAAACAATTTCTCTACCCCTATGCTAAATTTTCTTGGATATTGAAATAATATCTACCCAAGCTACCCCAAATTTTCTTAGATACCGAAATGAAATTATTATCCTAACCCATTCTCCACTAATTCCAAAAAATGAATATAACCCATTCCCCACTAATTACTATTACAACTAATATATAATAATATTATATTATAATTAATATTTTATAATAATCGTGAAAAGTTGGGTCCAATAACTTTTAACTAATATACCCATCAATGTTTTAGGTAATACTTGACCAATATATAATATATATTAGTAATAGTAATGAATTTTATAACTAATATATAATAATATTATATTATAATTAATATTTTATAATAACTGCCAAAAGTTGGGTCTAATAATTTTTAACTAATATCATAATTAATATACATATCCATCTTTTAGGTAATATGTGACCAATATATAGTATATAATAGTATTTTTTCACACGAAAAACCACCTTTATGTTATTCCAATGAAATCAAGGAAAGCTCACACGCACAAGAAATCTCAACAAACTTCCCCTATCTTGTCACCCAAGCCAGAAGATGTCTCAACGGAATTGAACTAGGTGGATGGAATGAATCCATCTATCCCCACCAACGGACCACCGTATCCTTGACAATATATAATAGTAATAACAATTAATATTACAACTAATATATATTAATATTATATTTAATTAATATTTAATAATAACCGTCAAAATGTGGGTCCAATAAATTTTAACTAATATACCCATCCATCTTTTAGGTAACATAAGACCAATATATAATATATAGTAGTAATAGTAATTTATATTACAACTAATATATAATAATATTATTTATAATTAATATTTTATAATAACCATCAAAAATTGGGTCCAATAACTTTTAAATGATATCATAACTAATATATAATATATAATTAAATATAATACTAATTAATATCATAACTAATATACTCATCCATATTTTAGGTAATACTTGACCCAATAACTTTTAAGTTGGCATTGTGTATTTAATTTTCTTTCCTTATTTTCGGTGAAAACACTACATCGAACTTTGTACTCATAAATTGATTTTAATATAAAATATATATCTAAGGTGGCTTTGATAAAAGTGAAATAACCTTGGGTGCTTCAATAAAAGTGAAATAGTATAAAAAATTGGCTACATGACTTTTTTTACCATTTTCATCAGGAGGCCCATTTTTCATCCAAATTTCCTCTAATGTAACAGGCGTGTTACACAACCCAAAAGGAAGAGCCCAATAGGTATAAGTTCCCCATGGGTATGTGAACGTGGTCTTATCAACTTGGTCATCGAGGGGATTCTAATTTGATTGTACCCACTGAATCCATCAAGGAAAGAAAATTATTTCTTCCTTGTCAGTGTGTTAAGAACCTGATTAATGAAAGGTAGAGGGAAGTGATATTTATGAGTAACCTTATTTAACTCTATGTAGTCCACACAAATCCACCATTTTCCATTTTCTTTTAGACAATGACTGTCACATACCCCAATTTTGTAATAATTATGTAATTATTTCATTATATTCCTGAGACATTATGTTAAATTTAATGCTAAGTAGGAATTGATGACTTAGCAGAGTCACTAGAAATGGAATGTAAATCGGAATATTTTATTATTAATAAATAAATTATGGAGACAACAACATGGGAGAGCTGTTAAAAGAGTTACTGGTCAAACTGGTGGATGGAACTAGGTGGAAAGGCAAAAGACAAGTGGCAGCATCCTCAAACATTTCCTAAGTTGCAGGTGGCAACTTCCCTATATTTGGGGTCATGATTCCCCAAGAAAGTGGAATCTGAGCAGGTGGCTCATTAATGACAGTTAACCCAACTAAGACCTAGGAAATCTTTTAAATAGTACTCAATGAACTGAGCTGGGGGTTCAATTGTTCGGGAGGGAGAATACATTCAGGTGAATGCTATTCAGGAGTCCCATTGAGGAAGTGGGAAATACAGTAAGGAAGTTGTTTGAGAGGGATGCTGCAGGAACTTGGTTCCATTATAGCTATTTGGGATGAGTGAATTATTTTGATGCACCTAGTTCCAGCCAGGGAGACCAGAGCAAGCTCGGGGGTCCTGAGAAGTGTTGTCTGGGCACTCTCCAGGAGTTGGTAGGGAGGAACAGCCTCCCATTGCTGTTGTTATCCACAGTTTGAAACAGGTTCTGCCACCTATTCCTGTTGTTTATTGAGTAGATATGAATGTATGATATGTTTAATTCTTTATGTCTGAATAGGATTTAGTTTAGTAAAAGATAGTATCCCTGAATTATCAGTAGATAGATTCTGCAGAGTTATTATGTCTCAGAAATTTTCCTAGTATCATTATTATCTTACAGTTAAGGTATTTGTTTTTATGTGTGCTATACTTTGTTATGATTGTAAGTAATAGGATGTTATTGTGATTTTTAAACTTGGTTTAATACTGTAGTTAAATAGATAAGTAGAGGCTCGTTATACAGTAATAATATTATTATAAATAATATTGCAGAAGAGGTGATAACTATAGTTAGAGTAGCGTTATAGAAATATAAAAACCAAACCCTCGTTAAATTTTGAACGAGTCTTTTCATAACAAGTAAATTGTTAAAAACAAACCCTAGCAGGAAGTATCATGAAGAATCGTTCATTGTTAAATAATAGAGTTAAGGTATTGAAACAAGATAAAGAAAACAGAACCCTACTGCCGAGCTTAAACATTGTCATATCATCACTCACTTGTCTCTCTTTTCTCAATCAAATCTTAATCATAAAACTTAGTTATTGTTTTTACAATCAAAGCAATAGCAGAATAGAAGTCTAGTTCATTTATCGAGCTCAACAGTAGGAAGATATCATGTTTCCTATTACACTCAAGCAATAACAGAGTTGAGACCAAAGTAACAGAAAGACATCACAACTGTAGGATTCAGTTGAACCCTAACAACCCAGTTTCACAATAAGAATTTTTCAGTAGAGAATTAACCTAGATTTTAATTCCACAACAAATTGAAATAGACAGAGTAGTTTCCCAGCTCATTGCCGAGCTTTATTATCATCACAAAAATTTTTCACTTATCACTCGAGCTGCCAACAGAAGAAAATCATAACTACAGAATCAACATACAACAAAAATGACTATTGTACTATCGTATTAAAACCCTATTATGCCAAACGTACAGGTATTTAAACTTTGAACAGTATCACAATGATTCACCTACAGCCGCGTCACTATTTCACGCTTTAAGTGTTTTAGAAACTTAAAACTTTCCTACTACTGTATATAGCATTTAATTTAAAGGAAAAATGCAGACATAAAACAAGCCAATGTACAGGCAACCTTTCATATTAAGTTAACTTCCAAAAACCTGGGTGCTAACTCTAATCTTTTCAAAGTACAATAACGAAACAAAAACCCCAAGGCCGTCACTTCGACTTCAGAACAAGCCACAGCTTGTGTCTTTGAACATTAATTCTTCTGCAAACCCTAACTACCTTAAACGAATACATTACATATAACTACAACCATATTATACCACACATATCACCAGGATTAACATGTCCATGAACGTGGATAACAAACAACCACAAGACCAAACGGCACTGAGCTAGCCACCAAGGTGGTCTATCAAAACCAAACCCTAACCATCCTAACCACCAAGGGAGAAGAAGCCATGGTGAAACCAGGCTTACCCAGAAGAAGCCAAGTGCCGAAGGTTGTGCCTCATACGCCTTCAGGAGTAACCAATGCCTGCACAGTATAAATTATCGAATCAATTACAATTTTTTCTAAATAATAAACAAAATCTCTTAAATTGAAACCACGAAGCAATTGTTTAGCTTACTAGTGATTTTTGGAGGAAATTGGAAATGCAGTGAATGACTTCGTAGCCACGAGTTAAGTCAAGTGGAAAACCCCACCCTGGTCAACAGTAGAAACGGGCTGGGAAACTCCAAGGTTACCTCCCAAAATGGAAGCCGTGACAGAAAAATAAGTCGAATGATACCCTCATGACATGGCCAGACTAGGACTGGAAACACGAAGATAAAACCCTAGGTTTTAACCACCTCATGGCTGCCAATAGCAAGGATACAACGACTCCCAAGCACTATAATGGATAAGTATGAAGACAGGAACAGCAGAGAAACTTTTAGCAAACACTTACAGCAGTAAAGGTAACTCGAAAGGTTCAATAAACTCATAGAATGACAACAGCAGTGTTTACAGCCTCTCGAACGATACAAAGAACACACACCGTGAACTGTAGCAGAACAAGAACTGCTACCTACGGCACTTCAGCAAGAAACACAGACTGAGAGGTTTTCTCAGAGCAGCCGAGCCCGAAGGCGGAGGAGAATGGCCAAGTAGGGTTTGGTCAACCTTTTATATCATCAATTATAAGGCTCAAGACTATCCACGTATCACATAAAATTATTACCCTGCCATGGGTCGACGATCCAAAGTCCATGATGCGTTTTAAATTATTGTATTTCAATTTAAAATCATCGCATGGATAAAACATAATTATAGTCTGGATATTCTCATATGGTCGAGACACCATATTTTAACCACCATATAATGCATGTTAGAACAATGCCTTCGAAGTTGCCTAGTGAACATAAAACTTTGCCCTACAACCAACAGATTAGGTTTAGACATTAATATTCAAATTTTCGATGAGGTTGTTATCATTTTTGGATGATTTCAAAAGAAGAGCATAGGTAATAAAATGATTGCTTGGTTATTCATAATGTCAAAATAACATAGTGCACATATCATTCCTTTTAAAAATAAAAAACATTAGGGTAATGCTTGGAATCTGACTTATTATTCAATGAGGGCGTTGTCTTATAATTATCAAAACCATGCATTATTGATATCGATCAAATTCGGTTTTAAACACTCTATATATAGAGAAGATGGTTTTGCATCATGAAAGTTATAAGGATAATGGCGTAACATTCAAGCTATAGATGGTTCACAATAACTTATCACCAATAATTCTTGTACCCTAGTTTCATAAAAAGACGACAACAAATATCGCATCCCTTTTAATGCTCTATTATAGTGTAGTAGTGTTGAGTATAGTAATTTACTTTTATCTAACAGTATACCTTATAATCATTAGAAATAAGAAAAGTAGATATTGGTAACTCCAGGTCTTCCACTGTTGAAGCTGCAAAGTCTAAACAAAGTCCAACTTTAATTATGACATGATAGGAGAAGATAATCAGACTGTAAATTGAAATTATTTTTCAAGTCTATTAACTTGGCATCACACAGTAACAATAGATAAGCAAAAATGGTCTGAATATCATAATCCAGTGATCTTATACAGTGCTAGATAAGAGATATTGTTGCAACACTATAATAATATCAAAGAACAATACTCCATAGGGATACTTAAATCATTTTGATCAAGAACAATAGCTATCACATTCTCCTGTAAATTGTCAACTCTCTATTAGTAAGATTACATGAATATTACAGGAAGGGATTTCTACCTTTTAAACACTTGACAACCTGTCTAGCTGGTTTAGACTTTTACTGAACATTTTGGTACAGTTAAATGAATTTTAATGCTTTAAAATTTAATTGCAGCGACTCGTACTTTACCTGTATACCTGTAAGTGAAAGACAAATTGATGTGTTAGCTCGGAAGCTAAGTAATCCCAATCTGCTATGACAACTCCCCCTTGTGGTTGAAAAGCAGAAAAACAATCAGTAACGGTAAATAAAAACCAAATTAAAATTTAAGTACAATAACAGATCATTCAGACATATTTATAATCACCTGACTAAAACAAACAGATCAAGGGATGCATTTAATATCATTAATTGCTATCTTAAAAATTTTAATTTTTTTGGAAAATTTCGGGTTTTGACATGTGGTATCAGAGCATGGTTCATAGACTAGGCCTTGATGTGACTCAACTAGTTTCCGCAAAACAGTGACCATGAAAGAAAAATTTATATATATAATGTACTAACTTGTATTTCTGTTTCATAAACACAGAGTAGAAAATTTCATTTTTCTGAATCTAACAGGCAGGTATGGAAAAGCTAGGAGAATATGCTGAGGAAGGATCTCCAAACATTGCAACAAGACAGATGTCGAGAGAACCTGTGACAGAGGAGGTAATTTCTCACTCCTCAGAACTGATGCAGACCATAAAAGGTTTAAAGACGGAGATAGAAACAGTCAAGAAGGATAATGAAAGGATTCTGAAAACTCAAGAGCAGCTAAATCAATTATTGATAGAAAAATTTCAGACAGAAGGAAGAAGCAAAAGAGCTGAATCTGAAGAAGCTAGTCATCAAAGAGGGTCTAAAAGGATGAAACCAGCTAAATCTGACAGCAGTTCATCATCTGAAGAAAGAAGGGAACAACACAGCTATCGCACTACTAGTGACAGCAGTGAAGCTGAGTTGCATAACAGAAAGAAAAAGTACAGACCTTATGAAGATATTTCTGGGGAGTTTAAGAAAATAAAACCCCCAACTTTCAATGGAGAATCTGAGACAGGAGAAGAGGCAGAATCCTGGTTATCCGGGATGAGAAAATATTTCCAGATTTACAATTATTCAAATCAGTTGAAGGCACAAATGGCCATCTACAACCTTTCTGGGAAGGCGGATATATGGTGGCAGGACTTGAAAAGGGTCAAGGGGATCAAGGAAAAAGAGGTCAATTGGAGTACCTTTATAAAATACTTCAAAAAGAAATTTATGTCTGAACAATACTATGAAGAAAGGGCCAAGGAATTTTATGAACTGAAGCTAGGATCTATGACTATGAAGGACTTAAACAGTAAGTTCTTAAGTCTGTTAAGATATGTGCCGTATTTTGTTGAAGAGAAACCTAAAATACAGTGGTTTCTTAGCTGCCTGCCATATCATATCAAGGACATAATTGAATATGATAACCCCAAAACTCTGGAAGAGGCTATGCGAAAGGCTAATTTATGTTTTGAACAGAATAAAAAGAAAGAAGGGATAGCTAACTGGAAGGCTAAAAAGAATAGTAATCAGCTTGAGTACAGGAAAAAGGAGTTTGTACCCCAAATTTTTTTTCAAGAATAACAAGAACGGAAACCATTTTAATGGTAAAAGCTTCCAGGGAAACAAAAATGGAGCTGCAAATCATTCCAACAATTTCAGGGGCAGCAAGGAGGCTCCTAACAACCACGGAAACTACACTAAGAATTTTGAACGGAAAGAACTTGTTAAGTGCTGGGAGTGCAATGGCCCACACTATGCTTCAGTTTGCCCAAATTGGAAGAAACCAAACAACAATATTCATACTATACAAGATGAAATGACTGTTGGAGACCTTGCAGGAACTATGCCCTGAATCAATGCAGCATTGGAGAACCGCCAAGCTGACTATCAAACTTCCATGGTGGAAGTAGGAGGTATGATTAACAAAATCCCTGTAACTATTTTAATAGATCCGGGTGCTAGTCTTAGTTATATTTCACCCCAGCTAGTAGAAAAATGTAATCTGACTGTTGAAAGGTTTGATAATTCTTGGTCCGTACAACTAGCTACTGGGGCAAAAAGGGAGGGTAAACTGTTATGTTAAGGATTGTGTCCTAGATATGAATGATTTTAAGACTACTGTTAAATTAAATGTTTTGCCACTTGGCTCGTATGACATACTTATTGGTATGGACTGGTTAGAACAACATAAGGTAGTTTTAAACTGTTTTGACAAAAATTTTAGGTGTGTAAACAATAATGAACAGCCTGTGACTGTTAGGGGTATTCCTAGGAAAACAGTAGTCAGGCAGATTTCTGCTTTACAACTTAAAAGGGCAGTCAGAAAAAGGTGCAAATCCTATGCTGTAACTATTACAAATGAGGCAGATAAGTCTGAAATCAGCAAGATAACAGTAGAGGATATCCCTGTAGTGAATGAATTTATTGATGTTTTCCTGGAGGAAATCCCAGGATTACCTCCCAAGAGAGAACTGGATTTCACAATTGAACTAGTACCAGGTGCTGACCCTAGTTCAAAAGCTCTGTATCGTATGAATATTTTGGAGCTTAACGAATTAAAAACTTAGTTAAAGGAGTTAATAGATAAGAATTACATTCGACCCAGTGTGTCCCCTTGGGGAGCACCAGTAATTTTTGTTAAAAAGAAGGACGGAACTATGCGACTTTGCATAGATTACCGTCAACTGAACAAGATGACAATTAAAAACAGATATCCATTGCCTCGCATAGATGATCTGTTTGATCAGCTACGTGGAGCTACAGTGTTCTCTAAGATAGACCTGAGATCAGGCTACCATCATGTAAGAATTAAAGAAGAATACATTTTCAAAATAGCTTTCAGAACAAGGTATGGACATTACGAATTTGTCGTAATGCCATTTGGGCTTACTAACGCCCCAACCGTCTTTATGTGCCTAATGAATAACATAATGCATAAATACTTAGATAAATTTGTTGTCGTATTCATCGATGACATTTTAATTTATTCTAAGAATGAAGAGGATCATAAAGAACACTTATGGATAGTCTTACAAGAACTACGAGAGCAGCATCTCTTTGCGAAGTTCAGTAAGTGTGACTTCTTCAAAGATGAAATCCAGTACTTAGGTCATGTAGTCACCAAGGAAGGGATTTCAGTTGATCCTGAAAAGATCCGAGCAATCGAGGAATGGCCAGTACCAAAAGACGTAACATATGTTAGATCCTTCATGGGAATTACCAGTTACTATCGGAGATTCATTGAAGGCTTTTCAAAAATAGCCAACCCAATCACTTCCTTGCAAAAGAAAGGAAAGAAGTTTGATTGGAACTTGAAATGTGAGGAAAGTTTTAAGAAATTAAAGAATTTATTAACAACTGCGCCTATTCTAAGAATAGCAGATCCTAATAAGTATTTCGTGGTTTGCACCGATGCTTGTAATGACGGTCTAGGCGGAGTGTTGACTCATGATGGACATGTCATTGCCTATGAGTCTAGGAAGTTGAAAATTCATGAAAAGAATTATGCCACTTATGACTTAGAATTAGCTGCTGTTATTCATGCTTTAAAGATGTGGCGACACCACTTAATAGGCAGAAAGTTTACTTTAATGACTGATAATAAGGGTCTGAAATACCTTTTGGATCAGCCTAATTTAAATGCAAGACAAGCAAGATGGTTGGCCTTCTTAAGTGAATACGATTTCGAAATTCAGCACATAAAAGGAAAGGAAAATAAGGTGGCTGATGCTTTGAGCAGAAATGCAAGGCTGAATTTTATATCAGCCAGCATCACTTATACCTCTGATTTAAATGATCAGCTGTCTGAAGGGATAGAATCAGATGAAATTTATCAAAAGTCGCAGGCTACAGCTAAAGAAGAACCCACAGAAAGTTTAATCAAGGGTTATATCCTAAACAAAGAGGGATTGTTAATGTTTAAAGACAGACTGTATGTGCCTAATGTATCCAAGGTTAAATTACTAATTCTGGATGAAGTGCATAAAACCCCTTAATCGGGGCATCCAGGCTACCAAAAAACTGTCACCATGTTGAGAAAAGATTATTTTTGGCCTAATATGAAATCTGAAAT
Source organism: Larix kaempferi (assembly GCA_027924585.1). Classification (NCBI taxonomy): domain Eukaryota; kingdom Viridiplantae; phylum Streptophyta; class Pinopsida; order Pinales; family Pinaceae; genus Larix; species Larix kaempferi. Next base: position 35,122,031 of record BSBM01000372.1, read on the forward strand.
AGCTGAGTATATAGCTAGATGTTTAGACTGTCAACAGGTAAAAACAGAACATCAGCATCCAGCTGGGTTATTGCAACCTTTGCCTATTCCTAGTTGGAAGTGGGAAATAATCAGCTTAGATTTCATTACGGGATTACCCAAAAATCAGCATCAGAATGATTCAATTATGGTAGTAGTAGATAAATTAAGTAAATCAGCACACTTTATTCATGTTAAAACCACTTACAAGGCTGCAAACATAGCTGATATATTTCTGAAACAGATTTTTCGGTTACATGGTGTCCCAAAAGTTATTATTTCAGACAGGGATCCTAAATTCACAGGAAATTTCTGGAAATCTTTGTTTAAAGGATTAAACACCACTCTGAATTTCAGCACTTCTTTCCATCCTCAGACGGACGGACAAACTGAAAGAGTTAATCAGGTGTTAGAAGATCTGCTAAGAATGTATGTTAAGGATCAACCAGGTAAGTGGGAGGATTATTTACATTTAGCAGAATTTGCATACAATAACAACTATCAATCGTCAGCTAAGTTTAGTCATTTTGAAATTCTGTATGGACGTAAATGTAACACTTCTATCTCTTGGAGTAATCCAGTAGATAGATTAGTGTTAGGACCTGATTTATTAAAAGAGATGGAACAGATTGTGAAACAAGTGCAGGTAAATTTGAAGATTGCCCAGGATCGGCAAAAGAGTCAAGCAGATTTAAAAAGAACTCCTAAAGAGTTCCAGGTAGGTGAACATGTGTTCATCAAGGTAAGACCAAAGAAGAGCTCCCTAAGACTGGGGAGTTGTACAAAATTAGCGCCACATTACTGTGGTCCGTTTGAAATTTTATCTAGAATTGGTCAAGTTGCTTATCAGCTAGCATTACCACCTAATTTAAAGGTACACCATGTTTTTCATATTTCTGTTCTGAAAAAGTATGTTCATGATGCTACTCATGTTATTGATTGGAACATTGTACAGGTAGAACCAGAAGGGGAAGTTCTGGTGGAACCGGATTGTATCCTCGGGAGGAAGGAAATTACTCTGCGGAACTGCACAATTGGACAGCTGAAGGTGCAATGGAAGCACCTTAGTCCTGAAGAAGCTACCTGGGAACTAGAAAGTAAGATGCGGGAAGCATACCCAAATCTATTCCAGCAGGTGGCTAAGGATGAGGAATAAGTAACATCGAGGACGATGTTACATTCTAAGGGGGTGTGTATGTCACATACCCCAATTTTGTAATAATTATGTAATTATTTCATTATATTCCTGAGACATTATGTTAAATTTAATGCTAAGTAGGAATTGATGACTCAGCAGAGTCACTAGAAATGGAATGTAAATCGGAATATTTTATTATTAATAAATAAATTATGGAGACAACAGCATGGGAGAGCTGTTAAAAGAGGTTACTGGTCAAACTGGTGGATGAAACTAGGTGGAAAGGCAAAAGACAAGTGGCAACATCCTCAAACATTTCCTAAGTTGCAGGTGGCAACTTCCCTATATTTGGGGTCATGATTCCCCAAGAAAGTGGAATCTGAGCAGGTGGCTCATTAATGACAGTTAACCCAACTAAGACCTAGGCAATATTTTAAATAGTACTCAATGAACTGAGCTGGGGGTTCAATTGTTCGGGAGGGAGAATACATTCAGGTGAATGCTATTCAGGAGTCCCATTGAGGAAGTGGGAAATACAGTAAGGAATTTGTTTGAGAGGGATGCTGCCGGAACTTGGTTCCATTATAGCTGTTTGGGCTGAGTGAATTATTTTGATGCACCTAGTTCCAGCCAGGGAGACCAGAGAAAGCTCGGGGGTCCTGAGTAGTGTTGTCTGGGCACTCTCCAGGAGTTGGTAGGGAGGAACAGCCTCCCATTGCTGTTGTTATCCACAGTTTGAAACAGGTTCTTCCACCTATTCCTGCTGTTTATTGAGTAGATATGAATGTATGATATGTTTATCTTCTTTATGTCTAAATAGGATTTAGTTTAGTAAAAGATAGTATCCCTGAATTATCAGTAGATAGATTCTGCAAAGTTATTATGTCTCAGAAATTTTCCTAGTATCATTATTATCTTACAGTTGAGGTATTTGTTTTTATGCGTGCTATACTTTGTTATTATTGTAAGTAATAGGATGTTATTGTGATTTTTAAACTTGGTTTAATACTGTAGTTAAATAGATAAGTAGAGGCTCGTTATACAGTAATAATATTATTATAAATAATATTGCAGAAGAGGTGATAACTATAGTTAGAGTAGCGTTATAGAAATCTAAAAACCAAACCCTAGTTAAATTTTGAACGAGTCTTTTCATAACAAGTAAATTGTTAAAAACAAACCCTAGCAGGAAGTATCATGAAGAATCGTTCATTGTTAAATAATACAGTTAAGGTATTGAAACAAGATAAAGAAAACAGAACCCTACTGCCGAGCTTAAACATTGTCATATCATCACTCACTTGTCTCTCTTTTCTCAATCAAATCTTAATCATGAAAATTAGTTACTATTTTTACAATCAAAGCAATAGCATAACAGAAGTCTAGTTCATTTATCAAGCTCAACAGTAGGAAGATATCATGTTTCCTATTACACTCAAGCAATAACAGAGTTGAGACCAAAGTAACAGAAAGACATCACAACTATAGGATTCAGTTGAACACTAACAACCCAGTTTCACAATAAGAATTTTTCAGTAGAGAATTAACCTAGATTTTAATTCCACAACAAATTGAAATAGACAGAGTAGTTTCCCAGCTCATTACCGAGCTTTATTATCATCACAAAAGTTTTTCACTTATCACTCGAGCTGCCAACAGAAGAAAATCATAACTACAGAATCAGCATACAACAAAAATCACTATTGTACTATCGTATTAAAACCCTATTATGCCAAACGTACAGGTATTTAAACTTTGAACAGTATCACAATGATTCACCTACAGCCGCGTCACTATTTCACGCTTTAAGTGTTTTAGAAACTTAAAACATTCCTACTACTATATATAGCATTTAATTTAAAGGAAAAACGCAGACATAAAACAAGCCAATGTACAGGAAACCTTTCATATTAAGTTAACTTCCAAAAACCTGGGTGTTAACTCTAATCTTTTCAAAGTACAGTAACGAAACAAAAACCCCAAGGCCGTCACTTCGACTTCAGAACAAGCCACAGCTTGTGTCTTTGAACATTAATTCTTCTGCAAACCCTAACTACCTTAAACGAATACATTACATATAACTACAACCATATTATACCACACATATCACCAGGATTAACATGTCCATGAAAGTGGATAACAAACAGCCACAAGACCAAATGGCACTGAGCTAGCCACCAAGGCGATCTATCAAAACCAAACCCTAACCATCCTAACTACCAAGGGAGAAGAAGCCATGGTGAAACCAGGCTTACCCGCAAGAAGCCAAGTGCCGAAGGTTGTGCCTCGTACGCCTTCAGGAGTAACCAGTGCCTGCACAGTATAAATTATCGAATCAGTTACAAATTTTTCTAAATAATAAACAATCTCTCTTAAATTGAAACCACGAAGCAATTGTTTAGCTTACCAGTGATTTTTGGAGGAAATTGGAAACGCAGTGAATGACTTCGTAGCCACGATTTAAGTCAATTGGAAAACCCCACCCTGGTCAACAGCAGAAATGGGCTGGGAAACTCCAAGGTTACCTCCCAAAATGGAAGTCGTGACAGAAAAACAAGTCGAATGATACCCTCACGACATGGCCAGACTAGTACTGGAAACACGAAGATAAAACCCTAGGTTTTAACCACCTCATGGCTGCCAATAGCAAGGATACAACGACTCCCAAGCACTATAATGGATAAGTACGAAGACAGGAAAAGCAGAGAAACTTTTAGCAAACAGTAACAGCAGTAAAGGTAACTCGAAAGGTTCAATAAACTCATAGAATGACAACAGCGGTGTTTACAGCCTCTCGAACGATACAAAGAACACACACCGTGAACTGTAGCAGAACAAGAACTGCTACCTACAACACTTCAGCAAGAAACACAAATCGGGAGGTTTTCTCAGAACAGCCGAGCCCGAAGGCTGAGGAGAATGGCCAAGTAGGGTTTGGTCAACCTTTTATATCATCAATTATAAGGCTCAATACTATCCACGTATCACATAAAATTATTACCCTGCCATGGGTCGACGATCCAAAGTCCATGATGCGTTTTAAATTATTGTATTTCAATTTAAAATCATCGCATGGATAAAACATAATCATAACCTGTATATTCTCATATGGCCGAGACACCATATTTTAACCACCATATAATGCATTTTAGAACAATGCCTCCGAAGTTGCCTAGTGAACATAAAACTTTGCCCTACAACCAACAGATTAGGTTTAGACATTAATATTCAAATTTTCGATGAGGTTGTTATCATTTTTGGATGATTTTAAAAGAAGAGCATAGGTAATAAAATGATTGCTTGGTTATTCATAATGTCAAAATAACATAGTGCACATATCATTCCTTTTAAAAATAAAAAACATTAGGGTAATGCTTGGAATCTGACTTATTATTCAATGAGGGCGTTGTCTTATAATTATCAAAACCATGCATTATTGATATCGATCAAATTCGGTTTTAAACACTCTATATATAGAGAAGATGGTTTTGCATCATGAAAGTTATAAGGATAATGGCGTAACATTCAAGCTATAGATGGTTCACAATAACTTATCACCAATAATTCTTGTACCCTAGTTTCATAAAAAGACGACAATAGATATCGCATCCCTTTTAATGCTCTATTATAGTGTAGTAGTGTTGAGTATAGTAATTTACTTGTATCTAACAGTATACCTTATAATCATTAGAAATAAGAAAAGTAGATATTGGTAACTCCAGGTCTTCCACTGTTGAAGCTGCAAAGTCTAAACAAAGTCTAACTTTAATTATGACATGATAGGAGAAGATAATCAGACTGTAAATTGAAATTATTTTTCAAGTCTATTAACTTGGCATCATACCATAACAATAGATAAGCAAAAATGGTCTGAATATCATAATCCAGTGATCTTATACAGTGCTAGATAAGAGATATTGTTGCAACACTATAATAATATCAAAGAACAATACTCCATAGGGATACTTAAATCATTTTGATCAAGAACAATAGCTATCACATCCTCCTGTAAATTGTCAACTCTCTATTAGTAAGATTACATGAATATTACAGGAAGGGATTTCTACCTTTTAAACACTTGACAACCTGTCTAGCTGGTTTAGACTTTTACTGAACATTTTGGTACAGTTAAATGAATTTTAATGCTTTAAAAGTTAATTGCAGCGACCCGTACTTTACCTGTATACATGTAAGTGAAAGACAAATTGATGCGTTAGCTCGGAAGCTAAGTAAGCCCAGTCTGCTATGACAACTCCCCCTTGTGGTTGAAAAGCAGAAAAACAATCAGTAACGGTAAATAAAAACCACATTAAAATTTAAGTACAATAACAGATCATTCAGACATATTTATAATCACTTGACTAAAACAAACAGATCAAGGGATGCATTTAATATCATTAATTCCTATCTTAAAAATTTTAATTTTTTTGGAAATTTTCGGGTTTTGACAATGACACATTGTGAAACCCACTGAATATTGAAGATAGGATATATAAAGTTCACAGCAAGTAACTTCTGAAGCTCTTCTTTGACTATTTCACGCAGTGCAGGACTCATACTATGTTGGGGCTATCGAGTGGGTCGGAAATCATCCTTGATGAATATGTGATGAGTACACAAGTCTAGGTGGATTCCCTTCATGTTCGTATAGTCCTAGGAAAATGCATCCTTATGTCTTCATAATACCTTGATGAGTTGTTTTGTTTGTTCATATGAAAGTTTAAAGTTAATATTCAACACTTCTTTTGGCTCAACTTCTACTTTTATGTAGGTGGAATTTTTTATACTACAGGGAGATCTAGGTATAATTTCAACTGATGTTGATGAGATAGCCAATGAACAACTTTCCTGAACATCGGGTTTCAAAATCCGATTGAGAGTATGGGAAGTTTCTTGAGATGGCGAACAAGAATCAGCCCAAAAATGGTTAATTACATAATCTTTGGTATGATCTTTCCCTAAAAGATATTGTTCAATTGCAAGCAATTGTTGGACATTTTCCTGATTGGTTTCTTCCCCCTATTCCCATAGTGGTAACTCTTGTTCTATACATGGTTTGGAAGGGAAATATAGTGTGAGTTCCTTAATGGAAGTTTCATGGGAAATCGTCATATTCCCATATCTACAACCAATGTAAGCATCGACGATGGCCAACCAAGGCCTCTCCCCAAAATCAAAGGACATCCACTTAAATTGGATTTAGTCTACAAAATTAATAAATCTATGGGATATTTGTAGGAATCCACAAAAATCAGAACATCCTCAATGATGCCTTCAGCTTTGATTGTGGATTGATCTACCGATTGAAGTATTGTAAAAGTTTCTCTAAGGTTTGATAGTCCCAACATTTCCATTCTTTGTTTTTTCATTACGTTAATAGCATCCCCTAGATCAATCAAAGTATTGGGGATAATAATATTATTGATTTGGACTTTCACTAAGGGGCTACTTGGGTCCGAATACTTAGCAGTAAGAGTTTTTCCTAGAATTAGATCTTCCAAGTCACCAATTACATGCATAGTTTGAGGGTCTTTCCATTTTCTTCCTAGTTTCCTTAGACATAATTCCCTAATAGCCTTGGAATAAATAGGGGCATCCATGATTGCTTGGAATAACCAAATCTTTACACACACATTTCATAATTCCCCAAAAAAGTCAAATTCTTGTTGAACTAGGGGTCTTTCTATGTTCAATCTTTTTGGATATGGAGGGGGTTGTTTCTTTCTATAGGATACAACCTGGTTGGAAAAGAAACAAGAAATTGATCATCAGAGTGATCTAAAATGATTTTTGGTGTTTCTTCTATGCCTTCTTTTGTAATTATAGGAGAGGTTGTTTTATTATAGGAGAGGTTGTTTTATAGGAGAGGTTGTTTTGTAATTATGTTCCTCCTTGATCGTAATTGTATGTCGTGACAATCCATGGAGGTGTTGAAGTAGGTTGGATAATTCATTGGCTCTACAACAAATACAGGTTGCATAACCTTATTGCTTGGATTACGAGTGGGTTGTGTAGAAAGTTGTGGCCTAAGAGGTGGATTACTCGAGGGTAATGTTATTTGTGGCTATGGGGGTAACTGCATGATCCAAAAATGGATTTGAATAAACAATGGTTGTAATAATCAATTTTTGTGAGACATTTTAGCAATGTATAAACATTAGACATTACTTTAAAGATAATGAAAATTTTGTAATTGCGAATAAGAAAAGAGAGAAAAATATAGGACAATAAAAAAAGGAAAGATGGAATGGGAAATGAAAAGCCATGGTTGTTGGCTTTCTCATTATCGCCCATCTCTCCTATATGTTCTCTTAATTAGATTATCAAAGAGATTTTTCTTTTTGGCCAAGGAGAGTTGAAGGAGCCTAGAGATACATTGTAATCCAGAGACTGCTGAAATGAAATATTGAGCAACCAGTGAATGTTAGTCTTCCCGTTTGGATTTCTAGGGTAAATAATGTCTTATTCACAATTTTCATGTGTGTTTTATTGCCTCTTTGCATTTATTTGTTTATTGAGTGGTTGATAACTTCTCTATTTAATTAATGGATGCCAGAGATTGTGAATGGTGAGAGAATAGAATTTTGTTGAAGCTGCAGTGGTTTAAAGTATTGTTGAGTTGTGTTTTGGTTTGGTAATAGATCCAACAACTAGTAAATATCATCTATTGGATGCCCAATCGTTCTCAGATATTAATGGACTTAATTTAAGCGCTATTGCATTTGTTTAGGTAGTTTCTAAATTCAAATTTTTAAACATAAACCATTTTTGGGTGTTTTGTTCACTAACTGGTTGAAATCAAATGTGCCTAAGGCATTTTTTTACCATTGTTGGATGAATATAAATGTGCATGGGGCGTTTGTTTACCACAGTTGGATGAATTATGAAGTGCCTCGCTGTTTTTATTAATTGTTGGGTGAATTTTGAAGTGTCGAACCATTTTTTATAAATGCTGGTGTGTTTTTAGAGGTGCCTCAGCCATTTTTCCATTGCTTGTTGAATGTACAAGTTCCTGAGGTGGTTTTAATTACTGTTGGACAAATTCAAGAGTACCTAGGGTGTTTTTATCAGTCTTGGGGCGTTTTTATTATTTCCTGACAAATCTACAAGTTCCTGGAACGTCTTTTATCATTACTGGGAAAACTTAGAAGCGTCTGGGATGTTGTTTATCAATATCTCGACATTTTAATAGTGTTGAGGCATCTTCAAACATTGTTGGGCAAGTTATTTCTTACTTGGGTGAATTAAAAGTGATGGGGCATTTTTATTTCTACTGAAATGCATCTACTTTGCTTGGGGGCATTTTTATCACTACCTTGGTGAATTTGTACGTGCCAAGGCGTTTTTGTAGTTACTGGGTGACTTTAATTAATGTAGACATATTTATCTTTGCTTCAGGTGCATATTGAACAACCCAGAAATGAGTAAAACATTTTGAGTGCATATTCTACAGCTCATAGATGAATAAAACATTTTTTTAATTCATATGGAATAGCTAGTAGAAATAATTATCTTCACAAGTATTTGTGTTGGTGAATTGAGTGGGATATAAGTCCCTCGATTACGGATCATAAGGTATCAAAGCCATTGTATCCTAATGTTAAATGATTAGTTCTCAAGTGTGGAGATGAGTGACCCTCCCTTGTTCGAATGAGTCAAAACTAGAACAAAATGGGACAATAAATGCACACCTTCACCTAGATCAATTAAATACTCACAAGAAATGAAGTAGAGAAGGCTTACCTCTGATATGAAGTTCATCCTTGTTATCTTCGAGCTGTTGCAATCCAACTTTGTTAGGATATTCCTATAGTCCATCCTAGTCCTACCAGCATTATCAGTATTTGCATTTTCATTCATGCATGCATTTTTGCATGCATCTCAGTCATCAGTGTGGTGTCTCCCAGCACCTAGTACTTAGTTTACTAGCCCCGGGAGCCCATTTCCACTCAGTTCCAGACCTCCTAGTCCATCATGCGCCCTCTTTTTCACCTACCACATGTGAAAGGCGTCCTCTCTCACCTACCACCAGTGACACTTCAGTTAGTTTCTTGATTTGTGGATATTTCCTTGATTTAAGGACTGATTGACTAGTTAACTAACTGAAACACTCTGTTGGACACCCAAAGAGACTTGGTTGACTATTTTGACTGCGGTTAGCTCCTCATGCGCCCTCCATTAGTGCTCTATGCATCAATTACACCTACTACATCCAGTTAGACTTAGTTTGAAACATGGTTGATGGTTACTTGTGCTTTCATGACACTCCATTGATCTGATGATGAGTCCATGCAGGCTAATTCAAATTACACCCTTGGTATTCGAATCCTGTCTATTGTAGCATTATTGTTTATTATACAGATTAGTGTAACATGTGTGCTTATTCTGCTCCTATCTGAGTTCTATTGCATCTATGTTCTGCTGCTCCATTCTGCACTCTTCTTCTATTTTCTGCACTTCTTTCTTGTGAGGTATACATCATCTCTTAGATCTGTTGTGAGGATTTCACATGGTATCAAAGCATGTTGAGAGTATAGTCTATATCCATTCTTGATATTTTTTTGCAGGTGATTCGAAGTTCTAGCAGCCTACTGCAGTAGCAGCAGTTTCACCTTGTATTCGCTCCAACAGTTGAGATGAGCAATTCGAACACTCCTCTCACTCTTAGAATCCTGACTCCTTTCAATTACTTTGATTGGAAGATTGATATGGAATTGTCCTTGAGAAGAAAATTTCTACATAGGATAACAATGGGAAGGGAAACTGAACCAAATTCAGCTGTGGAGAGAACCAAGCATTTGAATCGATTAGATGAAGCTTTTGGTTACATGAGCATTCATATTTCTAGAGATCTATTGTTTCATATCGAAGGGTTGAAGACTCCAAGAGAGTTATGGTTGAAGTTAGAGGCCCTCTTTGGAAAACAAGATGAGATAAGAGGCCATGTTCTGGAGAATGAATTGGTTTCCCTACAACCAAGAAGTTTTGAGACCATTCAAGAATTCTTCTCGAAATTAAAACATTTGGTTATGCAATGCAAGCAGTGTGGCATTGATAAGAAGGATGAGCAATTGGTGCTTTCCATTCTAAGTAATCTAGGATTTGAATTTTCTGTCTTTGTATCTACCTTCCACTCTGGGCAAATGTCAATCCCTGGTTGGAAGATGCCCTCCTTAGAATTTTTCACTACAGCTCTCATCCAAGAACAAGACAAGTTGATCCAAATGGGTGCCATCAAGGCCTCCAATGATCAAGCTCTTTTAGCTGGTGAATCAAATAATGTGAATGTGAAAGGGAGGCACAAAGGCAAGGACAGGAAGCCATCTGAACCTAAGCTTAAATCCAATTCAAGTCCATCAAAAGGGACCTCCAGCTCCAAGAAGGACAAACAGAAAAGATCTGATGGATCTAAGTGTCCCTACTGCAAGAAAGGAAACCACCCAGAGAGATCTTGCATGCACACGAAAATAGATCAATTAACCAAGCTTCTTTAATAGAATAACATTGCCCTTCCAAAAGATGCAAGAGTGTCTGATTCTGGAAGTGAATATGATGGTCATGAGAAATATCATGCATTGATGGCTAGATTTTCGAAATCAAAGGCCCTCCTTATAGATTCAGGAACCTCCAACCACATGGTTTCTTATGAAGAACCATTTTCTTCTTTAGATCTCAAATATGGCCCTACTATTCACATGGGAGACAACTCTCAAATCTCTGCCAAAGGGATGGGTACAGTACATATGGAGCATGGAAAGTTCAAGAATGTTCTATTCGTCCCCTCTATGACAACAAATTTTTTTTTCTGTATATCAGATGACTCACACTGGATCACCAAAGAAGGTGATATTTGGTACGGACACAGTTGAGATGACAGAGATCTCTACTGGGAAGACTATAGCAAAAGGGTTTGCAAATCATGCCTCCAAGGCATATGAGTTATCACATTTTTTTCACTTCTCTCTTCCTACTCCTTTGGAATCTGATGAAGATCCAAGTGACTCTTCTTCTAATGAAGATGAAGATGAAGATCTTGATGTTGAGATCAAAGTTCAAGAACATTCAGATTCAGATCCAGAACCAACACATGCTCCCAATCCAGGGCCAAGGCCAATATGGGATCACACAGTCCTTGCAGTTGCTGGGAACACAGTTGAGGATTCATCTGATCACAGAACTACCAGATCTCAGTATCATGCCCACCTTGCATTATTCCATCTACCTCTTCCTGAGATATGTTGCATGATGGTGGGGTTCGATCCAAAATCTTTTGGAAAGACTCACCATGAGCCATTCGTTCCAGTAGCATAAAGGTTTCCTGAAAGACTTTCTTTGGTCAATACATCTTCTACACAGTGGGAGGCACATCAGAAGACCAGATCTAGATCTAGCACCTGCATTGGCATCCTACAGAGGATCAGCTTGCCAAGGTTTTTGCAAAATTTTTCACTGGGAAATCGTTTTCCTTCTCTGTTTAGTATGAAGGTTCTTTGAGTTCCTTGCTATTCTTTTGAGGGGGGTATTTTTCCCATGAGGCTTTCCCGATTTCCTCGGTTTATGGATAGTTCTTTTTTATCATTTATTTGATTGTATTGGGTGACCTTTGTTCTCAGTTATCAGGGCCCAGGATGGATTAAGGGGGGGTGTTAGGATATTCCTATACTCCATCCTAGTCCTACCAGCATTATCATTATTTTCATTCTTAGTCATGCATGCATTTTTGCATGTAGGCATGCAATTGCATGCATCCCAGTCATCAGTGTGGTGTCTCCCAGCACCTAGTGCTTAGTTTACTAGCCCCGGGAGCCTATTTCCACTCAATTCTAGCCCTCCTAGTCCATCACGCACCCTCTTTTTCACCTACCACATGTGAAAGGCGCCCTCTCTCACCTACCACCAGTGACACTTCAGTTAATTGCTTGATTTGTGGATCTTTCCTTGATTTAAGGATTGTTGACTAGTTATCTAACTAAAACACTCCGTTGGACACCCAGATAGACTTGTTTGACTATTCTGACTGCAGTTAGCTCCTCATGAGCCCTCCATTAGTGCTCTATGCATCAGTTACACCTACTACATCCAGTTAGACTCAGTAGACACATGGTGGATGGTTACTTGTGCTTTGATGACACTCCATTGATCTGCTGATAAGTCCATGCAAGATAATTTGAATTACACCCTTGGTATTCGAATCCTGTCTATTGTAGAATTATTGTTTATTATACATATTAATGTAACATGTGTGATTATTCTACTCCTATCTAAGTTCTATTGCATCTATGTTCTATTGCTCCATTCTACACTCTTCTTCTAGTTTTTGCACTTCTTTCTTGTGAGGTATACATCAGCTCTTAGATTTGTTGTGAGGATTTCACAAAATTCACGTATGAGATAACTTGTGGTAGATCCAACACAAACGAATAGAAAGTGGATTGAACTAGGAACAATATAACTGATCTAAAAAAATGAACAAGGATATTTTCTATACATGACAATAATAATCATGTATGGGAAGGAAATGCATCATTGTATTAAAGATAACATAAATAAATACAACCGTGAGCCTTTGTGTCGTAGTCTCATTCCGATAGATTTATCTTATTCCATCATGTCACTCTTGTCTTTAAAGGAAGCACATCAAGAGTCTAATGTTATGGGAAAATTTCTCCAGCACTTATTTGATATCAATTCCCTCTCCCCCCTTTTACACCCATGCCCAAAGGTTTCATTTATAGCATGATAAAGATAAGAGAGGGGTGAAAATATTAGGGAAAGCAGATGAGATATGATCCCAACATTTTTGGAGCTCTAACTAGAACCAGAGAAATAGGAAGGAAATGCTATCTAATGAGATTTTGCTCTAGAAGCTTCTCAAAAGCTTAATTTTCTTCCCATATAGACATAGACATGCTTTGTAGTGAAGAAAGATGCATATTCCATGGTCAACGCAGTTTTCTCTGAAGGAAAGGTGCGCCAGTGATGCGTCTTGCAGTGAGACACACTGGGTTGAGAGGATTTCGGTGCAGGTTGCTAGTGGATCATGTTAGATTTTCTTCTTTTAATCAATATTATCTAGGATCTTAACTGAAATAATAACATGCACAACATAACACAATAGACACAAAAAATTTCCTTGGGGAAACCATAAAGGAGAAAACCCCGCAACTTCCTCAGAGATAGAATCGTCACCAATACAATATCACAAAATTAAAACCACAAAACAAACATGGTCTTCTGCAGCTCCTCTTATTTTCCTCCTATGCGAACTTGTCCTCTCTCTCACTAATGCGAACTTGTGAGTGAGTGTGTTGTACAAATGAGAGAGCTCCACTCTCTATTTATACTTTATCTTTCACTTGACCTTTTCACTTACTAGGTCGGCCCCAGTTGTACCTGACTAGGCCGACTTCTCTAGGGGACTCAATAACCCTATTCTAATTGACTCTTGGGGGATCTATTGCCCTGACTTATAATGGAGGATTTACCTCAATGACTTTACATGAACAAAAGTAATAATGACATCCTCGACTGGAGGAATAAACATCTTCATCGAAGGTAAAAATAAAATACAATAATAATAACAATATAAAATAAAAGTGAATATCTTCTGAAGTTACAATTACATTAACACTCCCTCTTAACTAGGAAGGCATTCTCTTGAAACAATGATCAACACATTTGGACACAAGTATTCATCGTTGGATCATCATCAATGCCGGAACATCATCATCAACATTGGATCATCGACGTCGCTGTTGCTACTATCCTCATCATGTCAATCATCGATTGGTGACATCTCTCGAATCTACTCGTCATAGCAAAATTCTATAGAGCCATTCCTTTTTTATGCCGGATGTAGGCCTAGCCCTCACATAGTTCTTCATCATCTCTGCGAGCAAGACATCAAGTAGGTATAGGCCAGGACCAATCATTACATTTCCTTTGCAAACACCTGCGTCTCCTACTGTCGCCTCATCGTCTTCAGATCATCTCATCGTCACACGGAGCACAACCCAGATGCACATCACATGTCCCACGACGGTCAGCCTGTGTCTACCAATGTGGGAGGAATTTCCTGCCACCATGCGAGATCCTTCCTAGGCACACACGTAGTGTCTTATGACCGGTGGACATCTCCAGTATGGGAGGCACAACCTACCACCATACAATACCTCATCTACCAACATGGGAGGACTTTCCTACCACCATGTGAGACCTCGTCTACTAACATGCGAGGAATTTCCTACCAGCATGTGAGACACAACACTTACATCAACCGACATGGGAGGAATTTCCTACCACCATTAGGGAAAGGATCAACACTTACATCTACCGACATGGGAGGAATTTCCTACCACCATTCAGGAATGTCTCATCCCTTACATATACCAACATAGGAGGAATTTCCTACCACTATGCAAGAATGGCCCATCCCTTACATCTACCAACATAGGAGGACTTTCCTACCACTATGCGAGAATGGCCCATATGCATCTGCGTCTTCTGGACTCATCACTTCCTCTTGGAAGGAACCTCGATCTGGAGAACACCAAGCTTCTCTCTGAAGTACTCGAACTTCACTCCGGCTAGCGGCTTGGTCAACACATCGACTATCTGCTCGTTTGTCATAACATTCTACCCATAACTAGCATGTATCCTATTTCATTAATAACAATGCCAAAAGATGCTTTTAAGATGCTTTCTTTGTAAAGATCCTTTTTTTTTATTGGTTAAAATTCTCCACATGGTTGAGGAAATCATATTTTTTATTGTGAAGACGATGAGTGAGTCAACTAATCGCAAAAGTATGTGGCCAGAAAAGTTTTAATGGGGACCATTTCCCAGCAAATCGGGACATTTTCCGGCAAATAGAAGAGTTAACGCAGGTTCAACATGAGTTAGGAAGCTACGAAGGTGGGTGTAAGAGTCTTGAACTCTAAATCGCATTCAATAACTAGTGTATTCCATGAGTGAAACCCACAAGTAAAATAGTTTTTAATTTCTAATTATTTAAGAAAATGGTGGCGCAATTATGTGATAGGAGTGGTGGAGCATCCATTCCTGAGCATGATCGGACTGGTAATAAACTGAGAAACTTATCCTAAATTGAAATTGGTTGAGCATTCACACCCGATCACCCATTTGTCAGGGAACCGAAAAATAATCCAGGGAAGAAATTAAACCAATAATGATTTTAAAAAAAAATCATGGAAGAAATAATATTGAGAATGTTTTTCGAATTTTTTTTTTTTGTGGTGATATTTGGCATGGTGATGAAAGAATGAAAACATGCCACTATATTTGTCCTTACCTTTTTCCATCAAGACGACTCAGAGCAAAGGAAATTCCTAAAAATTCATCGAAGCAAAAACTTCTTTTGAAAATTTATTGGGTTGAAGGTATGTCGTGCAGGCTAGAAAATTCATCTGAATTCTGAATTTAACAATGATTATATAAAATGATTGGTTGACTCTCTAAATTTCTAGAAATGATGTTTTAATTTCTCGAAATTATGTTTTTATAAAATACAATGACAATGGTCAAGTGCATAAAACATCCACATGCCAGTTGATTCTTTCAGAAATTATTTATCCCTCAAAGGAGAGAATTTTTTTATCCCAAGTCTACTTGAGCCCTGTTTTTCAACACTGGCGAGCATTTTTCCTAGAAGGTGCAAAACAGGACAAATTTATGTTTTGGGAGGAAAATATCTCCATTACCAAAGAGTCTTTTCCCAGAAGGAGTTAATGGTCAAGTGAATAAATCATCCACCTACAAACTTATGCTCCCATAAATTTTTTATCCCTCAAATATGAGAAATGGAGGGCATTTTCCTAAGGCCATTTTGGCCAATTTTAGATGCAAAAGAGGTTGAGTGGTTGTTTTGGAAGGCCAATATTATCTTCAGCATAGACTTGTTTTAAAACCTGAGCCAATGGTCAAGTTCATAAATCATCCACCTACAAGATGATACTTTCCTAAAAAAATTATCCCTCACATGTGAGAAATGGTGGGCACTTACCCAAGGCTACTTAAGCCCTTTTTTTCAACACTTAACCAATTTTTCCAATGGCGAGCATTTTTCTGGGAGGGTGCAAAACAAGTAGAATGGTTGTTTTGGCAGGAAAATATCTCATTTACAAGAGACTTTGTTTCAAAAATAAGTCAATGATCAAGGGAATAAATCATCCACCTATCATCTTATTCTCACAAATATTTTTTATCCATCAAATGTGAGAAATGGCAGGCATTTTCCTAAGGACATTTAGGTCAGTTTTAGATGCAAAACAAGCTGAGTGGTTGTTTTGGCAGGCCAATATTTTCTTTACCAGATACCCTTTTTCAAAAATGAGCCATTTTTCATGTTCGTAAGTCATCCACCTGCAATCTGATGCTTTTTTAAAAACATTATCCCTCATGGGTGGGAAATGGTGGGCATTTTCCCAAGCCTACTTAATCCCTTTTTTTCAATACTTGAAAATTTTTCCAATGGCGAGCATGGTTCTCTTAGGGTGCAAAACAAGCAGAATGGTTGTTTTGGCAGGAAAATGTCTCCTTTACCAAATACTTTGTCTCAAACATAAGTCAATGATCAAGGGAATAAATCATCCACTTACCAGATTATTCTCTCAGAAATTTTTTATCCATCAAATGTGAGAAATGGTAGGCATTTTCTTAAGGCCATTTAGGGCAATTTTAGATACAAAACAGGTTGAGTGGTTGTTTTGGCGGGCCAATATTTTCTTTACCAGAGACCCTTTTTCAAAAATGAGCAAGTGGTCATGTTCATAAGTCATCCACCTCCAATATGATGCTTTCCTAAAAAATTATCCCTCACAGGTGGGAAATGGTGAGCATTTTTCCAAGCCTACTTAAATTCTTTTTTTCAACACAACCAATTTTGCCAATGGCGAGCATTTTTCTGGGAGGGTGCAAAACAAGTAGAATGGTTGTTTTGGCAAGAAAATATCTCCTTTACCAGAGACTTTGTTTCAAAAAAAATTCAATGATCAAGGGAATAAATCATCCACCTACCAGCTTATTCTCTCATAAATAGTTTATCCACCAAATGTGAGAAATGGAGGGCATTTTTCTAAGGCCATTTAGGCGAGTTTTAGATGCAAAATAGGATGAGCGGCTATTTTGGCAGGACAATATTTTCTTTACCAGAGACCCTTTTTCAAAGATGCGCCAGTGGTCATGTTCATAAGTCATCCACCTCCAATATGATGCTTTCGTAAAAAAATTATCCCTCACAGGTCGAAAATGGTGGGAATTTTTCCAAGCCTACTTAAGCCATTTTCTTCAACACTTAACCAATTTTTCTAATGGCGAGCATTTTTCTAGGAGGGTGAAAAACAAGCAGAACGACTGTTTTGGTAGGAAACTATCTCCTTTACCAAAGACTTTGTTTCAAAAATAAGTCAATGATCAAGGGAATAATTCATCCACCTACCATATTATTCTCTCAGCAATTTTTTATCCATCAAAAGTGAGAAATGATGGGCATTTTCCTAAGGCCATTTAGGCCAGTTTTAGATGCAAAACAGGTTGAGTGGTTGTTTTAGCAGGCCAATATTTTCTTTACCAAAAGACCCCTTTGAAAAAATGAGCCAGTGTTCATGTTCATAAATCATCCACCTCCAATATGATGCTTTCCTAAAAAAATTATCCCTCGCAGGTGGGAAATGGTGGGCATTTTCCCAAGCCTACTTAAGCCCTTTTTTTCAACACTTAACCAATTTTTCCAATGGCGAGCATTTTTCTGGGAGGGTGCAAAACAAGTAGAATGGTTGTTTTGGTAGGAAAATATCTCCTTTACCAGAGACTTTCTTTCAAAAATAAGTCAATGATCAAGGGATTAAATCATCCACCTACCATCTTATTCTCTCACAAATATTTTATCCACCAAATGTGAGAAATGGCGGGCATTTTCCTAAGGCCATTTAGGCCAGTTTTAGATGCAAAACAAGCTGAGTGACTGTTTTGGAAGGCCAATATTTTCTTTACGAGAGACCCTTTTTCAAAAATAAGCTAGTGGTAATGTTCATAAGTCATCCACCTCCAATATGATGCTTTCCTAAAAACATTATCCCTCACAGGTGTGAAATGGTGGGCATTTTTCCAAGCCTACTTAAGCTCTTTTTTTCAGCACTTAACCAATTTTGCCAATGACAAGCATTTTTCTGGGAGGGTGCAAAACAAGCAGAATTACTGTTTTGGCAGTAAAATATCTCCTTTACCAGATACTTTGTTTCAAAAATAAGTCGATGATCAAGGGAATAAATCATCCACCTACCATCTTATTCTCTCAAAAATGTTTTATCCACCAAATGTGAGAAATGGAGGGCATTTTCCTAAGGCCATTTAGGCCAATTTTAGATGAAAAACAGGTTGAGTGGTTGTTTTGGAAGACCAATATTTTATTTAGCAGAGAGCCTTTTTAAAAAATGAGCAAGTGGTGATGTTCATATGTCATCCACCTGCAACCTGATGCTTTGCTAAAAAAATTATCCCTCACAGGTGGGAAATGGTGCGTATTTTTCCAAGCCTACTTAAGCCATTTTTTTCAACACTTAACCAATTTTTCCAATGGCGAGCATTTTTCTGTGAGGTTGCAAAATAAGCAGAATGGTTGTTTTGGCAGCAAAATATCTCCTTTACCAGATACTTTGTTTAAAAAATAAGTCAATGATCAAGGGAATAAAACATCCACCTACCAGCTTATTCTCTCAGAAATGTTTTATCCACCAAATGTGAGAAATGGCAGGCATTTTCCTAAGGCCATTTAGGCCATTTTTAGATGCAAAACAGGCTGAGTGGCTATTTTGGCAGGCCAATATTTTCTTTTACCAAAGACCATTTTTCAAAAATGAGCCAGTGGGCATGTTCATAAGTCATCCACCTCCAATATGATGCTTTCCTAAAAAAATAATCCCTCACAAGTGGGAAATGGTGGGCATTTTTCCAAGCCTACTTAAGCCCTTTTTTTCAACACTTAACCAATTTTGCCAATGGTGAGCATTTTTCTAGGAGGGTGCAAAACAAGCAGAATGGTTGTTTTGGCAGGATAATATCTCCTTTACCAGAGACTTTGTTTCAAAAATAAGTCAATGATCAAGGGAATAAATCATCCACCTACCACCTTATTCTCTCAGAAATTTTTTATCCACCAAATGTGAGAAATGGCGGGCATTTTCCTAAGGCCATTTAGGCCAGTTTTAGATGCAAAACAGGCTGAGTGCCTGTTTTGGCAAGCCAATATTTTATGTACCAGAGACCCTTTTTCAAAAATGAGCCAGTGTTCATGCTCATAAGTCATCCACCTCCAATATGATGCTTTCCTAAAAACATTATCCCTCATAGGTGGGAAATGGTGAGCATTTTGCCAAGCCTACTTAAGCCCTTTTTTTCAACGCTTAACCAATTTTTCCAATGGCAAGCATTTTTCTAGGAGGGTGGAAAACAAGCAGAATGGTTGTTTTGGCAGGAAAATATCTCCTTTACCAGATACTTTGTTTCAAAAATAACTCAATGATCATGGGAATAAATCATCCACCTACCAGCTTATTCTCTCATAAATGTTTAATCCACCAGATGTGAGAAATGGAAGGCATTTTCCTAAGGCCATTTAGGTTAGTTTTAGATGCAAAACAGGTTGAGGGGTTGTTTTGGAAGGCCAATATTTTATTTACCAAAGACCCTTTTTCAAAAATGAGCAAGTGGTCATGTTCATAAGTCATCCACCTGCAATCTTATGCTTTCGTACAAAAATTATCCCTCACAGGTGGGAAATGGTGGGCATTTTTCCAAGCCTACTTAAGCCCTTTTTTTCAACACTTAACCAATTTTGCCAATGGCAAGCATTTTTCTAGGAGGGTGCAAAACAAGCAGAATGGTTGTTTTGGCAGAAAAATATCGCATTTACCAAATACTTTGTTTCAAAAATAAGTTAATGATCAAGGGAATAAATCATCCACTACCAGCTTATTCTCTCAAAAAAAATTTATCCACCAAATGTGAGAAATGGAAAGAATTTTCCTAAGGCCATTCATGCCAGTTTTAGATGCAAAACAGGTTGAGTGGTTGTTTTGGTAGGCGAATATTTTCTTTACCAAAGACCCTTTTTCAAAAATGAGCTAGTGGTCATGTTCATAAGTCATCCACCTACAATCTGATGCTTTCCAGAAAAAATTATCCCTCACATGTGGGAAATGGTGGGCATTTTCCCAATCTTACTTAAGCCATTATTTCAATACTTAACCAATTTTTCCAATGGAGAGCATTTTTATGGGAGGTTTCAAAACAGGCTGAGGTTGTTTTGGATGGAAAATATCTCCTTGACTAGAGACTTTGTCTCAAAAAGTAGTCAATGGTAGAGTGAACTGATTTTCTGGCAGGGTGCCAAATGGCATAAATTTGAATTTTTGTTGCACAACATTACGTTACTTAGAGTGTTAAATTACAAGTAAAATTTGAGTGTAAAATTACAGTGTTAAATTACAAATTAAATTTGAGTGTAAAATTACATTTTTTTCCTACAAAAAAAACCGTAATTTTATTTCATCCGATGAGAACAAAATTACATTCTGTATATACACTTTGTAAGGAGAGTATTTTTTATATTTCTTGCCTTTTGGATAGACCTGTAGTCTTCTTTTATGCTTCTGATGCATTTAGCTTTTTACATTTCTGATACTGGTCCTTAAAAACACTATATTCTTGCTTAACAGACATAATGATATATTTTGACAGCATTGTCCTCTAAGAAGGACTCTGAGTTCTGAAAAAAGAGCCAAAAACTAGGTGAGACAAAATTCTGTGAAATAACAAAAAGGGAAAAAAAGGAAAGATCCTCAAGTTGTTAAAGAGACTCTATCTGATCTGGTCATTCTATGAACGATCTATGGTAAAATTCCTGAACTTCTCCATATATATTTTCCTTTATATTCCATATGCCCAAAGCCTTGTCTGCCTCTTAGTGTAAAATTACATTTATGATATATTTTAGTTTTTTTTTTTAATTAGAGAAATTATGTATGAAATCTAATGCCAATATTGATTGTTTTTGTTTATTTTACAGAGTATCTCATCAATGGATCATTCAAATTAGCCATATCAACAAAATATTCCTCGAAAAAGAGGTCGACATAAGGGTTTAGATTACTCAAAACTTCCAACTTTGGAACACGTGACATTGTCCTTCAATTCACTCATGGTAGAGGTAAAAAGACAACGCAATGTGTTGCTCATGGATAATGTCAAGGATTTCAAGATCAGAACTCCATACCACAGAACGAGTCCACATGTTTCCCTCAAACAACAAGCAATAATCCAACCATACTTCAAACTCAATGTCCTCAATGTAAGCAACCAATGAAAAACAACAATGTTATTGGACAACAAAGGCAACCTTTGTCTCCAATTGCAATTGAAGGGAATGTTAATGCACAAAGTCGAAATATTTATAAAATAATGAACTTTGTTCCAGAGAATGTGAGCGTCCCATTACATGATGCCATTACATTGAATGCTTTGTTGCAAAATAAAAATCTGTACCAAATAATGAACCCATTTTTGCAAAATGAGGCCCTACTTTTCCCTCAAAGATCAGTGATTGACACTATTGTTGTTACAAATCACTCTGAGAAAAGTGCAGGTTGTGTTGCTCAACAACCTAGGGAGCCTTTGACTGCATTTATTGATTAAGGGAATCAAAGTGTAGAGCCCAATGGGAAACAATTAGAAAATGAACCTATTATGAACTTGGATGCAAGTGGAAGACATGAAACAACTGAAATAATTGCATTTCATGAACAAATGGACAGAAATGAAACTACAAAAAATTAAAATTCTACAATTGGTCAAGCTGTAGCAAATGAAACTACGAATTCTAAGAGAAGGTCACTAGGAATCTGCTTAAGGACATCCTTATTGCATCTTAAGAAGCAGTCGGGATGGTATAACCACAGACTATATGAGGGGAAGAAAAAATTTAAAGAAATTGGGAGATAGTTTTCTGGAAAATCGCTTGAAGATGTAGATGAGAATGACATTACTGTTGGAATCGGATACTTCATGAGAAAAAACTATAATGAAGAATCTAAAATTGAGGATGTTCTTGAACATCTAGATGGATTCCTTGATAAAATTCGATCAATTGTTGTGGTAGAGATTCGTAAGGATTTTATGCTGAGGAACATGGCTTCAATATTTACCGAATCAAGCATGACTGATAAGGCTTTGCAATTTCTTAAGAGAATTTATGCTCATGGTGTACTAAAGGGGGTTAATCCAACATCAGTTTGTAGCGAAATGAAAAAGTGGAGCAAAGAAGCTGAGTATATTGATATGGTTCGGGAGAGAACTGATGGTTTCACATATGGAGTTAGGGTCAAGCAAGTAAAGTCATATGCCTCATTTATGGTTGAATTGTTTGAAAAGCAGTCTGAAACTATAGTCAATGAAGTTTCTTTCAAACTTGGTATTGATTCTCGCGTACATTATGATCGAGGTGGGCAGGTGTGTGAGATATTATTCAAGCTACTAGAAGACAATGGCTTGATGTATTGTGTAAGCCTTGGAAAATGGGATGGAAAAGAAGAATATAGACAATTTTTAGCACATGTTGTTGATCTTGGAAATTAGGAGAACTTAATGAAACAGATAAATAAGCTTTCAGAAGATGGCATCACTATGGTAGATGGGAGGGTTGTGAAAATTAATTTGTTTGAGTGTCATGATCTAGTGTCCATATGTAGTTTAGTATGCAATCATAGTGTTTCTCCAATGGGAAATATTTTTTTTCCTTGGTGCACATGTCATAAAAAAGCGATACACATTGTTACAAATGAAATCAACATTGGAGAAGGAGATACTATCCGTAGTGTTTCTGAATTTTATGTAATGTCAACAGAATTGCTCCTTGTAAGCTATGCAAATTTATTACAAGTTTTGAAATTAATGTTTATATCTTGCCAAAACATTCCTAATCTAACTATGTTCTTGAACTTTACTATAAGAGTTGAATCCCGCTTTGGAACCAAGCAAAGGATGGGAAGAAAAATTAGATGATAATATTACAAGCATTCAACCAACCTTATCTAGTATAAAGATGACTATTGTGAAGAACTATCCCACTGATAGAAGAAATGATGAAAAGGTACACACTATCATGATTGGATCTTAACTAGAAATTAAGCTTCTTAGTATTTCAATCATTCCTACCCTCAAAATATATTGGTGCCAATTATAGTTGACTCCTGGCTCAATGGCCAAGCTTGTATATTGTTCTCGCCATGTTGGGATCAAATCAATTTTGAAGATGTTTCATGAAATTCAAAGAATTGCACAAGATTATGACAAGGTACATCCAACTAGAGGCGTGGAGAAAACAAAAATTGTTCAAATTTGGGAGGAGATGGAGAAAATTGGTATTCCATGTAAGCAAGGATAACCATACCATCATAAAATCCAACAATACAATGATCTTAACTATGGGAAATCAGATGGATCAGCATCAGACAAGATCCTCATTCGACATGAGGTAATTTTCAAGGTTTAATAATTATGTTAACATATCAATTATTTTTTATGTGGGCCTCGACTAACAATAAATGATGTTGTTATTATGTTTTGACTATTGTTGAATGGCTCTCAGTGTTATTTACTTTGAAAATAAAACTTAGTTCTTATTCATATGCATTGAAACTTATGTATTGTTTCTAGGTTATTAAAGGCCTACCAGATGAAGAGAAGAATAAAAAGTTGGCAAGGATGTGGAAGTGTTATAAAGAATTCCACATGTTGCAACTGCAAGGGTGTAGGGGGGATGATGTATATGCATATGAGAAAACGTACGTCGGTTTCATCATATTATCTAGTTTGAATGGTGGTATCATTTCATTCATGACAAACAGTTTGATACATTGTCATTGCAGGATTGGCTTCCTTGCAAGTGAGTTGATGTGGTTGTGTTCTTGTTGTTTAGGAGATGAGATGGTTCCTTATATGCATTTCCAAGGGGCCCATGCTCTTGATATGAGACATTCTATTCGTCCTTATACCTTGGGACGTTTAAGGAATTAAGTAATGGAGCGTAAGCATAGAGAAATGAAAATTTTGAATAGCAACCAAGGAGGAGGAACAGGAGTCCATAAGGACAATAGAAGTGTTGATGTATATGTAACGTCAGAATGTATTTCACATATATGTGTTTGTATTCCTATAGAGATGTTATTATTCCTCTATACGGAAGTGTTTTCATTTATATTGTAAGTGTCGTAACTTATACTTGATGGGTTATTAGACCACCTTATTGGGGTCGGCCCTGTATAAGTCATGTGGGTCAAAGGGTTATTAGACCACCCTATTGGGGGTCGGCCATGTGGGTCAAAGGGTTATTAGACCACCCTAGTGGGGGTCGGCCCAGTCAGCATTATGTTAAGTGGTTAAGTTGAGGCTGACCTAGTTGAGTAAAGGTCAAGTCAAGTTAGTGTATAAATAGAGAGTGTGTCTCTCTCATTTTACACATTCTATTCTCTCACTCACACTTGGGAGAGTGGCGCACTTGTGGAGGAGGAGGCTCTGCTGCTAGGAGAAGACTATCTCTTGTATTCTGGTTGTATCATTGCTCTATCTATCTCTGAGGAAGTTATTGGGGTTTTTCACCTTTATGGTTTTCCCCAAGTAAACTTTGTGTCTCTTGTGTGCTTGCATTACTGTGTCCATGATTGATATGCTGTAGATTTGTTGTACATGTTGTTATCTCAGTTAATATCCTAGATCATATTGAAGTAAATTCTGAAAATTTAACATGGTATCAGAGCTAGCCTGAAAGAAGGCATGATATGGCATGTATGACACTTGTTGCACTTACAATGCTAGGGCTTGATATAGAAAAAACCAGTCATCGTAGCACTTTCGCTATAAATCATTTTTGGAGATGTTTTCAGATCTGAAACTTTTATAGGTCGAATATCAGATCCCCATGTACCTTGTGTCCAAAGGAAAACCTCTAATTCATTGTACTTTGTGATTTATGATCTATACAATATAGGGTTTCTGCCTCTTCCAGATCTGAGTCAAAATCAGGTGACCTTGGGAAAAAGGTCATAACTTGGGCTAGGAAGCTAGAAATGACATTTCGTAAAATGTGATAGGTAGTACATAGACTATACTATCTCAAGAAAAGTTTTCAAAGGCCGAAGTTGAAATAGTGACACGTGGCACGCCGTACAAGTTGGCTCTCTTGTATTATCCCATAAACATGTCACATTGCGACACTTGGAATAAATCTCTCTCAGAGAATCCAATTGAGGTCATACCTATCGAGATGGAAAGATAACAGGTCGGTCTATCTTAGGAAAAAATTTCAGAGGCCGAAGTTGAACCAGTGACATGTGGCACGCCGTACAAGTTTGCTCTCTTGTATTATCCCATAAATAAGTCACGTTGCGACACTTGGAATAACTCTCTCTCAGAAAATCCAATTGAGGTCAGACCTATCGAGATGGAAATATAACAGGTCAGGCTATCTCAAGAAAAAATTTCAGACCCTTTGGATCAAAAAGTTCGGAGTTACACCAGAAACAATCAGGTACATATTTCTCTCAAAACAGAATTATTTTTTAGTACTTTCATTCATGGCTTCCGGAATTTAGGGCTTCGGAGAAAGTTGTAATTTTTCTAATCGGAGACCACGACTGGATGCTACTCATCAAAATCAAAATTTAGAGACCAAGATCAGATTTTTTGGTTGGGCAGGAGGCCGGGATTGATCAAACCCCAGTTCGGGACTTTGATTGGAAAGATGGAAAATTAGGGCTTCTGCAAAAATTGGAATTTTGGAAATCTGTGACCATGGCTGGAAGCTCCTAAGAAAAATCAAATCTTAGAGTTTTGAATCAAATATTTTGGTTGGGTGAAGCTCTGGGAAACTCAAACTCTAATTCAGGGTCCTCCCTAGTGAATCCGGAAATCTAAAAGGCAATTTCGAGGGGTGAAACTTTGCAGTTTTCAAATTCTGAATATACCAACTTGATCAGCTCATCAAGGCACATATTTCTATCCTTTCGAAAGTTTGAAATTCAAAGTTTGAATTTTTGGGGTTTCTTTGACAAACCCTAATCCAGCTCCAGTTCTAGTTCTTGCAAATCAAGTGGATTGGGTTAATCCTAGAAGAAGATGGATTGGTCACCTGCATAAGTGAAGAAGTTCCTGTCTCAGAGGGAGATGAGGCTAAGGCCTTCCATAAGAAGATTACAAGCAATCTTGACAGGTATGGCTTACAGGTGTATTTCATGGTTAAGTTTATCATATGTTTGTCTTCATATCATTACAATACAATCTTGATCAATTACTGGACTTGTCATATCACCTTAATAGAAGATATTCATTGATTAAGGTTTTGACACTTATGGTTGTACTAATGCATTGTGATGTTGTATGACGTTTATGTTGTTTGCTAACACAAAAGGTATACCAAGAAAGTCAAATCATGTTCTACTTCAAGAACATATGCTCATGGTGACATGAAGACAAAGATTCATCCATTGTCATGGATCACATAGAAGATCTACTTTCGAGGTATGTATAACTTGATTCTACAATGGTTAACTTATGAGACATGCAGGTTACTAGCACAAGTCACTAAAGAGAACCAGAAGACATTATGCGGGTATGTTATACATAACTAGCTAGCATGCTAATCCAGGTATGTTTTTCCTATATCAAGCTAGAATCCTACCTTGTGTTAGGATCTTATACTGTTGTGTTGTTGATAATGATTATTCATGAAGTCATAGGTTTGAATAGTCATGGTTGTATGCATATTATGTTTCTTACCATAATAAGAAGAATCATGAAGGTATAGGTTTGAATAATCACAGGTTTTATGCATATTATATCTCTTATCTTGATTGATGATTCAACTAACCAGAAGAGTCCTATGATCAAATAAGAATATGTATGAGTAAAAGAAGACTTCCCTGAAACCTTGAATACTACTGTTTATTATCTGTGTTTGAAATGATCCTGACTATACATTCTTGAGATTATTATGTTTTGATAGTATTAAGATTATACTAATAAATGTGTGGTTATGTATGAGACCTCAAGGATAACACAATGATGATACTAATAAGCATGCATAGTGATTAAGGATGGATGTAAGTTCAAGGACAGGTAATCCAGGAAGCAAAGTTCAAGAGGGAGCACACTCCAGTTGTTCCTGCAAGAAAGCAAAGGAGCACACTTCAGTAGTTTCTGCAAGGATGCAGATATTCAGAGGGAGTTGACCACTTCTCACAATCCACATCAAAATGGAGTTGCAAAGATTCAGAGGGAGTCCACCCAGCAACCAAACAAAGATAAGTATTTGAATTGTCATTTATTAAATAGTGTTATTCAATGATGTATATGCTTATGTTCTTAAGAATTAGGTTGTGTATTATGCATATTATAATGATTGCAGTAATGAACAATATACTACTAATATACATTTGATGGGTAAGTGGCCTATGGCACTGTACAACATTCCATTGCTACTTATCTAGAATGAAACCTCTTTGCTGACATGTTAGGAGTTGTGCACACTCTGAACAATGTTCTGGTAGAGATTGGAAGGCATCTAGAAAGTTACGAAATATGGATAAATGTTGTATTGAAGCATTGGCTAAGATAATTTCATGACTGTCTGACATATTTCCTTACGTGTAAGAATTTGTTCTGAAAACTATGAGATGTTTTCTAATCATGCAATTTAACTTGTTGTGTAGGAAAGATCGTATACCATCACCTACAAAAGAAGGACTACAACATTTGTTCAAGCAACAAAATTATCTATTGAAGATATTGAAGTTCCGAGGATACGGGAAGAATGCCATGATCCGTCGATCATGAAGAACGATGTTTGGGATGTGGTCCCAAGAGCTGAAGGGAAGTCTGTTGTGACTTCCAAATGGAACTATCAGATCAAGCATGCTGCAGATGACAGCATATAAAAGTGATGAAATAGAAGATACACCAGATGGATTTCAAGATAGCCTTCTTGAATGGTGTAGTTGAAGAAGAAGTGTATGTGGAGAAGCCACTTGGTTCAGAGACACACGACAGGGAGTCATATATGTGCAGAACTTGGTATGGTAGACATCTTTCTATACAGTTTGGGCTTTACCAAGAGTAAAGCGGATTCCAACCTTTACTACAAGGTTGAGGAAGGAAATCCAGTGATACTACTTTTGTATGTGGATGACCTATTTGTTACATGTGAGGATAGATTTATTGCCGACACGCAGCGGAAACTTGCTGCCGAGTTAGAGATGAAGAACTTGGGTATGATGCACTACTTTCTTGGTATGGAGGTGTGGCAGAGTGCATATGGAATCTTCCTTGGACAAGGGAAGTATGCAGTAGAGATCCTGAAGATGTTCAGGATGATGGACTGTGAGGCTATGGCATTGAACCTGAAGCTTCTGTTTGATGCTTCATCTAATTCAGTTGATGTCACAATGTATCGTCAGATGATTGGGTCCTCTATGTACCTGACGAACATGAGACCAGATATTTGCTTTGCGGTGAACACATTGAGCCAGTTCTTGACGGATTTGAGAGATGTTCACCTGGTTGCTGTAAAGCATATTCTGAGGTACCTGAAGGGTACGGTTGATTATGGTCTCAAGTATGATGCGAATCAAAAGTTTAACCTGCAGGGTTATGTTGATTCAGATTGGGCAGGCAGTGTTGCAGATAGGAAGAGGGCTTATGGGTGTTGCTTCAGTATGGGATCAGGTGTGATCTCTTGGTTTAGCAGGAAGTAGTCCCGCGTAGCACTAAGTACAACCGAAGCAGAGTATGTTGTGACGGATGAGCAGGTTGCATATGTATTGACCAAGCCATTGGACAGAGTGCATTTTGAGTACTTCAGAGAGAGGCTTGGTGCACTTCATATCGAGGTTCCTTCCAAAGGGAAGTGATGAGTACGGAAGATGTAGATGCACATGAGCTTTTCTGACATGGTTGATGTGTTCTCCCATGGTCGTGATGTAATTGTTGAGCCATTCTCACATGGTGGTAGATGTGTTCTCCCATGGTGCAGATGTAAGGGCTGAAGCCATTTTTCACATAGTGGTAGATGTGTTCTCCCATGGCGAAAAAGTAAGGGCTGGAGCCTTCCCTGAATGGTGGTAATGTGTTCTCCCATGTCGGTGGTGTAAGTGTTGGATGATGTGCATTTGGGTTGTGCTTCATGGATGATGAGATGATCTGAAGAGGATGATGTTATGATGATCAGGAGGATCATGGATGATGAGCATCAGGACAATGCTCTAGTTACTGCTCTGTATATCCATCAGGATGATGCTGGATATGATCAGTTGGATCATTTATATGTATATGTATGTACGCATCATGTTGGATGTTGGATATGATCGGTTGGATCATTTGTATGTATTTTGTATATGCATCATGTTGGATGCTTGGAATATGTATCTGTATATGTATCAGGTGGATACATTGTATGATCACGTAGATCATGTATGTCGATATGTATCATGTATTTGTATTTGTATCAGGTGGATACACTGTATGATCAGGTGGATCATGTATGATGATATGTATCAGGTAGATACTTGGTATGCATCAGGTGGATGCATTGTATGATCAGGATGATCATGATGACGAGCTTCAGGGTGTTTATCCAGATGATATGTATCAGGATGGTACAGTGATGATGATTAGTGTGATCATGAGCATCAGGATGATGCTTTGTGTGATGATGATCCATTGGATCATGAGTATCAGGTTGATACTTGGAGGTTAGAGATGATATGTGGCAGGTTGTGCAAATAGCATGTAATCAGTCCTGGGAGATCTTGTCGGTCGTGCTGCGGCACATAAATGTTCCTGGGATACTATTTTCGGTATTGCTATGTAGTATGTAATCAGTCCTCAGATATCCGATAGGTTGAGTTGTGTGCTCGTAATCAGTCTTGAGATGAGGTATTACTACGGAGACATGGAATCAGTCCTGGAGATCCAAGAGGTTGAGCTGTGTGATGGTAATTAGTCCTAGGATGCTCTTTAGAGATATTTCCGGTAGTGTTGCGGCACATAAATGTTCCTCGGATTCTCTTTAAAGTTTTTGTCTATCCACATGTAATCAGTCCTGGATATCTGAGAGGTTGAGCTGTGTGCTCGTAATAAGGCCTGGGATGCTCTTTATAGATCTTGCCGGTCGTGCTGCGGCACATAAATGTTCCTGGGTTTCTCTTTAAAGGTACTGTGGAGGAGATGCATGTAATCAGTCCAGGGAGATCTTGTCGGTCGTGCTTAGGCACATAAATGTTCCTGGGATACTCTTTATGGTATTGCATCCGCACATAAAATTAGTCCTGAGAGGCCACCTCTATCAGACTGTTCGCACAGATGATGAAGACCTGCAGGTGGTGGTCCTACATCCAGTATGAAAAAGGACTGGCTCTGTAGAACTTCCTATGACGAGTAGATTCAGAGATTGATTGAGATAGTAGCAGCAGTGACAATGATGATGACTCGATGATTATTATCTAGTGACGATGATCCAAAGAAGATGACTTGTGCTAGAAGACTTGTGTCGAGAAATACCTTCCTAGTTAAGAGGGAGTGTTGATGTATATGTAACTTCAAAATGTAATTCACATATATGTGTTTGTATTCCTATAGAGATGTTATTATTCCTCTATACGGAAGTGTCGTCATTTATATTGTAAGTGTCGTAACTTATACTTGATGGGTTATTAGACCACCTTGTTGGGGTCGGCCCTATATAAGTCATGTGGGTCAAAGGGTTATTAGACCACCCTATTGGGGGTCATCCATGTGGGTCAAAGGGTTATTAGACCACCCTAGTGGGGGTCGGCCCAGTCAGCATTATGTTAAGTGGTTAAGTTGAGGCCGACCTAGTTGAGTAAAGGTCAAGTCAAGTTAGTGTATAAATAGAGAGTGTGTCTCTCTCATTTTACACATTCTATTCTCTCACTCACACTTGGGAGAGTGGCGCACTTGTGGAGGAGGAGGCTCTGCTGCTAGGAGAAGACTATCTCTTGTATTCTAGTTGTATCATTGCTCTATCTATCTATGAGGAAGTTATTGGGGTTTTTCACCTTTATGGTTTTCCCTAAGTAAACTCTGTGTCTCTTGTGTGCTTGCATTATTGTGTCCATGATTGATATGCTGTAGATTTGCTATACATGTTGTTCTCTCAGTTAAGATCCTAGATCAGATTGAAGTAAATTCTGAAAATTTAACAAGAAGCACATTTGAACATGATAGAATGTGTCTTGTAAATGAGATGAGAGCACAATTTTTGAAGCTTGTTATGAGATCAGAAGGAACTTTCCAAAAGTTTAGACAAAGAAGATTCTTTCCTTCGAATATTAGAAGTCAACTTCGTGTTGAATATGATAAGTCAAGGAATCAATCGAATCAGGAAACTGCAGCACAATTGGCATCATGTTTTGCCCGATGCCACTTGTCAACAAGTGGAACAACTATTTAAATCATGGGAAAAACAGTCTAAGAAATCATTGATTGCACCACCAACAGTAAGTTTTTCCTAATTTTATATGTTATCTCATTCGATTTTCATTTTATAGTGTGAGGAGTCATAATGTGTGTGTTTAATTATTGATATGTCCTCTCAGTTCAATAACTATCTTCTGAGATTAAAACCAATCAACAAATATGGAGAAGAGGCTTATCGTGAATCACATCGATTTGGAAAGCACAAGGAAAAAAATGGTTTTAAAAAAAAAATAAAAAAATCATGTCTTTCCCTCCAATAGTGAGTATTATATTAGTTGAATTCATTACATTTCAGCATGTCTTTATCAATCTAGTTGATTTGTGGTTGAAGTTACAATTTTTGCTCAAACTCTGACTTTGTCCACCTCGCTAATTGTAGAAAATGAGCCAGTCTGGTGTGATCAAACACAAAAAATTCAGGGGGAACTTGGTTCTGATACCCTAATGATGGTTTCTGATACCCTAATGATGGTTTCTGATACCCTAATGATGGTTGATGACAATAAAAATAAAACTTTGGGTCTTTCATCATCGACAAAAGAGGCATTGGAGACCAGAAAAATACAAGAATTGAATGGAGCAACTATTGTTGATATGCCATTGATGAAATCTATGATTCACAATAGAAGGTGTCTTTCATACTCAATAAATGGGGAAGCGCAAAGTGCTGATGAAAAATAAATTCAATGGACATCTCTTGGCATCCAAGTATTGGAAGCTAACAATCATATTAAAACTAGTCTTGATAAACCAAGTATGAGACAACCAAAAAAGAGAAAAGTCCAAAATGATCTTAAATCAACATTGTATGCAAAGTGGTGAAGAACATAACATTCGTAATGAAATGGAATTCATATGGTCTTAATATATTAAGAGACCTATTTTGTTGATATTGTGGTGATATTTATGGCCTTAATGTATTAAGAGACTTGTTTTGTTGAAAGGTCCAAAATGATCATAAAGCAACATTGTATGCAAAGTGGTGAAGAACATAACACTAGTAATGAAATGACATTCATATTGTCTTAATATATTAAGAGACCTATTTTGTTGATATTTTGGTGACATTTATGACCTTAATGTATTAAGAGACCTGTTTTGTTGAAAGGTCCAAAATGATCATAAAGCAACATTGTATGCAAAGTGGTGAAGAATATAACATTCGTAATGAAATGGCATTCATATGGTCTTAATATATTAAGTGTTGATGTATATGTAACTTCGGAATGTATTTCATCTGTGTATTATA
The DNA here is from genome assembly GCA_027924585.1 of Larix kaempferi. Lineage (NCBI taxonomy): Eukaryota > Viridiplantae > Streptophyta > Pinopsida > Pinales > Pinaceae > Larix > Larix kaempferi. Next base: position 35,154,997 of record BSBM01000372.1, read on the forward strand.
TATATATATTTATTGTACCCTTATAAGAGATGTGTTATTCCTCTATAAGGAAGTGTCGTCATGTGGATTGACAAGTGTTGCAAGTGTGTGTACTTGCCGATGGGTTATTAGACCACCATATGGAGTCGGCCCTGATTAATATATAATATAATGTGGATGTATCTAAGTAGACAAGTCGGCCCCAGTAGGTCACTGGGGCAAAAGGTGAGTATAAATAGAGATAGGAGATCTCTATTTTACTCACTCGGAAAAAGTAACTCACTCTCTCTCTGGAAAGTGGCGTACTAGTGAGGAGGAGGAGGATCATCTGCTAGGAGACTATCTCAGTGTTATTTGGTTGAGCCATTGCTCTCTCTATCTCTGAGGAAGTTGTGGGGTTTTTCACCTTAGGGTTTTCCCCACGGAAACTCTGTGTCTCTTGTCTCTATGCTTTTGATTCTTGTGATGCTTGTGATATTATGATTTTCATGCATTGATATACTGTAGATGTTATTCTCTCAGCAAAGATCCTAGAGTATAATGAATTAATGCTCAAAATTTAACATGGTATCAGAGCTTAACTGAGAAGAAGACATTTTGCAGTGACGGAAGCTTGTATTCCTTGATTATTGGGTTTCTCTCCACAGATTTTTGAAATTCAGTATAGTAGATTGGATCTACTCATCAAGGCACATCTATCTGTCCAATCAGAATTCAGTTCCGAGCATTTTCAGATTTGGCCGTAAAAATTAGGGTTTCCACAAAAATAGGAATTTCTGGAAACTGAAGACACAGCTGGAAGCTCCTTGCAAAAATCGAAGGTTAGAGCTTTGGATCGAGATTTTTGGCTGGATAGATCTCCGGGAAACTCAAACCCTAATTCAGGGCTCTCCCTAGTGAACCCAGGAGGACAAAAAGGAAATTTTGAAGGGCAAGACCTTGCTGATCTCAGATTCTAAATGTACTAGGCTAATCAACTCTCCAAGGTGCATCTTTCTATCCTTTTAGAATTTTGAATTTCACATTTTGAATTTTTAGGGTTTCTCTGACAAACCCTAATCTGGGACCAGATCCAGTTTTCAGCACTTCAAGTGGTAAGTCCTAAACCTTTTCTATTTCCATTTGAAGTACTCTTAAAGATGTCTCTTCACACCAAGCTTGAGGATAAGCTTGAAGGGGCTGATAACTTCCGATCCTGGAAGTATAGGATTGGGCTAATCCTGAAAGAGAATGAGATGGACTCATATGTGAAAGAAGACATCCCTATCCCAGAGGATGAAGAGGCCAAGGAATTGCACAAGAAGAACTTGGTCAAGGCAAAGAGAATCATTGCTGATTCTATCAAAGACCATCTCATACCCCATGTGTCTTCTCTCAACACACCCAAGGAGATGTTTGAATCATTGACCAAGCTATTTGAAGGAAAGAACATAAATCGGAAGATGACCCTGCGGAACCAATTGAAAGCAGTAAAGTTTCAGAATGGAGAAACCATTCAATCTTATTTTTCAAGGGTCTCCCAGATCAAGGAACAACTAGAAGCAGTGGATGAAATGGTGGAGAATGGTGAAGTGGTGATAACCACTCTAAATGGCCTACCCAGGTCATGGGATTCTTTTATTCAAGGAATTTTTGCAAGGAAGAAGTTGATCTCCTTCAACAAACTGAAGGAAGAATGCTCTTAAAAATAAGCTAGGCTTATAGCTTGTGAGGAAAAGATGGGAGGAGAAGATCAAGCTCTTGCAGCTCACACCAAAAGAAGCAAAACCAAGAAGGATCACTCTCACCACAAAATATCTCATCAAAGGAGTAAGAAGGACCTAAGATGCTTTACATGCAATCAGAAGGGTCACTATGCTTCAGATTGTCCCAAGAACAAAAGGGATAATAACAACAAATTCAGTAAGAAGAAGAAGGGCAGCAAAAGAAGATTTCATGCTCATGTTGCCGAAGATGATGAACCCCCAAAGAAGAAGGCTAGGGCAGAAAGTGATAGTGATGATGTCTCATCAAGTGAAGAAGAGTATGTTCTGATCTCTGCTCTCACAGGTACAATCTCCCATGGTTGTAATGATTGGTTAATTGATAGTGGGGCATCCAAACACATGACTGGATTCAAAGAATCGTTTGTGAACCTATCTGAACATGAATCACCCCATAAGGTGAAACTTGGGGATGATTATCAATACCCAATCAAAGGAAGTGGTGAAGCCTCCTACAACCTAGATTCTGGAAAATCTCTGAAGATGAAGGAAGTCCTCTATGTACCTGGGCTCAAGAAGAACTTACTCTCCATCTCTACATTGGATGCAAAAGGTATGAGGGTTGCATTTGTAGATGGCCAAGTCCTAATGTGGCCAAAGGGAAAGACAATAGATGATGTAGTAGTGATTGGAGAGCAAGAGGGAGGACTGTATAAATTGAAGGGACAACCTGAACATGCCATGGTGCATGAATCCATGGAGCCAAGTGAACTTTGGCATAGAATACTTGCTCATATGCACTATAGGGCACTTCCAATTGCAAGCAAGGTAGTAGAGGGTCTTCCTGAAATCAAGACCAAACATGAAGGTGTTTGCAAAGGATGTGCAAAAGGTAAGAACATTAAGAAGGCTTTCCCAAGCAGTGAAAGCAAGGCAAAAGACATTCTGGAAATCATACACTCAGATGTATTTGGCCCTATGTCATCTAGTTCCCTGAGTGGGTATGTTTACTATGTATCATTTATCGATGGCTTCTCCACGAAGACTTGGGTATACTTCTTGAAGGGAAAAGATGAGGTGCTTGATAAATTCAAGGAATTCAAAACCTTGATGGAGAATCAAACTGACAAGAAAATCAAGACATTCAGATCTGACAATGGTGGGGAACCCACCTCAAGTGACTTCAAGAAGCTTTGCAGTGATTCAGGGATTAAGAGGGAGTTGACTGCTCCTTATAATCCTCAACAGAATGGAGTTGTAGAAAGGAAGAACAGAACTATCATGGAAGCAGCAAGGGCAATGTTGAATGACCAGGATCTTCCTATGCATCTATGGGAAGAAGCAGCTAGAACAGCTATATATGTGCAGAACAGAACACCCCACAAGATATTGGACAACAAGACACCAGAAGAGGTCTTTTCTGGTAAGAAACTTGAAGTCAGCCATCTCAGAATATTTGGTTGTCCAGTATATACTCATGTCCCAAAAGAGAAGAGGACTAAACTAAATCCTTCAGGAAAGAAGGGCATCTTTGTGGGTTATAGTGAAAGCTCAAAGGCTTACAGAATATACTTTCCAGGGTTCAAGAAAATTGATGTTAGTAGGGATGTAACATTTGATGAAAACTCAGCATTCATCAAATCAAGAAAGGCACCTACCGAAGGTTATGAAGAACCTAAGGAAACAAGATTTCAGGACACTACCATGACTGAAGCAGTTCCAGAAATTGTTCGTGAGTTTGAAGATCCACAAGAATTTGTAGATCCACCCCGTGAGGATAACTCTCACAAGAGGAAACCTGTATGGGCTAGAGAGCTCATTCACGATGCAGAAAGATTTGGCATTCCAGAAGAAGAACACAAAGCAAAGAAGAGAACCAGATCACACACCAATTATGTTGCTTTACTCTGTGACATTATGAACAAAGAGCCTTCCAGTTATGAAGAGGCAGCAGAAAAGAAAGAATGGAAGGATGCTATGGTTGAGGAATACCAATCAATAATGAAGAATGATGTTTGGGATGTTGTCCCAAGACCTAAAGAGAAGTCTGTTGTGACTTCCAATTGGATTTACAAAATCAAGCATGTTGCAGATGGCAGTGTAGAAAAATACAAAGCAAGATTCGTAGCTCGTGGTTTCTCTCAGAAAGAAGGAATATATTATGAAGAAACCTTTGCACCTGCAGCCAGGTACACTTCCATCAGAACAGTGCTTGCCCTGGCTGTAGCAATGAAATGGAAAATACACCAGATGGATGTCAAGACTGCTTTCCTGAATGGTGTAGTACAAGAGGAAGTATATGTGGAACAGCCACTCGGTTTTGAAATACATGAAAAGGAATCATATGTATGCAGATTGAAGAAAGCCTTATATGGCTTGAAGCAAGCTCCCAGAACCTGGTATGGTATGATGGACAATTTCCTATCTAGTTTGGGCTTTACCAAGAGTAAAGCGGATTCCAACCTTTACTACAAGGTTGAGGAAGGGAATCCTGTGATTCTACTACTGTATGTGGATGACCTATTTGTGACAGGAGATGACAGACTGATTGCAGATACTAAAAGGAAGCTTGCAGCTGAATTCGATATGAAAGATTTAGGAATGATGCACTATTTCCTAGGTATGGAGGTGTGGCAGAATACAGGTGGGATCTTCCTTGGTCAAGGGAAGTACACAGTAGATATCCTGAAGAGATTTGGAATGATGGATTGCAAGGCCATGGCCACACCTATGGCATCGAATCTGAAGCTTCTATGTGATGCTTCATCTGAGCCGATTGATGTCTCTATGTATCGTCAGATGATTGGGTCCTTGATGTACCTGATGAACACGAGACCAGACATTTGCTTTGCTGTGAACACATTGAGCCAGTTCCTGACAGATCCGAGGAGTGTTCACCTGGTTGCTGTAAAGCATGTTCTGAGGTACCTGAAGGGTACAGTGGATTATGATCTCAAGTATGAAGCGAATCAAAAGTTTAACCTACAGGGTTATGTTGATTCAGATTGGGCTGGCAGTGCTGTAGATAGGAAGAGCACATCTAGGTGCTGCTTCAATATGGGATCAGGTGTGATCTCTTGGTTTAGCAGGAAGCAGTCCTGTGTAGCACTAAGTATAGCTGAGGCAGAGTATGTTGCAGCCTATTCAGCTAGTTGTGAGGCAGTATGGCTACGGAAGCTACTGTCTGAGCTATTTGATCTCCCGTTGGAGGCTACTGGTATCTTCTGTGATAACCAGAGTTGTGTGAAGCTGTCCGAGAACCCAGTGTTTCATGACAGGTCGAAACACATAGAGATCAAATATCACTATATCAGGGATATGGTGCAGAGAGGAGCTGTGAAGCTCCTATATGTTGCGACAGACGAGCAGATTGCAGATGTGCTGACGAAGCCACTATCCAGGGTGAAGTTTGAGTACTTCAGAGAGAGGCTTGGCGTTCTTTAGATCGAGGACACTTCGAGGAAGAAGTGATGGACACATTTGCTGAAGCCATTCCAAGCATGTTGGAAGGAGGATCCTTCACATGGCTGTGGATGTAAGCGCTGGATGATGAGCATCAGGATGATGTTCTGGTTTCTGCTTGGATATGATCAGTTAGATCATTTTTATGTATGCATGTATGCATCATGATGGATGCTGGATATGATCAGTTGGATCATTTTTATGTATGTATGTACGCATCATGTTGGATGCTGGATATGATCAGTTGGATCATTTTTATGTATGTATGTACGCATCATGTTGATGCTGGATATGATCAGTTGGATCATGTGTATGTATTTTGTATATGCATCATGTTGGATGCTTGGACCATGTATCTGTATATGTATCAGGTGGATACATTGTATGATCAGGTGGATCATGTATGGTGATATGTATCATGTATTTGTATATGTATCAGGTGGATACATTGTATGATCAGGTGGATCATGTATGGTGATATGTATCATGTATTTGTATTTGTATCAGGTGGATACATTGATGATCAGGAGGATCATGTATGATGATATGTATCAGGTAGATGCTTGGTATGCATCAAGTAGATGCATTGATGATCAGGTGGATCAGGTATGATGACATGCAACAGGATGTTGCAGTGATGATCAGGATGATCATAGATGACGAGCTTCGGGATGTTGCTCCAGATGACATGCAGCAGGATGTTGCAGTGATGATCAGGATGATCATAGATGACGAGCTTCAGGATGTTGCTCCAGATGACATGCAGCAGGACGTTGCAGTGATGATAATTAGGATGATCATGGATGTATCAGGATGATGTATGGTGAGTATCAGGATGATACTCTATAGCCGTGGATCAGGTTGTGTAGATGAGCATGTAATCCGGTGCCCTGGGATATTTGCAGATGGTCTTTCAAGGTTTTTCCTATGGCATGTAATATCGGTGCCCTGGGACATCTGGCAAATGCTCTTTTGAGGTTTTTCTCTGGGAGGACATGTAATTCGGTGCCCTAGGAGATCTGCAGATAGTCTTTCGAGGTTTTGCCTATGGCATGTAATAGCGCCCTGGGATATCTGGCAGATGCTCTTGCGAGGTTTTGTCCTATGGCATGTAATAGCACCCTGGGAGATCCGATAGGTTGGGCTGTGTGCCCGTAATCAGTCCTAGGATGCTCTTGCGAGGTTTTGCCATGACCACATATAATAGCACCCTGGGAGATCCTACAGGTCAGAGTTGTGTACCTGTAGCATCCTGGGATGCTCTTTCGAGGTTTTGTGGTGGGGTCACATGTAATAGCGCCCTGGGAGATCCTATAGGTAGAGCTGTGTGCTCGTAACATCCTGGGATGCTCTTTCGAGGTTTTGTGACACACGTAATAAGTCCTGAGGATTCCACAGTATGGCCAGTGATGACGAAGACCTGCAGGTGGTGGGCCTACATCCAGTATGAAAAAGGACTGGCTCTGTAGAACTTCCTATGACGAGTAGAGACAGAGATTGGTTGAGATAGTAGCAGCAGTGACGATGATGATGACGATGATCCAGAGAAGAAGACTTGTCTAGCAGATCTGTGTCGAGAAATACCTTCCTAGTTAAAAGGGAGTGTTGATGTATATGTAACTTCGGAATGTATTTCATCTGTGTATTATATATATATTTATTGTACCCTTATAAGAGATGTGTTATTCCTCTATAAGGAAGTGTCGTCATGTGGATTGACAAGTGTCGCAAGTGTGTGTACTTGTCGATGGGTTATTAGACCACCATATGGAGTCGGCCCTAATTAATATATAATATAATGTGGATGTATCTAAGTAGACAAGTCGGCCCCCGTAGGTCACTGGGAAAAAAGGTGAGTATAAATAGAGATAGGAGATCTCTATTTTACTCACTCAGAAAAAGTAACTCACTCTCTCTCTGGAAAGTGGCGCACTAGTGAGGAGGAGGAGGATCATCTGCTAGGAGACTATCTCAGTGTTATTTGGTTGTATTTTGGTTGAGCCATTGCTCTCTCTATCTCTGAGAAAGTTGTGGGGTTTTTCACCTTAGGGTTTTCCCCACGGAAACTCTGTGTCTCTTGTCTCTATGCTTTTGATTCTTGTGATGCTTGTGATATTATGATTGTCATGCATTGATATACTGTAGATGTTATTCTCTCAGCAAAGATCCTAGAGTATAATGAATTAATGCTCAAAATTTAACATTAAGAGACCTATTTTGTTGATATTTTGGTAATATTTATGGCCTTGATGTCTTAAGAGACTTGTTTTGTTGAAAAGTCCAAAACGATCATAAAGCAACATTGTATGCAAAGTGGTGAAGAACATAACATTCATAATGAAATGACATTCATATGGTCTTAATATATTAAGAGACCTATTTTGTTGATATTTTGGTGATATTTATGGCCTTAATGTGTTAAGAGACCTGTTTTGTTGAAAAGTCCAAAATGATCATAAAGCAACATTGTATGCAAAGTGGTGAAGAACATAACATTCATAATGAAATAGCATTCATATGGTCTTAATGTATTAAGAGACCTATTATTGTTGGATATAGCTCTGAATTCATTCTATTATTAGGTTGTTAGAAGGATAAAAAATGCATAGGTTGGAGGATATTGGGGCTTCCATGACTACTAGGTGCTTTTAGAATCCAAAATCAAAGAGAAAATTCCAGAATCATGCACAGATTGCCCAGAATTAACCCAGATTTATAAACGATGAGGTTTACTGCTTCTTTGAGGTCTGAATCGTGCACAGATTGCCCAAAATTAACCCAGAAATGTCTCTCAATGCTAATAGGAGGTTAGGAACAGGTCTGAGAATTGATTTTAAAACCCAGAATGTGCCCATATTTGAGAAAATGCTGCCTACTGTCCCTTTTATGCCCTTAAATCAACAGTCCTAAAAAGTCTTCGGAATTCCCTAGAGCATGCTCATCATCATTCCCAAGCATCCAACTAGCTGCTCTCCATGACAAAGCAAGTAAACAAGAAAAACTCCATGGGTACATCAAGGTTCCATGATCATGTCACCCCCACTGAATTTGTGATGCAAATCATAAGTGGATACCCATGAAAAATGGGGGGGTAACAGTTCTACATCTTGGTGAGGGTGGCCTCTATGAGAGTTGTAGAAAAAGACAAACTTTTTAATGTGGAAACAAGAGATCTACTGAAATATGTTGGGAATCATCTGTAGATTCATCTATGGAAAATAGTGGGACAAATTCTATGGACTTGTGCATATAAACTCCATCAAAGAAGGTGGGGAAGCACTTAGCTCCAAGAAAAAAAGTGGTCATAGGTGCAAAAATGTCACTATGAAATTGTTGAGAATCATGCCTCACATCACAATAAAGTATAAACCAAAGCATTGATTGTAGAACCACTAACTCCTGGACATAAAGAAGATCTCAATAAAAAATGAGGACTTCATAAACATGAATACCATAGGAATGAGGACTGAATAAACATGATTATCATACTTCATAAGCATTGACTGTAGAACCACTAACTATTGGACATAAAAAGTAAGACAACTAAAAAGGATTTTTCATTATATGTGGATAAATACAAAACTCCATCATACAAAAATTCATTTTTCATTATATGTCGATAAATACATACATACATTGATTTATACATGTCTAGCATGTTTCTGAGATGGCTGCAATCCCTCCTCTTGAGCACAAGACAAATCTGAATGGTCTCTCTTTCCTTTCATAGAAGACTGTAATTGTTTTGAAGTTGTACAAGGCACGTTTTGCAATTTTTTTCAAGTTCTTTAACTCTTTGTGTAACTTTTTTTAAATTTCCAAGCAAAACATTTTTTTCCTCCATCAGTTTGTTCAACATTTCCACATTTTTCTTATATGTTAGGAACCCGTGTCTTTACTTTATTAGTGTATTTTTGTTCGACGCATATGCTTTGTAAGTTGTCTCGTAGTATTTGTTGATCCATAGTTTGTGTTATTGTTGTTTGACGTTGTTAGGAACCCATGTCTTTACTTTATTAGTATATTGTTGTTGGACGCATATGCTTTGTAAGTCGTCCCGTAGTATTTGTTGATCAATAGTTTGTGTTATTGTTGTTGGCGCATATGCTTTGTAAGTCGCTCGCAGTATTGTTGATCCATAGTTTGTAGTGGCCCATGGTTTTGACCCATAGTATTGGCGCCTAGACTTAGTGTATAAGTGTGTGTTGAGACCTATGAAGGCACCGTGAATTTATTGTATTGAGCTTGCTCATAGGAGGTTTCCCCCTCGAAGTGGCATGTGATCAATATAAAAGTGATTCTGAGTTCTGTCATTTCTGCTATTTCGCATATTCTTATTAATTAATTGTTGCAGGTGCATCACATCTGGTATCAGAGCACTTTCTTGGGCTTGCTGGGTGAAATTTCTACCAATTTTTTTTTTTCGCATCTCTTGCACATTCGGATTTGGGAATAATCCCTATCCACTTAACTATGGGAAGTACTTGGGCATAAGCCCTAAAACGCATTGTGAGGAGTACCACAGGAACCCTGAAGTAGCTGACCCATTGAGAGGACTTGCCGGAGAAAAGGGCAACAACCCCTACCTGATTGACTAGCTCCCACCCGTGAGGTAAACCAAGAGTTGTCGTTTGTGGCAAAGTGGTTATCAGTTTTACCTGAGTCGTGGAGTGAGGGGTACTGCCCCAATACGCAAGCCGTCAGACAGCATTGGTGGCCGAGTGAAACCCCTGAACTGTTAGGAAGACGCACATACCTGGGGTCCATATCTATTTTCAGCTAAACTGTTGTCGATCACTACTGCGCTGTTTCAGATCCAGTCGTTCAGATCCATTCTGCAAGCCGTTCCAGATCCAGCCGTTTTCAATCCATTCGGCGCCGTTTTAGATCCCTCTATTTCCACTCACTTCTAGGCCGTTGTAGATTTATCTGTTCCAGATCCCTTCCATATCTCCTTTGTTTTCACTTTGTTTCCCTTGAAATTTTTAGGGAACCCCTGTCATCCCATTCTGCATATTTCATTCCTGAGGACCCTATCCCCAATTCCCCTTCCCAAAGCCCGAAATCCCACATTTGTCTATTTTTAGGGTTTGCCATAACTTCCTCAGATTTCACCCAATCACCTTCAAATTTTACCACAGAGTTCTTTTCTGAATTCTGCTTCTTTGTTCCCCTCTGCCAAATTTTCTCATTCTTTCACCCCACTTCTGAAATCCTCATTTTTGCTTCCATGTCTATTCGACAATGTCCAAAACCTAGTCAAACCCCAATTACCCTTCAAATTTTTTCCCAAGTCCAGATTTTCCTTTACTGAAGCAATTTCTGTTTTTGTTTTCCTACCCAGTCAACCAAAAAAAAAAAAAAACTCCTGGTTATGGTTGTCACCCGTGCAGGAGCAAAAACCATGGAAGACACACTTGCAACCATACAAGCCAAACTCCAGGATCTGGATGAAAAATTTCTCGGCCTCCATCTTGAACATTCAGCTATGAACAACAAATGGCAGTCCGAGTCTTCATCAGACAATGGGTTCTCTTCTTCCAGCAATTTTTGTGGTCCAAAGCTTGATTTTCCTCGCTTCAATGGTACCGATCCAACTGGATGGATCTATCGTGCAGAACAGTATTTCAGTCTGCATAATACTTTTGATGTCAACAAAGTTCCACTGGCATCCTTTCATTTGGAACAGGAAACTCTTCAATGGTACCGTTGGTACATCAAGGCTCATGAAGAGCCAAAATGGCCAGACTTTTTCCAGCTCCTTTTGCAACAATTTGGTCCTAGTGCTTTTGATGACTTCACAGGAGCCCTCACTAAACTTCGCCAAATTGGAACTGTGAGAGAGTATCAAAACGAATTTGATAAACTAGCGAACCACACCGAAGGATTGTCTGATGACTTTTACCGGAGGTTTTTTATCAGTTGTCTGAAGGATGCCATCCGCTCTGAGGTCAAAATGTTCTGTCCCAACACAATGATGAAAGCCCTAGGGTTGTATAAGTTGGCAGAAGACAAGATTGCAGCCCAACAACGCTCCAAGCCCACTTTTATTCCCTTCCAAAATATCGGTTCTCGACGACCACCTACACCACAGGCTCCTCGACCAACTCCTATCAAGCATTTGTCTGAAACAGAGATGCAAGCACGCAGAGAAAGGGGCTTTGCTATAATTGTGATGAGAAATTCACTCGGGGACATAGATGTGTTCAGTAAAAGATCTATCTCTTGGATGTGGATTCTCCGCAGGCCTCTGAAATTGGTGACGAAGATCCAGAAACACTCGATGCTACGGTCGACATTCAGGAACCGCCTATTGACCCTCCGTCTCAGGATGACTAGCCAGAGATATCTCTCCATGCTTTAGCTGGAATCACCACCCCCCAAAAAATGCGGGTCAGGGTTTACTTCAAGAAGCTTCCTCTTACAATACTCATTGATTCTGGTAGCACTCATAATTTCATTGACCCTCGGATCACCAAACAGGCTGATTGTTTTATCCATCCTTGCTCCAACTTTGAAGTCATGGTTGCCAATGGGGGCACCTTACCTTGCAAAGGGAAGTGTCGAAATGTGCATATATCTATGGGAGATTATACCTTGCGCTCTGACATGTTTTCCTTGACCTTAGGCGGATGTGATGTGGTTTTGGGCACTCAATGGCTATGCACACTTGGCCCTACCTTATGGGATTTTGCTGAACTTTGGATGCAGTTTTCCCTCAATGGAAAAAAACACACATTGACAGGATTACAACCAAGTTCTCTTAGCATCATTAGTTCACATCACATGGAAAAACTCCTCAAGAAGAATTCACATGGTGTCATCACTCAGCTCCATTCCATTCAGATGCAACCATCAGCGGTCTCCACTACTCCTTTGGATCTACAACAAATTCTGGATCGATATACAGGTGTCTTTGCTGAACCAGTGGGATTGCCACCTTCCAAGCCAGAAGACCATCGTATTCAGCTCCTTCTTGGTAGTGTTCCCCCCAACATCAGGCCCTATCGCTACCCATTTCACCAGAAAATGGAGATTGAAATTCTCATTCGGGACTTATTGAAGCAAGGTATTATTCGCCCAAGTACTAGTTCCTTTTCTTCTCCAGTTATTATTGTCCGCAAAAAATATGGGTCATGGCACCTGTACATTGACTTTCGAGCACTTAATCACCTCACCATCAAGGATAAGTTTCCAATTCCTGTTGTTGATGAGCTTCATGGGGCTCACTTTTTCTCCAAGTTGGATCTTCGTTCTGGGTATCATCAAATTCGGGTTCATGAGGATGATATCCCTAAAATGGCTTTCCGCACACATGATGTCCATTATGAGTTTTTGGTCATGCCCTTTGGCCTCACTAATGCTCCTTCCACATTCCAGGCCTTAATGAATAAAATATTTCGGCCATACTTGAGGAAATTCATTCTGGTATTCTTTGATGATATCCTCACCTACAGTAAAACATGGGATGAACATCTCCAACATCTGAATCTTGTCATGCAACTTTTCTCTGACCATCATCTCCATGCCAAGCAGTCTGAATGTGTTTTTGGACAGAAGGAAGTTGAGTATCTCGGGCACATTATCTCAGCATAAGGGGTTCGCGTGGATTCTGCCAAAATCGATGCCATGAACAATTGGCCGCATCCTCAGACACTCAAGAGCCTTCGTGGTTTTTTGGGGTTGACTAGCTACTATCGCAAGTTTGTCAAGGATTATGGGAAGATTGCAGCTCATTAGACTACTCTATTGAAAAAGGATGCTTTTACATGGACACATGTTGCTCAGTGTGCATTTGACAAACTAAAACAAGCTATGTGTACTACACCTGTTCTAGCTATGCCCAATTTTTCTAATCCCTTCACTATTGAGAGTGATGCTTGCGGCAATGGACTTGGTGTTGTTCTCCTTCAAGATGAACACCCCATTGCGTTCACCAGCAAAGCCCTTTCAGGTAAGAATTTAGCTGCCTCTACCTATGAAAAGGAAATGATGGCTCTTTTGCATGCAGTACAGAATTGGCGCCCATATCATTTCTGCATCAAGACTGATCACCATAGTCTGAAATATTTCTTGGAACAACGTGTCTCCTCCCCGGCACAACAGAAATGGGTTAGCAAACTCATGGGTAAAGACAATATTGTGGCAAATGCTCTTTCTCGCACATTTGATGCCCAAGGTTCTCTTTCAGCTATTTCTATGCCTGTTCCAAATTGGTTGCAATCTGTTCAACAGGGTTATGTCAATGACTCTTCCTTATCTCAAATCATCCAACGCTTGACCAAAAACACTTCTGCTATACCACATTACTCTTGGGATGGTGCTTCTCTGAGATATAAGGGTCGTATGGTGCTTCCCCAGAGCACAGATCTTCAACAAGTTGTCTTCTATGAACTCCATGCTTCTCCATCGGCAGGGCACTCTGGGTTCCTCAAAACGTATGAATGGGCACGGCGTAACTTCTTTTGGCAGGGCATGAAAAGGAAAATTCAACAGATGGTGGCCGAATGTGATACCTGCCAGCACAATAAGGGTGAAACAACACTCCTTCCAGGATTGCTCGAACCCTTGCCCATACCTACACAGATTTGGATAGATATTTCTATGGATTTCATTGAAGGGCTCCCTAAATCTGGCGAGAAGATAGTGATTCTCGTTGTGGTTGATCGCCTCTCCAAATATAGTCATTTTTGTTCTCTCATCCATCCCTATACAGCCTCCTCAGTCGCTCAAATTTTCCTGGACCAGATATTTTGTCTTCATGGCATCCCTTCTTCCATTATCTCAGATCATGATGCGTCTTTCACCAGTCATTTTTGGACAAAACTATTTCGCCACACTGGCACCAAACTGAAGATGAGTTCAGGGTATCACCCCCAAACAGATGGTCAGACTGAAATTATCAATAAATGCTTGTAAACGTATCTTCGTTGCTTCACCTCTGAACAACAACATCAGTGAGCAAAGTGGCTCCCTCTCGCTGAATGGTGGTACAATACCTCTTACCACACTGCCTCTAAAATGACCCCATATGAAGCAATCTATGGTCAGGAACCTCCAGTTCTTCTTCCATACACCCCCACTAGTTCACCAGTTCAGGAAGTTGACACGGTCCTTCGAAACCGCGATCAGATTCTTCACATTTTGTGGGACAATCTTCACATGGCAAGAAATCGCATGAAGTAATAAGTTGATCAGCACCGTTCTGAGCACACTTTTCAAGTCGGCGATATGGTTTTTCTTCGTCTCCAGTCATACAAGCAATCCTCCCTGAAACTCAAAGGGTGTCATAAGCTCACTCCAAATTTCTATGGGCCATATTGGATTCTTCAGAATATTGGGTCTGTTGCTTATAAATTGGAACTTCCTCCTTCTTCCCGCATTCATCCAGTCTTTCATGTCTCTTGTCTGAAGAAATTTCTTGGCACCAACATCAGTGGACAAACGATTTTACCCGAACTGGATAATGAAGGATCCATCCTTTTGGAGCCGGAGGCCATCCTCAATCGGTGCACTCGTCAGCTTCGCTCTCGCTCTATCACAGATGTCTTAATTCAGTGGCACGACATGCAACCAGAGGATGCTACATGGGAACCACTCCATATTCAACAACAATTTTCACATCTAAAGCTTTGAGGACAAAGCTTTTTTTAAGGGGGAGGGGATGTTAGGAACCCATGTCTTTACTTTGTTAGTATATTGTTGTTGGATGCGTATGCTTTTTAAGTCGTCCCGTAGTATTTGTTGATCAATAGTTTGTGTTATTGTTGTTGGCTCATATGCTTTGTAAATCGCCCGTAGTATTGTTGATCCATAGTTTGTAGTGGCCCATGGTTTTGACCCATAGTATTGGCGCCTAGACTTAGTATATAAGTGTGTGTTGATACCTATGAAGGCACCGTGAAGTTATTGTATTGAGCTTTCTCATAGGAGGTTGCCCCCTCAAAGTGGCATGTGATCAATATAAAAGTGATTCTGAGTTCTGTCATTTCTGCTATTTCGCATATTCTTATTAATTAATTGTTGCAGGTGCATCATAGACGCATATGCTTTGTAAGTCGCCTGTAGTATTGTTGATCCATAGTTTGTATTGGCCCTTGGTTTTGACCCATAGTATTGGTGCCTAGACTTAGTATATAAGTGTGTGTTGAGGCATTTGAAGGCACTGTGAAGTTATTTGTATTGAGCTTGCTCAAAGGAGGTTTCCCCCTCGAAGTGGCCTACGATCAATATAAAAATGATTATGAGTTTTGTTATTTCTGTTGTCCCGTGTATTATCATTAATTATTGTTGCAGCTTCATCACATCTGGTATCAGAGCACTTTCTTGGGCTCATTGGGTGGAATTTCTGCCAAATTTTTTTTTGCATTTGTTGCAAGTTCGGATCTGGGAATAATCCTTATCCGCTTAACTGTGGGAAGTACTTGGGAATAAGCCTTAAAACTCATTGTGAGTAGTACCACAAGAACCCCAAAGTAGCTGGCCCATTGAGAGGACCTGCCAGCGAAAAGGGAAACGACTCCTACCCGATTGACTAGTTCCCACCCATGAGGTAAACCAAGAGCTGTCGTTTGTGGCAAAGTGATTATCAACTTTACCTGAGCCGTGGAGTGAGGGGTACTGCCCCAATACACAAGCCATCACACAGCATTGGTGGCCGAGTGAAACGCCTGAACTGTTAGGAATATGAACATACCTAGGGTCCGTATCTATTTTCTACTGAACTGTTGCTGATCACTTCTGCGCTGTTTCAGATCCATTGTGAAAGCCAATCCAGATCCAGCTATTTCAAATCTATTTCAAATCCACCCATTTTCAATCCAGTCGGCGCCGCTTCAGATCCCTCTACTTCCGATCACTTTCATGCCATTGTAGATCTATCTGTTTCAGATCCCTTCCACAACCGTTGCAGATCCATTTATGAACAAAAAATATATATATATATGTTTTTTGGCCATATCTCCCCTGTTTTCACTCCATTTCCCTTTAAACTTCCTTGACACCCCAGTAATCCCATTCTGCATATTTCATTCCTGAGGACCCTATCCCAAATTCCACTTCCCAAAGCCCGAAATCTCACATTTGTCTATTTTTAGGGTTTTCCATAACGTTTTCGGATTTCACCCAATCGCTTTCAAATTTTACCACCGAGTTCCTTTCATAATTCTACTTCTTTGTCCCTCTCTACCAAATTTCCTCATTCTTTCACCCCGCTTCTGAAATCTCCATTTTTTGCTTCCCTGTTTATTAGAAAGTGTTCAAAACCTACTCAAACCCTAATTACCCCTCCGAGTTTTTCCCAAATCCAAATTTTCCTTTACTAAAGTAGCTTTTGCTTGTGTTTTTCTATCCATTCCCCCCTCCCCCCCCCCCCGGCAAAAAAAAAAAAAACTCCTGGTTATGGTTGTCACCCGCAAGAGCAAAAACCATGGAGGAAGCACTTGCAGCCATCCAAACCAAACTCCAAGATCTGGATGAAAAATTTCTCAGCCTCCATCTTCAGCATTCAGCCATGAACAATAATCAACAGCAAGAATCTTCTGCAACCAATGGGTTCTCTTCTTCCAGCAATTTCCGTGGTTCGAAGCTTGAATTTCCTCGCTTCAACGGTACTGATTCGACTGGATGGATCTATCGTGCAGATCGGTATTTCAGTATGCATAATACTTTTGATGTAATACCCCAATTTTGACCCTTAGGAAATATTGGCTCTAATGTAAATATTGTATACACACGTTGTATGTTTCCCTAGCGTGGAGCTCAAGGCCAAGGCCCCGCTAGTTTATGCTCGGATTTTATTTAAATTAGACACGCTTGATATTTTTTACCCACGTGCTATTAAGCCATGGGATATTGTAAATTGATGTAAATATTAACATTGAAATAAATACCAAAAACTGGCTATGGAGGCAACGAATGAGAAGGGGCCATGTGTATCCACTAGGGAGTGGTGAGGGGGCTATGGGATTAAACCCTAGGCTGCCATTTGTCATTATGAGAACCCATTGACTTCCCTAGGTGACATTAATGCCTGTTGTAAGAAGGTGGTTGAGATTTTCAGCCCATGGCTTCAATGGAGCATGGGCAGCCCTGAAATTCGTATGGGTGGACATGGGCTCTGATTGCTTGGGCAAGAAGTCACTCAACCTCATGGGAGGTTGCTTGATTCACACCCCATTCCATTGTGAAACTACCTAGCATCATTCCCATCCAAAAACGAGAGCCAGCAGTGAGGAAACCAGAAAATCGCGACCTTGAGAGAACCCAGTTTTTGAAAGACCAAAAACGCCCAGAATTGGCATGGGACAAGGAAATCCAATGGGGAATCCATTAGCATGAACCTTGGGGCGAATTCTGGAGCATTAGCTACCCCGAAATCAATGGGAAAGCCCAGTTTTTGCAGCTCAGAAAACGAGTGACGGATTTGAGTATTTGGTGAGCAGAACAGAGAGAAATCAAGTTGGGATTGACTATGCAGAGGTTGGGTGTGCTTGATAAACCCAGTGAAGGCTAGGATCTCAAAGATCAGCAGCTGGACCTTTCTATGCCCATCCTGAAGAGCACTGGAGGGAAGAGTTGCCTGAGGGACTGTGTAACAGAGAAGGGGATCTTCCTTGTGTTGGATGTGGTAGGTAATGTGGGTGCCTAACTGTTGAGTTCACTTGAGATGCCTGTAGCTCTGTGGTTGAGCTCACTGGCTTAGCATTACCCTCCTCTATCTGCTTGGATGCTTGACTGAAACCATGCCTATGAGTGAACCCAACTAGTCCTCCTTAGTGGATACACAGCCCAGCTCGGGGGTGACCTCTCGGCTGAAAGAACACAAGCTGGACAGAGGTCTACGGTTGGGAGGAACGTTGCCCTTCCATAGCCAGTCGTTTGGACCATTACAGTTCAAGATAAGTATTCGGTGAATTAATTTAGATACAGACTGTGTTTGCAATGCATTCAATCTGAAGGATTAATTATTCCTGTTAATGAAATGAAATGCATCATGTTTTATGCAGTGTGATAAATTGTCCATGCTTAATGAAATTTAGTGACTGTTACATGTATGAATGATATGGGTATGCTGAATGTATGAAGAGATAAGGTGCATACGTAATGATTAATTTCCGCTGTGTTTAAATTGAGATGAATCTGCATTGGGAAGTTTCAAAATGTTAGGAATTTAAGTGCAAAGATTATTGGGGCTAAGTCTGCCATAAGCTCGTGTGATGTTAACGTTTCCTTCCTTGCACTTGATGATAAAGGGGGCGTTACAGTTTTGGTATCAGAGCTGCGTTGCAGCACTGGGCCGCTATGGGCCAAAACTGATAGTAAAGAGAAGAGAAGAAGTTAAGTTTTTGGGAAAAATTTTGTTTAAAAGTCTGTTTTGAAAATTTTGTTTAAAAACTGTTTAAAGACTGTTTCGGAAGGGATTCCCGAATGTCTTCCGCAACTGCAGAAGCATTCGGCGAATCGTTCCGAAATCGCGGAAGAATTCAGCCAGAGGCTCCGAAACAGCGGAGAAAAATTTTGTTTAAGTGAAAAATTTTCTAAGTGTCGGCGTGAAAATGAATTTTCGGAAGGAAATCTCTTCCGAAATTGCGGAAGGAATTCTCTTCCGAAATTTCGGAAGGATTCCGTGAATCGTTCCGCAACGCGGAAGAGTTCGGCGAGTCGCTCCGAAGTTGCGGAAGACTTCGGCGAATCGTTCCGCAACGCGGAAGAGTTCGGCGAGTCGTTCCGAAGTTGCGGAAGACTTCGGCGAATCGTTCCGCAACTGCGGAAGACTTCGGCGAATCGTTCCGCAATTGCGGAAGACTTCGGCGAATCGTTCCGTAATTGCGGAAGACTTCGCCGAATCGTTCCGCAACGGCAGAAGACTTCGCCGAGTCGTTCCGCAACTGCGGAAGACTTCAGCGAATGGTTCCGAAACGGCGGAAGGATTCCGTGAAGGGCTCCGAAATCGCGGAAGGATTCGGGAAAGTCTTCCGAAACGGCGGAAGCCTTCGCCGAATGGCTCCGCAACGGAAGCCTTCGCCGAATGGCTCCGCAGTTGCGGAAGAATTCGCCGAATGGCTCCGTAGTTGCGGGAGAATTCAGCGAATCGCTCCGCCATTGCGGAAGCGTTCGCCGAACTGCTCCGCATTGCGGAAGCATTCGGTGAACCGCCCCGCAGTTGCGGGAGCATTCGCTGAACCGGCTCGGAATGGGATGATTTCGGTGGGGCTCGGAGGCCATTGACGGGGGCCATGAAAGAACCAGTGAAGACCCCGAGCCCATTACACTCCAATTTGATAGAAAAAGGGAAATAGTGACTTTTGAAGGATAGAGTCCCGAGGCTTGACAGAAGGTCGGTTTGAGCTGAAATTGATCAGGCGCGGCCATGAAGCAGGCACAATGTTAAGTTCCGAATCTTGGAATCAAACTCCAAAGGATGTGGAGTCGGGGTAAGCAAGAAGGCCAAAAAGCACTGTTCCGGGGCACTTTTTCGGGATTTTGAAAAGCTTGTGGGCAGTAAAAGTGACCCTAGATGTGGGAGTCAGAAATTTTACTGAACTAGACATTTCATATTCTCATTAAGACAGACAACTTCCGTTAGACGAAGATTTCCCAGAAATGCACCGTTTGGGAGATAGCCATTTTTGGCCCAAAATTTGGAATTTTGGAAAAATGTGAAAAGAGAGAAGTAGTAAAACCCAGAAATTCATAAAAGATGAATGGTGCATCGGAATTGGAATCCGTAAATTGCTGAGTATTCCTTGTTATATGGACTAACTTCGCCCGATAGATAAGTTTTTGTGGTTCTGCATAGATTTTCTTCCACAGGTGGCTGAAGTTGATCTTCGGGACCAAAACACAACTGTGTAAACTGTGCAGAATTATTGGTAAGAGTTGTCATTTTTGAAACAACGCTGTTTCCACACCCGATGTCGGAATGGAGCACGGGGACAGGCATTGGAAAGCTTGTCTAGCAGGGATTAATGGCAATATGGGCAAAAGAATTGAATAAGTAACAGCTATGTTGATTATTCCATGAGTTAATTATGTTAAATGTTGATTGTTGTGTATTCCTAGATGCATTTTTATGGGGTCTAACAAATATCATAAGAATGCACAGTGTTTGCAGCTCATAAAGTTTATAATTGTAGCAGAGGTAAGATGGTGACCATTAACGATGCTCAAGATCCTTATGAACACGAAGAAGACGTTCTAGGAGAAAATGTGCATGAAGGGAATGCGGAGACTGAATCCAATGGGAGAAGGGAGCAGGTGACTCCTCAAAATTTGGTTGAAACCATGGTGAGCTTCAATGAAAGATTGATGAAGGCTCAAGAAGAACAACACCAACTCAATGCTTCTATTTTGCAAAGCCTCACTGATATGCAGCATAAGATAAACCTTGGGTCCAACCCAAGCAATATGGGTGAAGAAGGAAGAGATGCAGGGAGTCATTCTAGAGGTCGTTCAAGGAGAAGGACTCCAAGCCCAAGGAAGAGTTCGGTGAGCAGAAAACATAAAGCATCTTCATCAAGGTCTTCTTCCAGCAGGTCGGAGGACTCCAAATGTTCTAGAAGAAGTCCGGGACATGCACCTAAGAGATTGGACGGAAGAAAGAGGTTCAAGGGTATCCCACAGGGAGAATTTAGGAAGGCAAGACCTCCCACATTTGATGGGGAAGGAAAGACAGGTCAAGAGGCAGAAGCATGGCTTCTGGGAATGAAGAAATATTTCAGAATTCAAGACTACTCAGGAAATGAGAAAGCCAGAATTGCCATTTATAACTTAAATGGCAGAGCTTCCATTTGGTGGGACAATCTCTTGCAAGTGAAAAGAATTAACGAAAGAAGGATCAGTTGGGAAAGATTTAAGGGGTACTTCAAGGAGAAATACCTTTCTGCTAGGTATTATGACGGTAAGAGAAAAGAGTTTAATGAACTCAGGTTGGGACAAAAATCTATGGAAGAGCATGTCCACAAATTTTTGGAATTACTGAGGTATGTTGACTATATCAAAGATGAGAGAGTAAAAATCCAATGCTTTCTTGGAGGTCTACCTCAAAGTTTCAGAGATCGTATTGAGTTTGTTAATCCACCAAGTTTGGATGAAGCCATTAGGATGGCAATGCACTGCTATGAGCAAAATAAAGGAAGAACAGAGGCTAACCCAGCATGGAAAGGAAAGCCAAGAGGGAAGTTTGATCAGAAGAAGGATGGCTTCAAGCCACCATTCAGAGGTCAGCCTAAGACCTTTCCACAGGGGCAACAAGCAAGGAGTGGATTCAAACCAGCAGTGGCAGTAGACAAAGCAGCAAAGGGACCACTTCAGTGTTGGGGATGTGGAGAAAACCACATGTTGAAGGATTGTCCACATTGGAAAAACAATTCTCGGAAGTTGAACAACCTGAAGGGAGTAGCTACGGTGGAGGACATGGCAAGGGCAGCACCTCGGATTTATGCAGCGTTGGATAATCATCAAGCAGACCATCAGTCCTCAGTGGTGGAAGTCGAAGGTAAGATTGCCATGCAATCTATTTCTGTTTTGATTGATCCAGGATCTACTCATAGTTATGTTTCTCCAAAAGTGGTTGAAGGATGTTCTCTTAGAAAAATAAAGCATAATAAGTCTTGGCTAGTGCAACTAGCCACGGGAACCAAGAGAAAAGTAAGTGAGGTAGTGATGGAGTGTCCCATAGAGTTGAATGGACTCCACACATATGCTGAATTGAATGTGTTACCATTAGGATCCTATGATGCATTAATTGGCATGGATTGGTTAGAAAAACATAGAGCCAAATTGGACTGTTATGAGAAAGCACTTGAGTGCATTGATGAAAAGGGAAGGCCAACATTGGTAAAAGGGATTCCCAAGCAAGTTTCAATAAGACAGATTTCAGCCCTGCAGTTGAAAAAGTTTTATAAGAAGGGTTGTCAATTATATGCAGTCCATATGCCAGATTCATTGGAGGACAAAGGGCCAAGACTAGAAGACTTCAGGATATTGCAAGAGTTCCAAGATGTGTTTCCGGATGAGGTACCAGGGTTGCCACCGATGAGAGATATTGATTTTACCATCGATCTTGTCCCAGGGGCAGCGCCGAATTCCAAAGCTCCTTATAGAATGAGTACACCGGAATTGGTGGAATTGAAGATACAGCTGCAGGAATTAATAGATAAAGGGTATATCAGGCCTAGTGTATCTCCTTGGGGAGCACCGGTGTTATTTTTCAAGAAGAAAGATGGGACTTTAAGGCTGTGTATTGATTACAGGCAGCTCAATAAAGTGACAGTTAAGAACAAGTATCCATTACCAAGAATTGATGACTTGTTTGATCAAATGAAGGAAGCCAAATTATTTTCAAAGATTGACTTGAGGTCTGGCTACCATCAAGTGAGGATTAAAGAAGAAGACATTCACAAGACGGCTTTCAGAACTAGATATGGTCATTATGAGTTCACTGTGGTTCCATTCGGCCTTACCAACGCACCTGCCACATTCATGTGTCTCATGAATAGTGTATTCAGCAAATATTTGGACAAGTTTGTGATTGTGTTTTTAGATGACATTCTTGTCTATTCAAGAAATGAGGAAGAACACGAGGAACATCTAAGAATGGTGTTGCAAGTTCTTAGAGAACATCAGCTGTATGCCAAGTTAAGCAAGTGTGAATTCTATCAAAAGAGGATCCAATATTTGGGTCACGTCATTTCAGAAGAAGGAATTGCAGTGGATCCAGAGAAGATTAATTCCATCATGGATTGGCCAACTCCAAGAAATGTTTCAGATGTTAGATCTTTTATGGGCCTTGCTGGTTACTACAGAAGGTTTATTGAAGGATTCTCCAGGATAGCACATCCGATCACTTCATTGCAAAGGAAGAACATCAAATTTGTATGGTCTGAAAAATGTGAGAAAAGTTTTCAGAAATTAAAGGAGTTACTTACTAGCGCTCCTGTTTTGAAGATAGCCGATCCAAGGAAGGATTTTGTAGTATGCACAGATGCTTGCATTGAAGGACTGGGTGGGGTTCTCATGCAGGAAGGAATTGTGATTTGCTATGAATCTAGGAAATTGAAAGAGCATGAAAAGAATTATGCCACACATGATTTAGAATTAGCAGCCATAGTGCATGCTCTTAAAATGTGGAGACATTACTTGATGGGAAGAAGATTCGAGCTTAGAACAGACCACATGAGCTTGAAGTATTTGTTTGAGCAGCCAAACTTGAATGCTAGGCAAGCTAGATGGATGGAATTTCTTTGTGAATTTGATTTTGAAATTAAACATGTAAAAGGGAAGGAGAATAAGGTTGCAGATGCTCTTAGCAGAAAATTTCATGTTTCAGCAGTAAGTATGTGCAAATCAGATTTGAAGACAAGAGTTCTTGAAGCCCAAAACGGTGACGAAACTTGCCTTCAAATTAAAGAGAAGTTGCAGCACGGTAATGTGGATGAAAAGTGTGCAGGATATCAGCTGGGTGAAGACAGTATCCTCATCTACAAAGATAGGTTGTACATTCCAAATAATGCAGATTTGAAGAAACTAGTGATGGATGAAATACACCAGATGCCGTACTCTGGACATCCAGGATATCAGAAGACTATAACAGCGGCAAGAAAGCAATACTTTTGGAATGGCATGAAGAAGGACATAGCTGAGTACATTGCTAGGTGTCAGAAGTGCCAACAAGTCAAGGCAGAACACCAACATCCAGCAGGGTTATTGCAGCCCTTACCCATTCCAGAATGGAAGTGGGAAGTGGTCTCCATGGATTTTATAACAGGTCTGCCCATGACAGTAAAGAAGCATGATTCAATCATGGTTGTGGTGGATAAGCTATCAAAGGTAGCTCACTTTATTCCAGTGAAGTCCACTCACAAGGCTAGTGACATTGCGAACATCTTCATGAGAGAGATATTCAGATTGCATGGATTGCCTAAGGCAATAATTTCTGATCGTGACACAAAGTTCACCTCCAATTTCTGGAAGGGATTATTTCAGGAGTTGGGAACTAAATTGAATTTCAGTACAGCTTACCATCCGCAAACGGACGGCCAAACCGAGAGGGTGAATCGGGTCCTTGAAGACATGCTGAGAATGTATGTGATGGACAAACCATCCAAGTGGGAAGATTATTTACACTTGGTTGAATTTGCATACAATAATGGACACCATGCATCCTTGGGAATGAGTCCATTTGAAGCATTGTATGGCAGGGGATGCAGGACGCCAGTGAATTGGGATGGCCCAGTGAACAGGGTAGTGCTTGGACCAGAGATGATCAAGGAAATGGAACAGGAAATTGTTAAGATCAGGCAGAATTTAAAGGCAGCTCAGGACAGGCAAAAGAGTTATGCAGATTTGAAAAGAGTACATAAGGAATTTCAGATTGGGGATCATGTTTATTTGAGAGTGAAACCAAGGAAGAGTTCCCTCAAGTTGGGGAGTTGTGCTAAGTTGTCACCAAGATATTGTGGACCATTTGAAGTCCTTGATAGGATAGGGCCAGTTGCATATAGAATTGCATTGCCTGCTAGAATAAGAGCTCATAATGTTTTCCATGTATCTTTGCTTAAGAAGTATGTACATGATCCTAATCATATGATTGATTGGAATGTGATACAGGTGGAACCCGAGGGAGAGTTCCAAGTAGAACCTATGCGCATCCTCGACAAGAAAGTCACTGTGCTCCGGAACAGAGCCATCGGGCAGGTAAAGGTCCAATGGGAGCACCTTAGTCCCGACGAGGCTACATGGGAGCTAGAGGATGCCATGAGGGAGGCATTCCCATTTTTGTTCAGTTTTGAGAACACCGAGGACGGTGTTGTTCTAAGGGGGAGGGGAATGTAATACCCCAATTTTGACCCTTAGGAAATATTGGCTCTAATGTAAATATTGTATACACACGTTGTATGTTTCCCTAGCGTGGAGCTCAAGGCCAAGGCCCCGCTAGTTTATGCTCGGATTTTATTTAAATTAGACACGCTTGATATTTTTTACCCACGTGCTATTAAGCCATGGGATATTGTAAATTGATGTAAATATTAACATTGAAATAAATACCAAAAACTGGCTATGGAGGCAACGAATGAGAAGGGGCCATGTGTATCCACTAGGGAGTGGTGAGGGGGCTATGGGATTAAACCCTAGGCTGCCATTTGTCATTATGAGAACCCATTGACTTCCCTAGGTGACATTAATGCCTGTTGTAAGAAGGTGGTTGAGATTTTCAGCCCATGGCTTCAATGGAGCATGGGCAGCCCTGAAATTCGTATGGGTGGACATGGGCTCTGATTGCTTGGGCAAGAAGTCACTCAACCTCATGGGAGGTTGCTTGATTCACACCCCATTCCATTGTGAAACTACCTAGCATCATTCCCATCCAAAAACGAGAGCCAGCAGTGAGGAAACCAGAAAATCGCGACCTTGAGAGAACCCAGTTTTTGAAAGACCAAAAACGCCCAGAATTGGCATGGGACAAGGAAATCCAATGGGGAATCCATTAGCATGAACCTTGGGGCGAATTCTGGAGCATTAGCTACCCCGAAATCAATGGGAAAGCCCAGTTTTTGCAGCTCAGAAAACGAGTGACGGATTTGAGTATTTGGTGAGCAGAACAGAGAGAAATCAAGTTGGGATTGACTATGCAGAGGTTGGGTGTGCTTGATAAACCCAGTGAAGGCTAGGATCTCAAAGATCAGCAGCTGGACCTTTCTATGCCCATCCTGAAGAGCACTGGAGGGAAGAGTTGCCTGAGGGACTGTGTAACAGAGAAGGGGATCTTCCTTGTGTTGGATGTGGTAGGTAATGTGGGTGCCTAACTGTTGAGTTCACTTGAGATGCCTGTAGCTCTGTGGTTGAGCTCACTGGCTTAGCATTACCCTCCTCTATCTGCTTGGATGCTTGACTGAAACCATGCCTATGAGTGAACCCAACTAGTCCTCCTTAGTGGATACACAGCCCAGCTCGGGGGTGACCTCTCGGCTGAAAGAACACAAGCTGGACAGAGGTCTACGGTTGGGAGGAACGTTGCCCTTCCATAGCCAGTCGTTTGGACCATTACAGTTCAAGATAAGTATTCGGTGAATTAATTTAGATACAGACTGTGTTTGCAATGCATTCAATCTGAAGGATTAATTATTCCTGTTAATGAAATGAAATGCATCATGTTTTATGCAGTGTGATAAATTGTCCATGCTTAATGAAATTTAGTGACTGTTACATGTATGAATGATATGGGTATGCTGAATGTATGAAGAGATAAGGTGCATACGTAATGATTAATTTCCGCTGTGTTTAAATTGAGATGAATCTGCATTGGGAAGTTTCAAAATGTTAGGAATTTAAGTGCAAAGATTATTGGGGCTAAGTCTGCCATAAGCTCGTGTGATGTTAACGTTTCCTTCCTTGCACTTGATGATAGAAGGGGGCGTTACATTTGATGTCCAAAAAGCTCCACTTGCATCCTGTCATTTGGAATAGGAAGCCCTTCAATGGTACCGTTGGTACATCAAGGCTCATGATGAGCCAAAATGGACAGATTTTTTCCAACTCATTTTGTAACGATTTGGTCCTGGTGCTTTTGATGACTTCACCGGAGCACTCACTAAACTTCGTCAAAGTGGCACTGTGAGAGAGTATCATACAGAATTTGAAAAACTAGCCAATCACACAGAAGGATTGTCTGATGAATTCTACAGGAGTTGTTTTATCAGTGGTCTTAAGGACGAAATCCGGTCAGAGGTTAAAATGTTCCGTCCCAACACAATGATGGAATTCCTAGGGTTGGCTAAGTTGGCAGAAGACAAGCTTGCAACCCAACAACACTCCAAACCCTATTTTGTTCCCTTCCAAAATATGGGTTCTCAATGACCTCCCATTCTACCAGCTCCTCGACCAACTCCTATCAAGCATTTGTCCGAAACAGAGATGTAGACACGCAGAGAGAAAGGGCTCTGTTATAATTGTGATGAGAAATTCACTCAGGGACATAAATGTGTTTAGCAAAAGCTCTATCTCTTGGATATGGATTCTCTGGCTACCTCTAAAATTGGTGAAGAAGCTCCAGATACAATGGATGATTAGGTCGACATTCAAGAGTTGCCTATTGACCCCCCATCACAGGACGACCAACCAGAGATATCACTCAATGCTTTATCTGGCGTCACCACCCCCCAAACAATGCAGGTCAGGGGTTACTTCAAGAAGCTTCCTCTTACAATACTCATTGATTTTGGCAGCACACATAACTTCATTGACCCTCGGATCGCCAAACAGGATGATTGTTTTATCCATCCTTGCTCCAACTTTGAAGTCATGGTTGCCAATGGAGGCACCTTACCTTGCAAGGGAAAGTGTCACAATGTGCGTATCTCTTTGGAATGTTATAACCTGCGCTCTAACACGTTTTCCTTTTCTTTAGGTGGATGTGATGTGGTTTTGGGTGTTCAATGGTTACGCACACTTGGCCCCATCTTATGGGATTTTGCTAAACTTTGGATACAGTTTCCCGTCAATGGGACACAACACAAATTTACAGGCTTACAACCAAGGTCTCTCCACATCATCAATTCACATCGCCTGGAAAAGATCCTTAAGAGGAATTCACATGGTGTCATCGCTCAACTCCATTCCATTCAGATGCACCCACCAATGGCCTCCACTACTTCCTTGGATAAATATGCAGGTGTCTTTGCTACATGAGTGGGCTTACCGCCTTCACGAGACCTTTCCGGTAAGCATTTATCCGCATCTACATCTCAACAGGACATGATGGCTATTTTGCATGCAATACAGAAGTGGCAGCCATCCCTATTGGGGAATTATTTCTGCATCAAGATTGATCTCCCGAGTTTGGAAAATTTCCTGGAACAATGGGTCTCCTCCTGAGCACACCTGAAATGGGTTATCCAACTCATGGGTTATGACTATGCGATCACTTACCAGAAGGGTAAGGACAATATGGTGGCATATGTTCCTTCTCACACATTTGATGACCCAGTTTCTCTTACAGCTATTTCTCTACTTGTTCCAAATTGGTTGCAATCTGTTCAACGAGGCTATCTCTTCTATGAACTCCATGCTTCTTCATCGGTAGGGCACTTTGGGTTCCTCCAAACGTATGACCGGGAACAATGTAACTTCTTTTGGCAGGGACTTAAAATGATAATTCAACGGATGGTGGTTGATTGTGGTACTTTCCAGGTCAGCAAGGGTGAAACGACACTCCTTTCGGGACTGCTCGAACCCTTTCCCATCCCTACACAGATTTGGACAACTATTTCTATGGATTTCCTAGAAGCACTCCAGTGGTACAGTACCACATATAAAAGGACACCATATGAAGCAATCTCTGGACAGGCACCGCCAGTTCTTCTTCCATACACCTTCAGCAGCTCCCCAGTTCAGGCAATTGACTCGATTCTTCGAAACCGTGATCAGATTCTTCTCATTCTGCAGGACAATCTTCACATGGAAAGAATTCGACTGAAACAACAAGCCGATCAGCACCATTCTGAACGCACTTTTCATGCAATTGATATGGTTCTTCTTCGTCTATATCCTTCCACGCAATCCTCCCTGAAACTCAAAAGGCGTCAGTGTCCCGGCATGCAACCCGAGGATGCTACAAGGGAACCACTCCTTCAGATTCTGCATCAATTTCCACATCTCAATCTTTGAGGAAAAATCTTTTTCTAAGGGGGAGGGGATATTAGGAACCCATATCTTTACTTTATTAGTGTATTGTTGTTGGACGCATATGCTTTGTAAGTCGTCCCGTAGTATTTGTTGATCCATAGTTTGTGTTATTGTTGTTTGTTGCATATGCTTTGTAAGTCACCCGTAGTATTGTTGATCCATAGTTTGTATTAGCCCATGGTTTTGACCCATAGTATTGGTGCCTAGACTTAGTATATAAGTGTGTGTTGAGGCCTATGAAGGCACCGTGAAGTTATTTGTATTGAGCTTTCTCAAAGGAGGTTGCCCCCTTGAAGTGGCATGTGATCAATATAAAAGTGATTCTGAGTTTTGTTATTTCTGTTGTCCCGTGTATTCGCATTAATTATTGTTGCAGGTTCATCACATTATACTTCGTTGATTCTTGTTTTTCCTTTACCTCCAATTGTTGTCTAGTACTTTTCAACTTATATTTAACTTCAGTCAATTCACATTTCATATTCGGTATTTATTTGTCGTGCTCTTTTTCCCTCAACTCTGTCTCATTGGGAACGACGGGAATTGCCATCATCGCAGCAGTTGGACCTTGTAATTCTTTCTGCAAATCAGAAATTGTGGATTTAAGTTTTTAAATTTCCATATCACATCCCAAATGCTGAACTTTTCGGCGGTCGAAGAGTTTTTATTCCAGCTCTCTTATTTTTGCATCTTTCCCAACAATCTTCTCTTTCATTTCTTTATATAATGGTGATGAGCCAAACAAATCACCTAGTGCAATGCTCGTTGAGAAGCATTCTTGTAGCATCTTCTCTCGATTTGCTAAGGACTTCTCTCGCTCTTCTAAGGACATTGTACTTATAGGTGTGTTTTTCCTTCTACCCTTACCCTCATCTCCTTTGGTACCCTTACCTTCACCCTCACCACCTTCTTCACTGTAAATTTTGTTTCCTCTCCTTTGGTTTTCAAGTTCCAGAGATTCAAAGATCATTTCTAACCTTTTGACATAAAAAAGCGCATAAACATAAGCTATCACTTTTCAGTACTTGGCCATTTTTTCCAAAGGGGA
This sequence comes from Larix kaempferi, assembly GCA_027924585.1. Classification (NCBI taxonomy): domain Eukaryota; kingdom Viridiplantae; phylum Streptophyta; class Pinopsida; order Pinales; family Pinaceae; genus Larix; species Larix kaempferi. The sequence continues at coordinate 35,184,871 of BSBM01000372.1, forward strand.
TCCTTTTCTGGCATGGTAAAAATTAGGTTGATTGGATGTTTTGGAAGGCCATTATCTTCTTGGACAATGAGTTGGTTGTTTTGGCAAGCCAATATATTATTTACAGAGCCTATTTTCCAAGAATGGGACTATATTCAGGTGCATTGGTCATCCACCTATAGGATGGTTCCTTCAGAATAATTATATCTCTCTCTCTCTCTGAGGAAATGTCGGTCATTTTCCCAAAGCCACTTGAGCCATATTTTCAGTACTTAGCCAATTTTGGCAAAGGGGGGGAATAATATGGGAGGGTGCAAAAAATGTTGATTGCATGTTTTGGCAGGCCATTATCTTCTTTTCCATGGACCTTTTATCGAGAAGGAGTAAATGGTCAAGTGTGTAAATCATCCACCTAAAAGCTGATGATGTCAAATAAATTTAATCCCTCAGTAGTGAGAAACGACGGACATTTTCCTAAGGCCATTTAGGTCAGTTTTAGATGCAAAACAGGTTGAGTGGTTGTTTTGGCAGGCCAATATTTTCTTCACCGGACACTTTTTTCCAAGACTAAGACTATATTCAGGTGAATTTTTCATCCACCTACAGGATGGTACCTTCCAAATAGTTATCTCTCTCTCTCTCTGAGGAAATGGCGATCATTTTCCCAAAGCCACTTGAGCAATACTTTCAGTACTTAAGCCATTTTTTCCCATGGCGAGCATTTTCCATAATGGTGCAAAAGAGGTTGATTGGATGTTTTGGCAGGACATTATCTTCTTAGACATAGAGATTTTATCGAGAAGGAGTAAATGGTCAAGTGTGTAAATCCTCAACCTGAAAGCTTATGTTGTCAGATAAATTTAATCCCTCACTGGTGGGAACTGGCGGGCATTTTTCTAAGGCCATTTCGGCCAGGTTTAAGTGCAAAAAAGTCCGAGTGGTTGTTTTGGCAGGCCAATATTTTCTTCACTGGACACTTTTTTCCAAGAATGATACTATATTCAGGTGCATTTATCATCCACCTACAAGATGGTGCCCTCCAATACTTATCTCTCTCTTTGTGAGGAAATGGCAGTCATTTTTCCAAAGCCACTTGAGCCATATTTTTAGTACTTAGTCATTGTTGTCAATGACAATAACTCAACAAAATTCCCTGGTATTTGCAAATATGAAACTGTAAAAAAATAGAGAATAATAAAACTCACATTTTCAAATTTGAATCACTCAAATAGGCCAAAAATTGAACCCTATTTTCAGGGTTGATTTTCAATGTTTTTACACAATAGAAATTTTTAGGATAAAATTGAAAATATTGAATAGTGTAGTGGTGATTGTTAATACACATCATGTTCAACTATGTATCATTCAAAAGAGGTTGATTGGATGTGACACTTTTTTCCAAGACTGTGACTATATTTAGGTCCATTAGTCATCCACCTATGTTGTCAAGTGTGAGAACTGGTGGGCATTTTCCTAAGGCCATTTAGGACAGTTTTAAGTGCAAAAAAGGCTGCGCGGTTGTTTTGGCAGGCCAATATATTCTTCACTGGAGACGTTATTCCAAGAATGAGACTATATTCAAGTGCATTAGTTATCCACATACAGGATGGTAACCTCAGAATATTTTTGTCTCAGTGTGAGGAAATGGCGGTCATTTTCCCAAAGCCACTTGAGCCATATTTTCAATACTTAGCCATTTTTTCCCATGGCGAGCATTTTCTGGAATGGTGCAAAAGAGGTTGATTGGATGTTTTGGCAGGCTATTATCTTCTCGGCCATAGACCTTTTATCGAGAAGGAGTAAATGGTAAAGTGTGTAAATCCTCCACCTGAAAGCTTATGTTGTCAGATAAATTTAATCCCTCACTGGTGAGAATTGGTAGGCATTTTCCTAAGGTCATTTAGGTCAGTTTTAAGTGCAAAAAAAGCTTAGTGGTTGTTTTGGCAGGCCAATATATTCTTTACTAGACACTTTTTTCCAAGACTGTGACTATATTTAGGTGCATTAGTCATCCACCTATAGGATGGTGCCCTCCAAAAAAATTTCTCTCTCTCCGTGAGGAAATGGCGGTCATTTTCCCAAAGCCACTTGAGCTATATTTTTAGTACTTAGCCATTTTTTCCCATGGCAAGCATTTTCTGGAATGGTGTAAAAGAGGTTGATTGGATGTTTTGGTGGGCCATTATCTTCTTGGACATAGACTTTTTATCGAGAAGGATTAAATGGTCAAGTGTGTAAATCCTCCACCGGAAAGCTTATGTTGTCAGATAAATTTAATCCCTCACTGGTGGGAAGTGGCAAACATTTTCCTAAGGCCATTTAGGCCAAGTTTAAGTGCAAAAAAGGTTGAGTGGTTGTTTAGGTAGGCCAATATTTTCTTCACCAAACACTTTTTTCCAAGACTGGAACTATATTCAGGTGCATTAGTCATCCACCTACAGGATGGTGCCCTCCAAATAGTTTTATCTCTCTCTGTGAGGAAATGGCAGTCATTTTCCCAAAGCCACTTGAGCCATATTTTCAGTATTTAGCCATTTTTCCCCGTGGCGAGCATTTTCTAGAATGGTACAAAAGAGGTTGATTGGATGTTTTGGAAGTCCATTATCTTCTTGGCCATAGACCTTTTATCGAGAAGGAGTAAATGGTCAAGTGTGTAAATACTCCACTTGAAAGCTTATGTTGTCAGATAAATTTAATCCCTCACTGGTGAGAATTGGTGGGAATTTTCCTAAGGCCATTTAGGCCTATTTTATGTGAAAAAACGATGAGTGGCTATTTTGGTAGGCCAATACATTCTTTACCAGACACTTTTTTCCAAGACTGGGACTATGTTCAGGTGCATTAGTCATCCACCTACAGGATGGTGCCCTCCAAATAGTTTTATCTCTCTCTGTGAGGAAATGGCGGTCATTTTCCCAAAGCCAGTTGAGCCATATTTTCAATACTTAGCCATGTTTTCCCATGGCGAGCATTTTTTGGAATGGTGCAAAAGAGGTTGATTGGATGTTTTGGCAGGCCATTATCTTCTTGGCCATAGACCTTTTATCGAGAAGGAGTAAATGGTCAAGTGTGTAAATCCTCAACTTGAAAGTTTATGTTGTTAGATAAATTTAATCCCTCACTGGTGAGAATTGGTGGGAATATTTCTAAGGCCATTTAGGCTCGTTTTAAGTGCAAAAAAAGCTCAGTGGTTGTTTTGGCAAGCCAATATTTTCTTTACTAGACACTTTTTTCCAAGACTAAGACTATATTCAGGTGCATTAGTCATCCACCTACAGGATGGTGCCCTCCAAATAGTTTTCTCTTTCTCCCTCTGAGGAAATGGCGAACATTTTCTCAAAGCCACTTGAGCCATATTTTCAGTACTTAGCCATTTTTTTCCCATGGCGAGCATTTTCTGGAATGGTGCAAAAGAGGTTGTCTTCTTGGACATAGACCTTTTATCGAGAAGGAGTAAGTGGTCAAGTGTGTAAATCCTCCACCTGAAAGCTTATGTTGTCAGATAAATTTAATCCCTCACTGGTGGGAACTAGCAGGCATTTTCCTAAGGACATTTAGGCCAGTTTTAAGTGCAAAAAAGGCTAAGTGGTTGTTTTGGCAGGCCAATATTTTTTCACCAGACACTTTTTTCCAATACTGAGACTATATTCAGGTGCATTAGTCATCCACCTACATGATGGTTCCCTCCAAATAGTTCTCTCTCTCTCTCTTTGAGGAAATGGCAGACATTTTCCCAAAGCCACTTGAGCCATATTTCCAGTACTTGGCCATTTTTTCCCATGGCGAGCATTTTCTGGAATGGTGCAAAAGAGGTTGATTGGATGTTTTGGCATGCCATTATATTCTTGGACATAGACCTTTTATGGAGAAGGAGTAAATGGTCAAGTGTTTAAATCCTCCACCTGAAAGCTTATGTTGTCATATAAATTTAATCCCTCACTAGTGGGAACTGGCGAGCATTTTCCTAAGGCCATTTAGGCCAGGTTTAAGTGCAAAAAAGGCTGAGTGGTTGTTTTGGCAGGCCAATATTTTCTTCACCAAAGGATTTTTCCAAGGATGAGACTATATTCAGGTGCATTAGTCATCCACATATAGGATGGTGCCCTCAGAATAGTTTTATCTCTCTTTGTGAGGAAATGGCGGTTATTTTCCCAAAGCCACTTGAGCCATATTTTCAGTACTTAGCCATTTTTTCCAAAGGGGGGCATAATATAGGAGGGTGCAAAAGAGCTTGATTGGATGTTTTGGTAGGCCATAGACCTTTTATCGAGAAGGATTAAATGGTCAAGTGTGTAAATCCTCCACCTAAAAGCTTATGTTGTCAGATAAATTTAATCCCTCACTAGTGAGAATTGGTGGGCATTTTCTTGAGGTCATTTATGCCAGTTTTAAGTGCAAAAAACGTTGAGTGGTTGTTTCGGCAGGCCAATATTTTCTTCACCAGAGAATTTTTCCCAAGACTGAGACTATATTCAAATGGGTTGGTCATCCACCTACAAGATGGTGCCCTCCAAATAGTTATCACTCTCTCTCTATGAGGAAATGGCGGTCATTTTCCCACATCCACTTGAGCCATATTTTCAGTACTTAGCCATTTTTGCCAAAGGGGGGCATAATATGGGAGGGTGCAAAAAAGGTTGATTGGATTTTTTGACATGCCCTTATCTTCTTGGCCATATACCTTTTATCGTGAATGATTCAATGTTCAAGTGTGTAAATCCTCCACCTAAAAGCTTATGTTGTCAGAAAAATTTAATCCATCATTGGTGAGAACTGGTGGGCATTTTCCTAGGGCCATTTAGGCTAGTTTTAAGTGGAAAAAATGTTGAGTGGATGTTTTGGCAGGCCAATATATTCTTCACCGGAGACTTTTTTCCAATACTAAGACTATATCTAGGTGCATTAGTCATCCACCTAAAGGATGGCGCCCTCCAAATAGTTATCTCTCTCTCTGTAAAGAAATGGCGGTCATTTTTCCAAAGCCACTCGAGCCATATTTTCAATACTTAGTCATTGTTGTCAATGACAATAACTCAACAAAATTCCCTGGTATTTGCAAATATGAAACTGTAAAAAAACAGAGAATAATAAAACTCACATTTTCCAATTTGAATCACTCAAATAGGCCAAAAATTGAACCCTATTTTCAGGGTTGATTTTCAGTGTTTTTACACAATAGAAATTTTTAGGATAAAATTGAAAATATTGAATAGTGTAGTGGTGATTGTTAATACACATCATGTTCAACTCGTATCATTCAATTTGACTATGTAATGTTCTTACTAGCACATGAAGAATTTTTTTATTTGTGTGTTAGATTAAATAATCTAAATTTAGTCCTTGGATAAAAAGGTAAAACACCACTCATTTTTTCGTCAGAAATAAGCTATTCTATTTCAAGCCAAAATATAGTACATTATTCAACAATCTGTAAATTGTTCTATCAAAAGACCCCAAGCTTATGCAGCAGACAAAAAGTCCAAAATGATCAACACATATAATCCTGGAGCAGCTACTATAGAACCAGAGTACATGTACATATAAAACAATTTAATGCAATAAATAAATAATTCATATATACTAAATAATATAATTCACCATACATATTACACCAAACAGTATAAAAATTTATTAATGAAAGGAAAAATGTTTACAAATCCAAATGGGGTACACCAGTCCTCATCCCTAATCCATACCAATGATGGACAGAGTCCCATTGGTGTGAATCTCATGAAAAGTGTACTTGTACACGAGGTTGTAAGCTAATATACAAATAGAGAAATCTAAATTTTGGTCCCACTCTCCATTTACCAAGAGGCTGAGTCTGATCACTTGAGCCTAAAGTTGGATGATATCTATCAGGAAAGGTTGGCCATGTATAGAAAACATCCTCCTTAAGATTCTCATAGCCTTCTATGCTAAAATCTAGTGAATTATTATTCTTTACAATCCTGGGAGGTACAGAATGCATTACAATTAGTTCAAAAGTAACCATGAAACTTTCATATGAACAAGGAATTTCCACATAAGATTCACTGCGTATAATGTGTTGAGACCTTATGTGATTGAAAACTTTGTAGGAAAGAAGATTAATATTGTGATGATGTACTCGATTGGGTTGCAATACTTCGATATATGATGGCAATGCATTGTGTGTTCCATATTTTGTAGATGCAACTAATCTAGCAATCATAACTTCATTGTCACCTTTTGTTGCAAGAAGTTGAAAACTGGTGTGCTTATTGTTGGCCACCCTATATGAAAATTAATTACAACTAACACAGAGGATGCTCAATATGAATTGTCAACCCAGGGAAGTATTTTTTTCAATGGAAATAAGCACAACCTATGCATAAACATTTCAAGTAGTGGATTAAGTAAATGGAGATCAATGTTCCTACCTATCTGCTCAACCAAACTCTTCTCATAACTAAAACCAATCTAACTTATCCATCTAGGAATTCAAAGTACAATTACCTTCCTACAAATATCAATCCAGCAATTACTGATCTAGGAATAAAATAAACTATACTTACTTTTGTAAGAAGTTAAATCCTATAATTATCAAACTATAGTATTCAATCTCTACTGATCTAACTCATCTAACAACTATTGTAACTCAATCATAATCTGTCTAATCTAATGAATTCAGGAAAGATAAAACAACAACCAGAACTAGAAGTAAGCTTGAACTCTAATTTGATTAATATTGGAAATCCTAGAAAGAATAAATGACTAAAAGGAATTAGAGCTGGGCTTGGCTGTAACAGTTGATCTAACACACTATGCATCAAATAAATTAACCTACATAGTCGACTGTCACACCACACAGTTGTATCTATTCAGGATGGAATCATAAACTACCAAAGAAGAATGCAAGCATCAATCCACTGTTGCAGCTTGCAGTAACACATCTAATGCAATTCCACACCACACAACATAAAAGAAATTAAATACCTACTTAACTCAGTTATCTCTGTGAGAAGGTGGGCCCTAGCCTTCTAATAGAGATGTGATAGACTAACACAAATTAAAACTCAGATATAAGAAACTATGCTCCTTGTATTAAGAATGATGAAACTACAATCACAGCTCTTTGTCTCAGCTTATACCAATAGAAATTCTCCAACCACAGGCTCAGAACGCCTCTTTACATTTATACCCCATGACATGAAATCGTTACACCAAAATATCGGGTACAATGAAACTGTTACAACCATAAGTGATCTTGAATGAAATCGTTGCATTCAGGCTTGAGTTGTTGCACATTGTTGCAGCCCAGAATAGATTCGAGCTGGTTAGACTGGCTGGTACTCGGATGCTCTATTGTGACTCAGTCACAGCTGTCCGTGTGGAGGAATGTTCAAACTGTTGCAGTGAATTGTGGAACTAAACTCAAGAAGGGACAACTGGCGTCACATATGCCTCTTCTCCAAAAGCCTACAAGCTGCTACACCTGCGGTCTTGTAAAGGCTCTTGGGATATCTTTATCGAATCAGACAATATTAGCACAACCTTAAAAGATAGAGTACAAAACCATAAACAAATCAGGCATTAATTGAATAAAACAATAATAGATTATACCTGTTGCAGTCCATGCTTTGCTTGGGAAAATATTTGCTTAGATCAAGGAATTGTAAGGCAAAATAGGGAAAAAGGTGTATATAGGTGTAGGAAAAAAGGGGCTATTTTGGGGCCCAACATCTCCCCCCAGCTTTCCAATTGCATGTCCTCGTGCAACATCCAACTAATCTGAGTCTGAATTTAGTCCCTGTTCATACTGAGAGGAAAAATTGAAGGAAATGTCAAGTTCATTTTCTACTTCCAAAAGCCCATTGCAAGTAGCCCAATATTCCCAGCACTACTTCTCTTCTGCCTTAGTTAGTGTGTAATTGTCCCTGTACTTCCCTCCTGGCCACCATATAAGTGGAAATTTGAACTTGAGTTTCAGCCAGTGTAACCCACAAGTTCTCATGCAATTGACATACCCTGCTACCCTCGGAAGAGCTTGTTTAAAATTCTTAAGGCAGTATCGGTCCCTTTTCTTCAAAGCTGGAGAGGAGATCTACCACCTGTGCTTGCTACCTTCTAAGGAAAGATGCTGCTTTTTGGAAATCAGGTCAACACAGGTAGAGATTCTATTGCATCTTCTTTAGGTGTTGAGTCTTCGAAGGAGATAAGAAACACCTTCCATGGTTTATAAGAAGAACACAAGGAGATTGGGGTTCACTCCTAATCCATAGATTGGCACTGGCCTCATTCCTAGAGATTGTCTGGAAGGCATCTTCCCACTACACATGATTATTAACAAAAGAGGCAAAGGCTCTCAACTGAACATCCCCTGCATAGGGAATAGGACTAGAGCGAGATTCACCAAGACATGCCATGTCATGCAAATATAATTCACACAACAGGTGTTGCTCAAGAAAACTGCTTGACAAAAAGGTCTCTACAAACTAGGAAGGGATCAACAATTGATAAGGTATACCCTCCTGCAAAGCTTTTAATTTAAACAGGGTCATTTTTTCATACAGGAATACCGGGTAGGAAGGAGATGGGGCTCTTGAACTCAATAGCTCCCAAGAGAGGGCATACATTTGGTCTTTTTCTTCTTGCATGGATTTGAATTCCTTCAACTCCTCCAATTCTTTTTGCATCTTTTCCATTTGAGATCCCTAAAGAGTTGATTCATCTGCCCACTTCTATCTCAATTCTTTGATAGTCTTTCTATGTTCAGAGAGAGGGACCATCCCTTCTCAACACTGATCAATATACTTTTTCCATTTAGCTAGCTCTAGCTGTAACAAGGAAAGATTTCTCTCCAATCGTTGAATTCTTCTATCCTCCACATCTTTTTCATCATCGGAATCTAAATTAATGATGTCTTGAGATAGTAACATTCTTACCTCGTCACCAGATGTTCCAGCTTCCTCATTTTGGATTAGCAGTGTAACAGCTTCCTCTTCCATCGGTGTTGCAATGGCCTCTACTTGTGTTACAATATCAGTAGTTGATTTCAAGGATGTTGGTTCTTGTGTAACAGCTTCATCTTCCCTTGGTGTTGCAATGACCTTTGCTTATGTTGCAGTCTCGACAATTAATTTCGAGGGTGATGGTTCTTGTGTAACAACATCCTCTTCCTGTACTTTACCCTCGACAGCTTCCATTTGTGTTGTTAAGTCAACAAATAATTTCGAGAATACTGGTTCTTGTGTAACAAAATTCCCTTCCTGAATACCAGACTCAACAACTTATATCTGAGTTGAAGCCTCAACAAATACCTTTAGGAATGTTGGTTCTTGTGTGGCAGCATCCTTTCTTTTCAATTCAATCTCAACAACTTCAGTCTGAGTTGCAATTTCAACAAACATTTTTAAAGACACTGGTTCTTGTGTAACAACGTCTTTCTCTTGGGCCTCAATATCAACAATTGTTTGTCTGGGTTGCAACTTCACTAAACATTTTCAAGGATGTTGGTTCTTGTGTAACAACACCCTATTTTTCAATTTCTTCAGATTGCTGAGGTTGTTCTTGAATTACCTCGATATCTTCTGAAAGATGAGACTGGTCTTAGCATAATTCAGTATTTTCTGATGGTTGGGATTGCAATCCTTCATCTTCTCCTAAATCCAGATCGGGAATTAAGTCTATTCCTGGCTCATTCTCCTTCATCAACCCCTCTGTAGGTCCACTTTTTCCTTCTTGCTTTGCTTGTACAGGCTCTTGTGCTACCAAACCCAACACTATGACTCTACGCCTTGCAAAGAAGAATATGTCTCCACATTCTGGACATACCATTTCTCCTTGTTCTTCATTTCCCAAAAAAGGAGATGAATTTTCTAACAAGTTTGCAGCCTCCACTAGTGTGTTCAAACCCTTCTCTGCCTGATTTCTGGTTGCTTCCTTCCATTTCTCCAATTATTTTCAAAGCAATTGCACCTCCTCCTTTAGCAGCTCATTTTCAAAAATAAGGTTTTCACTTTGGGGTTCTTCCACAGTGGTTTCTTGTGTAACAACCGGTGATTTGTGGGTTAACATAGAAATTTCTATACCTGCTCCAATTGCACATGCTGTTTCTGCTGTGGGAATCTCATCATTTGTCCCAATTGCACATACTATTTCTGCTGTGAGAATTTCAACATTTGCCCCGATTGCAAATGTTGTTTCTGTTGTTGCAACAGATCGAGTCCTTCTTTTCTTCACCATTCCCGATGGCTAGCCTTCACTGCATACGATTCTTGTTGTTGTAATAGCTCTGGTTCTTCTCTACTTTGTTGGAGTAGATGTCTGATCCTTATTCCATGACCTTTTCCTTATTTTTTGTGCCACAGGGGTTTCTAAATTTTCAAAAAGAGGGATGAATTCCTCCTCTTAAACAATAGTTCCCCTTATTTCATGGGAGGATGCGACATCCAACACCTCCTTTTTTCCTCCTTCTGCTGCTTCTGCCTGGAATTCTTCCTTTTGCATTGCAACTTCCGCAGCTGCAGCTTCCACTGTCGCAGCTTCAACAGTTGCTCCAGTTTCAGCTTCCTCTGTTGCAGCTGCTAATGATGCCATCTCCACTACTTCAGCTGCCACCCTAACCGCAACTTCAATTGGGTATGTTTCTTCCTCGATAGGATTTGTTGTTGTTGCAGCTTCCATTATCACTACCTCATTCGCCACCAGTTCCATCATATCCCCTTTTGCAACAGGGTTCGTTGTTGTCGCAACTTCCCCCATATTTACCTCTTCCACCTGGTCTTCCAGTGCTCCATCCCTCCCCCCAGCTGAATTGGAGGAACTTCGGTCCTCATTTACCTTTTCAACCCCTCCTATTGCCACGGCAGGTGCTCGGGGTACCCTTGGCCGAGCTACAAATTCTTCCCATGTTAAATTCTTGTGCGCAAGGGCCTGTAAGACTAACAATTTAATCAACCCATGGTTTGAGAGGGAAGATAACAGATGTCGAGCACCCTTGACATACCCAGCCATAGATTGCAGAGATTGTAAAAGATGAAAAGGCATATTCAACAATCTGCGGTGGCGTAAATGTGAAAGGGGGTAAAATTCATATATATAAACCACTTTGTACCTACCTTCACAGGAAATCTATTTCTTAATGAAAGTCGCCACTTGGTTCTAAGGATTTGGTAAGGATTCCAGGGCTACTCCTCTCCCATGTGGCCGAACAACCTCTCCTGCAGCCAAAACGTCCACAGTTGAGTCGAATTATGGCACTTCCGACCAAACCATTGCATTCTAGTTCTAGGAAATCCCGTTACTTCTGCCATGATTGCTTCTGAAACATCCAATCTAATACCTCGAACCTCTGAATGAGTGTTAGTTAAATTCTGAGCAAACTCAAGTGCGGTTTCTACATGAAAATCATTCAACCACTGGAAATATTTAATCCAGTCATCTTCCTGGAAGATGGTAAAAACCACTATGTTTGCACGCAGAGGCTCTATGCTAATAGGCTCATGTCGTACCGGGATGCCCATATTGAGGAGTTGTCTATAAATTTGCGTATTCAGCGGAATGAGTTATAGTCTCAGACGTCAAGCGACTACATGTAGAATGAGCAATGGATAGATGAAGGTTGGTTTGGGTATTTTGGGAAAGGTGGCACGATTATTTTTGGGAATTGGCACGACCATTTTTGGCATAAAAGTGGTGACAGGTTGTCACACGGGGTAGGTCGAATCGCAGTCATATACTGAAAACGAAGGACGAATCAGACGTAGTTGCCACCTCAGCTGATTGGCTAAATATAAATGACATGGACTAACGACAAAATATACTCATTGATGATCACCACATTAAGTCATTCCTAAATATGTTCATGATTAAGACTCGTACCTTTGAATGCAATGCCAATCCGTCATTTTGCAAGGTGGCACCTGTTGGGTTCCAATCTACTGGTGTAAATTAGACCTTAAGTTTATGTCAATCCGGATTTTGTAAGACTTAGAGGCATATCCCAAATATAGAGACTTAGAGCTAGACTTAATTGAAAATTCAATTTACTTGTGAAATCAATCTAGTGGATGCTAGAATGCTGTAACTTTGAAACACAAAACCTCCCTTACAGAAGTAACTTCATTTGATATCTTAGTTTAACCAACAATTCATATATGGAATATTCTGAGACTAAAATGCTAAAACCTAAATCCTAAAAATGAATCACAGTGCCTAATACCTCACTCTTGATAAACAGACAACCATCGATTTCCTTTAGAAGAAAACAATTCACAATGTTTAACTCTTCTCAACAGTTTAATATCAGATAAATAAATGAAATTGGAATTGCTCCTACAGTGTTTAACCAATTAACTAAAAGAGCTCATAACCCTATACTGTAATGAAATCATGTGCATCCATATAATCTAATTCGTTCTGCAATGTATCAATTAATAATCAAAAACGACTTCTACAGAATTCAACTAAAACATACCACGTGCAATTATGCAGAAATATGTGTGCAGGCTTGGCAAAGGGGGCCCTCCAATGCTTTGCTTACACACGCAGGAAAAATTACAGAACCTTAATACTCAATCGCATTCACCATATAGAGATGTACATACACAACAATTTATCAAATTCTGAATCTTTATTTCAAAATCAAGCGTTTATCATCCAAGAAGTTTTTCCTCTGTCAAATCAAATACTTATACAATTTAAAAAAACTGAAACGCTACAAATCTGGGAGATTCATAATTATATTCTCCTAATATCTCTCTCTACCCTCGAGATCCTCCATCAGCTCCATCAAAATAGACCAAATCGAAACTGTCTTGTTTTTATGCTAAGTGGCAGCACAGGTGGTTGTCTTTGACCGGCGTTGACTCGACACCTGTGAGAGCCATATCATAAGTTTGTTAGAAATTTATCCATCCTTAGACATTGAGGATATTTTCCCATCTCTCAGTTTGTGCCTAGCTGGCCTGCAAGTATCCAACCTAGGAGAAATTACGGGAAGTTAGCAAATTTTGTAATTTTGAATCAAACCTTAATTTAAATGCCTTAAAAATCTCATAATTCAATTTATTAAAAAGCAACGACATTTATACCTTTGAAAAAGGTTTTGTGGATGGATTTAAAGTTTTATGGAGCAAGTATGAAGGTTTATGGAGAAAACTGGAAGGTATTTATATGGCAAAATAGGTGAAAAATGGTGCCCAACATCTCCCCCAAGAGGAAGCTATTGCATGTCCTCCTGCATAAAAAGTATTTCAAAACTTTGACCCTGCTTATATCATGCACAAAAATTTGTTGCGTGAACCTCTGCTTCTAATCCTCTGATGTACCTCCTGTCTATGATGATGCATCTGTAGAAGCTCGAGATGCATAAAGGACTTTCAGTTTTTCATACTTGGCTTTGTAAGTCTTCTTTTGTTTATGCCATTTATATGCATGCTTGGAGATTTGTGCTCTCTGAACTTGAAGCTTCATGTTCTTCTCTTTTAACTTTTCATTCCTCGGTTCTAATTCTCTCACTTCCAATTTCAACTTCTTAATCGTTTTACTAATTTTGGAAGATTTCTTCTTTTTCATCTTTATTGAAGGTTGATCAAAATCTGTGTCCATCCTCAATTCTTCATTCTCTTGCCTTGAATACTCCTTCTTCTTCTTTTTGTTGTCCAAAGAAAGGATAATCTTCTGCATTTTCCTATCTTGGATGCTTTTTCTCTTCTTTTTATTGTCCAAAGAAAGGAGAATCTTCTGTATTTTCCTATCCTGGATGCTTTTTCTCTTCTTTTTCTTGTCCAAAGAAAGGAGAAACTTCATTGTTTTGCTCTATTATTTCATCTGGAATATTTTCAGTTTCTTGGGTCTTTCTGTCTTTCTTTCTTCATAGATCTGTTCTATCTCACCTGTTGGACTTCCCTCTTGACTTTCCAAGGATTGAATGTATGCATATTGTTTTTGCTGGCTCTCATCATCTTCTTCTAGTGGTGGCTTTTTCTGAGCTTGCTGACGTTTCCTTAACTTTTTCTCATAAGTGCTGAAGATTTTATCTTGTTCTTGGAATTTACTTTCTTCTTTCATCATGCTTCTGGTTTTTATCCTTCTCTGAGGCTGTTTTGAGCTTGTTGCCTCAGAGTCATCTTCATTATCTGTTATCGTCAATACCTCATCTTCTTTCATTCCTCCCTTAGGCAGTTTTGAGCTTGTTGCTTCAGGGTTATGTTCTTCATCCTTGGTGTATGTTATCATTAACAGTTCGTCTTCTTTCAAGCTTTCTTCAGGCAGCTCTTCTGGTTCTTTAAACTGATTATGAATTATAAATTATTGCCATGTCAGGCTTTGCCTTTGTAACTCATGTGTGATGATTATTTTGATGAGCCCACAATGAAAAAGTCTTGTTAGCTTATCTTTTGCACGCTTTTGAACAGCCTTAGCCATCTTAGAAAGGCTTTGTAATAGAAAATGGGGCATGTTAATCTCACAATCACCCCTCAAATGCTGCAACATCTTAATGTGATAAAGATATACAATACTAAACCTTCCTTCACAAGTGATGAATCTTTGGATGATATATATTATTTCATCCCAGGTATGAATCAACCAACTCCTTGGTACTCCCTTCTTCCATTTTACTGAGCCTTCCCTTGATCTGCATAAGAAGGGTGTCCATGCCTTCTCCTTAAAAAAATTTGTCTTAAAGAATCCCTCCCCCTGCTGTGGTAAGCCAATGATTTGTGCCAAAATATCTTCAGACAGTCTGAAAGTCAAATTTCCTACTGTAGCCCTCTCTCCATCAAATGAACCAGCAAAGGCTAGGCTAACATTGTCATTATGCCCATCAAACTTTTCAAAAAAAGACACCCACTGTTTCTTCTCAAAAATTTCCATGCATCTCTCATGAATAACAGTGGGATCGAATTTCTCTAGTTCTAATCTAGATACCATTTTGCAAATTTAACAGGAAAAGAAATATAAAGCAGAAAACCCTAGCCTTGCAATTGGTTCTGTAAATGTTTTCCTATTTCAAAACGGTCCTCTGAACTTGGATTGTTGTTGGTCTAGCAAATTATTTTGGCAAAAGTTTCGAGTTTTACCTCTCCTCGGGCGTTTTTACTTCACGATTTCTCCTGTGCGTATGTATTCTTCAGAAAGCAGTGCTCGCATCCTTCCTCTGTGATACACGCCTTCTCTTCCTCACAGAGAAGTGTTGTCTTTGTACAAATATTGCAATCTTCAACAATCGTTTCTGCAGGTAGAGGAGTGAAGCTTGGAAATAATCAAGGCAGAATGACCATATTGATATACAATCCCTGTGTTATATTTCGAAAACTTGCAATGCGACTTTCTATGTACATGCAGATTTTCGTGGGAGTATGCAACTATGATTCCCACCTCCTTTGTAATAATGATTTGAACATGCCACTTGATTTAATGTTAACCTACCACTTTACCGATGTTCTATGATTCGTTTTATATATTCCACTTTTTTTTAACTTAATGCATACCATGCAATAGTATCTTTACCTTGGAGTATATAAATGAAAACATAAAAACATTTGAATTCTATTGTTTTGAAAAAAAAAAATCTTTGCTTCCTATTGAAAAAGCCTTCCTGTAGAATGTAGTTTAGGTTTTGATCAAATGAAAAATTGCTTCTAAGATTGATCCTGGCCACCATTTTGACACCTAGGGTAAGATAATGAGAAGTGAATGGGCTGTTGGCATGGATTGTGAAGGTGATAGAGTAGACAGTCAAGTTCATGAGGATAGGTAGGTATGTCATTACTTAAAAATAAAGAATCATGCAAAATTTTAAAGCATAAAAATTAAAATCCTTACAGACTTTGTTTGATATTCCCTTGTGTTGTTCTTGCTACTTGATGTAGCTGGTCTACTTATCTGTTGAAAAGATAATTTTGCATGTTCCTGGTCCACACATGTCCTTCTGATGTCTTTTATTAGAAGTTGTCTACTATCTCCAGTTCCTATGCAAAAAATCCAATAAAATGTACTTCTATTCAGGTCCCTTCTGCTGTCTTCTGATACAATGTCTCAGATTCCTTCTGCAAGACTAGAAGTCAGGTCCCTCTGCTAGGATTGAGATCTGTGAAATAGAATTTCATGCCGGAATGAAATTCTATCATTTGGAGAAGGTTTGGAGGGTTTCAAAAAAATAGAAAGCATGAAATTCTTATCCCTCACAGGCCTATTTATTGACTTGTCCTCAAGTCAAACAAAAATCTTTATTTTGCTGATAGAAACTAAAAAAAAATTCTTATGAGCCTTGAAAGAACTGTTACTAGAAAGTGGAAATTGTTTTTGTGAATTTTCAATGGCCAAGTAAATTTGGTTTTCCAAGGAAAATTCTAGTTTATGTTGTGCCAGTTGCCTGGTTTTCACAACTAAAATCCCTTTTTTTGTATTTTTTTTTTTTTTTTTATCAAATCATAAAATGGCTAAGAAGAAAGTGAAGGAGAAACACTGGTGTGTTTATCCAGCACTTCCATCTCCCTTTGCTGTGAAATCTGCTGTATGAAATCTTCTTTGTTGACAGGCTTAGTGTAGAGTTTTAACCTATGGCCATTGACCACAAATGTTCGTGCTTCATCATCTATTGTTTGTATTTTGACGGAGCCATTGTCATATACCTTTATAATCTCATATGGACCAAGCCAATGAGTTGTGAATTTGGCTTTGAAGTATTCGAACTTTGAATCAAACAATAAGTCCCAGTCACAGATGTGAAATTGTTTCTTTTTTATGAACTTGTCATTCCATTGGGCTCTTTGTTGTTGTACCAAAATATTGTGTTCTACTGTAGCCTGTCTCATCTCATATAATTGATTTAACTGTAGTATCCTTTTTTGTTGTGCTTCAGAAATATTCATCCCTAAATTAGCTGCTAACTTAAAAGTATGAATTTGAAATTCTATTTGCAAGAGGACTTACTTACCATAGACGAGCTGATAGGGAGAAAAACCAGTACTGTTTTTCGAAGTGATTCGGTATGCCCATAAAGCTTCAGTAAGCTTAGCTAACGAGTATTTTCTATGCATTTGGACGGTTTTGGTGATGATTACTTCCAAAGTTTTGTTTGTAGACTCGACCTGGCCATTAGCTTGTGGATGATAAGGTGTATATTTTCTATGCTTTATCTTGTACTTGGTTGCTATCTCCTGCACCAGTTTAGAAGTAAACTGTGCACCCTGATCAGTAACAATCTCTCTAAGAACCCCAAATCTGACAAAGATTTCTTCAAAAAGAAAGTTTACCACTGTTTGTTCTGTGGCTCTTGGTAATGGTTTGGCTTCCACCCACTTTGTAACATAGTCAGTACATACTAAAATGTACTTCTTTCCTTGTGATGGTGGGTTGATTGGACCAATGAAATCAAGAGCCCATTTTTCAAATGGTTCTATGAGGACTTGTGGTTGGAGTGGCATTTCATCAAATTGTATTGGCCATCCCATCCGTTGACAAGTATCACAGCTCCTAACATACTTCTTAGAATCCTTGAAAATAGAAGGCCAGTAATACCCCAAATTGAGTTTCTTGTATGTTGTCTTTTTTCTGCAAAATGGCCACCACACGGTTCATCATGACATGCTTTCAAAATATCTAAAACCTCATCTTGTCGTACACATCTCCTAATAATAAGATCATATTCTGTGTAAAAGAGAGCGCCATTGACCCATATGTGTCTAACACTTTGCTTAATAATCTTTTTCTTTTCTTTGGATGAAATAGATGGAGGTAGCTGTCCTGATGATAAATAGTTGGCTATATTAGCATACCAAGGAGTGATAATAGAAATAGAAAACAAGTGTTCATCATGGAAACTATCTAAAACAGGAACAACCTCACCAGAATTGTGTAAGCAAGACAGGAAATCTGCCACTTGATTTTCTCGTCCAGGTCTATCTAAAACAGTGATATTGAATTCCTGCATTAATAATAACCATCTGGTTATCCTGCCAATAGTAATAGACTTGTTCATCAAATATCGTAAAGCGGAGTGATCTGTGTGGACAAAAATTCCGTAACCAGTAATGTAATGATGAAATTTGTTCACAGCATGAACTACCGCCAACATCTCCTTTTCAGTAACTGTATAATTCAATTCTGCAATGATTAGATTTTTACTGATAAAATAAATAGCATAAGTCATGGTAATCTCTTTTTGTCCCAAAGAGGCCCCTATTACAGAATCGGATGCATTAGTAGAAATATGAAATGGCAGTGTCCAATTTGGTCCCCTTAAAATGGGAGTAGTTGAAAGCTTCTCTTTCAGTTTCTGAAGTGTAGATTGACAGTTAGTATCCCAATTGAAATGTACATCCTTTGAAAGTAATTTAAACAATGGCAGAGCTATCTTACTGAAATTTTCAATAAACCTACGGTAATAGCCTGCATAGCCTAGAAAACTTCTCACATCTGTTTGAGTTGTTGGTTCAGATAGATTCACAATGATTTGAATTTTGGCAGGATCTACTTTTATTCCAGATGAGGAAATGTGATGTCCTAAAACTATCCCTTCAGTCAACATCATAAAACACTTTTCATTTCTAAGGGAAAGGTTTGATTCAATGCACCTTTTTAAAATTTTCTCCAAGTTTTCCAAGGAATCCTCAAAGGCATTTCCATGCACAGAAAAATCATCCATATAGACTTCAACACATTCATGAATTAGATATACAAAAATGGCCAAGACTGCTCTCTGAAAGGTAGTTGGGGCGTTACATAAGCCAAAAGGTAAAACCTTATAGGCATATGTTCCCCAGGGACATGTAAAAGTAGTTTTGTCCTGATCCTCTTTTGCAATGCTAATTTGATTATATCCGCTGAAACCATCTAAAAATGAAAAATATTTCTTCCCAGCTAAGGCATCTAACACTTGATCAATAAATGGCAATGGGAAATAATCTTTTAGTGTTTCCTTGTTTAACTCTCTGTAATCTACACATATCCGCCATTTGCCATTTTTCTTAGGAACAACAACTAAGGGGGAAACCCATTGGCTGTCGGAGATAGGGTAGATAAATCCTACCTTTAATAACTTCTGCAATTCCTCCTTAACTATCTCTTTCAGTACAGGGTTCATTCTACGTTGAGGTTGTCTGAGAGGTCTGATTTTATCATCTGTGTAAATGTGATGAGTGCATGTTTCGTGATGAATGCCTGGCATGTCAGTGTATTCCCAAGCAAATACATGGGGATATTTATTCAGTAAGGAAATCAACTATTCTTCTTGTGATATGGTAAGATGTGCACTGATATTCAAGTGTTTCCCTAGACTGATTTCAACTGTTTTGCTTTGGACATCAGTGATTGAATGAATATTAAAAATATCATAAAGTGTTAATGCTAGAGAATGCACTGTGCAATTTTCTTGAAAATTATGTCCCAAAACTTGATCTGCGATAGCTTACTGCGTGTCTCTTAATTCCTCAAAAATATCAGGTTCAGCAATGAAGTAATCTAGCAAATCTTCGTTGTTTTCTTCTTGAAAATCAAAGAATTGATTGATACTTAAGACAGGTTGAATTACTTCTTCTTCATGTTATTTTGTCTCATTAATCCATGATAACTGATCTAATACAGAAGGTCATTGGGCAGAAGGATAAAGTGTGATTTGTTTTCTCTCTGTCCCATGTGAAATGAGCATACTTCCTGATCTACACCCTATAAAAGCATCAGCTGTTGCCAACCAGGGTCTTCCAAGAATCAATGGGTGCCCTCCTAGATTAGACTTTGGTTGCAGCACTATAAAATCTATAGGATACTCCCAGGAATCTAAAGAAACTATGATATCTTCTAAGATCCCTTCAAGTGAGATTTTAGACCTGTCAACTAGTTCTAAAACTGTAGTGGTTGGTCTGATATTTTTCAAGTGAAGATATTCCATTGTTTCTAGTGTCATGACATTGATAGCAGCACCTAAGTCAATCAATGTTTTGGGAATTGAAAAATTGTTGACAGTTATTGTGACCATTGGGATTCCTGGATCAATATATTTTTCAATAAAAACAGTGTTAGACATTAAACCTGCTAATTTTCCTATCACATGAATTTTTGGTGGATCCTTCATCCTCTTATTGAGACATAATTCCCTAACTGCTTTTGTGTAGATTGGAATATCCTTTATAGCCTGCAGTAGGGGAATTTTGACACATACGTTGGTTAACTCATTCAAAACATCAAAATCAGGTAGGGAAATTGAAATTTTTTCCTTGACCAACCTCTCTGGAAAGGGAGGTATATGAGGTACTAATGTTTTCCCTTTCTGACTGTGATTATCTGATTGTGACTTTTCTATATTTGATTTTTTTGGAGTTTTTTCATTTTCTGCTTGTTCTTCTAAAATAATAGGAGATTCTTTTTGTAAAGTTTTTCCAGATCTTAAGTTGATATTTTGAAGTGGGAGGATTGAGTAGGGGAGTGCCATTCCTTCATCAACACTATACATGGGTTTATCCATTTTATCATTAGGATTTGGCATTGGCTGGGCTGGCAATTGTGTTGGTCGAGGTGGAGGCTGGTTGGATGGCAATTGAAACTGTTGAGGTTGTTGGCCTAGTTGGGGAGCAAGATTAGGTTGTTGGAAAAATGAGGCTTGATTCTGCTGGTATTGGGGATATGCAAAAGGTTGTTGATAGGGCTGTGGATAGGCCTGTTGATATGTCTGGTTACCATGAGTATACCCTTTCCAATTTGGAGTAGGTTGGGCTGGTTGTTGATGAGGAGACCAAGTTTTCCAGGGCATGGGTGCACTCCATGAATTTTGAACAGGAGTTTGATAATTTGAATGGAATTGCTGCATAGGATCTTGAGACATACCTAAAAAATGTGTCTGCTAAGGTATTCATTGTCCCATAAGATAGAGAGACTCCATGCTTTGATTCTCCTCCATTCAGGCTGCCTGCAATTCTTTCAATCTGGGGTAATCATCAGCTTTGTGATTTTCAGTACATTAGCCACAAATTTGAACAGTATTTAGAGGACATTCTTTTAATGGATGTTTCTTTCTACATTTAGGGAAGAAAATAGATAGGGATTGATCTTGTTGGTCTTATTGGTCTTGTTGTTCTTGTCTTTTCTTGGTTTTTGATGTTTCAACCTATGTCCCCAAGGTACTCAAAAGATCAGTCTTAAAATCTCCTAACAAGTTTCCAAGTTAAGCTCTGGATATGCCATTGGTTGCAGATTTGGTTACTTTGGAAGTTACATACCTCTTTCCATTTCTGGCCTTTCCTGTTCGGATATCCACATCATCATTTTCAGGACCTTGCATGCAATTAGGGTTTGCATGCAGATTCTATGGTTTGCATGCATCCCAGTCACCAAGTTGATGCCTCCAACACCTTAGCCACCTTATTCTAGCACTCGGGATCTTCTTACATCAGTTCTTTATCCCTTCTAGTCATGAAGGCACCCTCTTCGCACCTACTGCTAGAGAAGGGCGCACTGCTTCACCTACCACCTCAGTTTACACTCAATTAGCTCTGATTCTCCCTGATTTGAGGCTAGTTTCACTCCCAACTGACTGTTTCACTCCATTGGACCTCCAAATTGACTAGATGACTTTTTCTAACTTTAGTTAAGCCTCCCATGTGCCCTCCACTGAGTCTCCTTCCCTATATCAGTGATACACACTTCATTTACACATGTTACACTCAGTTAGACTCAGATGGACACCTGGATGACTGGTTCTTGTGCATTGATGACCACCACTGATTGATGATGACGACTCCTAGTTGGAGTCAAGCTACTTCATTCAGTGATTCAAATAGCCTACTTAGTCAATTCGAATTGCTCACTCACATTGTCAGATTATTGTATTGTAATTATTCACCCTTATTGGGATATTGAGCACTGTACGTGTTTTACACAATTTTACACCATATTTTCTATGTTCATCTGTTATGATTGATTTACTTGTTCATTAGATCTAATGTGACTAATTTTACATGGTATCAGAGCCATTGTAGGGACAAGATCTCTTTTCTACAGGTGTTCTACAAGAATATTTGAGTGAATTTGCTCAAAATTACAAAAAGTTTGGTATGAAAGATCTCAAGAGCATTCGCTCCTATGCATGCAAAACTTAAAAATACTTCCAATACCACTCCAGAAGCTTGATTTTTCACATAAATTGTGGACTTGATACATTGGACCCATTCAACATTGCTTGATCTCCAATCCCAGGTGTGATGCAACTCTAAAAGGGTGGATTGTTCGACCTTACAGTGATTGTTTTCATTGTGATTTGCAGGTTATTTCCTCCTTCAATTGCATTCGCTACCTTGCTTTGGCAAGTCTTTTTACATCAAAGTGCACTCACTCCTAACAATGGAATACTCTTCTTCAAATCCTATCCTCACCCCTTTCAATTATTTTTATTGGAAAGAAGATATGGAGATCATGTTACATTCAAAAGGATATTATAGAGTCACCATTGGCCTCAAATTGGAGCCAAGCACATTGTCAGAAAGAACCAAACACTACAACAAGTTTGATGAAGCTTATGGTCTTCTTTGTCTCTCCATCTCCAAAGATCTTCACTTCCATCTCAGCAGATTGAAGACTCCAAAAGCTATATGGGAGCAACTTGAAACATTATTTGGCAAGCAGGACGAGCTTAGGGATTTTCAATTAGAGAATGAATTGATTGCTCTTAGTCCTGAGAATTTTGATAGCATCAATGAGTTTTTCACAAAATTCAAGCACTTGACATTGCAGTTGAAGAACAGTGGAGTTATCAAAGAGGATAAGCAATTGATCCTCTCTATTCTCACCAAGCTTGGTAAAGACTACTCGGTATTTGTCTCTACTTTCAATTTTGGTCGGCTAACTACCCCGAATTGGAAGATTCCTACCTTGAATGCCTTCATTGAGTCCATCACAAAAGAGCATGATAAGTTGATTCAAATGGGGTCCATAAACTCCAAGATTCAGCCCTATTTGTTCAAGGACCGAAGAATTCAAATGGTAAAGGAAAGAAAAAGAAAGAGAATCCCAAATTTGAACCTCACAAGCAAAGAGAGAAAGGCAAGCAGATGGATGCACCATCCAATTTGAAGTTCAAACAAAAGGGCAAAGAGGGTAAGGAAAAATCTAAATGCACTTATTGCAACTGTGGCTTTCATCCTGAAAGTTCATGCATGAAGAAGACTATAGATCAAATGGCCCTCCTTTCGGAAAAGAACAACATAACTCTTTTTTACGGTGCAAGGAAGAAGGATAGGAATGATGATCATGAAAGAGGACAAGCACTCATGGCAACTGTTTCGAAGCCCACTACGCTTTTGATAGATTCGGGTGCCTCGAATAATATGGCTGCAAATATTGATTCTTTTTCTTCATTCGATCCAAACAGCTCCATCCCCATCCATTTGGGAGATGACTCAAAAATTTCTTCAAAGGGAAAAGGTACAATCCATATAGATCATGGAAGCTTTCAGAATGTTCTCTATGTGCCTTCCTTGGCTTCAAATCTTCTTTCTGTGTATCAAATGACACACACTGGTGAACCGAAGCAAGTTACATTCAACCCTAATACAGTTGAAATTTCTGATATCAAAAGTGGAAGATTTATTGTAGTCGGAAAGGCGAACCACACTGCAAAATGCTATGAGTTTTCACACTTTATTCCGCTTGCAAAGCCCACTGCTCTTCACACACATGGTAATGAGGTTAGTAGGATTTGGCATGAGAGATTTGGACATATTAATTATAATTATTTTCTATTGTTATCAAACAAATCCATGGTAGATGGTCTTCCACAACTCCGTTCCTCGAAGGGAATATGCACCGGTTGCATTATTGGGAAGCACCCCAAGCACAGGTTTGACTGCGGCAAAGCTAGCAAAGCTTCTACAGTTTTGGGGCTGATACATTTTGATATCATTGATCCGCTGCCCACTATGTCATTAAATGGATCAATGTATGTTTTGACATTTATTAATGATTTTTCTGACTTTACATGGGTTTTTTTCTCAAAAACAAGTCAGAAGTGCTTAGAAAATTCAAGGATTTTAAGGCTTCTGTTGAGACCGCCACTGAGAGCAAGATCAAAGCTCTTAGATCTAATAATGGTGGAGAATATATCAATGCCAAGTTGATGCAACTTTGTGCCGAAAGCGGAATTCAGATCCAACATACAGTTCCCGACACACCCCGGCAGAACGGTGTAGCGGAAAGGAAAAATCGGTCACCCTAAGAGATGGCTACTTGCATGATTGAATCAAAAGGTTTGGCTGCAAATATTTTGTCTGAAGCAATCAATGTTGCTGCATACATTCAGAACCGAGTTCCACATTCATCCGTGAAAGGTATGACTCCTTTCGAAGCATTCTTTGGTCACAAACCGGATGTGTCAAATTTGAGAGTTTTTGGCTCTACTGCATGGGCTAGAATTTCTTCCAAGAAGAGACGAGCTTTGGATCCACAAAGTATTGAGTACATACTAATAGGATATGGGGAAGAATCAATAGCATATACACTCATGGATATTATATCCAAAAATATATTCATAGAGCACAGTGTGCAATTTGAAGAACTGCTTCAAGATTTGCAACTAGTTGAGGAAGAAATTGTCGTTTCACCGCCTTCACCAGAAGAAGATCCGAGCAGCGATAATAAAGGTATGAGTTCTAATATTTCTGATATTTTAGCAGCACATGATTATCATGACATATCAAGTTCAAAATCCGACCATTATGATCATCCTCAATTACCAAAGTGGGCCCAAAACACTCTTCAATCTGTTGATTCGAACATTGGAAATTCTGTTGATCCAAGACGAACAAGAGCAGAATTTCAAAGAGCAGGTATGGCTCTTTCTATTTCTGATCCATTACTTCCTGAGATTTGTTATTTGATGACTGGTTTAGATCCCACAACATACTATCATGCCCACCGAGATCCGATATGGCAAAGTGCCATGGATGAAGAATACAGTTCTCTTCAAAAGAACAATACATGGGAGCTAGTTTCTCTTCCACCTGGAAGAAAATTAGTCAAATGTAAATGGGTCTACCGCACGAAAGTTGTTGCTGATGGCTCATTCAGAAAATACAAATCAAGTTTGGTGGCAAAAGGTTTCTCCCAAGTCCAAGGAGTGGACTACACTGAGACCTTTGCACCGGTTGCAAAGATGGATTCCATCCGCCTTGTTTTGGCAATTTATGCATCCAAGCACTAGGAAGTGCACCACATGGATGTGAAGAGTGCTTTTCTACATGGAGACCTTGCTGAAGAGGTATATATGCAACAGCCAGAAGGATACATATCAGATCCATCATTAGTTTGCAGATTGAAGAAATCTTTGTATGGGTTAAAACAGGCCCCAAGAGCTTGGTATGCAAAGATGGACTCCTTCCTTCTTTCTCATAATTTCAAAAGATGCAAATCTGAACCGAATGTGTATCTTCAGTAAGTTAAAGGTAATTTGTTGGTTATTGTACTTTATGTTGATTATCTTCTCATTACTGGTAGCATTCTTACTTCAATAAACAAGCTAAAAACTGCCTTAAATCTAGCTTTTGACATGAGCGATTTGGGCTTGCTGAGTCACTTTTTGGGCTTGGAAATAGCTCAAAATTTTGGTGGGATCACTATATCTCAGCAAAAAATATTCTTCCGACCTATTATTGAAGTTTAATATGGTTGAATGTAAGGCAGCCCCATTCCCATTCCTCTCAGGAATCAATCTTGAGGAGGGAAATTCTACACCGCTTGCAGATTGCAGTATGTATCGACAATTGATTGGTTCACTACTTTATTTGACACACTGAAGGCCTGATATTTCATATGTCGTGGGTGCTATGTCAATGTATATGCAGCAGCCCCATGAGCTTCATTGGCGAGCAACCAAGCGGATCTTGCAGTATGTGCAAGGTAAGAAACATTTTGGCATACATTATGCTACAGATTTTGAGCTTGATTTCATTAGTTTTACTGATTCATATTGGGAAGGTGATAGCATTGATCGGAAGTCCACTTCCAGTTATGTTTTCATGATTGGTCATGGCCCTATTTTCTGGTCCAGCAAAAAGCAGGTAGCCATTGCACTTTCTTCAGCAGAGGCTGAGTATCAAGGGGTAGTCAATGCCTGCATTCAGGCAGTTTGGTTGCAGGGTATTCTTTCCAAGTTTGGTTTTGGTGGCACTACTTCGACTGTCCTCTTTTGTGACAATTAAAGTACTATCAAGATCTCCACAGATTCAGTTCAGTGGCAGAGGACCAAACACATTGAGATTCATATGCACTACATTCGACAGTTGGTGCATGATCGCACCATCATTCTGCAATATTGCCCTACTGATGAGCAAATTGTAGACATCTTCATCAAGAGCTTCACTGAGAAGAAGTTCTCTTACCTCCATTCATTGTTGGGGGTGATTTCCATCATGGTGGAGACATATTGATCCATTATTATGTTTTAGCTTGAGGGGGGGCTTTCTTCCCACTGGGTTTGCCCTCTTTCCTCACTTAGCTTATTTTCAACATTTTTTTTGGAGTATTGTATTGGGGTGACGTTTGGTCTTAGTTACCAGGGCCCTACATTTTTTTTGCACATCATATTCTAGCTTGAGGGGGGGTGTTCGGATATCCACATCATCATTTTCAGGACCTTGCATGCAATTAGGGTTTTCATGCATCCCAGTCACCAGGTTGATGCCTCCAGCACCTTAGCCACCTTATTCTAGCACCCGGGAGCTTCTTACATCAGTTCTTTAGCCCATCTAGTCATGAAGGCACCCTCTTAACACCTACTGCCGGAGAAGGGCGCACTTCTGCACCTACCACCTCAGTTTACACTCAGTTAGCTCTGATTCTCCCTAATTTGAGGCTAGTTTCACTCCCGACTGACTGTTTCACTCTGTTGGACCTCCAAATTGACTAGATGACTTGTTCTAACTTCAGTTAAGCCTCCCATGCACCCTCCACTAAGTCTCCTTCCCTATATCATTGCTACACACTTCAGTTACACATGTTACAATCAGTTAGACTCAGATTGACACTTGGATGACTGGTTCTTGTGCATTGATGACCACCACTGATTGATGATTAGGACTCCTAGTTGGAGTCAAGCTACTCCATTCAATGATTCGAGTAGCCCACTTAGTCAATTCTAATTGCTCACTCACATTGTCAAATTATTGTATTGTAATTATTCACCCTTATTGGGATATTGAGCACTGTGCATGTTTTACACAGTTTTACACCATATTTTCTATGTTCATCTGTTGTGATTGATTTACTTGTTCATTAGATCTGCTGTGACTAATTTTACATTTCCCCTTGAATACTTCTGACATAAGTCTGTAATCTCATCAAATGGTAAGTGGGAGATGTCACCTTTTCCCATAACATTCAAAATATCAAGGTATTCTTCTATTATTCCTTTCAAAAAGATTGTTCGAGTGATCTCAGGTGTCAAGGAATTGTATTTGGATTTATGCAAGTTGTATGAGAAGCTTTCTAGATACTCTTCCAAGCTTTCATCCTCCTGCTGAAACATCCTAAAAATATCATCTTTTAAATATTTTGATCTACAATATGCTTGATATTTCCTAAGAAAAATTTTCCTCATATCATCCCAACTAGTTATAGAATTCTCCCATAATCCCATGAACCATTTCAATGCAGTTTCTTTAAGAGTAGCAGGGAAGAGACAAAGTTTGTGGGTGTCATCGGTATATACATAGGTACGACATAAGATATCAAATTCGAATAAAAAAGAATCTAGATCTTCAGAATTCATGCCATAGAAATTTGGTAGAACATATGGTGGAATATTTTTCATCCTTACCTCTTCCCCTAGGATGATGCTAGTGTCCAAGATTGGGAATTTAAAGTTGGCTTCCTAATCTTCTTATGCTCGTTCCTCCCTTCCATACCTTCTCTCTTCTTCCCTTTCATGTCTTCTCTCTTCTTCCCTTCTCTCTTCTCTTAGTTTATTTTCAATTTCTAACCTTCTCTCTTCTCTTAGTTTATTTTCAATTTCTAACCTTCTCTCATACTCCCTTCGATGTTCTGCAGTTGGCCCTTTTAAGGTTTCTCCTTCAGCCATTTCTCTTCATTTATTTTCAATCTTCATCCTACGTTCGTATTCCCTACATTGCTCGAAGGTTAGTCCTCCTTTCTTAGATGTTTCCTCTTCAGTCATTTCAAAAGTATCAACAGTTGTAATGAATCCTTTTTTATCAGATAAAGAAGTTCCTATTACTTCTATTTTTGGGGAGTTTTTGATAAATCTTCCTTTTTTGTCTCATTGTCTTGACATAAAACTAGAATATGCTTTGTGTTTTTGAAAAAAAAATTATAAAAGAACTAAATTTCTTAAGTCTACTTCTAAAATGCCTCCCTAGCAACGACACCAAAATGTTGGGTTTAGGGTAATTTTTAAGGATTCTAATATTACACTTAAGTGTAGTATTCTAGGCGATTATTTTGGATTGGAAAAAACGTATATATAGATAGGTAGGCAATATTAAATACAAAACCTACAATTTAATACTGAAAGGTGTAAATTTTGGCGAATATTATGATAAAAAAATCGTATTTTATGTAAATATAGGCAATATTAGAGACTAAAAATGACCAAATAGCGAATTTATTTTTTGAAAAAAACCCAAAAAATAGCCAATTGGCGAAATTTCGCCCCTAAAAATTAACTTGGTTGGGTTCCAATCTACTGGTGTAAATCAGACCTTAATTTTATGTCAATCCATAGTTTGTAAGACTTAGAGGCATATCCCAAATATAGAGACTCAGAGCTAAAATTAATTGAAAATTCAGTTTACTTGTGAAATAAATCTAGTGGATGCTAGAATGCAGTGACTTTGAAACACAAAACCTCCCTTACAGAATTAACTTCATTTGATCTCTTAGTTTAATCATCAATTCATATATGGAATATTCTGAGATTAAAATGCTAAAACCTAAATCCTAAAAATGAATCACATTGCCTAATACGTCACTGTTGATAAACAGACAACCATCGATTTCCTTTAGAAGAAAACAATTCGCAATGTTTAACTCTTCTCAACAGTTTAATATCAAATAAATAAATGAAATTGGAATTGCTCCTACAGTGTTTAACCAATTAACTAAAAGAGCTCATAACCCTATACTGTAATGAAATCCTGTGCATCCATATAATCTAATTCGTTTTGCAATGTATGAATTAATAATCAAAAACGACTTCTACAGAATTCAACTAAAACATACCACGCGCAATTATGCAGAAATATGTGTGCAAGCTTGGCAAAGGGGGCCCTCCAATGCTTTTCTTACACACGCAGGAAAACTTACAAAACCTTAATACTCAATCGCATTCACCATATAGAGATGGACATACACAACAATTTATCAAATTCTGAATCTTTATTTCAAAATCATACGTTTATCATCCAAGAAGTTTTTCCTCTGTCAAATCAAATACTTATACAATTTAAAAAAACTGAAACACTACAAATCTAGGAGATTCATAATGATATTCTCCTAATATCTCTCTCTACCCTCGAGATCCTCCATCAGCTCCATCAAAATAGACCAAATCGAAACTGTCCTGTTTTTATGCTAAGTGGCAGCACAGGTGGTCGTCTTTGACCAACGTTGACTCGACACCTATGAGATCCATATCATAAGTTTGTTAGAAATTTATCCATCCTTGGACATCAAGGATCTTTTCCCATCTCTCAGTTTGTGCCCAGCTGGCTTGCAAGTATCCAACCTAGGAGAAATTACAGGAAGTTAGCAAATTCTGTAATTTTGAATCAAACCTTAATTTAAATGCCTTAAAAATATCATAATTCAATTTATTAAAAAGCAACGACATTGATACCTTTGACCAAGGTTTTGTGGATGGATTTAAGGTTTTATGGATCAAGTATGAAGGTTTATGGAGAAAACTGGAAGGTATTTATATGGAAAAATAGGTGAAAAATGGTGCCCAACAGCGCCTTTCCACGGTCACATCGCTGATAGGATCATCAATTCGCACATGCACTCATGAGCTGGCCATTGTCGAGTGGCAAATAAAGTACATCCACGCTGGCGTAGATCATAAAAATATGTGGCAGACAAGTAAGTTTTTAATGTTCATTGTGGAGAATGGAGGACACTAATACCGATGAACAGAGATATAATGAAGTTCCAATGAGGAATTAGCGGAGTTGCAGCTGCTAAGAATAAGAAAAATGGGCAAATTTAGCTGTTGTAGTCGCTCGAAATAGGAAAAAGAAGCACTTTTAGCAGTGTTGCAGCTGTGCAAAATAGGGAAAATAGACATCTTGGCGGTGTCGCAGCTGCTAAAAATAGGAAAAATGAGCAATTTTGGCGGATGTCGCAGCTGCGCAAAATAGGAAGGATAGGAAACTTGGTAGTGGCACAACTGCTAAAGATAGGAAAAGTGGGCAATTTTAGCGGATGTTGCAGCTGTGCGAAATAGGAAGGATAGGCAACTTGTTAATGGTGCAGCTACTAAAGATAGGAAAAGTGGGCAATTTTAGCAGATATTGCAGCTGCGTGAAATAGGAAGGATAGGAAACTTGGCAGTGGCGCATCTACTAAAGATAGGAAAAGTGGGCAATTTTAGCGGATGTTGCAGCTTCGTGAAAGAGAAATAAGCCACAGTTAGCAGTGATGCAGCTGCTAAAAATAAGAGAAATAGACAACTTAGCAGTATTGTAGCTGCGCAGAAAAAGAGACTTGGGAGGGATATAGCACTATTGCAGTTGCAGGAAAAAAATAAGAGAAATGAAGTTGTGTTGCAACTATGAGAAAAAGAGATAAGCCATATTTTGTTGAGTAACTGTTGTTGCATCATTCTTTTCTTCCAAGGAATTATTCACAGAAAAGGGGGATCAACTAGAATGCCACAATCACTCAGCCCGAGTTGCGACTGCCTCCATTCAAGTGATCTTCCATGCATAAACCTGTTCAGAGTTCTTAAAAAAAAAAAAAAACCATCAAAACTGAAAAAATAAAATCAAATAAAAAGAAAAGAAAATGATTTATTTATATACAGAAAAATTTATGCAGAATTGCAACAGCCTTTTAAAAATTATCAGGGACAGGGAAAAGTCCTTTCTCCTGAATCAGCTGGTAACCTGGATCAGCTGCTACATGTGAAAGAAATGCATCCTTTGAAACTGGTTTATGATACAGTCGCAGCCGATGACCATTGGAAAATAATGGTGTTTTGTTTTCATCGATGGTGATCAACCGAACTGTTCCATTGTCAACACTCTGTTTATCTAATAGGGTCCCAGCCATCTTATATGTACTTTGCCTGTGAAATCCCTTTTAAACCGTGAATCATACAACAGATCCCAGTATCCCTCACAGAAGATTTTCTTCTTTATAAATTTATCATGCCACCTGGAGCGCTGTTGTTGGATCAAGGCTGTATGATGAACTACAGTTGTGCGCTTCTCATCCAACTCGTTAAGTTGATTCAAACAGTTCCTCTAAGCTTCTGTTAAATCAAGGTTTGCTTCCATGGCTGTCTTCAAAGTTCTAATTTCAAATTCAATCAGGAAGATAGCATTTTTTCCATACACCAATTCATATGGGGAAAAACCAATAGTGTTGTGCCATGTGGTGCGATAAGCCCATAATGCCTCTAGAAGTATGTTAACCCAATCTTTATAGTGGATTTTCACTGTTTTTGTTAAAATAGCCTTAATAACCTTATTTGTGCTTTCCACTTGGCCATTGGCTTGTGGATGATATGGTGAGGTTATTTTGTGTTGAATGATAAACTTCTGTAACAAGGATTCCAATATATGAGACACGAACTGTGGTCCACCATCTGTAATGATTTCCTTGAGTACTCTAAACCGAGTAAAAATTTCTTCATACAGGAAATCAATTACAGCCTGATCATTGGCTCTAACCAAAGCTACAGCTTCCACCCATTTAGTCATGTAATCTGTGCAAACCAAGATGTGAACTTTCTATTTCAAGGGAGGGTTGATAGGCCCTACGAAATCTCAAGCCCATCTATCAAAAGTTTCAACCACAAGTTGTAGCTCAAGAGGCATTTCATCTAATCTGTTAGGATAGCCCATCCTCTGGAAGCTATCACAAGCCCATCCTCTGGAAGCTATCACAAGCCAATAATATCCCATCCTTAAAACCTTATGACCTGTTTTTTTGTCATCAAAGTGTCCCCCACAGGGCTCATCATGGAAAGCTTTCAGGATACTAAAAATTTCATCTTCTCTTACACATCTTCTGATTTCCAAGTCAAGACCTGTGTAGAAAATATGTCCATCAATCCAGCAATACCGAGCACTCTGTTGTATAATCTTTCTTTTTTCTCTCTTCAACAGATGTGCTGGAAGCTTACTTGCAGCCAAAAAGTTAGCAATATTTGTGTACCATGGGGAATGATCTAATACTGCAAACAAATGTTCATCAAAGAAGGAATATTTGACTCGTAAGCTATCATCATTATTAGTGAGTCGAGATAAAAAGTCAGCAACAACGTTTTCCTTTCCCGATCTGTAAATAATTGTAATGTCAAATTCATGTAACAGTAATAGCCATCTAGTTAGTCTAACATTCGTGATTGGTTTATTCATTAAGTATTTGATGGTTGAATGGTCAATGTGCACAAAACTAGAATATCCAGTAATATAGTGTCTAAATTTGTTGATGGCATAGACAATGGCAAGCAATTCCTTCTCTGTAACAGTATAGTTTAGTTCAGCAGGGGCCAGGTTCTTACTAATGTAATAAATTGCATAGGGAGCATGACCTTCTTGCTGTCCTAATACTGCTTCAATGGAAGTATCTGAAGCATCAGATGATATGTGAAAAGGCATAGCCCAATTGGGCCCTCGTAAGATAGGTGTTGTAGACAACCTTTTCTTAAGTTTAGTAAACGATGTTTGGCATGCATCATTCCCATCAAACTGTGCATCCTTCATCAACAGGGTGAACAAAGGAGAAGCTAGTTTGGAAAAATTTTCTATGAATCTTCTGTAATAGCCCAACATGCCCTAAGAAGCTACATACACCTTTTGTGTTCCAGGAGTTGGTATATTTTCAATTACCTTAATTTTGGATGGGTCTACCTGGATACCATCAGAAGAGATGAAGTGCCCCAGAACTATGCTCTCACTCATCATCATATGGCACTTTTCAGTGCTTAAATGTAGTTGGATTTTTTCACAACATTTCAGAACCTTTTCTAATTTTTCAGTGCTTCTTCGAAACTACTACCGTATGGAGTGAAGTCATCCATAAAAATTTCCATGCAGTTATTTACCATCTCTGAAAAGATCCCAATCACTACTCTCTGAAATGTGGTCGGTGCATTACACAACATGAAAGGAAGTACCCTGTATGCAAAAGTGCCCCAGGGACAGGTGATGGTATTTTTTTCTTGGTCTTCTAGAGTGATCTAGATTTGGTTGTAACCACTAAATCCATCTAGAAAGGAAAAATTCATTTTTCCAGACAAGGTATCAAGGACCTGATCGATAAAAGGTAGGGTAAAGTGGTATTTCTGCGTTGCTTTATTCAATTCCCTGTAGTCTACGTGGACCCTCGATTTCCCATTCTTCTTTGGTATAGTCACGAGTGGAGAAACCCACTCGCTATTTGAAATTGGGTAAAGAAACCCTGCTTCCAAAAAAAATTGGATTTCTTCCTTCACTATGTCCCTTAAGTTAGGGTTCATCCTTCGTTGAGGTTGGCACACTGGTCTGGATTCACTTTTGATGTAAATGTTGTTAGTTTTTCATCATTTAATTCAATATGATCTAGGATCTTAACTGAGAGAACAACATGTACAACATATCATAAGAGACAAGAGACACAAAGCATTTCACCAGGGAAAACCAAGAAGGTGAAAAACCTCGTAACTTCCTCAGAGATAGAATGAGCACCAATACAAAGATCACAAAGATCAAAAAGATCACAAAAATCAAACCCCAAACAAGAGATAGTATCCTAGCAGCAACTCCTCCTCCACTTTTGCACACTCCTCCTCTCTCTCACTAATGCGAAGTGATTGAGTGTGTGAATGAATAGAATGAGAGAGTCACACTCTCTATTTATACAATGACTTGACCTGCTTTTAACTCTAACTAGGTCGACCTCCTTTAGGAGAATCTAATAACCCATTACCACTTGTCACTAGGCTGACCCCTCTAAGGTGGTCTAGTAACCCATCAAATATAAGTTATGACACTTACAATATAACTTGCGACACTTGCAAATACAAATGACGACACTTCCAATCGGAGGAATAATACATCTCCGTTGGGGATACAATAAAGTACAAATGTAATACATACAATACACAAGTGAATATATTCTGAAGTTACAAATACATCAACACTCCCTCTTAACTAGGAAGGTATTCTCTTGACACAGGTCATCAATACATAAAGGCACACGTCTTCAATTCTGGAGCTGGATCATCATCACTGAATCACGGAGTATCATCGTCACTGTTGTTGTACTCTTCATCTCGATCACTGGTGCTATCTCTCAATTCTTCTCGTCATAGGAAGTTCTACAGAGCTAGCCCTTTTTCATGCTGGATTTAGGCCTATCCTCCTATAGGTATTCATCATCTCTGCGAGTGGCTTGATAGAGGTGGAATCTCAGGACTGAATATGTGCCTCTGCAAAACCCGACAAGAGCATCCCAGGATCCTTTATGTGCCTTAGCACGACCGGCAAGATCTCCCAGGATTGATTACATGCATCCTTCACAAAACATTTAAAGAGCACCCCAAGAACGTTTATGTGCCTAGCATGACCAAAAATATCTCTAAATAGCATCCCAGGACTTATACATTCCTAGCACAACCTATCGGATCTCCAGGACTGATTACATGTGTCCTTCACAAAACCTTTAAAGAGCATCCTGGGAACGTTTACGTGCCTAGCACGATCGACAAGATCTCTAAAGAGCATCCCAGGACTTTTACGTGCCTAGCACAACCTATCGGATCTCCAAGACTGATTACATGTGAATAGGAAAAACCTTAAAAGAGCATCCCAGGAACGTTTATGTGCCTAGCACGACCGACAAGATCTCTAAAGAGCATCCCAGGACTTTTACATGCCTGTGATCAATATAAAAGTGATTCTGAGTTCTGTCATTCTGCTATTTCGCGTATTCTTGTTAATTAATTGTTGCAGGTGCATCACATCTGGTATCAGAGCACTTTCTTGGGCTCGCTGGGTGAAATTTCTGCCAAATTTTTTTTCGCATCTGTTGCAGGTTCGGATTTGGGAATAATCCCTACGCTTAACTGTGGGAAGTACTTGGGAATAAGCCCTAAAACTCATTGTGAGGAGTACCACAGGAACCCCGAAGTAGCTAACCCATTGAGAGGACCTACCAGTGAAAAGGGCAACGACCCCTACCTGATTGACTAGTTCCCACCCGTGAGGTAAACCAAGAGCTGTCGTTTGTGGAAAAGCAGTTATCAGTTTTACCTGAGCCATGGAGTGAGGGGTACTGCCCCAATACGCAAGCCGTCAGACAGCATTGGTGGCCGAGTGAAACCCCTGAACTGTTAGGAAGCCGCACATACCTGGGGTCCATATCTACTTTCAGCTGAACTATTGTCGATCACTGCTGCGCTATTTCAGATCCATTTTGCAAGCCATTCCAGATTCATCCGTTTTCAATCCATTTGGTGCTGTTCCAGATCCCTTTCAAGCCGTAGCCGCTTCATATCTCCCTTATTTTTACTCTGTTTCCCTTGAAATTTTATCTCCCTTATTTTTACTCTGTTTCCCATGAAATTTTCGGGGAACCCCTGTCATCCCATTCTGCATATTTCAGTCCTGAGGACCCTATCCCCAATTCCCCTTCCCAAAGCCCGAAATCCCACATTTGTCTATTTTTAGGGTTTTCCATAACTTCCTCATATTTCACCCAATCACCTTCAAATTTTACCACAGAGTTCCTTTTTG
Organism: Larix kaempferi; assembly: GCA_027924585.1. NCBI lineage: Eukaryota > Viridiplantae > Streptophyta > Pinopsida > Pinales > Pinaceae > Larix > Larix kaempferi. The sequence continues at coordinate 35,220,762 of BSBM01000372.1, forward strand.
AATTCTACTTCTTTGTTCCCCTCTGCCAAATTTTCCCATTCTTGCACCCCGCTTCAGAAATCCTCATGTTTGCTTCCCTGTCTATCCAGCAGTGTCCAAAACCTAGTCAAACCCCAATTACCCTTCTGATTTTTTCCCAAGTCCAGATTTTCCTTTACTAAAGTAGCTTCTGGTTTTTTTTTTTTTTTTTTTTTTTTTCCAGTTGACTGGGTAGGAAAACAAACCCATGCAGGAGCAAAAACCATGGAGGACGCACTTGCAGCCATCCACGCCAAACTCCAGGATCTGGATGAAAAATTTCTCGGGCTCCATCTTGAACATTCAGCTATGAACAACAAACGGCAGTCCGAGTCTTCAACAGACAATGGGTTCTCTTCCTCCAGCAATTTCCATGGTCCGAAGCTTGATTTTCCTCGCTTCAATGGTACTGACCCAACTTGATGGATCTATCGTGCAGAACAGTATTCCAGTCTGCATAATACTTTTGATGTCAACAAAGTTCCGTTGGCATCCTTTCATTTGGAACAGGAAGCTCTTCAATGGTACCGTTGGTACATCAAGGCTCATTCAGATCCCAAATGGACAGACTTTTGCCAGCTCCTTTTGCAACGATTTGGTCCTAGTGCTTTTGATGACTTCACAGGAGCCTTCACTAAACTTCGCCAAACTAGCACTGTGAGAGAGTATCAAACTGAATTTGAGAATCTAGCCAACCACACCGAAGGATTGTCTAATGACTTTTACCGGAGTTGTTTTATCAGTGGTCTAAAGGATGCCATCTGCTCTGAGGTCAAAATGTTCTGTCTCAACACAATGATGGAAGCACTAGGGTTGGCTAAGTTGGCAGAAGACAAGATTGCAGCCCAACAACGCTCCAAGCCCACTTTTGTTCCCTTCCGAAATATGGGTTCTCAGTGACCACCTATACTGCAGGCTCCTCGACCGACTTCTATCAAGCGTTTGTTTGAAACAAAGATGCGAGCACGCAGAGAAAAGGGGCTTTGCTATAATTGTGATGAGAAATTCACTCGGGGACATAGATGTGTTCAGCAAAAGCTCTATCTCTTGGATGTGGAGTCTCCGCCTGCCTCTAAAATTGTTGATGAAGATCCAGAAACACTGGATGCTCCAGTCGACATTCAGGAACCGCCTATTGACCCTCCATCTCAGGATGACCAGCCAGAGATATCTATCCATGCTTTAGCTGGAATCACCACCCCCCAAACAATGCAGGTCAAGGGTTACTTCAAGAAGCTTCCTCTTACAATACTCATTGATTCTGGGAGCACTCATAATTTCATTGACCCTCGGATCGCCAAACAAGCTGATTGTTTTATCCATCCTTGCTCCAACTTTGAAGTCATGGTTGCCAATGGGGGCACCTTACCTTGCAAAGGGAAGTGTCGAAATGTGCGTATCTCTATGGGATATTATACCTTGCGCTCTGACATGTTTGCCTTGCCATTAGGCAGATGTGATGGGGTTTTGGGCGCTCAATGGCTACGCACACTTGGCCCTATCTTATGGGATTTTGCTGAACTTTGGATGCAGTTTTCCCTCAATGGACAAAAAGACACATTGACTAAATTACAACCAGGTTCTCTTAGCATCATCAGTTCACATCGCATGGAAAAACTCCTCAAGAAGAATTCACATGGTGTCATCGCTCAGATCCATTCCATCCAAATGCAACCATTAGCAGTCTCCACTACTCCTTTGGATCTACAACAAATTCTGGATCAATATACAGGTGTCTTTGCTGAACCAGTGGGATTGCCACTTTGCAGGCCAGAAGACCATTGTATTCAGCTCCTTCCTAGCAGCGTTCCTCCCAACATCAGGCCCTACGCTACCCATTTCACCAAAAAACGGAGATTGAAATGCTCGTTCGGGACTTATTGAAGCAAGGTATTATTCGCCCAAGCACTAGTTCCTTTTCTTCTCCAGTTATTCTTGTCCGCAAAAAAGATGGGTCATGGCGCCTCTGCATTGACTTCCGAGCACTTAATCACCTCACCATCAAGGATAAGTTTCCAATTCCTGTTGTTGATGAGCTTCTTGATGAGCTTCATGGGGCTCACTTTTTCTCCAAGTTGGATCTTCGTTCTGGGTATCATCAAATTTGGGTTCATGAGGATGATATCCCTAAAACAGCTTTTCGCACACATGATGGCCATTATGAGTTTTTGGTCATGCCCTTTGGCCTCACTAATGCTCCTTCCACATTCCAGGCCTTAATGAATAAAATATTTCGACCCTACTTGTGGAAATTCATTCTGGTATTCTTTGATGATATCCTCATCTACAGTAAAACATGGGATGAACATCTCCAGCATTTGGATCTTGTCATGCAACTTTTCTCTGACCATCATCTCCATGCCAAGCAATCTAAATGTGTTTTTGGACAGAAGGAAGTTGAGTATCTCGGGCACATTATCTCAGCACAAGGGGTTTGTGTGGATCCTTCCAAAATCGATGCCATGAACAATTGGCCGCATCCTCAGACACTCAAGAGCCTTCGTGGTTTTTTGGGGTTGACTGGCTACTACCGCAAGTTTGTCAAGGATTATGGGAAGATTGCAGCTCCATTAACTGCTCTATTGAAAAAAGATGCCTTCACATGGACACCTGCTGCTCAGTGTGAATTTGACAAACTAAAACAAGCTATGTGTACTACACCTGTGCTAGCTATGCCCGATTTTTCCAAGCCCTTCACTATTGAGAGTGATGCTTGCGGCAATGGACTTGGTGTTGTTCTCCTTCAAGATGAAAACCCCATTGCGTTCACTAGCAAAGCCCTTTCAGGTAAGAATTTAGCTGCCTCTACCTATGAGAAGGAAATGATGGCAATTTTGCATGCAGTTCAGAAGTGGCGCCCATACCTATTAGGTAATCATTTCTGCATCAAGATTGATCACCAGAGTCTGAAATATTTCTTGGACCAGCGTGTCGCCTCCCTGACACAACAGAAATATGTTAGCAAACTCATGGGTTATGACTATGAGATCACTTATAAGAAGGGTAAAGACAATATTGTGGCAGATGCTCTTTCTCACACATTTGATGCCCAAGGTTCTCTTTCAGCTATTTCTATGCATGTTCCAAATTGGTTGCAATCTGTTCAACAGGGTTATGTCAATGACTCCTCCTTATTTCAAATCATCCAACGCTTGACCAACAACCCTTCTACTGTACCACATTACTCTTGGGATGGTGCTTCTCTGAGATACAAGGGTCGTCTGGTGCTTCCCCAGAGCACAGATCTTCAACAGGCTGTCTTCTATGAACTCCATGCTTCTCCATCGGCAGGGCACTCTGGGTTCCTCAAAACGTATGAACGAGCATGACGTAACTTCTTTTGGCAGGGCATGAAAAGGACAATTCAATAGATGGTGGCCGAATGTGATACCTGCTAGCACAATAAGGGTGAAACAACACTCCTTCCAGGATTGCTTGAACCCTTTCCCATACTTACACGGATTTGGACAGATATTTCTATGAATTTCATTGAAGGGCTCCCTAAATCTGGTGGAAAGACAGTGATTCTCGTTGTGGTTGATCGCCTCTCCAAATATAGTCATTTTTTGCTCTCAATCATCCCTATACAGCCTCCTCCATGACTCAATTTTTTCTGGACCAGATCTTTCATCTTCATGGCATCCCTTCTTCCATTGTCTTGGATCGTGATGCGACTTTCACCAGTCATTTTTGGACAAAACTATTTCGCCACACTGGCACCAAACTGAAGATGAGTTCAGGGTATCACCCACAAACAGATGGTCAGACTGAAATTGTCAATAAATGCTTGGAAACTTATCTTCGTTGCTTCACCTCGGAACAACAACATCAGTGGGAAAAATGGCTCCCCCTTGTTGAATGGTGGTACAATACCTCTTACCACACTACCTCTAAAATGACCCCATATGAACCAGTCTATGGTCAGGCACCTCTAGCTCTTCTTCCATACACCCCCACCAGTTCACCAGTTCAAGAAGTTGACACGGTCCTTCGAAACCGTGATCAGATTCTTCGCATTTTGCGGGACAATCTTCACATGGCAAGAAATTGCATGAAGCAACAAGCTGATTAGCACCGTTCTGAGCACACTTTTCAAGTTGGCGATATGGTTTTTCTTCGTCTCCAACCGTACAAACAATCATCCTTGAAACTCAAAGGGCGTCATAAGCTCGCTCCAAAGTTCTATGGGCCATATCGGATTCTTCAGAAGATTGGGTCCATTGCTTATAAATTGGAACTTCCTCCTTCTTCCCGCATTCATCCAGTCTTTCATGTCTCTTGTCTGAAGAAAGTTCTTGGCACCAATATCAGTGGACAAACGATTTTACCCGAACTGGATAATGAAGGATCCATCCTTTTGGAGCCAGAGGCCATCCTCAATTGACGCACATGTCAGCTTCGCTCTCGCTCTATCACAGAGGTCTTAATTCAGTGGCACGGCATGCAACCAGAGGATGCTACATGGGAACCACTCCTTCAGATTCAACAACAATTTCCACATCTAAAGCTTTGAGGACAAAGCTTTTTTTAAGGGGGAGGGGATGTTAGGAATCCATGTCTTTACTTTGTTAGTATGTTGTTGTTGGACGCATATGCTTTGTAAGTCGTCCCGTAGTATTTGTTAATCAATAGTTTGTGTTATTGTTGTTGGCGCATATGCTTTGTAAGTCGCCCGTAGTATTGTGATCCATAGTTTGTAACGGCCCATGGTTTTGACCCATAGTATTGGCGCCTAGAATTAGTATATAAGTGTGTGTCGAGACCTATGAAGGCACCGTGAAGTTATTTGTATTGAGATTGCTCAAAGGAGGTTGCCCCCTCGAAGTGGCCTGTGATCAATATAAAAGTGATTCTGAGTTCTGTCATTCTGCTATTTCGCGTATTCTTGTTAATTAACTGTTGCAGGTGCATCACACTACACAACCTGCCACATATCCACGGCCTCGAATTATCACCCTAATACTCATGATCAACCTGATCATCCTCGCACAGAGCATCATTCTGATGCTCATGGTCATACTGATCATCATACAGTGCATCATCCTGATGCACATCATCTGGAGCATCGTCCTGATGCTCATCACACATGATCATCCTCATCATCATCATACATAGCATCATCCTGATGCATATAATCTGGAGCATTGTCCTGATGCTCATCACACATAATCATCTTGATCATCATCATAGCATCGTCATGATGCATATTATCTGGAGCATCGTCCTGATGCTCATAATACAACACTTACATCCACAACCATGGGAAGGATCCTCCTACCACCATGCTTGGAATGGCTCCTGCAAATGTGTCCCATCACTTCCTCCTCGAAGTATCTTCTATCTGAAGAACATCAAGCCTCTCTCTGAAGTACTCGAACTTCACTCTGGCTAATGGTTTGGTCAACACATCTGTAATCTTCTCATCCGTCGCAACATATAGGAGCTTCACTGCTCCTCTCTGCACCACATCCCTGATATAGTGATATTTGATCTCGATATGCTTCGACTTGTCATGGAACACCAGGTTCTCTGAAAAATTCACACTACTTTGGTTGTCACAATAGATACAAGTAGCATCCAACAGGAGATCAAATAAATCACACAGTAGCTTCCTTAGCCATACTTCCTCACAACTAGCTAAACAAGTTGCGACATACTTTGCTTCGGCTGTACTCAGTGCTACGCAGGATTGCTTCCTGCTAAACCAAGAGATCACACCTGATCCCATACTGAAGCAACACCCCGAAGTGCTCTTCCTATCTGCACCACTGCCTGCCCAATCTGAATCAACATAACCCTTCATGTTAACCTTTTGATTCGCATCATACTTGATCCCATAATCAATCGTACCCTTCAGGTACCTCAGAATATGCTTTACAGCAATTAGGTGAACATGTCTAGGATCTATCAGGAACTAGATCAAGGTGTTCACCGCAAAGAAAATATCTGGTCTAGTGTTCGTCAGATACATCAATGACCCAATCATCTAACGATACATCATGGCATCAACCGAATCTGATGAAGCATCACTCAATAGCTTCAGGTTCGATGCCATAGGTGTGGCCATGGCCTTGCAGTCCATCATCCCGAACCGCTTCAGGATCTCTACTACATACTTCCCTTTTTCAAGGAAGATTCCATATGCACTCTGCCACACCTCCATACCTAGAAAGTAATGCATCATACCCAAGTCCTTCATCTCGAACTCGGCAAAAATATTCCTCTTCGTGTCGGCAATCGACCTATCCTCACCTGTCACAAACAAGTCATCCACATACAATAGGAGTATCACTGGATTGCCTTCATCAACCTTGTACTAAAGGTTGGAATCTGCTTTACTTTTGGTAAATCCCAAACTAGACACAAAGTTGTCTATCATGTCGTACCATGTCCTAGGTGCTTGATTTAATCCATACAAGGCTTTCTTTAACTTGCACACATATGACTCCCTATCACGTGTCTCAAAACGAAGTGGCTACTCCACATACACTTCCTCTTCGACTACACCATTCAAGAAAGTTGTCTTGATATCCATCTGGTGTATCTTCCACTTCAGTACTGTAGCTAGAGAAATTATTGTTCTAAAGTGTATCTGGATACAGGTGCAAAAGTCTCTTCATAATCTATCCCTTCTTTCTGGGAGAAGCCACGAGCCACAAACCTTGCCTTGTATTTCTCTATGCTACCATATGCAACATGCTTGATCTTGTAGATCCACTTGCAAGTCACAGCAAATTTCTATTCTGGTCTTGGGACCACATCCCAAACATCATTCTTCATGATCGACTGGTACTCCTTGATCATGGCATCCTTCCATTACTGTATCCTTGATCCTGGGAACTTCAGATTCTTCAATATCTTCAATAGGTAGTTTTTCTTGAACTTTGTCGCTTGTTCTTCGGAACAAATGTCATTGTCCTTCTTTTGTAAGTGATTATACACGATCTGTCCTACAAGTCAAATTCAATTGCATGATTAGAAACTTCTCATAGTTTACAAAACAAAATCTTACACATAAGAATATATGTCATACAATCATGCAATTATCTTAGCCAATGCTTCAATACAACATTCATCCATATCCCATATTCATACGGTAACTTTCTAGATGCCTTCCATCTCTACCAGAACATTGTTAAGAGTGTGCACTACTCCCAACATGTCAGCAAAGAGCTTTCATTCTAGATAAGTAGCAATGGAATGTTGTACAATACCATAGGCCACTTACCTATTACTATATTAGTAGTATCTTGTTCATTAATGCAATCTTTTCTAAAATGCATAATGTAAATCCTAAATCTAGGAACATAAGTATGTACTTGAATGAACAACATCATTTAAGTAATAAAAAATGACAATTCAAATACTTATCTTTGTTTACTTGTTGAGTGGACTCCCTCTCAATCTTTGCTTCCTTACAGGAACTACTGGAGTGTGCTCCCTCTTGATCTTTGCTTCCTTGCAGGAACTACTAGAGTGTGATCCCTCTTGATCTTTGCTTCCTTGCAGGAACTACTGGAGTGTGCTCCCTTTTAATCTTTGCTTCCTGGATTATCTGTCTTTGAACTTATATCCATCCTGGACCACTACGCATGCTTAAGTGTGCACTAGTGTCATCATTGTGTTATCCTCAAGATCTCATACATAAACATACTTCATTAGTCTAATCTTAATACTATCAAAACATTATGATTCTAAATAGTCTTAAACATGTATGGTCATGGTCATTTCATGCACAGGTAATTTATCACAAGCGTTAGTATTCAAGGTTTCAAGGAGGACTTCTTTTCCTCATGCATATTCTTATTTGACCATAGGACTCTTCTGGTTTGTCATATCATCAATCAGAGTAAGAAGCATAATATGCATAAACCCATGATTAGTCAAACTTATAACTTCATGAATAATCATTATCAATCATACAAACGTATACTTATATAAGATCCTAACACAAAGTAGGATTCTAACTTGATATAGGAAAAAGAAAACATACCTGGATTATCATGTTTGCTAGTTATGTCTAACATACCCAAACAATGTCTTGTTTTGTTCTCTTCAATGATTTAGAGACCTTGTGCTAGTAACCTGCATATCTCATAAGTTAAGCATTGTAGAACCAAATTATACATACCTCGTAAGTAGAGATTCTATGTGATCAATGGATATGGATGAGTCTTTGTCTTCATGTCACCATGGTCATATGTTCTTAATCTAGAACTTGATTTGTCTTTCTCGATGTACCTTTCATGTGAGCGGGCAACATCATCCTCATACAAAACCACAGTGCATTAGTACAATCATAAGTGTCATAACCCTAATCAATGAATGTCTTCTATCCTTCACATGCATTCATACTTTTACTAAGATGATAAGACAATTCTAAAATTCATCAAGATTGTACTATTCTTAATAATATGAAGACAAGCATATCATAATCTTAATCATGAACAGATTTCAAAACATACATGTATCTCCTCAATTCATACCTGTTGAGATTGCTTGCAGTCTTTTATGCAAGGACTTAGCCTCATCTCCCACTGGAACTGGAACTTCTTCACTTATGCAGGTGTCCAATTCATTCTCTTCTAGGATTAACCCAATCCACTTTGATTTGTTGAAGCTGGATCTCGAGTTGGCTAGGGTTTGATAGAGAAACCCTAAAAATCCAAACTTGGAATTTCAAACTTCTGTCTGGACAAGGATATGCAGATGACTGAGGCGAGCAAGTTGGGGTGCTCGGATTTTGAAAACTCCAAAAATTGACCCCTCAAAATTGACCTGCGAGTTTCAGATCTACAGCTTCTGTCAAATTCTGGTTTTCTAGTTTTTTTGGTTTTCTCGTCAAAATCCCGAACTAGGGTTTGATAGAGCCTGGGGTTCTACCCAACCAAAAACTTCGATCTTGGTCTCTAAATTTATATTTTGATGAGGAGCATCCAGCCATGGTCTCAGATTCCAAAAATTCCAACTTTTGAAGAAACCTTAATTTCCCACAGTAGTGACAAGCCAAAAATGAAAGTGCTCAGAATCCAATTATGTTTTGATACAAATATATGCCATATTGTTTCTGATGTATCTATAAAATTTTGGATCCTCAAGGTTTGAAACTTCGGCCTGTGGTAGAATGACCTGTCATATTTCCAACCCCACAGATCTGACCTCAAATGGATTCTCCATGAGAGATATATGCCAAGTGTCGCAACATGACCTGTTTATGGGATGAAACAGTATAGAAAACTTGTACGGAGTTCCACGTGTCATTGTTTCAACTACGGCCTCTGAAACCTAGACCTGTGAAACTAAATGTTGTTCTCTAAGTGACACTTTTTATGAAATTCCATTTGGAGCTTCCTAGCCCGAGATATGACCTCTGTGCCTAGGTCACCTGTTTAGGGCTGCATTATGGAAGAGGCAGAAACCCTAACTTGTACGGATCATAACTCACAAAGTACAGCGAATATGAGGTTGATCTTAGGACACAAGGTACATGAACATTTCATCTTCAGCCTGTAAAATTTTTAGATCCTGAACCTTTTCCAAAACTAATTCATAGCAAAAGTGCCACGATGACTAGTTTTTACTATACCAAACCCTAGCTTCCAATTTGTCGCAAATGCAACAAGTATCATAAATGCCATACAATTCCTTCCTTCAAGCTAGCTCTGATACCATGTTATTTTTTGAGCATTTAATTCAATCTGATCTAGGATCTTAATTGAGAGAACAACATGTACAGCATATCATAAGAGACAAGAGACACAAACCATTTCACCGGGGAAAACCAAGAAAGTGAAAAACCCCGCAACTTCCTCAGAGATAGAATGAGCACCAATACAAAGATCACAATAATCAAACCCAAAAACAAGAGATAGTCTCCTAGCAGAAAATCCTCCTCCACTTGTGCACACTCCTCCTCTCTCTCACTAATGCGAAGTGAGTGAGTGTGTGAACGAATAGAATGAGAGAGTCACACTCTCTATTTATACAATGACTTGACTTGCTTTTAACTCTAACTAGGCCGACCTCCTTTAGGAGAATCTAATAAGCAATTACCACTTGTAACTGGGCCGACCCCACTAGGGTGGTATAATAACCCTTTAACCCACACTGGGCAGACCCCTCTAAGGTGATCTAATAACCCATCAAATATAAGTTACGACACTTACAATATAACTTGTGACACTTGCAAATACAAATGATGACACTTCCAATCGGAGGAATAATACATCTCCATTGGGGATACAATAAAGTACAAATGTAATACATACAATATACAAGTGAATATCTTCCGAAGTTACAAATACATCAACAAATGTGATGGGTATACAGATTAGAAGGAATACCCTTCATGTCTGTGTATTCCCATGCGAAATATCCTTTGTGTTTTTTGAGCAAAGTGATCAGTTGTTCCAGCTCATAGGGCGCAAGATTCGGGTTAATGTTCAATGTTTTTCCTGGCTCAATTTCTACTAGGACACTTTTCGAATTTTTAAGTACTGGAATTATATTGGCATCACTGACTAGAGTCTCTTCTGTTAGATTTTCTTGTTTTGTTTCATCTAATGTACTGTTCAGAATTTGATAAACATGTTTATTGATGGGCGTGGGCTCACTGATGAAACTATTAATAATGTCATCCTCTGTTTCATCTTTAAAATTTAAGCCTCTCCCTATCGTTAATAGTGGCTGAACGCCTTCTTCCTCCTCCAGATCCAACCAAAATGGTGTTTCAACTTCTAAGCTTGGTCGGGATGGGGGATATAAAGTTAGGATTTTAATATCAATTATGTATGAGATGGTCATGGATCCCGATCGATAGCTGATACAGGCATCTACTGTGGCTAATGAAGGTCTCCCCAAGATCAGCGGGTATCCCCCCAGCTGCGACTTCGGTTGTAAAACCAAGAAGTCCGCAGGGTATTCCCACGAATCAACAGAGACAACCAGGTCGTCCAGGATTCCCTCAGGCTTAATTGTTGATCTATCAACAAGTTCTAAAATGGTAGGGGTTGGTTGAAGATTAGTTAGTCCTAATTTTTTCACAGTTTCTATGGTCATAACATTGATAGCTGTGCCTAAATCTACCAAGACATTCGGTATCTGAGTGTGTCCTATGTGTACTGTAACAGTTGGGTTTCCAGGGTCATCATATTTAGCCACAGGAGTCTTACCCATTATCAACTCTGAAATTTTTCCCAATACATGGACAGTGGGGGGATCCCTAGGATTTCATCCTGGTTTTTTAACACATAGATCTCGAATGGTCTTGGCATAGATAGGCACGTCATGGAAGGCTTGTAGCAGTGGAATTTTGACATATAAATTCCTCAATTCTCCTAGGAGATTGAATCATGGTTGTTCCATTGTTCTCTGTAAGGCCAATCGTTCAGGATATGGTGGCTCTCTTATAGGTTGTGTTTCATCGTGTGTTGCTCCCTGTGTTTCAGCTATTGTTTCAGCAGGAATGTCATCATCCTCAATGATGGGGATTTTTGTATGGATTGAATTCTCAAAGTGTTGATCCACTCCAGTTTCAATCACTGAGGATGGAACATCCTTAGTGATGATGGGTTCCACTACCCTCCCTAATCGTAAATGTATGTGATTGCACGGAATTTGGGAAATGGAGTAAGCAGGCATGTTGGCAGTCTCAAATTGATGGACTGCTTTATTATTATTCGGTTTGGGGTTAAGTTGTGCAGGAAGGTGTGGTCGTAGGGGTGCATTCACAGGTGCGGCGTTGTTTTGGAATTGCAGCTGTGGCTGCTGATACTGTTGGTGAGGATACTTTTGAGTATACTATTGATATGGATTCTGGTGATGAGGAAAATTATTTCCTAGGTAATAATTTCTCCAATTGGGAGACCAGGAAGCTTGTTGATTCGATTGTTGTGAACATGGTGTCCAAGAGTTAAAATTTTGAATTGGGTTATGAGATAGATGCCATTGGTTATTTGAATAATGTGAAGGGAATTTTGTATTCAATTTATTCATATTATTCATATCATTCATATTATTCAAGAAAAATGATGGATCTTGATTCATACCTTGATTGCGAGGCTACCAAGGTTTCTTCTGTGCAATAAAGTAAGCTTGTTCCACATCTGAAGTAGATGCCTGCATGACTGCTTTAACTTTGCGTAATGAAGTACATTCCTTGGTATCATGCTCCAAATCACATATCCTACATGCCTCCACCTTGTCAAGCGGACATTCTTTCAGTGGGTGGTTTTTTTTGCATTTGGGACAGAATACACCAAGTGTAAGATCTTCTACTGCTCGCCTCTGTTTTGCTCTCAAGAAATCTAACTCCGAGGAAATGGAGCTCATCATATTTGTTTTGAAATTCTCCAGTAAGTTGCCTATTTCTGCTCGAGTAGCTCCTCCACTATTTGACTTATATGTCCTAGTGAAGACATCCTGATCTCGATCTTTGTCTCATTTGTTGGTTCTAGAGGATCCCCCTGAATACCTTCGACATAATTCAACAATATTCTCAAAGGATTCCTTTGAGATATCCCCTTTTCCCAACAGGTTCAACATATCAAGGCAATCTTCTCTAATTCCTCGTAGTAATATAATCTTAAGTACATCTTTTTCAATCTCAGTATGACCAGACCTCTGTAAATTATACAACAACCTTTCAACAAAATCTTCCAAGCACTCTTCTTCCTTCTGAACCATTTTAAACAATTCCTCCTTCCTATCTTTGGTTTTGCAGTATTCTTGATATTTGGAGAGGAATGTTTGCTTCATCTGGTCCCAAGCAGTGATGGTCTCATGACCCAAAATCATAAACCAGCATAGAGCATTTCCCTTCAGGGTGGCTGGAAATAGTTTCAGCTTCTGCGCACTAGAGGTGTAATCATAGCTGCGACAAAGGATGTCGAACTCAAAAAGGAATTCATCTGGGTCTTCAGAGGTCTTACCATGGAAATTAGGGAGAACCGAGGGTGAAATATTTTTCATAGGAGCTGCCCCTGGTGTATGGAGGATAGGGAATTCAAGGGTGGAAACAGTGTCACCATGCTGATTATCTTCCACCTCCTCCTCATTGTTAGTATGGCGCTCATTATTTTCCTCGCGTTCTCCATTATTCATTGTGCTCCAAAACTTCAATGCTTCCTTCGCTCTTTCCTCCTCTACTCTTGCTTCTTCTGCTTTCCTCCTTTCTTCTTCTCGCCTTCTCTCTTCTTCTTGTTCTTGGCGATGATCCAACCATTCCTCTTTAGTAACTTTGTTCCCATTAATATAATAAATATCCTCTCTATCTGGTGCACCCACAACGCTTCCCTTGTCTTCAGGAGGTTTATTCTCTGGAGCGGGAGTTGAAGGTCCCATTACGCTCTCCATAGTTGATGTCAATGTTTCAAGATTGGGAGGAACATAGTTTCCTCTTCATGTAGATGTCCGCAGTAATCTGGTAGAAGAATCATCTCTAGCAATTATATTGTCAATAAATGTCTGTCTTCCCAAACCTATATTACGGCCACAACCTCTTCCACCTGCAATGTTAGTATTCAAAGGGGGTTCCTGATTTGTTTTTCTTGTATTCATGCATGCTGTAAATAATCAAAACTAAAATGAAATCAATAAATCAACAACTATCTATTCCTATAAATTACCATCCCCGGCAACGATGCCAAAATGTTGGTCACCCTAGATGCAAATTAATTACAACTAACACACAGGATGCTCCATGTGAATTGTCAACCCAAGGAAGTCTTTTATTTCAATGGAAATAAGCACAGTCTATGCATAAACATTTCAAGTAGTTGATTAAGTAAATGGAGATCAATGTTCCTACCTATCTGCTCAGCCAAAATCTTCTCATAACTAAAACTAATCTAACTTATCCATCTAGGAATTCAAAGTACAATTATCTTCCTACAAATATAAATCCAGCAATTACTGATCTAGGAATAAAATAAACTAGACTTACTTTTGCAAGAAGTTAAATCCTATAATCATCAAACTACAATATTCAATCTCTATTGATCTAACTCATCTAGCAGCTACTGTAACTCAATCATAATCTGTCTAATCTAACGAATTCACGAAAGATAAAACAACAACCAGAACTAGAAGTAAGCTTGAACTCTAATTTGATTAATATTGGAAATCCTAGAAAGAATACCTGAATGAAATGAATTAGAGCTGAGCTTGGTTGTAACAACTGATCTAACACACTATGCATCAAGTAAACTAACCTACACAGTCGACTGTCACACCACACAGTTGCAGCTATTCAGGATGCAATCATAAACTACCAAAGAAGAATGCAAAAATCAATCCACTGTTGCAGCCTGCAGTAACACATCTAATGCAATTCCACACTACAAAACATAAAAGAAATTAACTACCTACTTAACTCAGCTATCAATGTGAGAAGGCGGGCCCTGGCCTTCTAACAGAGATGTCGTAGACTAACACAAATTAAAACTCAGATATAAGAAACTCTACTCCTTGTATTAAGAATGGTGAAATTATGGTCACATCTCTCTGTCTTAGCTTATACCAATAGAAATTCTCCAACCCCAGGCTCAGAACGCCTCTTTACATTTATACCTCATGACATGAAATCGTTACACCAAAATATCGAGAAGCCATGAAGATCTACGATCTTTGGGTTGCCAATTTACAATGGAACTGTTACAGTCATAACTGATCTTGAATGAAATCATTGCATTCAGGCCTGAGCTATTGCACGTTGTCGCGTCCCAGAATAGATTTGAGCTGATTGGACTGGCTGGTACTGGGATTCTCTGTTGTGACTCAGTCGCAGCTGGCCATGTGGAGGAATGCTCGAACTGTTGCAGCGAATTATGGAACCAAAATCAAGAAGGGACAGCTAACGCCACATATGCCTCATCTCCAAAGGCCCACGAGCTGCTACACCTACGGTCTTGTAAAAGCTTCTGGGTTATCTTTATCGAATCAGACAATATTAGCACAACCTTAAAAGACAGAGTACAAAACCATAAACAAATCAGGCATTAATTGAATAAAACAATAATAGATTATACATGTTGCAATCCATGCTTTGCTTGGGAAAATATATGCTTATATCAAGGAATGGTAAGGAAAAACAGGGAAAAATGTGTAGATAGGTGTAGGTAAAAGGAGGCTATTTTGGGGCCCAACACTTATCATCATTCGTAGCAATAAACTGACAAAAAAAAATATCCTTTTTTACTACTAGTGCCCCACCTTTTAATAGAGCTCACAATAAAGAAAACATCAACAATTCCTACAACACAACATAATATAACATTAGATACTATAAATAAATTTTTCATATCTGAGTTGAAGAATATATCTTAAAAGATACATGTGTATACTCACCATCAATTATTTCAGTTGGAATCAACAAAGCTTGTTTTTTGTAAAACACCTCATGTGGATGCAAATTTACACCTTCAAAAATACAATGGCCTCTACCAAAAACATCTACATGATTTTCAAATATTCTACCCAACAAAATGTTCCACCAGTTGAAACATCTACTAGACAATCCAACACTTCTACGGGATATGGAATTTTCAAAGACTGATCTTTAGACATACCAGGAAATTTTTCATAATAAATACGAACATACATGCCTGCCTTTATGGTAAAATCAAATGGATTTGTGTTTCGCACCAATACCCCATCCATTTGAATTAATTTTTGTCTACCAATCTTCACAAAACGACCATTTTGAGTCAATAGGGGAGTCAGATTTGAATAATATGCCATATAAAACCCTTGCTTAATGATTGCAGTGGAATGTTTTTTATGATTTTCATCTGGCCCACTTGAAGATAATTGTGATTTTATTTCAGAAATTGAAGGATGCTGCAATGTAAGCTTGCCACTTTCATCTACATACACCATTTGAACAGGCAGAACATCATCCATAGCATGTGTCCATGTGCCATTGGAACTATCAGTGTAAAGAATTGGATCGTCACCACAAGGATCCAACATTGTCAGCTCTACATTTCTTGTATGTGACTCATCTATAACTTTGCAGATAACGATGTATTCTAAACCATTTTCTCCTTTAAGAACAACAACTGTGATCAAAGTTTGGATCCTTTCCCTTAATATACTGTAGATTTGAATGACATCAGAGTTGATAAGGTATATCCCTATCATTAGGTTGGTTCTCAACATCATTACCACTACATACATCATGATCACTCCAACAATCAGTTTTTGCAAGTCTATATAATTTCCGTGACTTTTGTCGCTGTATAAACAATTGTTGCTTCATTTTTTGTCTCTTTTCTCATTCAACGTCCTCTTCAGTAAATATTCAAAAGGCTTCTTCCACAACCTCTCGAGGAAATGACTTGCGTTCTTTATGTGGAAACGGATAAGGGTCTGTATTGAACATGATCAAATTTATAAGAAGTAAAATTCTGCAATCACGGTAGGGAGCCAAAATGGCCTACACAGGTTACACGTGATCTCTTAATTGGAAAGCAAGAGTGGAAAAATAGAGTATTGATAAAGGCATAATATTAATACTACATAAATTCTAACCTTTGGTAAAAACCTTCAATTTATTTTCCCCTTCCAACCAAGATTTAAGTTCGCATCCAGATGGTCCAAACTGATATCTGCATCAAATAATAAATGGTGAATTTAATTACTCTACATATACAGTATCTGATCAATCATTTTATAGACTGCTTAAATACAAAAAATTGCAAGGTAACAATGTAAATCATTTTAAGCACAAGAAACTGAAACAAATATATATATATATATATATATATATATATATTCTTACCAGTCATATCACTACACCATCGATTTTGCTCGGAGTATTTCAACGCGATCCGATTTGGTTTGATCAGATAGCTGATGGGTTTAATCAATTGGCCGATAAGAAGTCCATCATTACAGCAATCAATCAACAGAAAAAGTAAAAAAAGTATTGTCATTCGGTCACTAAACCATCAAATTTCAATGCAATCAATTTTGGTTTGATCGCAAACATGTTGATGGGTTTGTATATTTTGTTCAAGCGGGGTAAGAATGTAAAAAAATTTAAGCACAAAAAAAATGGAAAAAAATAAAATAAATAAAATATAAATAAAATAAAAATATAAATAAATAAAAAAATACTTACCAGTGGTATCACCACACAATTGATTTTGCTCAAAGGATATCAACGTGGTACGATTTGGTTTGATCAGAGAGATGGTGCGTTGACAGTTCGAGCAGGGTTAGATCTAAAAAAAAGGCACGAGTTTGAATATTTTGATCAGGTTAAGATATAAAACAAAATAACTAATTTTTGTAAGCAATAGAGGGTTCCTTTGCAATGCATATTCTGTAAGCAATAGAATGTTCCTCTTTACTTATGATAGGCTCTAGAATAAAAAAAAACATCTTCGAAAATATAAAACCTAGGGCACAAAAAACTAGAAAAAACATACTCTTACCAATCGATCACGATAGCATAACTTGTTTTCAGATGGTTTTAACACGATCCGGTTTGGTTTGATCATAGACCGAGTGTGTTGACAGGTGCATGGATTTTGTTCAAGCAGGGTAGATTCAATACAGATGCAGATTTGGTTTCAGAACATATTTTGGGTCTAGGTAAACAGGATATTTTGGGGCAAATCGAAAAATATGAAATTGGAGGGATTTTCCTATTGATACCCAGTTTTGAACATTTTGAATTAACCCCACATCGTAACATGTGCCAAACTCCACATTGTTTCTTGTGCAATCGAAAAAAAATCAGGGGAAATAGGGGTTTGACTAAATACTTGATTAGTGGTGTTAATTAACTTTTGATTAATTTTTAATCAATTTCTTATTTAGGATACATTTTGGGGGTGGTAATATCTTATGGTCGCAATATACTGGAGCTTCATTGCTCCTCTCTGCACCATATCCCTGATATAGTGGTACTTGATCTCAATATGCTTCGACTTGTCATGGAACACCGGGTTCTCGGACAACTCCACACAACTCTGGTTGTCACAGAATATACAAGTCGCCTCTAACTGGAGATCAAACAAATCAGACAGTAGCTTCCTAAGCCACACTGCCTCACAACTAGCCGAACAAGCTGCAACATACTATGCTTCGATTGTACTCAGTGCCACGCACGACTTCTTCCTGCTAAACTAGGAGATCATACCGGATCTCATACTGAAGCAGCATCTGGAAGTGCTCTTCCTATCAACGGCACTGCTTTCCCAATCTGAATCGACATAACCCTGCAGGTTAATCTTTTGATTCACGTCATACTTGAGCCCATAGTCAATTGTACCCTTCAAGTACCTCAATATATGCTTTGCAGCAACCAGGTGACCTTGTCTCGGATTCGTCAGGAACTGGATCAATGTGTTCATAGCAAAGCATATGTCTGGTCTCGTATTCGTCAGGTACATCAATGACCCAATCATCTAATGATACATCATGGCATCAACTGACTCTGATGAAGCATCACTCAGTAGCTTCAAGTTCAATGCCATAGGTGTGGCCATAGCCTTGTAGTCCATCATTCTGACTCTCTTCAGAATCTCTACTACATACTTCCCTTGTCCAAGGAAGATCCCATCCACATTCTTCCACACCTCCATGCCTAGGAAATAATGCACCATACCCAGGTCCTTCATCTCGAACTCTATGGCAAGTTTCCTCTTCGTATCTGCAATGAGCCCATCCTCCCCTGTTACAAACAGGTCATCTACATAGAGTAGAAGTATCACTGGATTGATCACTTCAACCTTGCTTTACTCTTGGTAAAGCCCAATCTCATCAGGAAACTATCCATCATGTCGTACCACATCCTAGGTGACTATTTCAATCCGTACAAGGACTTCTTCAATTTGCACACATGAGTCTTCCTGTCACGTGTCTCAAATCCGAGTTGCTACTACACGTACACTTCCTCCTCTACCTCACCATTCAAGAACGGAGTCTTGACATCCATCTGGTGTACATTCCATTTCATTACTGTAGCCAATGCAAGTACTGATATGATGGAAGTGTATCTGGCTACAGGTGAAAATGTCTCCTCATAATCTATGCCTTCCTTCTGGGAGAAACCACGTGCCATAAACCCTACCTTGTGTTTCTCTATGCTTCCATTTGTAGCATGCTTGATCTTGTAGATCCACTTGGAAGTCACAATAGACTTCCCTTCTGATCTCGGAAATACCTCCCAGACATCATTCTTCATGATCGACTAGTACTGCTCGATCATGGCATCCTTCCAGTCTTTCTTCTCTGTCGCTTCCTCATAGTTGGCAGGTTCTTTGTCAATGATGTCGCACAACAGGGCTACATAACTAGAGTATGGCCTAGGTCTCTTGCTTTCTCTGTGCATCCCCTCTAGAGCGTCATACCTCTCTGCATATTGTATCGCCTCTCGCACCCATTATGGCTTCCTCTTGTCGTATTTCTTCTCACGAGGTGGATCTATAGGTTCTTGTGGTTCTTCCATCTCGCGATCTTCATTATCTTCTGGAATCGCTTCTTCCATCGTTGTATCTCTGATCCTGGGAACTTCAAGTTCTTCAGTGTCTTCAACAGGTGATTTTCTGGATTTTATGTAGGCCGAGTCTTCGTCAAATGTTACGTCTCTGCTAGTGTCGATCTTCTTGAATCCTGGGAAGCATATTCAATAGGCCTTCGAACTTTCATTGTACCCTACGAATATACCCTTGTTTCCTGAAGGATCTATCTTCGTCATTTTCTCCTTCAAAATGTGTATGCACACTAGGTAGCCAAATATCCTGAGATGGTTGACTTCTGGTTTCTCTCCGGAGAACACTTCTTCTGGAGTCTTATTTTCTAGAACTCTATGAGGAGTACGGTTCTGTACATACACAGTTGTCCTCGCAGCTTCTGCCCATAGGTGCATCGGAAGATCCTGGTCATGAAGCATTTCTCTTGCTGCTTCCATTATTGTTATAGTTTTTCTTTCTGCAACTCCATTCTGTTGTGGATTATATGGAATGGTCAACTCCCTCTTAATCCCAGATTCTCTAAATAGGTTCTTGAAATCTTCAGAGGTGAACTCTCCACCATTATCTGATCGAAAGGTCTTAATCCTCTTCTCTGTGTGGTTCTCGATCAAGGCTTTGAATTCCTTGAACTTGTTGGATACTTCATGTTTGCTCTTCACGAAGTATATCCAAGTCTTACAAGAAAAGTTATCAATAAATAAAACATAATATACATACCCACTCAATGAACTGGATGACATAGAAACACATACATCGGAGTGGATGATTTCATATTCCTTTCGCTTTGCTCTCGCTACTTGGAAATGCCTTCTTCACATTCTTTCTTTTTGCACATCCTTTGCAAACGCCTCCATGCTTCGATTGGATTTATGGAAATCCTTCAATTGCTTTTCTTGTAATGGGTAGTGCACATGTGGAAGCCTTCTATGTCATAATTAACTTGGCTCCATGGAGTCATGGACCAAGGCTTGTTCAGGTTGGCCCTTCAATTTGTATAAACCTCCATATTGCTCTCCAATCACAACTACATCATCTATAGTCTTTCCCTTTGGCCACATTAGGACTTTCCCATCAACAAATGCAACCCTCATACCTTTTGCATGTAGTGTTGATATGGAGAAAAGGTTCTTCTTGAGTCCTGGAACATACAGGACATCCTTCATCTTCAGCAATTTCCCAAAGTCTAGATTGTAAGAAGCTTCTCCAATTCCTTTTATGGCGTATTGGTAATCATCCTGTCATGTCCCAAAAATTTGCATTAGGTCACAATGGCCTAAACCCCTTGGCCATAGTCATGATAGTTTATCAAATTGATTCTAACAGTCAAATAATTGCCAAACATGATGTCCAAGTTACTAATAATGCAAAATTAGATCCAAATGGACAAGGTGGGTCACATCAAGAGAAAATTCTCAATTCAAAGTTTGTAATATTCCCATCCAAATGAACTATCATGGAGGAAAATTACTAGTTCCATAGGTTGGGGGTAGAAGCATTAAAAGTTGGAGTAAAGGAGCTACAAGACCCAAAATGACCTTAGACTTACAAATTCACAATAAATGGGTCAATTAAATAAAAATACAAAGAAAATAAGGTGGCATTGGATCATGAGGGCACATAAGAGGTTGTGGGACCCACATGTGGCAAGATTCCTGTTAAATTTTGAGCATTAATTCACTATACTCTTGGATCTTTACTAAGAGAATGACACATACAGTATATCAATGCATAACAATCGCAATAAGCATCACAAGCATCACAAGAATCAAAAGCATGAGAGACAAGAGACACAGAGTTTCCGTGGGGAAAACCCTAAGGTGAAAAACCCCACAACTTCCTCAGAGATAGAGAGAGCAATGGCTCAACCAAAGTACAACCAAAATACACTTGAGATAGTCTCCTAGAGCAGATGATCCTCATCCTCACTAGTTCACCACTTTCTGAGTGAGATAAGTGTGTATTTCTGAATGATCCAAATAGAGATCCCCCGATCTCTATTTATACTTAACCTGTTTTCCCAGTTACACTATGGGGCCGACTTGTCTATCTAGATACATCCACAATATAATATATATTTCAGGGCCGACCCCACACATGGTGGTCTAATAACCCATCGACAAGTACACACACTTGCGACACTTGTCAATCCATGTGACGACACTTCCTTATAGAGGAATAACACATCTCTTATAAGGGTACAATAAATATAGATGAAATACATAGATGAAATACATTTCGAAGTTACATATACATCAACACTCCCTCTTAACTAGGAAGGTATTTCTCGACACAGTTCTGCTAGACAAGTCTTATTCTCGGGATCATCGTCATCGATGCATCGTCATCATCATCATCACTGCTGCCGCTATCTCAACCAATCTCTGACTCTACTCGTCATAGGAAGTTCTATAGAGCCATTCCTTTTTCATACTGGATGTAGGCCCACCACCTGCAGGTTTTCATCATCTGTGTGAACGGTCTGATAGAGGTGGCCTCTCAGGACTAATTTTATGTGCGGATGCAATACCGGAAAGAGTATCCCATGAACATTTATGTGCCTAAGCACGATCGGCAAGATGTCCCAGGACTGATTACATGCATCTCCTCCACAATACCTTTAAAGAGCATCCCAGGAACATTTATGTGCCGAAGCACAACCGGCAAGATCTCTAAAGAGCATCCCAGGACTTAGTACGAGCATACAGCTCAACCTCTTGGATCTCCAGGACTGATTACATGTGAATAGAAAAAACCTTTAAAGAGCATCCCAAGAACATTTATGTGCCGCAGCACAACCGGCAAGATCTCTAAAGAGAATCCAAGGACTAATTACGAGCACACAGCTCAACCGCTCGGATCTCCAGGACTGATTACATGTTTCCGTAGTAATACCTCATCCCAGGACTGATTACGAGCACACAGCTCAACCTATCGGATATCTTAGGACTGATTACATACTACATAGCAATACCAGAAAGAGTACCCCAAGAACATTTATGTGCCGCAGCACGACCGGCAAGATCTCCAAGGACTGATTACATGCTATTTGCACAACCTGCCACATATCATCTCTGACCTCCAAGTATCAACCTGATACTCATGATCCAACGGATCATCATCGCACGAGGCATCATCCTAATGCCCATGATCATACTGATCATCATCACTTGTACCATCCTGGTACATATCATTGGAGCAACATCCTGAAGCTCATCATCATGATCAACCTGATCATACAATGTATCCACCTGATGCATACCAAGTATCTACCTGATACATATCATCATACATGATCCATCTGATCATACAGTGTATCCATTTGATACAAATACAAATACATGATACATATACACATACATGATCTACCTGATCATACAATGTATCCACCTGATACATATACAAATACATGGTCTAAGCATCCAACATGATGCATATACAAATACATACAAATTATCCAACCGATCATATCCAGCATCCAACATGATGCATATACAAATACATACAAATGATCCAACCGATCATATCCAACATCCAACATGATGCGTACATACATATAAATGATCCAACTAATCATATCCAGCATCAACACGATGCGTACATACATACAAATATAAATGATCCAACTGATCATATCCAGCATCAACATGATGCATATACAGAGCAGCAACTGGAGCATCGTCTTGATGCTCATCATCCAGCGCTTACATCCACAGCCATGCGAAGGATCCTCCTTCCAACATGCTTGGAATGGCTTCAGAAAATGTGTCCATCACTTTTTCTTCAAAGTGTCGTCGATCTGAAGAACACCAAGCCTCTCCCTGAAGTACTCGAACTTTACCCTGACTAGTGTCTTCATCAGCACATCTGCAATCTGCTCGTCCGTCGCAACATACAGGAGCTTCACAGCTCCTCTCTGCACCATATCCCTTATATAGTGATATTTGATCTCTTTGTGTTTCAATCTGTCATGAAACACTGGGTTCTCAGATAGCTTCACACAACTCTGGTTATCACAAAAGATACCAGTAGCATCCAGTGGGAGATCAAATAACTCAGACAGTAGCTTGCGTAGCCATACTGCCTCACAACTAGCTGAACAGGTTGCAACATACTCTGCCTCAGTTGTACTCAGTGCTACGCAGGACTGCTTCCTGCTAAACCAAGAGATCACACATGATCCCATACTGAAGCAGCACCCAGATGTGCTCTTCCTATCTGCAGCACTGCCAGCCCAATCTGAATCAACATAACCCTGTAGGTTAAACTTTTGATTCGCTTTATACTTGAGCCCATAATCCACTGTACCCTTCAGGTACCTCATGACATGCTTTACAACAACCAGGTGAACACTCCTCGGATCTGTCAGGAACTGGCTCAATGTGTTCACTGCAAAGCAAATATCTGGTCTCGTGTTCGTCAGGTACATCAAGGACCCAATCATATGACGATACATAGAGACATCAACCGGCTCAGATGAAGCATCACATAGAAGCTTTAGATTCGATGCCATGGGTGTGGCCATGGCCTTGAAATCCATCATCCCAAATCTCTTCAGGATATCTACTATGTACTTCCCTTGACCAAGGAAGATCCCACCTGAATTCTGCCACACCTCCATACCTAGGAAATAATGCATCATTCCCAAATATTTCATATCGAACTCAGCAGCAAGCTTCCTCTTAGTATCTGCAATCAATCTGTCATCTCCTGTTACAAATAAGTCATCCACGTACAGAAGTAGAATCACAAGATTTCCTTCCTCAACCTTGTAGTAAATATTGGAATCTGCTTTACTCTTAGTAAAGCCCAAACTAGATAGGAAGTTGTCCATCCTACCATACCAAGTTCTGGGGGCTTGCTTCAAGCCATACAAGGCTTTCTTCAATCTGCACACATATGACTCCCTGTCATGTATTTTAAAGCCGAGTGGCTGCTCCACATATACTTCCTCTTCAACTACACCATTTAAGAAAGCAGTCTTGACATCCATCTAGTGTATTTTCCATTTCATTGCTACAGCCAGGGCAAGTACTGTTCTGATGGAAGTATACCTGGCTACAGGTGCAAACGTTTCTTCATAATCTATTCCCTCTTTCTTAGAGAAGCCATGAGATACGAATCTTGCTTTGTATTTCTCTACACTGCCATCTGCAACATGCTTGATTTTGTAGATCCATTTGGAAGTCACAACAGACTTCTCTTTAGGTCTTGGGACAACATCCCAAACATTATTTTTCATTATTGATTGGTATTCCTCAACCATAGCATCCTTCCATTCTTTCTTTTCCGCTGCTTCTTCATAACTGGAAGGTTCTTTGTTCATAATGTCACAGAGTAAAGCAAAATAGCTGGTATGTGATCTGGTTCTTTTCCTTGCTCTGTGTTCTTCTTCTGGAATGCCAAATATTTCTACATATTGAATGAGCTCTCTAGCCCATGCAGGTTTCCTCTTGTGAGAGTTATCCTCACGAGGTAGATCTACAGGTTATTGCGGATCTTCAAACTCACGAACAACTTCTGGAATTGCTTCAGTCATGGTAGTGTCTTGAAATCTAGTTTCCTTAGGTTCTTCATAAACTTCAATAGGTGCCTTCCTTGATTTGATGAATGCTAAGTTTTCATCAAATGTTATATCCCTGCTAACATCAATCTTCTTGAACCCTGGAAAGTATATTATGTAAGCCTTCGAGCTTTCACTGTAACCCACAAAGATACCCTTCTTTTTTGAAGGATCTAGTTTGGTCCTCTTTTCCTTTGGGACATGAGTGTATACTGGACAACCAAATATTCTGAGATGGCTGACTTCAGGTTTCTTACCAGAAAAGGCCTCTTCTGGTGTCTTGTTGTCCAATATCTTGTGGGGTGTTCTGTTATGTACATATATAGTTGTTCTAGCTGCTTCTGCCCATAAATGCATAGGTAGATCCTAGTCATGCAGCATTCCCCTTGCTGCTTCCATGATTGTTCTGTTCTTCCTTTCTGCAACTCCATTCTGTTGAGGATTATAAGGAGCAGTCAAATCCCTCTTAATCCCTGAATCACTGCAAAGCTTCTTGAAGTCACCTGAGGTGAATTCTCCACCATTGTCGGATCTGAATGTTTTGATCTTTTTGTCAGTTTGATTCTCCATCAAGGTTTTGAATTCCTTGAACTTATCAAACACCTCATCTTTGTTTTTCAAGAAGTATACCCAAGTTTTCCTGGAGAATTCATCAATAAATGAGACATAGTAAACATACCCACTTATAGAATTGGATGACATAGGACCACATACATCTGAGTGGATGATTTCCAGGATATCTTTTGCCTTGCTTTCACTGCTTGGGAAAGCCTTCTTAATATTCTTACCTTTTGCACATCCTTTGCAAACATCTTCATGTTTGGTCTTGATTTCAGGAAGACCCTCTACAGCCTTGCTTGCAATTGGAAGTGCCCTATAGTGCATATGAGAAAGTCTTCTATGCCAAAGTTCACTTGGATCCATGGATTCATGCACCATGGCATGTTCAGGTTGTCATTTTAATTTATACAAACCTCACTCTTGCTCTCCAATCACAACTGCATCATCTATGGTCTTTCCCTTTGGCCACATTAGGACTTGGCCATCCACAAATGCAAAGATGGAGAGTAAGTTCTTCTTGAGCCTAGGTACATAAAGGACTTCTTTCATCTTCAAAGATTTTTTCAGAATCTAGGTTGTAGGAGGCTTCACCACTTCCTTTGATGGGATATGATAATCATCCCCAAGTTTCACTTTATGGGGTGATTCATGTTCAGATAGATTTACAAAGGATTCTTTAAACCCAGTCATGTGTTTGGAAGCCCCACTGTCAATTAACCAATCATTACAACCATGGGAGATAGTACCTGTGAGAGCATAGATTAGAACATACTCTTCTTCACTTGATGAGTCATCATTACTATCATCACTTTCTTTCCTAGCCTTCTTCTTTGGAGGTTCATCATCTTCGGTAGCATGAGCATGGTACCTTCTTTTGTTACCCTTCTTCTTCTTGCTGGAGTTGTTGTTTTTGTGGTTGTCCCTTTTGTTCTTGGGACATTCTGAAGCAAAGTGACCCTTCTCATTACAAGTGAAACACCTAAGATCTTTCTTGTCTTTGTGAAAATGATGAGAATATTTCTTCTTGTGATGGGATGGCTCCCTCTTGAACTTGCCCTTCTTAGTGTGAGCTGTGAGAGCTTGATATTCATTTCCCATCTTCTCTTCTCTTGCCACAAGCCTTGCTTCTTCTTGAGAACATTCCTCCCGTAATCTGTTGAAGGAGATTAACTTCTTTCTGGCACAGATCCCCTGGATAAAAGAGTCCCATGACCTAGGTAGGCCATTCAAAGTAGTCATAACAATTTCACCATTCTCCACCATTTCATCTACAGCTTCAAGTTGTTCCTTGATCTGAGAGACCTTGGAGAAATAGGATTGAATGGTTTTTCCATTCGACATCTTGACCCCTTTCAATTGATTCCGCAAGGTCATCTTCTGATTTATGTTCTTTCCTTCAAATAGCTTGGTCAAAGAGTCAAACATAGCCTTGGGTGTCTTTAGAGAAGACACATGGGGTATGAGATGGTCTTTGATAGAATCAGCAATGATTCTCTTTGCCTTGACCAAGTTCTTCTTATGCAATACCTTAGCCTCTTCATCCTCTAGGATAGGGATGTCTTCTTTTATATATGAGTCCAACTCATTCTCTTCCAGGATTAACCCAATCCTATACTTCCAGGCTCGGAAGTTATCAGCCCCTTCAAGCTTATCCTCAAGCTTAGTGTGGTGAGACATCTTAAAGAGTACTTCAAATGGAAATAGAAAATATTTAGTTCTTACCACTTGAAATGCTGAAAACTGGATCTGGTCCCGGATTAGGGTTTGTCGAAAAAACCCTAAAACTTCAAAATGTGAATTTCAACTTTTTGAAAGGATAGAAAGATGCGCCTTGATGAGCTAATCAGCCTGGTGTATTCAGAATTTGAGATCAGCAAAGCTTTACCCTTCAAATTTTCCTTTTTATCCTCTCGGGTTCACTGGGGAGAGCCCTGAATTAGAGTTTGAGTTTCCCGGAGATCTACCAAGCCAAAAATCTCGATCCAAATCTCTAAACTTCGATTTTTGCAAGGAGCTTCCAGCTATGTCTTCAGATTTCATAAATTCCTATTTTTGTGGAAACCCTAATTTTTAGGGCCAAATCTGAAAATGCTCAGAATTGAATTCTGATTGGACAAATAGATTCTATTTGATGAGTAGAGTCAATCTACTATACTTCTTTTCCAAAACCTATGGAAAGAAACCCAATAAACAAGAAACTCAAGTTTCTGTCACTGCAAAATGTCTTCTTCTCAGGTTAGCTCTAATACCATGTTAAATTTTGAGCATTAATTCACAATACTCTAGGATATTTACTGAGAGAATGAAACATACAGTATATCAATTCATAACAATCGCAATAAGCATCACAAGAATCAAAATCATGAGAGACAAGAGACACAGAGTTTCCGTGGGGAAAACCCTAAGGTGAAAAACCCCACAACTTCCTCAGAGATAGAGAGAGCAATGGCTCAACCAAAGTACAACCAAAATACACTTGAGATAGTCTCCTAGAGCAGATGATCCTCCTCCTCACTAGTGTGCCACTTTCTGAGTGAGAGAAGTGTGTCTTTCCGAATGATCCAAATAGAGATATCCCGATCTCTATTTATACTTAACCTGTTTGCCCAGTTACACTATGGGGCCGACTTGTCTATCTAGATACATCCACAATATAATATATATTTCAGGGCCGACCCCACACATGGTGGTCTAATAACCCATCGGCAAGTACACGCACTTGCGACACTTGTCAATCCACATGATGACACTTCCTTATAAAGGAATAACACATCTCTTATAAGGGTACAATAAATATATATGAAATACATTCCGAAGTTACATATACATCAACAATTCCTCACTACACTTGGCATGATTCTCTCACCAATTCGAGTTCAAGATGAAGGGTAACATACTTGGGAGAGTTTAAGAGGTATTATTCATGGCATGAGTTAGGTAAGGTCGAATTGGAGTGGAATAATAACTCTGATGGAAGAGGAAGAGGCATCTTAGAAGAATTGTGACACTTGGAGCTAGATTCCCTAACTCCTATGACAAAAATGATGAAGATTCTATGACACCTATGACAAAGTTCAGACCTAGTTGCTGACATATGACATATATGACATGTTAGGGCTAAAAATAGCCTCCAAAAGGGCGCAAAAGGGAGTTATGTAAGCCAAGAAGCTTCCCCATTCGAATGGAGGGAAGATGGAGACTAGGAATTGTTGGACAAGTGGCACACATTGGAATCTCTTCCCAACTTGAGTTGGCATGAGGCTTTTGGAAAAAATTCGACCCATGGAGGACTTGATAAGTTTATAAAGGACAAGAAAAAAGAAGGAAAGGAGCTTTTGATCATTTTTTATTTGCATCTTTGCAATTTGGAGAGCTTCTAGCTTGTCCATGCTAGTGGAGTGTTTACTCTACTTGCCTTAGTACCAATTTCGAGGGTGAAAGATTCCCATCCTAATTGGAAATTGGAAAGGCCATTCAAAACTTTCATTTGGAGCTACAATGGATTTATTTGTTGCAGGTTGAATCTATACGGCAGCTTGTGATTCTTTCTTCTTCAACTTGTTCCCATCTCTATCTCACATTTCTCTGCATATTTTGGCTCTTGGAGGAATGGCGCAAATGGTGAGATGCTGATCTCTTTGTGAGAGTCCAAAATACACCATTTATTTGTAATATGGTATATTTTCTCTATATTTGATACTTAGAAGATCCCCAAGTCGAAATACCAAGTGAAACTATGTAAAAATACCAAACAATGCATAAATGGTGCCATTTTCCCTATATCTTGTTATGAGAGCTTGAAGTTGCTATATTTCGATTTGTATTAGTTCATCTCTGTGATTTTTATGATGTATGGAGAGTCATTAATGTTCTAAAT
Source organism: Larix kaempferi (assembly GCA_027924585.1). Classification (NCBI taxonomy): domain Eukaryota; kingdom Viridiplantae; phylum Streptophyta; class Pinopsida; order Pinales; family Pinaceae; genus Larix; species Larix kaempferi. The sequence goes on from BSBM01000372.1 coordinate 35,250,262, forward strand.
AAGTTTCATATACATTATATAAGCATTTGGAACAAAAATCTCGAATTTCATAGCAAGTGGTGAAGTTTCCTATCATTTCCCCCTATGTGAAGACATGTCCGCAAACCTCTTATTTATGGGAGTTGTAGCAGCCTTTAGAAACTGATTAATGATGAATTTTGGTGCCCATTGAAGTCCTTTCACTAATCCATGTCTCTGTTCTCAAATTTGGGAGGGTCATACTGCATTTGGGAATCCATTAGTGACCTCTACCCTTGGGGGTTTGAACCTCGAATTTACTAGTAAATTTCCCTATTTTCTCTTGAAGTTAAATGAATGTTGCAGAAGTCTTTTGAGAGTTTCCAAGGATCCATAAGCTTCATTTTTATGTATCAATACCTTTCAAACACTCTCAGTACCAATTCGAAATCCTTAGGAGTATTTTGGAGCCATCTACCCTTGGGGGTTTCAACATCGATTTTCCTAGTAATTATGCCTTTCATTCTCTAATTGTAAATGCAAGTTGTTGAAGTATTTGGAAAGTGTCCAAGCATATAATAGTTTCTTTAATGTGTCCAAATATATATCAATGCACTCTATACACTATTCAAAAATATTTGGGATCATTTGGGACAGTTTGGGGATTTACTAGTCCAAGTTTCGAAAATAGACTAAATTGAGAAAACATTCAAATTGGGGACATTACACATCCCCAAGTTTCACCTTGTGAGGTGACTCATGTTCAGACAGGTTTATGAAGGATTCTTTATATCCTTTCATATGCTTGGAAGCCCCACTATCTACAAGCCAATCATTACTTCCATGTGTGACAGTTCCTATTAGTGTTGATATCAGGACATACTCTTCATCACTTGAAGATTCATCACTTTCTTCTCTAGCTCTCTTCCTTGGAAGTTCATCATCATCTGCGGTGTGAGCATGGTGCCTTTCCTTGTTGTTTTTCTTGTTGTGGGAGCCACTTTTATTTCTGGGACAATTTATGGAGTAGTGTCCCTTCTCATCACAAGTAAAGCATCTAATATTAGATAGATCTCTCATGGATCTTCTAAAGTTATCCTTTTGACTTTGGTGGTGGTGTTTCTCCCTCTTACTGTGATGGTTCTCCCTCTTGTTATTATTCCTTTTGGAGTGTGTTGTGAGAGCTTGATCATCATTTGCTCCCATCTCCTCTTCTCGAGCCACGAGTCGAGCTTCTTCTTGTGAGCATTCTTCTCACATCCTACTGAATGTGATTAACTTCTTGTTGTTGCAGCAACATCCCCCCCCAATGCTTTTTTGTAGACATTGGGGCCCCTCCTTTTCTTTTCCTAGAAAGTTTTCTTAGGAGTTAAGTCTTCTTTGAAAAGTTTTCTGTACTTAGTTTTTGTTCCAATGAGAAATCGTTTTTCGAGTTGTAGTTGTTCCTCTAAGTCAAAACTCGAGTTTTTCTCCCGAAACGGCGGAAGAACTCGAGATGTTCACCCGCAACGGCGGAAGCACTCACGAAGTTTTGCCGCAACGAGTTCCTACTTACCAAGTCCCTCAACCTTTCACTTTTTTGAAAAAGACTTACCAAATTCATCTGAAATTGCAGAAGAACTCGTCGAGTCTTCCTGCAACGGTGGACCAACTCAAGAACTTTCGCCGCAACGGACTATTGACTTGTCAATTTCAGAAGTCGTCGAGTCTTTCCGCAACAGCGGACCAACTCAATATCTTTCGCTACAACGGACTATTGACTTGTCAATTTCGGAAGAACTCGTCGAGTCTTGCCACAACAGCGAATCATCTCTCTTATCTTTGCCGCAACGGGCGAATTCCTCATTCAAACGCCAAGTCTCCCACGTAGCGGTAGGAACTCGCGAGTTCTCGCCGCAACTTCGAAGAACTCAGCGTTTCATCCCGCAACGACGGATGAAACTCCCCTTTTCCCTCTGGTTTTGACGGCTAGGCTTAAATGTTGTTTATGACGATTTGACCTACCGTACGCGTTCTTAACACCATTTTAAATTGCTACCACCTACCCATTAATTGCCACACACGTGGACCTCATTATAAAGGTGGTAGGGGCTATTTTTGAATCCCATTGGTTGAATCGAGTTGCTAGAGGACGTCGTTTGGAGATTGTTCAAGTTTGCTCTAGCTCATCTTGTTTGCTGCATCGAACCCTATTAGGTCGTCGTCTCGTTGCCAGGTAAGTAATTCTACCGTTAGTTTTGTCCCAAATGTACGTCGAAACTTTCTCGGGTAGTTTTCGCCATGTCAATTGCATGGCCTATGGGCATTCGTCGTATACCATCTTTTGTTTTCAGTTGCCTACAATTGTAGACTTTACAGCCACTTCAACCCCATAGGTTTCCCAATCCAATTAGCCAGCAAAATGTTCTTATTCGACAACGCAAACCTGTAACCGCGCCCATGTGCCCGCTCAAAAGTATCCGAGCCCGACATTGCCTCCCTAGAACATTCAAGTTAGACGGCCATAATGTGTTTTTCTTGAGTGATTTGCGTTTTGTTTCTTTCCCCAGCATGCAGCATTGTTGTTCGTTATTGTTAAATAATATCATGCTAGTTCAGTATTAAAATACTTTGGTATCTTGCTCCATTTCGCGTAATTATTTGCAATCTTATGTCCATTCACATATGGTTGCTAGACAGAGATTAGCTACAATGCCAAAAGGTAGCAGAAAGAAAGCTAAAATGATGGAACCAGAGCCAGTAGAGCCGAGAATTGAAACTCTGTTTGAAGACACTAAATGCACCACAGGCGTCCCTCCTAAGGTCAGGTGGGGAGATATTTACCAGATGCTCAGAGACCAAGATATCCCAGGGGCACTCTTAGAAGAAGAGCAAATATACCTAAACATCAGGGCCTCTGGAATCTCCAGATCTTCTACACGACCTGAGCTATTCCCTTACTCAGAAGTAATTGGGTGGATATTGGGGCACGCCAACACAGAAACAAGAGTGTTGCATTACAGCAAAGGAGAGGCATTCGCTTCTTTCCATCCGGCTTATATTGCAGTAGCCTACAAGTTCCCACGTCCCCAATAGGCACTGGACGACGCATGGCTAGGACAGATGAATAATTTTGAAATAGCTAAAAGGCTGTTAATCACGGGAAAACAACTAAGGAAGAGAGACAATGATGAGTATGAAGTTCAGAGCCTAAGACCCCCTTTCAGGATGATTTCTCTTATGTTAAGAAGAATTTTCGGCATGCCTGATGGAACTGTATATAGGATTCAATGGGCCCCCATAATCCACTACATAGAATTTAAGGGAACTATTTTTTATTGGGACACTATCCTCTCAGATAGTTTGGCATCTACTATGGCTGTAGCTAAAGAAGGTCTAGCTCTAAAAAAGTCAGAGTTTTTCATGTCTTCTTATCTCATTGATTGCATCTTGGCAAAGCTCCCTTTCCCCAAGTTAGGTTGCTTATGGGATCAGTCCAACACCCCGGTATATACTGCTTATAAAATATTGTGGGCTCAAAATTATAGGGCGCACTATAAGCTCATATGTGAGGAATTCATTATACCTCTGTATGAGTAGATGTTCAATGAAGAACCCAATTGCCTGTCGGAGAATGCCATGGAAGTCATGGAAAATTATGGCGATTTCTACTTCTCGGAAGAAGGTACCTATATCAGAATGTTTGGAGGTTCTAAGCCACCATACATCCTACCAAGATATGTTATTGATTTCATAGTCCTGAAAGAAGCAGTCAGACAAGTTTTCCTTGATGGGGTGGGCATATTTCTTAATAAGCTACATAAGGCTTCCTTCCCTCCTTTGCCTTTCTGTATAGGAACCTATAAGTTCTTGGGGGTTGAAGCAGTTGCAGAGTTCATTCAAGAGTTAAGAGGTTTTCACTTCGAAGAAGCACTCTTTCATAGAAATGACAGACGGAACAAAGTTGCGGAGCACTGCAGAGAGTTGCATGCTCACTTCGATTATGCACATTACTGTGACAATGAAGAGGAGGCATTCAGAGGAATCAGTAATATGACTGAATTGCATATTTTTCGTCACAATGGTGGAGCTATCTCTAGCTCTACCACAACCCGAGAAGCCAACCTGCAGAAAGAAAGGGAAGCAGCTGAGGTCCTGACCCGTGAAGAGCAAAGGTTGAAAGAGGAGGCAGAGAGATTCCAGAAAATTGTTGTCGATAAGTTGCAAAGAGAGCAGGAAGAGGCTCTTAGGCTTGAAGAAGCTAGGTTGCAGCAAGCTTCCAAGGATCAAGAAGAGAGGGAGATGATTGAGAAAGAGAAAAGTGCTGAAGAAGAAAGAAGACTTAAAGCCGAAGAAGAGCAAAGTGCTGAAGAAGAAAGACGGCTTAAAGCCGAAGAAGAGATTAAGGCCAGCCAAGATACACAAGCGGGTGATTCTAACACCCAGGATATGGATATAGACTCATCTCATATGGTACAGACCCCACCCACAGAGGCAAACATCCATATAAGAAATCTCCCAATCATACCTTTCACCCTATCCAAAGATCATATTGTGTCCCGATGGGATAGATTTGTATATTATAAGAAGAGAAAGTCTGTAGTCCTAAAGTCGGAGACAAGGTTAAAGAGACCTTTTCATTCGGATATTGTCACCCAGCGAGAAACCACTGTTATGCAAAATACAAATACGGATTCTGTGGCCATGGCATCTGCTGTTGTGGTGGAAGCAAAAGCAACAGAAGACAATGTGATCGACATGGTTAAAGAGTTCAAGTCAACGAAGAGAAGAGCTCGTATGTTGCAGCATACCGTGGCTAACGAGCAGGTCTACAGGGACCTTGTGGTGAACAAATATAATCACCTGTCTGCTGACCACAAAGAGTTGTCAGATAAGTATCAACACTTGGAAGAAGAAAAGGAGCACCTGGAAATCCAGATGATGGTACTTGAGGCAGAAAAGAATGATTCTGAAGCTAGATTTGTTCAATTGGAAGAAGATAAACAGTCGATAGTTGAGCAGCTAGAGCGAGCAAAAAGCAGAGCAATGGATATGTCTCCCTTTCACGAACAGTCCTGTGACATCTTGAGACAAATGCATGCCACGCAAGAACTAATTACTGAGGAGGTTTGCAGACTCAATACCATGTTGGATAGAATGAAGGAGGTTAATGTTGAGGTTGTTAGGCTTAGAAACAAGTACTCTCGAGTAAAAGCAAACATTTTAAGCCAGATGGAGTGGAGAGAAGGGAAGGAAAATTTCCCTAAACACCTCTTGTTCAAATCTGTAGCCGGTTTTAAGGAAGATGTAGCCCTCATGGAATTTTGCAGGAATTGCGACGCCAAGCTAATTGCTAAGATCCAAGGTACGATGGGGAAAGGTAATAGCCTGTATCAAAATATTCACGAAGTGCATGAAAAGTTTAAGGTTGTTTTTCCCCAGACCTTTGATGAATTTCCAAGTAAAGATAAACGCCTGTCCGAGTTAAAAGACGAGCTGGACGTTCAAATGGAGTATGTAAAGAAAATTGATGTATTGGACACATATGATCTCCACCACTATATTAGGCTATCATCAGTGCACAATCACATGTTCAAGGAGGTCCACCAAATAGCAATAGCAGGACTTCAAAGTATTGAAGCAAAGCTTGATAAACATGTGACTTCACAAAAAATCATTCTTCCCTCGCCAGCAAATATTGTTATAAGAGACACTGGTGTATGGTTTAGTTATATAGCAGAGGAAGAGAAGAAGACAACAGCAGCGGTAGCAACCAGCATAGGCACTACCCCAAAGTTAGCTGCAACAGCCATGATGCGTTGTTTTGATTTTGTTTATTTCTCTTTGTCCCTATGGTCAAAACGTGAAGTCACAAGGACATCTGTCCTTTTTTCTATTATAAGAGGAGGCCACGAATTGCTTTATTTTGGAGAATTTTTAAAAGAAAATTGTAAAGGGACAAGTGGCATCCCTAGAGTCATTTTGTAAACTTATAAATAGATGATTAGTGAATAGTGTAAAGGACTTTTGGTAGGGGAAAGGAATTTTCTAAGCTGGTATGAACTACTTTGCACTTGCTCCAAGAAATCGGATTTTTCCTAATAAGAGCTTGGAGAGGACGTCTTTTCGCCTGGAAATGTGTATTGGATGCCTGCTGGATTATTCTTGTGACATTCACATATTACAGTGAGATCTTTCTTTGTTGTTATGAATTATTTATGTGCCATGAATGATCTTACTATTTTCTGTACAAGGATGTTTCTCCTAAATGAGTAATTAAATCTATTAATGTGAATTAAAGCTATCTTTAATATCTTTAACCTTCTGCTGAAAATGTTTCTTTATGAATTAAATGGCTATCCATGTAATCTTTAGAGGTTCCTTTCAGTACATTGCTCATATTTACAATTTGCTCCTTGCAAGGATAGATTAGATTTGCTTATGCTATTCTAGATTAATTTAGATTATTTATCTGCTTTTGGCTTTAGGAACTTGCATATCATATTAAAATAAAATACATAAACGGTGGATCGGTCCGCAACCTGTAGAAAGAATAAGAATCTTGAAATCTTACGGTAAACGGAACTGTCAACCGGACGGATTCCCCACACCAAACGGTGAGCAATCTAATTGGGACTGCTTACCGGGGAGAATCCCTTGCTGCTTGATGTTGCGATTTTCGGGGCATCAACACTTATTTCTAACACAAATCCCTTGAATGAATGAGTCCCATGATCTTGGGAGACCATTCAAGGTGTTCATCACAATTTCTCTATCTTCTACATTTTATTCCACAGCTTCAAGTTTCTCTTTGATCTGAGAGACCCTTGTAAAGTAAGATTGCATGGTCTTTGCATTTTGAATCTTTACATTCTTGAGTTGGTTCCTCAAGGTCATCTTTCTATTTATAGTATTTCCTTCAAATAGCTTGGTCAAGGCATCAAACATCTCCTTACATGTATTTAAGGATGACACATGTGGGATGAGATGATCCTTAATGGAATCTGTAATGATTCTCTTGGCCTTAGCCAAGTTCTTCTTATGCAAGGATTTAGCCTCATCTCCCTCTGGAGCTGGAATCTCTTCATTCACATACTGGTCCAATTCATTCTCTTCAAGGACCAGAGAAATCCTATACTTCCATGCTCAGAAGTTATCAGCTCCTTCAAGCTTATCCTCAAGTTTGGTGTGGTGAGACATATTTAATGAGAACTTCAAATGGAAATAGCAGATATTTTAGGTCTTACCACTTTAAGTTGCTAAAACTGGTTCTGCAGCTGGCTGGCCCTAGGGTTTGTTAGAGAAACCCTAATTTTCCAAACTTGGAATTTGGAACTTCTGATTGGACAGATAGATGTGCCTCCTCAAGACGAGTTTCCCAATGTACTCACTCTTCCAAATTAGTGAACTGAAACTCAAAATATCTAATGCCCTAGTTTTCCTCCAGTAGTAGTGACCGGCCAAAAAATGAAAATTATCAAAATCAACTTATGCTTCGATAGAAATATGCACCCTCCTTAGGCAAGTTATCCTAGCCTCTTTTTGTTGATGATCTGTGGAGAGAAATCCAAAAATTAAGAAACCCTAGCTTCTGCAGCTGCACAATGTCTTCTTTTCAAGTTAGCTCTGATACCATGTTATATTTTCTACTTTTAATCAATATTATCTAGGATCTTAACTGAAAGAATAACATGCGCAACATAACACAATGGACACAAATATTTTCCTCGGGGAAACCATAAAGGAGAAAACCCTGCAACTTCCTCACAGATAGAATCGCCACCAATACAATATCACAAAAGTAAAACCCAAAAACAAAGTTGGTCTTCTGCAGCTGGTCTTCTTTTCCTCCTATGCGAACTTGTCCTCTCTCTCACTAATGCGAACTTATGAGTGAGTGTGTTGTACAAATGAGAGAGCTCCACTCTCTATTTATACTTTATCTTTCACTTGACCTTTTCACTTACTAGGTCGGCCCCAATTGTACCTAACTAGGCCGACTTCTCTAGGGGACTCAATAACCCTATTCTAACTGACTCTTGGGGGATCTATTTCCCTGACTTACAATGGAGGATTTACCTCAATGACTTTACATGCCCAAAAGTAATAATGACATCCCCGAACAGAGGAATAAACATCTCCATCGGAGGTACAAATAAAATACAATAATAATAACAATATAAAATACAAGTGAATATCTTCCGAAGTTACAATTACATTAACAGATCAACGCTCGTCAAGGTTGAAAAACAAGTGATTTGCTGGTTAGGGAGGTCAAGGATCATCCACCATGAAAATCATTTCGGGGAATGTGGCAACATGAGGTCACAAGGTTTGTGCTACTGACGAAAATTTTGTGTAACACCTAGCCATGACACAACTGCCAATATTTGGAGAAGAAAGAAGACTTCACCATGGAAAAATCCTCGAAGAGAGAGAAGCTAGAAGAGTTCAAAGAATTCAATAGGAAGATCCAAGAAGAAAGCAGGTGTTGGAGAGAAAGAACAAATGAACTAGAAAAAAACTATCCACACACCAAAACATTGAAAAGAAGATTGCATACCTTAGCATGGGTAAAGCAAACAAAGAAAGGTTGGAAGATTTGAAAGCCATCAATGCTCAACTTCAAGAAGAGAATGAACACTTGAAGGAGCATGTACAAATTTTTAACAAGAGGGTGGAAAAGATGGAGAAGCAACTTGAGACATCTTCCAAAAATTTTCCATTGCTAAAGAAGTTTGAAGAACACGAAGACACCCTAATTGCAGCCATGACAGATTGGGACAAGCATAGAGTGAAACTTGTATGACTTGGTGAGAATGTCATTCAATTGGATAGTTGGCAAGAAGATAAAATTACTCATATGATGGCACGACTGCAATGGGATTTGTTAGAGAAGGAGGAAGCCTTGAAAAAACTACAAGCAATTGTTAAAGGGAACCATGAAGCAAATCCACCTTCCATTACCACTGTCGAAGCTAGCACCATGATTGAGACCACTGATTTAAGTTCATTTTCCATAAACATTTCTCAAGATCAGCTTGTTGGATTTGAAAAGCATACTAGAGGCATTGGTTCCAAACTCTTAAGCAAAATGGGCTATGATGGATAAGGACTTGGCAAGAGAAGACAAGGAATCTCAAGCCCTATTGTAGCTACATCGTGGGGCAAGCATGAAGGCCTAGGATTCCATGGAAGAATAGAAAATTGTTTGTCCAATAAGACAATTTTTGTGAAGGCACAAGACGTGACAGATTTGGCTAGCTCCTCAAAAGAAAGAGCAGCAAATGAAGGTAGCAACCCACAACCTCCTCAACCTTCTCGTGACATATTGTAGAAGGGTAGTGATGAGAAGATTTTGAATAATCATCTTCCACCAACATGTAGAAGAAGTGGAAAATAAATCAACCATAGAAAGAGTAAGAAGAACAAGATGTATACATCAGGAAAGACATCCCTAATTTTTCACTGTTGAAGGAAGAAAGGCCACAAAGATGCTAACTGTTGGTATTTAGAATCATGTTCATTTTGTGGAAAGAAAGGCCATTATGTGGCTTCTTGTTGGAAGAAGCAAGCCATGTGAAGGAAGCCATATTCCTTTCATGGGAAGGATGGAAAGATGACTTCTTCAAACCATCCGCTAGATCAGGAGAAAATGGAGAAGGCAAGCAAGCAAAGCAATCCAATTAAGTTCAAGAATTTTTGCCACCATTGCAAGTTGAGTGGACATTGGGAAGCAAAATGTTGGAAGCTTCATCTAGAGCTTCACCGCACCCATTGGGAAACTAAGAGAAGAGAATGGACAGTGAAGATGAGAAGCAATGAAGAGCTGCCTACATCTACATCTACAACCCAAGGAGTAGAAACTATCCAAGGAGAGATAGCCACTCAGGAGGACGAAACTAACAAAGAGGACAATAAATTGATGCCAAGGGCAGCCACATTCCAGTGGTGGTTTTCAAACTTGCACAAGAAGAATCCACTTTGGAAGATGGTCCAAATATTGGTGAATGGAGGTAAATGACTTTGGAGTTCCTTGGAACTCCATGACAGCAAACAAAGCAGCCATGGTTGAGTATGTTTTGTGGTTCAGTGAATAGTTGATTTTGAGAGTGCATGGAGCAATAACTATGATATGTTGGAGAAGGTTGGTTTTGGCATTGAATGTTGGGTGATACCACCATCGTAGACTACTAATAATTGCCACTTGTAGGCATGCATGTGTAGGTTTTGGCACATGAACAAAGTCAGATTTATGCACACCAAGAAGGTCATTCATTTGACATTGTAAAAGAGACAAAGTTTTTATTAGCACCTACCAACAACAGAGATTTGCTTCCATGATGAGAAGTAATCCGTCCTATAAACAGAGAATTGCTACCATGACAAGCAAGAAATGATTATGACAGTGAAGAAATCATTGCTTGAGCAGCCCAAGGAAAAAAAAAGTGTCCATAAATTTGTAGTGGCACGAGAGGTCATCCTCACCAATGAAGCAAGTAACAATTCAATGGAAGTAGGAAAGAGCAGAAAATGATCTCAATCCTAGGCTGATGTTTTACTCATTGAAGACCAGTTGAAGCATGATTGACCAACATATAATTGTTCCATTCTAGGGAGCAATTAATCCTAGATGAAGAGGACAGCCCACACTTCATTGTGTGATGGCATATGCTCGTTGGGATCTCATTGTTGAATGATTGTTGCATATATTCATAAATGAACCGAAGAATACAAAAATTCAACTTGGCTTAATTGATTGTCGGGATGGACCTCTTTTAGAGACATAGAATGCAAGAGGCTTGCATGTTGAGGATGGGAGTGAATTCTGATTAAAGATTTTGGGTATAGATATTGCTCAAAGTGGAGTCAATGAGTAGACCTTTGTGGGGCAAATCATATGACATGATTTGGAACATTAATTATCAATTCAGGGTGTTCGTAAACTTGTGAGGTACTATGCAAAGTATGTGAAGAGAGAGTACTTAAATTGCTTTAAAAACTAAGCATTCATACACACACACACATCCAAAATGGGATACTAAGAAAAACTGAAGATAAATTCTAAGCTCTTATGGGATCAAAACTTTCCAACATAGGCTATAAGCAGAATGTGAAAAGGATATAAGCTTTATCCTATTGATATTAATTCCACAAGAATCTAATCATAAAAACAAACCAGAAAAGCTTCAAGCAATAAATGAACCTATGAGATTAATATTGTCCAGTAATGAGTGTATACATATAGAAAATCAGGTTGGTATGTGAAGGATCAACAATACTCGACAACTCTGTTATACTGATATCAACTTAGAGATTTGCGAACCAAAACCTTGCAACAAACTTTAATAGAAAAACTAGACTTTAATTGCAGTCTCTAACTCTATGATAAACAAAACTGCAAATCAATCTTCTATCTATCCTCGGCAATCAAATCTTCATTCCTTTTAAGATCAAGACATCTAATGAAATAAAACCCTCAATCACACTTTCCTATTAACAAATTGAATCAATTAGCAACCTAATAGAGTCCTTTAGAAGTAAGCATTTCCAACATAGTTAAATATCGAAATGCTACATCTCCTGTCAAACTTCAAACTATTGATTCCAATTCAGAGAGGTATTCAAAATAAAAGAGGTTATGTCCTTGGTAAATATAGAATCTGAACTGTACTGCTAGCTAATGAATTAAATCCCAACTCTAAATACTCTACAATAGAAAACCATTACCTAAATTTGCAATGTTGGTATTCTAATTCACAAATCACGGTAATTAAAATAGCTTTCAAAATCAAACCACAACATTCCAGTCATGAAATTAAAAGCACGTCATCTGATAAATAATTAATTCATGAGTTCTTATTTTCTGCAATATCACATAAGCTGCTACAAGAACAATTCAAAATACTGGAAATGAAATGGTTGTTGCTTGGATTCAAACCACACACTTAAAATACTTCCACACAACTAAAGAATAAATCACACACCACACTTGTGAATAATGGAAAAACACACAGGGGCAGTGTTTCTGAGATGAAGGGAGCCATTCCTCCACTCAAAAACATACCTTGAAACCTACAAGAAAATTAAAGATGTAAGAACTCGAAATACATAGAATCCATCCTTCAATTAATGAAAAGGTACAATGATTGGAATCCCTACTCTTCTAATCTAATTCCCAAATCTCTAAATCTAATCCCCAAAGAAATAATTCCCCCCAATATTTATACATACATCTCCTCTTTCACAAAAGGAGAAGGGGTTACATAAAATGAGATCAAATCCCTAATATTAAATGGATCTTACAACCAACATATTTTAGACTTGGTTCAATTTAGGAAAATGAGGTTATTTGATAATCATAAAAGCATAACAATGTCCTTAACAATCATCATTTACCCATATTTGATCATTGGATTCGTGGTCAAAGGATGGAGGCAAAATCTATCCAACTCATAACCGAATTTGCAAAAGTGCACCTACAGGAATTTAGGAAAAAATCATGGAAATTTGGTTTCCCCCCCAACCATATCTCCTAAACTTGATTGAATATTGGAAAACAACTTGGCGCTTACTCAATTTGGTATATTGTCAACAAAACCCACGTTTTATATTTTTGTGATTCAGTTGCATCACCTTGGAAATCGTGCCCCAAGTTGGATGTTTGAAAAACTGTGCAAATTTAAACCAACTATTTAACCAAGTGCTTGAAGATTCACACGTGTGACCTTGGAATCATCTAATGAACATGTGACAATTTGAATACCTTCATCCATCATGTCCATGTGTCAATTTCTCCGTTGGATACGTGGAAGTGTGAGAAACAATGATGGTGCTACAATTGTGTTGCTACAGGATCAGTTGATGCAAGACTAGTTGTTGTAGGATCAGGACAATGTTGTTGCAGGAACAGTTGACCATGAACAAGAGATGACATAGGCGATTTGGGTATAAACTAATTGACATATTACCATCATGATACATCCATCTATCACATCCATGCGTTCATTTCTCATTTGGACACATGGAAGTGTGAGGAACAATAATAGTGCAAAGGATCGTGTTGTTGCAGGATCAGGACAATTGCTACAGGATCATGATTGTTGTTGTAGGATTAGGCTTGACACAACCATCATTAGCAAAACTAAGACTAATCCTATTTAATTAATTAAAAATAAAGGAAATTAGAAATAATTGACTACTTGAAATGTATAAGCTTGGCAAGACACATTAGCGAAGGATTATGGAAAATGTAGTAATAAATGGGCGAAAAGATGAAGCCAAAATGATCAAAAGGAATGACTCTAGGTGGTGAAAAACATGACATATTGGTGACCCAACAACCTTTGCACTACATGAACAAACAAATACTAACATTCGACTTGGCTTCATTGAACTGTCGAGATGGACTATCTCCAAGCCTGAGAGGGAGATGGGAATGGATGTTGAGTCTAGAGTTCAGATCATACGATTGCACAGAGATGAGAATCAATGAACAAACTTTTGCAACAAGAAAAAGTGAGCCAGAACCAAGAGTTGAGCCATATCTAGGACCAGAGCCATTAGCTAACGCCATGATGCCAGAGCCAGAGTTAGAGTTGTAGCTAAGAGCCAGAGTTAGAGCCCACTTTCCAAAGAAGTCAATAGAGTGCGCATTGATCCAGCTTGGTTTCCTTGAGCTTTTGGAGACCAAAAAGCCTCTCAATGGGGAGGTGTAATCTGAAAATGGATCTGAACAAACAATGGTTATAATAATTAATATCTGTGAGACATTTCAGGAATGTATAAAAATTAGATATTAGTTTAAAGATAATGCAAATAAGAAAAGAGAGAGAATAAATAGGAGAATAAAAAAAGGAAAGATGGAATGGGAAATGAAAATCCATAGTTGTTGACTTTCCCATTACCATCCATCTCTCCTATATGTTTTCCTAGTTAGACTATCAAAGGGATTTTTCTTTTTGGCCAAGGAGAGTGTGAAGGACCCTAGAGATGTATTGTAATCCAAAGACTGTTGAAATGAAATACTGAGCAACCATTGAATGTTGGTTTTCTGTTAGGAACCCATGTCAACCCTTCTATTTACTTTGTTAGTATATTGTTATTGGACGCATATGCTTTGTAAGTCGTCCCGTAGTATTTGTTGATCCATAGTTTGTATTATTGTTGTTGGACGCATATGCTTTGTAATTCGTCCCGTAGTAATTGTTGATCTATATTTTTTATTGGCCCATGGTTTGTATTGACACATGGTATTGACCCATGGTATTGGCGCCTAGACTTAGTATATAAGTTTGTGTTGAGGCCAATGAAGGTACGGTGAATTTATTTGTATTGAACTTGCTCAAAGGAGGTTGCCTCCTCGAAGTGGCCTGCGATCAATATAAAAGTGATTCTGAGTTCTGTTATTTCTGCTATCTGGTGTATTTTCATTAATTAATTGTTGCAGGTTCTTCACATCTGGTATCAGAGCACTTTCTTGGGTTCGCTGGGTGAAATTTCTGCTAAAAAAAATTTTTGCATATGTTGCAACTTCGGATCTGGGAATAATCCCTATCCGCTTAACTGTGGGAAGTACTTGGGCATAAGCCCTAAAACTCACTGTGAGAAGTACCATAGAAACCCCAAAGTAGTTGGCCCCTTGAGAGGACCTGCCCAGCGAAAAGGGAAATGACCCCTACCTAATTGACTAGTTCCCGCCCGTGAGGTAAACCAAGAGCTGTCGTTTGTGGGAAAGCGGTTATCAGTTTTACCTGAGCCATGGAGTGAGGGGTATTGCCCCAATATGTAAGTCGTCAGACAGCATTAGTGGCCGAGTGAAACCCATGAACTGTTAGGAAGCCGCACATGCTAGGGTCCATGAAAAAAAAAAAAAAGAAGAAGAAGAAGTAATGAAATGATGTATGTAGTTCAGTAAAAGCAGTCCTATATTGATTCACCCTCCCTCTCAGTATAAGTGTGCTAATAGCTTGCATCCCCTTGCACACAACCAACAATAGTTCAAACAGCAATCTTGGAGTGGGATCCCCAATAACATTCATAACTACCCTTTACCAACATAGGATGTAGACAATCTCATCAAAACACTATGTCTAGATATAGCAAAAACCACTAGTGATCGATCTTAGGAGGCACTTTCTCATGTCCAAGAATATATTCATAGGCCTCCATCTACAATAATTTTTTAGGAACCCATGTCAACCCTTCTCTTTACTTTGTTAGAATATTATTGTTGGACGCATATGCTTTGTAAGTCGTCCCGTCATATTATATGCTTAGGTAGATGCGCATTCCTGTTTTTTGGCCATATCTCCCTTGTTTTCACTCTGTTTCCCTTGAAACTTCCCTGACACCCCGGTAATCCCATTCTGCATATTTCATTCCTGAGGACCCTATCCCAAATTCCACTTCCCAAAGCCCGAAATCTCATATTTGTCTATTTTTAGGGTTTTCCATAACTTATTTGGATTTCACCCAATCGCCTTCAAATTTTACCACAAAGTTCCTTTTCTCATTCTGCTTCTTTGTCCCTCTCTGCCAAATTTTTTCATTCTTTCACCCCGCTTCTGAAATCCTCATTTTTTGCTTCCCTGTCCATCAAAAAGTGTCCAAATCCTAGTCAAACCCCAATTACCCATCTGAGTTTTTCCCAAATCCAAATTTCTCTTTACTAAATAAGCTTTTGTTTGTGTTTTTCTATCCATTCCCCAAAAAAAAAAAAAAAATCATGGTTATGGTTGTCACCCGCACAGGAGCAACAACCATGGAGGAAGCACTTGCAACCATCCAAACCAAACTCCAAGATCTGGATGAAAAATTTCTCAGCGTCCATCTTCAGCATTCAGCCATAAACAATAACCGACAACATGAATCTTTGGCAGCCAATGGGTTCTCTTCTTCCAACAATTTCCGTGGTCCGAAGCTTGAATTTCCTTGCTTTAATGGTATTGATCCAACTGGATGGATCTATCATGCAGAACAATATTTCAGTCTACATAATACTTTTCATGTCCAAAAAGTTCCACTTGCATCCTTTCATTTGGAACAGGAATCCCTTCAATGGTACCATTGGTACATCAAGGCTCATGACGAGCCAAAATGGATAGATTTTTGCCTACTCCTTTTGCAACGATTTGGTCCTAGTGCTTTTGATGACTTCACCGGAGCACTCACTAAACTTCGTCAAAGTGGCACTGTGAGAGAGAATCACACAGCATTTGAGAAACTAGCCAATCACACAAAAGGATTATCTGATGAATTCTACAGGAGTTGTTTTATCAGTAGTTTTAAGGATGAAATCCGGTCAGAGGTTAAAACGTTTTGTCCCAACACAATGATAGAATTCCTAGGGTTGGCTAAGTTGGTAGAAGACAAGATTGCAGCTCAACAGTGCTCCAAACCCACTTTTGTTCCCTTTCGAAATATGGGTTCTCAATAACCTCCCATCCCGCCAGCTCCTCGACCAACTCCTCTCAAGCATTTGTCTGAAACAAAGATGCAGGAACGCAGAGAAAAAGGGATTTGTTATAATTGTGAGAAAAAGGGATTTGTTATAATTGTGATGATAAATTCACTCGGGGACATAGATGTGTTCAACCAAAAACTCTATCTCTTGGATATGAATTCTCCGCCTACCTCTACAATTGGTCAAGAAACTCCATATACAATGGATGATCAGGTCGACATTCAGGAGCCTCCTATTGACCCCCCATCTCAGGATGAACAACCAAAGATATCTCTCCATGCTTTATCTGGCGTCACCACCTCCCAAACAATGCGGGTCGGGGGTTACTTCAAGAAGCTTCCTCTTATAATACTCATTGATTCTGGTAGCACTCATAACTTCATTGACCCTCGGATCGCCAAACATGTTGATTGTTTTGTCCATCTTGCTCCAACTTTGAAGTCATGGTTGCCAATGGGGGCACCTTACCTTGCAAGGAGAAGTGTCACAATGTGCATATCTCTCTAGAATATTATAACCTGCGCTCTGACATGTTCTTCTTGTCCCTAGGCGGATGTGATGTAGTTTTGGGCGTTCAATGGTTACGCACACTTGGCTCCATCTTATGGGATTTTGCTGAACTTTGGATGCAGTTTTCAGTCAATGGGAAACAACACAAATTTAAGGGCCTACAACAAGGGTCTCTCTGCATCATCAGTTCACATCACCTGGAAAATATCCTTAAAAAGAATTCACATGGTGTCATCGCTCAACTCCATTCCATTCAGATGCACCCATCAACGGTCTCCCATACTTCCTTGGATAGATATGCAGGTGTCCTTGCTGAACCAGTGGGCTTGTTGCCTTCAAGATACCTTTCTGGTATGAATTTAGTCGCATCTACATCTCAGCAAGAAATGATGGCTATTTTGCATGCAGTACAGAAGTGGAAGCCATACCTATTAGGGAATTATTTCTGCATCAAGATTGATCTCCAGAGTCTGGAGAACTTCTTGGAATAATGGGTCTCCTTCCCAGCACACCTGAAATGGGTTATCCAACTCATGGGTTATGCCTATGCGATCACTTACAAGAAGGGTAAGGACAATATTGTGGCAGATGCTCCTTCTCGCACATTTGATGACCCAGTTTCTCTTACAGTTATTTCTCTGCTTGTTCCAAATTGGTTGCAATCTGTTCAACGGGGCTATCTCTTCTATGAACTCCATGTTTCTTCATCAACAGGGTACTATGGGTTCCTCAAAATGTATGACCGGGGACAATGTAACTTCTTTTGGCAGGGATTGAAAATGACAATTCAACAGATGGTCAACAAGGGTGAAATGACACTCCTTTCAGGACTGCTCGAACCCTTTCCCATCTCTACACAGATGTGGACAGCTACTTCTATGGATTTCCTAGAAGTGCTCCAGTGGTACAATACCACATCTAAAAGGACACCATATGAAGCAGTTTATGGACAGGCACCACCAGTTCTTCATCCATACACGCTCAGCAGCTCCCCAGTTCAGGCAATTGACTCGGTTCTTCGAAACCGCAATCAGATTCTTCTCATTCTGCAAAACAATCTTCACATGGCAAGAATTTGACTGAAACAACAAGCCGATTAGCACCGTTCTAAGTGCATTTTTCACACATCTGATATGGTCCTTCTTCGTCTACAACCTTCTAAACAATCCTCCCTGAAACTCAAAAGGCGTCAATGTGCCGGAATGCAACCCGAGGATGCTACAGGTGTTAATTTTTCAGAATTTACTTCAATCTCATCTAGGATCTTAACTGAGAGAACAACATGTACAGCATATCAATCATGGACACAAAAATGCAAGCACACAAGAGACACAGAGTTTACTTGGGGAAAACCATAAAGGTGAAAAACCCCAATAACTTCCTCAAAGATAGATAGAGCAATGATACAACCCAAGCATAAGAGACAGACATCTCCTAACAGCAACTTCTCTTCCTCCACAAGTGCGCCACTCTCCCGAGAGTGTGAGAGAGAATAGAATGATGAAATAGAGTGTCTCCCGCACTCTATTTATACTTGACTTGACTTGCCTAATAACCTTTACTAGGTTGGCCTTAACTTAACCACATAACATAATGTTGACTGGATCGACACCCAATAGGGTGGTCTAATAACCCTTTGACCCACATGGTCGACCCCCAATAGGGTGGTCTAATAACCCTTCGACCCACATGACGTATATAGGGACGACCCCAACAAGGTGGTCTAATAACCCATCAAGTATAAGTTACGACACTTCCGTATAGAGGAATAATAACATCTCTATAGGAATACAAACACTTCCGTATAAAGGAATAATACCATCTCTATAGGAGTACAATGTACATATATGAAATACATTCCGAAGTTACATATACATCAACACTCCCTCTTAACTAGGAAGGTATTTCTTGACACAAGTCTTCTAGCACAAGTCTTCTTCTCTGGATCATTGTCACTGGATAATCGTCATCGAGTCATTGTCATCGTCACTGTTGCTGCTATCTCAATCAATCTCTAAATCTACTCGTCATAAGAAGTTCTATAGAGCCAGTCCTTTTTCATATTGGATGTAGGCCCACCACCTGCAGTTCTTCATCATCACTGGCCATACTGTGGAATCCTCGGGACTTATTACGTGCGTCACAAAACCTTAAAAGAGTCTCTTGACTAGCAAGAACCCTAAAGAGCATCTGAGGCATTTTTCATCATGTCCAGATCTCCAGGACTTATTACATGTGACTGTCACAAAACCTTAAAAGAGTGTCCCAGGAACGTTTATGTGCATAGCACGACCGGCAAGAACTCTAAAGAGCATCCTAGGAACATTTATGTGCCTAAGCACGACCGGCAAGATCTCCAGGACTGATTACATGTGACCTCTTCTGCAAACCCTCGAAAGAGCATCCCAGGACTTATTACGGGCACACATCCCAACCTATCGAATCTCCCAGGACTTACATGCAGCATCCCACCACAAACCCTCGAAAGAGCATCCCTGGACTTATTACGGGCACACATCCCAACCTATCAGATCTCCCAGGTCTTACATGTGGCCCACTATCACAAACCCTCGAAAGAGCATCCTAGGACTTATTACGAACAAACAGCCCAACCTATCAGATCTCCCAGGTCTTACATGTGATACACAGTGCCAGTCCTTTTTCATACTGGATGTGACCTAGAACAAATCTAAGATTTCCTTTGCACAACCTGTCCACAGCCACATAGTATCAACCTGATACTCACCATACATCATCTTGATGTACACATGATCATTCTGATCATCATCACTGCATCATCCTGATGCAAGTCATCTGTAGCAACATCCTGAAGCTCTTCATCCATGATCATCCTTATCATACAATGCATCTACATGATGCATACCAAGTATCTACCTGATACATATCACCATACATTATCCACCTGATCATACAATGTATCCACCTGATACATACATAGATACATGATCCACACAATGTATCCACCTGATATATATCAACATACATGATCTACCTGATCATACACAGTATCCACCTGATACATAAATCGATACATGGTCCAAGCATCCAACATGATGCATATACAAATACATATAAATGATCCAACTGATCATATCCATCATCCAACATGATGCGTACATACAAATACATATAAATGATTCAACTGATCATATCCAGCATCATCCTGATGCATATACATAGCAGTAACTGGAGCATCATCCTGATGCTCATCATCCAGCGCTTACATCCACAGCCATGTGAAAGATCCTCCTTCCAACATGCTTGGAATGGCTTCAACAAATGTGTCCATCACTTCTTCCTCGAAGTGTCGTCATTCTGAAGAACTCCAAGCCTCTCTCTGAAGTACTCAAACTTCACTCTGGCTAGTGGCTTCATCAGTACATATGCAATCTGCTCATCCGTCGCAACATATAGGAGCTTCACTGCTCCTTTCTGTACCATATCCCTGATATAGTGGTATTTGATCTTTATGTGCTTTGACCTGTCATGGAACACAGGGTTCTCAAACAGCTTCACACAACTCTAGTTGTCACAAAAGATACCAGTAGCCTCCAGTGGGAGATCAAATAACTCAGACAGTAGCTTCTGGAGCCATACTGCCTCACAACTGGCCGAACATGCTGCAACATACTCTGCCTCGACTGTACTCAGTGCTACGCAGTATTGCTTCCTGCTAAACCAATAGATGACACCTGATCCCATACTAAAGCAGCACCCAGAAGTGCTCTTTTTATCTGCAGCACTTCCTGCCCAGTTTGAATCAACATAACCCTACAGGTTAAACTTTTGATTCGCATCATACTTGAGCCCATAATCAACTATACCCTTCAGGTACCTCAGAATATGCTTTACAGCAACCAGGTGAACACTCCTCGGATCCGTTAGGAACTGGCTCAATGTGTTCACCGCAAAGCAAATATCTGGTCTCATGTTCGTCAGGTACATCAAGGACCCAATCATCTGACGATACATAGTGACATCAACCGGCTCAGATGAAGCATCACACAGAAGCTTCAGGTTTGATGCCATAGGTGTGGCCATGGCCTTGCAGTCCATCATCCCGAACCTTTTCAGGATCTCTACTGCATACTTCCCTTGTCCAAGGAAGATTCCATCTGCACTCTGCCACACCTCCATACCTAGAAAATGGTGCATCATCCACAAGTTCTTTATCTCCAACTCGGCAGCAAGCTTCCGCTGCGTGTTGGTAATCAATCTATCTTCACCTGTAATAAACAGGTCATCCATATAAAAAAGTAGTATCACTGGATTTTCTTCCTCAACCTTGTAGTAAAGGTTGGAATCCACTTTACTGTTGGTAAATCCCAAACTGGATAGAAAGTTGTCTATCCTACCATACCAATTTCTGCACATATATGACTCCCTGTCATATGTCTCAGAACCAAGTGGCTGCTCCACATACACTTCTTCTTCAATTACACCTTTCAAGAAAGCTGACTTGAAATCCATCAGGTGTATCTTCCATTTCATCACTGCAGCCAGAGCAAGTACGGATCTAATGGAAGTGTATCTGGCTACAGGAGCAAAAGTCTCTATGCTACCACCTGCAGCATGCTTGATCTTGTAGATCCTCTTGGAAGTCACTATAGACTCCCCTTCAGGTCTTGGGACTGCATCCCAAACATCTTCATGATCGACTAGTACTCCTCGATCATGGCATTCTTCCCAGATCCTAGGAACTTCAATATCTTCAATATTTTCAATAGATAATTTTGTTGCTGAACAAATGTTGTAGTCCTTCTTTTGTAGGTGATGGTATACAATCTTTCCTACACAACAAGTTAAATTGCATGATTAGAAAACATCTCATAGTTTTCAGAACAAATTCTTACACATAAAAAAATATGTCATACAGTCATGCAATTATCTTAGCCAATGTTTCAATACAACATTTATCCATATCCCATAACGTTCTAGATGCCTTCCAATCTCTACCATAACATTGTTAAGAGTGTGCACAACTCCCAACATGTCAGCAAAGAGGTTTCATTCTAGATAAGTAGCAATGGAATGTTGTACAGTGCCATAGGCCACTTACCCATGTATATTAGTAATATATTGTTCATCAATGCAACTATTCTAATATGCATAATACACAACCTAATTCTAGGAACATGAATATATACATTATTGAACAGTATTATTTAAACAATAAAATATGCAAGGAATGATAATTAAAATACTTATCTTTGTTTGTTTGTTGGGTTGACTCCCTCTCAGTCTTTACTTCTTTTTTGCAACTCCATTCTGATGTGAGAAGTGGTCAACTCCCTTTGAATATCTGCATCCTTGCAGAAACTACTGAAGTGTGCTCCTTCTTGATCTTTGCTTCCTTGCAGGAACAACTAGAGTGTGCTCCCTCTTGATCTTTGCTTCCTTGCAGGAACAACTGGAGTGTGCTCCCTCTTGATCTTTGCTTCCTGGATTACCTGTCCTTGAACTTATATCCATCCTTAATCACTATGCATGCGTATTAGTATCATCATTGTGTTATCCTCGAGGTCTCATACATAATTCACACATTCATTAGTATAATCTTAATACACAATAATCTTAAACATGTATAGTCATGATCATTTCAAACACAGATAATAAACATTAGTATTGAAGGTTTCAAGGAAGTCTTCTTTTACTTATGCATATTCTTATTTGATCATAGGACTCTTCTAGTTAGTTAAATCATCAATCAAGATAAGAGACATAATATGCATAAACCCTTGATTACTTACATTTCTAACTTTATGAATAAACATAACCAATCATACCAAGTATACTTATATAAGGGATCCTAACACAAGGTAGGATTCTAACTTGATATAGGAAAAACATACTTGGATTGGTATGTTAGCTAGTTATGTCTAACATACCCACATGATGTCTTCTTGTTCTCTTCAATGACTTGTGCTAGTAACATGCATATCTCATAGGTTAACCATTATAGAACCAAGTTATACATACCTCGTAAATAGATCTTCTAAGTGATACATGACAATGGATGAATCTGTGTCTTCATGTCATCATGATTATATGTTCTTGAACTAGAACATGATTTGTCTTTCTTGGTGTACCTTTCATGTTAGCGGACAACATAAACCTCATACAACACCATAATGCATTAGTACAATCATAAGTGTCAACACCCTAATCAATGAATATCTTCTATCATGCATTCATAATTTTACTAAGGTGATACGACAAGTCTAAATTTAATCAAGATTGTACTAACTGTAATAACATGAAGACAAACATACCATAAAGTTAATCATGAACAAATCTCGAAACATACCTGGATAAGTCATAGCTGTCGAGATTGCTTGTAATCTTCTTATGTAAGGCCTTAGCCTCATCTCCCTCTGAAACAGAAACTTCTTCACGTATGCAGGTGACCAATCCATTCTCTTCTAGGATTAACCCAATCCACTTCATTTGCAGGAACTGGATCTGGAGCTCGATTAGGGTTTGTCAGAGAAACCCTAAAAATTCAAACTTTGAATTTCAAACTTCTGAAAGGATAGAAATATGCACCGTGATGAGCTGATCAAGCTGGTATACTCGAAATTTGAAAACTGCAAAGTTTCACCCCTCAAATTTTCCTTTGAAACTTCCGGATTCACTTGACATGACCTCAAACTAGAGTTTGATAAAGCCCACCCTTCTGTCCAATCAAAAAGTTCAATCCAAAGCTCTAAGCTTCTAGTTTTCTGAGGAGCTTCCAGCTGTGGTCACAGATTTCAAAAATTCTTATTTTTGCAAAAGCCTTAATTTTTCACTTTTCCGATCAAAGTCCCGAACTAGGGTCTGATCAAGCCCCACCTTATGCCCAACCAAAAATTCTGATCTTGGTCTCTAAATTTCGATTTCGATGAGTAGCATTCAACCGTAGTCTCCGATTACAAAAATTCCAACTTTCTCCGAATCCCTAATTCTGGAAGCCATGAATGAAGGTGCTCAAAAATAATTCTGTTTTGACATAAATATGTACCTAATTGTTTATGGTGTAACTCCAAAATTTTCGATCCACAGGGTTTGAAAAATTTTCCTGTGATAGCCCAACCTGTCATCTTTCCAACCCCATAGGTCTGACCTCAAATGGATTCTCTAAGAGAGAGTTATTCCAAGTGTCGTAACGTGACTTGTTTATGGGATAAAACAAGAGAGCGAACTTGTACGGCGTGCCACATGTCACTGGTTCATTTTTGGCCTCTGAAAAGTTACCTGAGAAAGTATAGTCCGTACACTACCTGTCACTTTTTACGAAATTTCATTTGGAGCTTCTTATCCCAAGTTATGACCTTTTTTCCAATGTCACATTTTTATGACTGAGATCTGGAAGAGGCAAAAACCCTATATTGTACAGATCATAAATCACAAAGTACAACGAATTAGAGGTTGTCCTTTGGACACAAGGTACATGGGGATCTTAGCTTCGTCCTGTACGATTTTCAGACCCTGAAAACTTGCCGAAATTTATTTATAGCGAAAGTGCTACGATGACTGGTTTTTGCTATATCAAGCCCTAGCTTCGCAGTTGCAATAAGTGTCATACATGCCATACCATGCCTTCTTTCAGGATAGCTCTGATACCATGTTAATTTTTCAGAATTTACTTCAATCTGATCTAGGATTTTAACTGAGAGAACAACATGTACAACATATTTACAGCATATCAATCATGGACACAAAAATACAAGCACACAAAAGACACAAAGTTTACTTGGGGAAAACCATAAAGGTGAAAAACCCCAATAACTTCCTCAGAGATAGATAGAGCAATGATACAACCCAAGCATAAGAGATAGACATCTCCTAGCAGCAGCTTCTCCTCCTCCACAAGTGCGCCACTCTCCCGAGAGTGTGAGAGAGAATAGAATGATGAAATAGAGTGCCTCCCGCACTCTATTTATATTTGACTTGACTTGCCTAATAACCTTTACTAGGTCGGTCTTAACTTAACCACATAACATAATGCTAACTGGACTGACACCTAATAGGGTGGTCTAATAACCCTTTGACCCACATG
The DNA here is from genome assembly GCA_027924585.1 of Larix kaempferi. NCBI lineage: Eukaryota > Viridiplantae > Streptophyta > Pinopsida > Pinales > Pinaceae > Larix > Larix kaempferi. The sequence goes on from BSBM01000372.1 coordinate 35,275,236, forward strand.
GCCGACCCCCAATAGGGTGGTCTAATAACCCTTCGACCCACATGACTTATACAAGGTCGACCCCAACAAGGTGGTCTAATAACCCATCAAGTATAAGTTACGACACTTACAATATAAATGACGACACTTCCGTATAGAGGAATAATGACATGTCTATAGGAATACAAACACTTCCATATAGAGGAATAATATCATCTCTATAGGAGTACAATATACATATATGAAATACATTTCGAAGTTACATATACATCAACAACAGGGGAACCCCTCCTTCAGATTCTGCATCAATTTTCACATCTAAAGCTTTGAAGACAAAGCTTTTTCTAAGGGAGAGGGGATGTTAGGAACCTATGTCAACCCTTCTATTTAATTTGTTAGTATATTGTTGTTGGACGCATATGCTTTATAAGTCGTCCCATTGTATTTGTTGATCCATAATTTGTATTATTGTTGTTGAACGCATATGCTTTGTAAGTCGTCCCTTAGTAATTGTTGATCCATATTTTGTATTGGCCCATGGTTTGTATTGACACATGGTATCGACCCATGGTATTGGCGCCTAGATTTAGTCTATAAGTTTGCGTTGAGGCCAATGAAGGTACGGTGAAGTTATTTGTATTGAGCTTGCTCAAAGGAGGTTGCCCCCTCGAAGTGGCCTGTGATCAATATAAAAGTGATTCTGAGTTCTGTTATTTCTGCTATCTGGTGTATTTTTATTAATTAATTGTTGCAGGTTCTTCACATTTTCCCATTTGGGTTTCCAGGATAAATAACGTCTTATTCGCAATTTTCATGTGTGTTTGATTGCTTCTTTGCATTTATTTGTGTTAGATTTTCTACTTTTAATCAATATTTATCTAGGATCTTACTGAGAGAATAACATGCACAGCATAACACAATAGACACAAAGAATTTCCTCGGGGAAACAATAAAGGAGAAAACCCCGCAATTTCCTCATAGATAGAATCATCACCAATACAATATCACAAAATTAAAACACCAAAACAAAGATGGTCTTTTGTAGCTCCTATTCTTTTCCTCCTATGTGAACTTGTCCTCTCTCTCACTAATGCGAACTTGTGAGTGAGTGTGTTATCCAAATGAGAGAGCTCCACTCTCTATTTATACTTTATCTTTCACTTGACCTTTTCACTTACTAGGTCGGCCCCAACTGTACCTGATTGGGTCGGCTTCTCTAGAAGACTATTAACCCTAATACAATATTACCCTGGGTTCTATTGCCCCGACTTACAATGGAGGGTTAACCTCAATGATTTTACATGACCAAATACAATAATGACTTCTTCGAACGAAGGAATAAACATCTCGGTCGGAGATACAAATAAAATACAATAATAAATACAATATAAAATACAAGTGAATATCTTCTGAAATTACAATTACATTAACACTCCCTCTTAACTAGGAAGGTATTCTCTTGACACAGTCATCAACACATCTGGACACAAGTCTTCGTCACTGGATCATCAATGCTGGAACATCATCATCAACACTAGATCATCATCGTTGTTGCTGCAATCCTCATCATATTGATCACCGATTGGTGACATCTCTCGAATCTACTCGTCATAGGAAGTTCTACAGAGCCAGCCCTTTGTCATGTTGGATGTAGGCCTAGCCTCCATGTAGGTCTTCATCATCTCTGCGAGCAAGCCATCAAGTAAGTACAGCCCAGGACCAGTAATTACATTGCCTCTGCAAACGCCTACGTCTCCTACTGTCGCCTCACCGTCTTCAGATCATCTCATCGTCACACGGAGCACAACCCATATGCACATCACAAGTCTACCAACATGGGAGGACCAACCTACCACCATGTGAGACACATCACTTACATCGACCGACATGGGAGGAATTTCCTACCACCATTCGGGAAAGGCTCAGCACTTACATCAACCGACATGGAATGACTCTCCTACCACCATTTAGGAAAGGCACAACACTTACATCAACGGCCATGGGAGGACTTTCCTGCCACCATGTCGGAATAGCTCAGCACTTATATCAACGGCCATGGGAGGACTTTCCTGCCGCCATGCAGGAATGGCTCGACACTTATATCAACGGCCATGGGAGGACTTTCTCGCCACCATGTCAGAATGCCCGACACCTATATCAACGACCATGGGAGGACTTTCCTGCCACCATGTCGGAATGGCCCATGTGCATCTGCGCCTTCCGGACTCATCACTTCCTCTTGGAAGGAACCTCGATCTAAAGAACACCAAGCTTCTCTCTGAAGTACTCAAACTTCACTTTAGCTAGCAGCTTGGTGTTCTTTAGATGCATCGGAAGATCCTGGTCATGAAGCATTGCTCTTACTGCTTCCATGATAGTTCTATTCTTCCTTTTTGCAACGGTGTTCTGTTGAGGATTGTATGGAGTGGTCAACTCCCTCTTAATCCCTGATTCTCTGCATAAATTCTTGAAGTCTTCAGATGTGAATTCTCCACCATTGTCTAATCGAAAGGTCTTGATCTTCTTCTCTGTGTGGTTCTCGATCAAGGCTTTGAATTCCTTGAACTTGTTGAATACTTCATCTTTGCTCTTCAAGAAATATATCCAAGTCTTCCTAGAAAAGTCATCAATAAAAGAAACATAATATACATACCCACTCAATGAACTGGATGACATTGGACCGCATACATCGGAGTGGATAATTTCCAAAATTCCTTTCACCTTTCTCTCACTACTTGGAAATGTTTTCTTTGTATTCGTTCCTTTCGTGCATCCTTTGCAAATGCCTCCATGCTTTGCCTGAATTTTTGGAAGTCCTTCAACTGCTTTGCTTGCAAGTGGTAGTGCTCTATAGCAACGTTGCAAAAATCACCGAAAAATCGCGCGGTTTTACCTCTGCTGAAAAATCGACGCTTAAAAATCGCAATTTTTTAAAAAATCGGCGATTTCCGACTTTTAGAAAAACTCAGCGCTTTTTTCCAAAAAATTGTGTGTCGATGGAAAAAGTCGCCCAAGCCGTCATGTCCGCGGAATAAAGGCTCAAAACTGAATTTTTTTTTGTCATTTGTTTCATTTGGCTGTTGGAGAAGGAGTGTGAAGGGCAAGAGGGCACCATCAACTACTTTGGAGGCATCCAAGACTCCAAACAATATCTAAGCTCACCATTGTGATTTTTTGTGGAGAAAGGGTTCAACTTCAAGAGGCAAAACTTTGCCAATCAACCAATTCGTCTCACAGTTATGTAGTTATTCATTTTCTTGTATTTTTTTATGATTGTTTTGCATGTTTGCTTGCCTATATTCTTTTATTTTTGTTTGTCATTTTTCCAATGATTTCCATGTCCATAAATATCAAAAAGAGTCAAAATGTAAGGGGGTTTTAGAATAGAATAGCATGTTTTCTTTTTTAGATCTTTAGCCACCCTCTTGTTATCATTTTTCATGGTCAAAAATATAAATTTAGAGGTCTGATTTTTTAAGCCAAATTGTTGCAATTTTTTCAAATGGGGTTTAATTTATTGTTTTTGTATTTTTGTTTTTGATGCTGCCATTCCATTTTCCAAGATGCCAAAGCCATTGGACTCGTTTTGGCAATATGGTGAGCCCGGGGATGATGGAAACAGGCAAAATTTGAGTTGCAAATTGTGTGGGCATCACATGTGAGGAGGGGTTAACAGGTTGAAATACCATCTAGCTAAACTCCCTGGGCATGATGTTGGCATTTGTACTGCAGTGACCCCAAAGATCATGAGATCTGCCCATGATGCAATCCATGAAAAGAATAAAAAAAAGGATGAGATCACCACAAACAGAGCTGAGATTGCAGCTTTTTGCCTAGCAAGAAGTGTGGGGGCAATAGGATCTGTCACTTTCGGTCAGGGTAGTGTGAGGGGTTCCACAGCCACAGCGAGGACCTCATACCATTTTGGTCCACGAACAAGAGGTGGATCAACCTTCTATCAAGGCATTGATAAAGAAAAATGACAAGGTAGAAGTGGACAGGGTGATGGGGAGGTATCTTTACTGGAGTCACATACCTCTCAGCATCGTAAAAAACAATCCATTTTGGCAGCCGATGTGTGATGCCATTGCAGCATTTGGCTCGGGGTATAAAAGTGCCACCTTTGAGGAGTTACGAGGTCCAATCCTTCAAGCAAAAAAGAAGGACATCGGTGCTAGGTTGGAGGAGCTCAAGCAGTCATGGGAGAGCACTGGATGCACAGTCATGTCAGATGGTTGATCAGATGGTAAGGGTAGATCCCTTATCAACTTTTTGGTACATTGTCCTAGAGGTACCTTGTTTGTGAAATCAGTCGATGCATCGACATATGTAAAAGATGCAGCGCTCTTATGTGAGTTGTTAGATGGGTTCCTACAGGATATTGGGGTGCACAATGTTGTGCAAGATATTACAGATAATGCAGCTAATTATGTGGCTGTTGGCAGGATGCTTATGGAGAGGCACCCCACTTTGTTTTGGACTCCATGCGTTGCTCATTGTATTGATTTGATGTTGGAGGATATGGGGAAAATTCCCTTTATCAAGGTGGTGATTGATCAAGCTAAGAGCATCCCCAAGTTCATTTACAACCATACTTTTGTTCTCAGCCTCATGAGGAGGCACACCAAAAACAGGGAGTTGAAGCATCCCGCAATCACACGCTTTGCCACCACTTTCATTACTCTTCAATCCTTGCTTCAATGTCAGTTTGAGTTGAAGCAAATGTTTGTTTGTGATGAGTGGCGTGATTGTGCTTACAGCAGGAGAGAAGATGGGAGAATCATTGCCAAGTTGGTGTACACTGACTCCTTCTGGGAAGGAGTGGGGGAAGTGTGCTGAGTGAGTGAACCTTTGATAAGGGTTATGAGACTTGTTGATGGTGATAAACCCGCAATGGGCTATTTGTATGAGGCCATGGATAGGGCCAAAGAGACCATCCGGAATTATTATGTGGGAAAGGGTACCCCAGGGTACAATAGGCATATGTTGTTATGGGAGTTGATTGATAGTCGATGGACCGAGATGCTTCACAGACCCATTCATACAGCAGCACTCTTCCTCAACCTTGCATTTTCCTACAAATGCAAATTTGATTTTGATGGTGAGGTGTTGGAGGGGCTCTTCACTTGTATTCAGAGGATGGTACTTGATTATGAGACTCGCACTGCAATCAATCGCGAGATAGAGGTGTATCAGGATGGTACTGGAGTATTTAGCTTTGCTGATACTATTCGTGACAGGAACAATTTCATGCCAGGTAAGTTATTAAAGTGTTTAACATTTATTTGCAAGTTGAAATTTGAAATTTTGAATTATGATTTATTTATTTCCTATTTCAGTTTTCCAATGCAATGCAATGTAATTTAGTTCTCTTTCTTTCTTATTTGTTGTAGCTACTTGGTGGTGAACCTATGGTGTAAGGACACTAAATTTACGGAAATTTGCCATCAATATTCTTAGCCAAACATGTACCGCTTCAGGATGTGAGCAGAATTGGAGTGTGTTTGAAAAAGTACACGCAAAGAGACACAGAAGGTTAGACTTTAAATTTTCAACAAATCAATTTCATTTAATATAATTTGTGAATCTATCATCCTCACATATTATAATTATATTTCATTAATTTTTGAAACTTGAACCTCTAGACTCATACAAAAAAATTGTTTTCCTCTTACAGGTTGGAGTTCACATGTCTCAATGATTTGGTCTACGTCCATTACAATCTCCGCATATGGATGAGACAGATAGATAAAGCACCAAATGTTGATGCTATCGCCTTAGACAATATTGATATTTTGTCTGAGTGGAGGGTGGAGATTGAGACTCCTATCATGGAGGAGGAACCTACATGGCTAGAGGGAGAGGAAGGGCAGGCAGAGGAGGAGGAGGTCAGAGCCACCACGAAGGGTGATGTGCTAACATCGCCACCACCTTCTACACCGATTGATACAGCTAGTCCTCCATCCATCACTCATCATTCGATGTTAGATGCAAAGGCAGGGTATTCTGTTGCTACTTCTAGTGCTAGGGGCAGGCCTGACAAACGGCCCATGACCTTTTCCCGTAAAAGGGGAAGAGGGCATTGATATTAAATAGATAGCTACTAGTTTTCCTAATATACATTTATATATGTGATGTCATTTTGTATTGGTTATCTACTTTTGAGTCCTTGATTGGACAACTATGGTGTTTCAAACTTTCAGACTTTCAGGATTCAGTATCGACTTTGATGTATCATTTTATATTTGACATGACTACATGATGATGATATATATCAGTGCTTTCTACATATTTATGTTCCAATGTGTTTATCTGATGTTATTGTTGCTTTATATGTTTAAAATTCTGAAGAAGAAAAAAATGAATGTATTTTGTATTTTTTAATGTTTGCAGACTTTTTTCGATTTTTCCCAATTTTTTCACCGATGTTGCCGAGAAATTGTTTTCGAGACCCTTGCCGACTTTTTGCCGATTCCGACTTTTTCAACATTGCTCTATAGTGCACATGTGCAAGCCTCATATGTCATAGTTCACTTAGCTCTATTGAGTCATGGCCAAGGCTTGTTCAGGTTGGCCCTTCAATTTATACAAACCTCCCTCTTGCTCTTCAATCAGAACTGCATCATCTATAGTCTTTCCCTTTGGACACATTAGGACTTGGCCATTGACAAATGCAACCCTCATACCTTTTGCATCTAGTGTTGATATGGAGAGAAGGTTCTTCTTGAGTCCTAGAACATATAGGACATCCTTCATCTTCAGGGACTTCCCAGAGTCTAGCTTGTAAGAGGCTTCTCCACTTCCTTTTATGGGGTATTGATAATCATCCCCAAGTTTCACCTTGTGAGGTGACTCATGTTCAGATAGGTTCACAAAGGATTCTTTAAATCCTGACATATGCTTGGAAGCCCCACTATCTACAAGCCAATCATTGCTTCCATGTGTGACAGTGTATGTGATTGCTGATATCAAGACATAATTTTCATCACTTGAAGATTATCCATTGTCTTCTCTGGTTCTCTTCCTTGGAGGTTCATCATCCTCTGCAGTGTGAGCATGATGCATTTTCTTCTTGTTCTTCTTGTTGCAGACTTTGTTTCATGGACAATCTTTGGAGTAGTGTTCATTCTCATCGCATGTATAACATCTAACAGTAGATAGATCTCTCTTGAATCTTCTAAAGTTATTCCTTTGACTTTGGTGGTGGTGTTTCTCCCCCCTACTGTGATGGTGGTGCTCCCTCTTGTTGTTATTCTTCCTGGTGTGTGCTGTGAGAGCTTGATCTTCCTTTCCCATCTTCTTTTCTCGAACTACAAGTCGAACTTCTTCTTGTGAGCATTCTTCCCATAGTCTACTGAAGGTGATTAACTTCTTCCTTGCACAAATCCCTTGAATGAAGGAGTCCCATGATCTAGGGAGACCATTCAAGGTGGTCATCACAATTTCTCCATCTTCTACATTTTCTCCCACAGCTTCTAGTTGCTCCTTGATCTGAGAGACCCTTGTAAAGTATGATTGCATGGTCTCTGCATTTTGAATCTTCACATTCTTCAATTGGTTCCTCAAGGTCATCTTCTGGTTTATATTCTTCCCTTCAAACAGCTTGGTCAAGGCATCAAACATCTCTTTGGGTGTCTTCAAGGATGACACATGTGGGATGAGATGATCCTTAATAGAGTCTACAATGATCCTCTTGGCCTTAACCAGGTTCTTTATGTGTAAGGATTTAACCTCATCTCCATCTGGTGTTGGAACCTCTTCATTTACATATATGTCCAATTCATTTTCTTCTAGGACAAGCCCAATCCTATACTTCCATGCTCGGAAGTTATCATCCCCTTCAAGCTTATCCTCAAGCTTGATATGGTGAGACATCTTTAATGAGAACCTCAAATGGAAATGACAAATTTAGATCTTACCAATTTGAGATGTTGAGCTGAGATTGGTCCTGGAGCTGGCTAACCTAGCGTTTGTCAGAGAAACCCTAAATTTTCAACCTTTGAATTTGGAACTTCTGATTGGACAAATAGATGCACTTGACTGAGGCGAGTATGATGGTATACTTGGTTTCTGAAGATTCCAAAATTGCACCCTTGAAAATTGACTTGCAAAATTATGATCTGCAGTTTCTGGCTTTTTCTGTTTTTCTAGTTTTCTGCAATTTCTGGTCCAAAGTCAAACTAGGGTTTAACTTTCTGGGAGTTTTACCCACTCAAAAATTTCGATCTTGGTATCAAAATTTTGACCTTAGAGAGGCGCAGTTCCCTATGCCAATTGCAATCCAAAATTCCAATTTTGTGAGAAGCCCTGCATTTCCTCCAACAGCAGTGACGAGCCAAAAAAAAAGAATATTCTCAGAATCAACTTCTGCTTCGAAAGAAAGATGCGCCTTCCTTAGGCAAATTAGCCTAACCTCTTTTTGTTGATGATCTGTGGAGAGAAGTCCAAAAAAATAAGAAGCCCTAGCTTTCGCAGCTGCACAGTGTCTCCTTTTCAGGTTAACTCTAATACCATGTTAGATTTTCTACTTTTAATCAATATTTATCTAGGATCTTACTGAAAGAACAACATGCACAACATAACACAATAGACAAAGAATTTCCTCGGGGAAACCATAAAAGAGAAAATCCCGCAACTTCCTCCGAGATAGAATCGTCACCAATACAATATCACAAAAGTAAAACCCCAAACAAAGATGGTCTTCTACAGCTCCTCTTATTTTCCTCCTATGCAAACTTGTCCTCTCTCTCACTAATGGGAACTTGTGAGTGAGTGTGTTATCCAAATGAGAGAGCTCCAATCTCTATTTCTACTTTATCTTTCACTTGACCTTTTCACTTACTAGGTCGGCCCCAGTTGTACCTGGCTGGGTTGACTTCTCTAGAAGACTCTATTAACCCTAATACAATCTGACCCTAGGGTCTATTGCCTCGACTTACAATGGAGGGTTAACCTCAATGACTTTACATGACCAAATATAATAATGACTTCTCCGAACAGAGGAATAAATATCTCATATACATTGTCTTTGGCTGAGACATGTGGGATGGTATGGTCCTTGATAGCATCAAGGAGGATCCTTTGAGCTGTTATGTTCTTTTTCTCATATGTTGCTTTGGCAATTGCATCTAAAGGAACTGTGACTGGATTTGTGGTTGTGCTCTCCACAACATCCCACAGTTCGCTCTCTTTTAACAAGAGCACAATCTATGACCTCCATGCACTGTATTTGGAGGCCCCATCCAACCTGTCCTCCACTCTCAAGCTAGTGGCCATAATCTCTGAACTAAAAAACCACAAAGTGATACAAGAACCTCTCTTGATCACAGATCTGGCCTCCCCTCGCACATATCTGATGGTCTATCTCGGATCTATCCACCTAGGTCATAGATCTAATAGATCTGACCTCTATACCAACAGATCTTGTCACCCTCACCATATCTGAGTGTGATTGATCTCCCTGACCCTTACCAGGGCTCTAATACCATGTTAATTTTATCCAGAAATCACTACTCCCTCTAGATAGCCCCGAGATCTCAAGCGATTTAAGTCTCGATAAATCAATAATACAATAAAGACTAAAGAATCAAACACTATAGATCTCTTAACACTTTACAATGAAAACTCAATCAATCACACAACACTAGATGTACCTTGGAAACCCCAAATGGGGAAAGCCAACTATCTCTAGGGCCTTCTTCTATCTTGAGCCCAAAACAAGATAAGAAGAAAACAAGTACATACAATGTTACCTCAGATGTAACCAAACCTGACAGGGTCAAAACCCTAGATCTGCATGCAACAACTGATGCATGCACGGAGGAATTGTTGTTGAAAAAGTACTTAGGAAGTGTTTGTTCACCTAGTAGTGCCTTGGGGTGGACAATGACACCTTAAGTTGTGACCCTTAGTCATATTTTTAATTAATGAAGTGAGATGCACTTTATATTTTTAAAGTGACTTCATTAAAAGTTAAAAAGTCATGATATCCTAAGTTCATATTTAAATTAAAGTCAAGTGAGTAATTAATTAGAAGAGAGACTCATACTTTATTAAATGACATGAGGTGCACTAAATGTCATTTATTAATTAATTAATTCAGCATTTAATGAGAACCTCATCTAATTTAATCTTGACCATTGGATTGAAAGAGGAAGTTATGATGAACAAAAAGGGCTAGGGAAAGGCATTTCTCATTCATTGTTCATTATTTTCCAAAAAAGAGTTTTGGAGAAAAGAGGGAGCAAGAAGAAGAAGAAAGGGTTTGAAGAGAATTTGAACCAGAGAGAGATTGAGAAAATTTCAACATAGAAATTGAGAGCATAAAGATGGGCACAAATCCCAAGGAAGCTTGCACAAATTTCTAGGAGAAAGCTGGCATAGAAATCGAGGTATTGATGGCAAGAAAAATTGCACAAAAATCGAGGACAATCTGTACTGTATGGATCCTTACTTTTGCACAAAAATCGAGGTTCAGTTGGCACGATTTTTTAGGCAAAGTACAGCATTTAATACTGCTGTCAAATTGTACATGGCACAGATTTCGAGGCATTGCTTGTACTGTACTTGACCGTACAATCACACATGTGAGGCACAATTTTCGAGGAGTTGTTTCAACAGTCCGTACAGCATATTTCAAGAAATTTTATGGCACATATTTCGAGGCAGAAATGAGACAAGTACTGTTGTAATTTGTGATAAATTTCTCTGAAAAATAAAATCTCACTTGAACAGGTTTTCCCTTCGGTGTTTTATCCTGGACCATTTTGGTCAAAAATTCCTGTGTCATTTTCATGGTTGAATGATTGTCATAAAATTTTTGAGTTTGAAATTGTTGACTGAAAATTACATTTCTGAATTTTAAAGAAGAAAAAGAATCTGATGTGTTTTAAGTTGAAGTCAATTTTTATGAAAAATTGTGCATACTGGGGTTTAGGCATTAAACAATGCAGAGAAGCTTCTAAAGCTTGAAACCAAGTTGGGATGTCAACAACTTTCAATTGTGCCCTAATCTGTCAACTGGATCCGGATTTGTCTGTAGGTAACTCTAACTGTACTACCTCTCCTACTGCACTGCTCTAATCTACTCTGCTACAGAAGAAAGTCAACTGCTCAATCTGGTGAATGCGCCCTTCCTCTGCATGGAAAAGTGCACCCTCCCTCTAGATGTCAAATGCTCGTACGAAATCAGATCTCAACAGATCTAAGCTCTGATCGTCACAGTCGTTCCTCAAACACTGAGGCAAGGATACTCCGAAAGTCTCAACTGCTCAATCGGTCAATCGGATCCAGAACGAACTGCTCTCTCCTCTGGTAATGCACCCCTCTTCCTCTCTGGAAGACGTCCTCAATATTTGCAGTAACCACTCTGATGAACTCTCTCAGTCCACAGAACTGGGTGCCAAGTGCCTTTGGATAAGTGGTGTCTGATCCAGCTCAGATCACACCACTCTCCCTCCTGCAAAAGCTCCTCTCTCTCTCAGAATGTTGCCCTACATGCACTAGTGCACCCTCCTCACTCTTGACTGATCTCTCTCAGATAAGCCAATTGAGCTAACTCGTCTGGGGAACTCCTGCCTCTATATATAATCTCACTGATCAATTAGGTTTACCAAAACCTAATATTTGTGCATGCAAAAAGTCACTTTTGCATGCATCCTTTTAATTAATAACTGGACATGCAAATCTCATGCATGCATGAGGCAAAACACCCCAGAAGGACCGCATGCATCCGCTAATGGATTCATGTCACTGAGTAGAGTGTATCTCACCCTCTACTCCACACTGAAGCCTATACTGTTGATGTACCTCCATGCAAGGCATCTGAATCATGGAGGACATCCCGAGATACCACTATCTATAACATTGATTCATAAGAGACATCCATTATCCCCAATTCTTAATACTCATTACATGTCTAAGGATCTGAAGGATAGATGGGTGCATAGACTCCACATTGTTTGCTCGATTCATCTTTCTTATATGCTAAGGGGCTATGCTTGGTTGGTAATCTATCAAAGCATTCCATCCAAGGCTCGTTTGGCCAAGAGTGGACTTTCTAATGACCTTTGACATGTTTGCCTTCACTAGGAAATAATGAAGCAGATTTGTTGTGAGTGTTGGTTTGCTAGAGATTGTTAGAGTTATCTTGAAGATTAGTATTCCATGTTGCTCTAGGGAAGGGGTTATTGGCATTCTACTTTGCTTGGAGATTCCCACTCTCTTGTTGTATTGCACTCTCTAGGATATGTCACGACTTATGGATTCTGACCTTATTTATTCTTTGAAAAATCAGTTGCAAGTTTGTTTTTTTATCATGAGGTCAACACTTTGTCCACCTTTTGTTCGGTATGGAGGGATGAGATACACCATCAACCTTTGGCTAAAGGTGCTCTCTTGATCAAAGATGCCCGGATCCCGCAGAATATTTTGACCTTATTTCAATGTTAATAGCTTTGAGGAAGAGGCTATCATATCTATAGTATATACCCATCCACTATTAAAAAATTTCAGGTATTTGTCAAAAAAAATAATAATAAATAAATAAAAAGAATTTACCAAAGGTTATGCCATGCCTTTTCTATTCTGAAAAAGATACGTCTTCTCAAGTGACCTGTTCATTTTCGATAGAAATCTCGTGGATAACAAACATGACTTGTATGTGGTTTCTATTGGCTGTTCCCCTTGTGTGCATCTAAATACCAGAAAATAATCAAATTTAGCTTCCTTAAAAAACCAAAGAAATTGAAGGCATAACAACAATCCAACATAAATTGAATGATTTTCCCAAGCGCATCCAAACATAATTTCCATCTAACTCATGTCATTAAAGGCTTTAATCGTGTAATTTGTACAAATTTAAAAAAGCTCAAGCTTCACAGGAATATTGATCCTCAAAATACCCATTTGTTTGGACTTTAGTGAACTGTATTATCGTTTACTGGTTGAGAAAGGATCAAAGCTTAAGACATTGAGGAAAATTGTAGACGGGTTATTTTCATGATACTATTTTTATGAAGTCATATGGAGATCATTTTAATAGAAAATGCAAATTATCTAAACTATCTATATTAACTATAAATTGATGAGATCAGGTAAGCAGAGAGCAATGATGCACCAGAGATGCATTCCCTGCATCATCCAATCCCCAGGGGACAGGGGGAGGCAGGGTACGCTGCCTTTTCCAGAAGATCCGCATGGTTGTTTACTGCAATTCGCCATATTTGAATACAGAAAGAATGGTCGGACTTAAGTAGTAATAGCTTGGATCATTAAAACTTGACTGTCACAATACTGCTTTAGTTTTGAACCAGAGCTGATGATACTTTGAGCACCACACAACCAAATTGATCAACTTGATCATGTTATGGATGATAACAATGCTCCTATCCTACCTACTGCAATTGATTCCATGAATAAAATATTTTTTCCCTCTTTAAAATTGAGTGAATCACTACACTCTTCAACATTCTTCATGCTGGCAGATCCCTTGTCCTGAGCAATTTCAAAGCCACTGCATCATTCATGAACATGTTGGACATTTTCTTTTTTACAGTGCAGATGTTTTCCACCAATCCCAACCTGTATGTCTTTGTGGGAAAGCATCTTCTGGGAACTTAACAGTCCATTTTGTAAAGCCATGGGCAGTCTTTCGTCTGAGGCAGAAGAAGAGTGATTCAGAACCGTTAGCTTCATGTTATTCTGTGTGGAGTCTCCTACAGAAAAGGTTGTCCGCATATCTCCAGAATATCCAGCTTGAATTCGAGTATCACATGTAGAGCCATAATCTTTCTCCACCTTCTGCTGATTGCAATGCATTTCATCATCTGTAATTGGGTCAACATCTGCCACAATTTATCCCAGTGTCAACAACATTTCCCAAGCTAAGAGGCAATATATTGATAGATAGTAACTCGTGTTCAGTCATATAAATGAGCCAGAATGCTACTAAACGGAAAATTATTTCTCGGCTAAGCAAAAGAGATAATGTATCTGTTGCATGACAATAGACTTTCAAAAGATGAAAAGAAAGCAACTGTTTCTGCAGATCATTTCACCAGTTTACCCAAAATCTATTGTGCTCACCTTCATCAGGTTCTACAGCCTTGCTCAAGGAATTGCTACTAGGATTTTGTGTAGTTGCCTCAGAGGATGTCTTTTGAATCAATCCAAGTTTCCTTGTCAAAGACTTGATGAAATCTGGCATTTGGCTTCCATTGTAAAAAGCAGTCACCAACCAAATTCAAATACAGATATCACAATAGGGAAAAATATTCGTAGGTGAAAAAGAACAGAATTCAAAATATTTTGGAGTAATAAACATGCACTTTCTTTGAAGTTTTAAAAAATAAAAAACTGTAGAATTAGATAGTGAAGTCTCAAAATGAAATATATCAATAACACATCACACAAATATAAACTAAAAATCTTGAATGATTCATAATAACCACAACGGGACCCATTTCTTACTATTTTTTTCCCTGCCGTGCCTATATTGAGCCACTGTTCGACCATAAAGAACTTTTTGTGAATTCCATGGAACACTATCCACCCTGTTGTGCAGCATTAAATGCTGCATGGGGTGGTGTGTAGGCCATTGGATCTGAAGCAACTTATATCCAACGGCGTACACACCACCCCATGCAGCATTTAAATCTCTTCCGCAGAGTGGATAGTACTCGCGCCAATCAGCAGTATAACTGAAATTGGTAACTGTGCTAAAAGGTGAAAGAAGGACATGCCTAGCTAAAGCAAGAATACAGAAACAATTATTGCACATCCAAGCAGTATTCGCAGGCAAGCACTATGCACCCTGCAGCAGAGTATTAAATGCTGCACAGGGTGGTGTGTATAATAGTATACTGTTGGACCTGAAGCAACTTAAATCCAATAGTGTACACACCACCCCAAACAGCATTTAATGTTGGACATTTAGTGCTTTCCATATTCGCATTTCCACTCATAAGTGCGAATAGCAAAAATTGTTCAAAAAGTATTCAGTTTTAATAAAACCTAACAATCAAAAAAGTAACAAGACTAATAATATTCACCTATGTTGCACTGTGGCTGCATCCCCACACCAAGGGATGAGGGAGGGGCAGGTGACATCGCCCACATCCTCTGGACTCGGAAGAAATGGATTTAGGGAATGTTCTCAACATTATAGAGGAGGGGGCTGTCTAAGCATCCCCTGTAAAAACTGGTACATCTTAGATGTCTGTTTACTTGAACTAAGCTATTTAAAAAAATGAAAGCTACACACCAACTCTCAAACCCACTACCCATTACTAATCTATCAGTTGACAAAGTGTTTGGCTGTTTTCCCTTTTATATTGGTTCACCCTACTATTCAAAACGCAAAATCAAAACAACAAGCTTGTGAGCATCCTTGGGGAGACTTGGAGTGAAAACTCGGACTGCAATAGTTTTCATGTCTTGAAGATTCAAGTAGGTAGAAATAAGGAATTAAGATGGGCAGTTTAAACATTCAAGAAAAACTGAGATGGGCAGCTTAAACATTCAAGAAAAACTGAGATGGCCAGCTTTGGACCAAGAAACCTGAAAGAAACTTCAAATATTTATGTGTTTTGTTATCGTTGGACTATGCTCTCAATGATTTTTATTATCAATCAATATATCACTATTTGTCTTCTACCATTTTATGGAATCAGCAAGGGGATGGAAATTTAGTATATGTTTCATTTGGAATTTGTCAATATGAGCATTGATTTTGATTAACCTGAAAGAAACTTCAAATATTTATGTGTTTTGTTATCGTTGGACTATGCTCTCAATGCTTTTTATTATCAATCAATATATCACTATTTGTCTTCTATCATTTTATGGAATTAGCAAGGGGATGGGAATTTAGTATATGTTTCATTTGGAATTTGTCAATATGAGCATTGATTTTGATTATGTTTAGAAGTTACTAGCAGTTGAATTTCTCCATATACTTAGCATATATAATTCATTTATTTAGGTTTTTACATAAAGGAAAACATACCAAATATTCTTTAGAATGTCATTTCTATGAACATGGTGGATTCCATGAAAGTGCAAATTTCACAATGTTTTTTTAATCAAGAAAGTTCTAAAGAGTAGTTGTGAAACTAGATAAGGTTGTCTTATATTATTAAGGACAAGGCAAAATATAAGGAAGAAAATAAATTGCAGCAATGTTGCATAAGATGATGAAGAGTGTTACCAGCTAAGTTGTACTTAGTTGGCCTTTCAAGTGAGGGGGCAAAGTTGAACATGTTACATGTTCATTATCAGTGATATGAAGTCCATCGGACCTTTTTCAGGGCCCTTTTTAAATATTTTTCTCACATGTTCATGCCCTGCGGGGTTTGTAATAAAGTGTGCTAGCATGGTTTTTTATGTAAAGGACTTGGCCTCCTAGTACTTGTCGATTAAGTCAAGTATTCCAAGCAGTTTTTTCACTTATTAATTATGTTTTGTGTTTTAGCGGGACATAATTTTTTAGTTTTCTCCTGCTCCTCCAAAGCTGGAATGTCTGGCGTGGTGGTTAGGCCTTAGGGGGTTATTAAAGTCCATGGGTCAATGTATATGAACATGCTAGACACTAATTTTGATTCGTATGGACATGTGCTAGGTCCCCCTAGGTTTTTTTTTTTTTTATGTTTCGGAGAAATAAAACTTTCCCGTAAAATTAAACCATTTTTAATGGTTTAATTAAAAAAATTGAAAATGTTGTAAAGGTGTGATCTAGGGGTCTTTTATGCCATGGGGGTGCTCATTTTCAAGCTCAAAGCATCTATTATACCCCTGTTGCCGCCTAAAACACACTTGACCACGAGTAAGTGTCTCAACCGCTATGTGTGTTCCTGAGGGCAAGTATGAGTGTAGAACCCAACGTCACCTCGGTCCTAAACTCCTCCATTTAGACCACACCTCCTAAAGGTCAAGGGTGGTTGTCCCTACTTACTAAGTTTATTTTAAGAGTTTTGTTTTAGAGTTGTAAATTATTAAACGTCCAAATGACAATCAAAAGTGCAAAGATGCAATAGTTTCAATGACAAGCAAGCATTTTAAACAATAAACCAAATATGATTACAAGAGAGAAATAAATAACAAGACCAATGCCTACTCCTTGGGCTATGGAGTCACAAAATAAACTAAATTACCAAATATTTTCCAATAGCATTAAATCATTCAACACATCACACTAAGCACCAATTTGTAGAAAATGAACAATTTAGTGAACCAAAGATGCATATAACAAGATTGAATCAATGACGAAGTGCTTTCGAAGTAAAGTACTGTAAACAATAGTAATGTTGTGCAAATGGTCCTGTAAATTTTAGTTTATTTTAAGTCTCACTTCAACTTAGGGAATTATGGTTTTGTTGAAGGAAAACTAAGCTACTCTATGTGTCTACCACAAGAAACTATCTCTTTCGATTTGAGAGAGATTGTTGGGTGCTCAACTTGAGAACACAAGGTTCCCAACTAGCTCCACGGGTCAATCCCAAAACTTGTTGGGTGCTCAACTAGAGGACACAAAGTGCCATGAGGCTTCCAACAGCCTCTACCCCATTAGCTCCATAGGTCAAGTTCTTTTTTCTCAGTATCTAGTAGAGATGAACTTCTGAGTGCCTATTATTCTAGCCAACACAAATCCTTGCCCTTTCTTGTCACCCAGAATCGGTCGAACCGGCAAGGGGAGTGAATATGGGACAAGAATCGAGGCACAAATTAAGTTTTAACCCTTTAATGAAAGCCAACGCGATTTTACAAGGGAGGCAGAGCCTTCTCACTTGTAAAGTGCGGGCGAAATAAAACACAAACCTACGCAATTTCACAAGGGAGGCAAAGCCTTCTCACTTGTGAGGTGCGGGAAAAATGACTTAAAACAAAAGAGTTAGAAAATAAATTACAAACCACCACGAATTTCCATGGATGGGAAAAGGATCCTCTCATGCAAGGTGTGGGCAATGTAAATTATAACAAAGGAAAAATGCTAAACCCAAGCCACTTACAACTACAATGCAAGGGTGGCAATGCCTCCTCTCTTGCATGCAATGGATAGAAAACTAAACTAAGCACTTGAACTTGAAACAAAATATAAGAAATCAATCCCAAAAGACTCTCTTGGGCTTGTTACAATGATATAAATTTCAGCACTTGTTAATTGCGAGAAAAAGAGAGGAAAGAAGGTGATTTTGACCGTTTTCTTCCAAGTGGCCGAAATAGTAGCTTGTGGATGGCCAAATTTGGGTAACATAACACTTTTGAAATGTGCAGACCTATTAAAAACCAGCAAACAAAATGTTACAGAAAATGCCCAAAATCACTCTTGGGCAATGTTAGTGTATCATAAAAAATATTACAAAAAAATTCTGAAAATTTATGGGTGAATTTGCATAAGATAATAGCATGTAAATGAGATTTGAAATTTGATTTTTATATGGAAAACATGTAGAAATTAAATGCAGAAAATTAAATGAGAAGGGAAAAGATTGTGCTATTTACTCTTCCAATGCTTGGAGCAGTGGGGTATCCGACCAAGAAAATCCACTCTTCAAGCCAAGTAACCTGCAACTTGTAAAATGTTTGCTACACAACTAAAAAAAAGGTGAGAACCTAATGAAGAGCTAAGAAATCATAAACTTCGACCAACAAGCGTATAAAGTTCTTAACTACTAAACAGGAAACTCATAAAATCTATAACAAAAATATTAAAGATCTTATCAAAGCAAAACAATTTGCTTGTTTGGTCTCCCCAAGCTTGAGTAGCTATGAAGTGTAGAAGCAAACCACTATCAGAGAGCAACACAAACACCAAATCTCCTCCAAAGAATTTTATTATTAAGCCAAATGGCTGAAAATTACAATGGCCCAAAATGGGGCAAGATGGAAGCAAGAGAAAGTGAAAAAATATCAAGAGAGCTTTTAGGACCTTTCATTTCACAAAATTTCGTGGCCAACAATCTTTAGATTTAGCATACATTTATACATTGCTTTTTAAGGCCTAATATGATCCCTCTGGGATTTTGCATGTGCCTATAAGCACAACTAATCGCAGCTTTCATCCGGGGTGCATTTACATTCAATAGCATTGAATTTCATTTCCATTTCACAGCCCTTTTCACTGGGCTTTACAAGATATAACAATAATTTCCATATGTAGTACAATTTTGCTTCAGGTTTTAGCCAACACAACTCAAGCAACTAGGGGGACTTCCGCAAATCTAAACCACACATCGAGGCAACCGACTAGAGTGATTAAGGCATAAAATCCAACTCACTAAAGGCAAGTTTTGTTGCCAACTCAGAGCCGAAACACAAAATAAACATGGATGCAAGTCCAACACAGAGGCAGAAGCAGGGAGATCCTCCACATCACAAGTCAAGGTGTAAGTCAGGGTGAAGATCAATAAATGGGGAAGGGAAAATGGATGGATGGAGACAAGTGAAAATGGTGCCTAAGCTAGCAAGTCAGAAAGACACTAAATGATCATGTTCACATTCATACAAAGGCAAAGACCAACGAGTATAAAGCAAGAGTTTCCAAATGTCAGTAATACAATCAATGCATATAATCCATAACAACCAATTTCATTTTAACATTAATATACTGCCAAATCATAATTTCCATATACCAAGTCAGTGCTATCAAAATGACCTAAACAACAAGGTAATAACATCAATGCACATCATATATATATATATATTGGGTCATATATCAATATCTGTAAACTGAAACAACTGCAACCACTGAGAATACTGCATCTGAAATACGGAACACTGCCCTGTATCTGTATGGAATAAAAGGTCATATCGGTCATCAAATCTGAGGTCTCAAGGCTCAGCCTTGGCATAAGGTCTACTAAATGTCTGATATACAAATGCTCTGATGTGTGAGTGATCATAAATAATGTTGCTCATCATAGTTGATCTCACTGAAAAAGTGCAAAGGCAAAGCTCTGAAAAGTGTAGATATCTGCTCTGCTAACATGGTAGCCAAGCTACTATGTATGTGATAACAGGTCCTCCCTCTTGTTGTGATTTCTTTTAGTGTGAACAGTTAGGGCTTGGGCATCATCAGCTCCCATCTTTTCTTCTCTTGCTACTAGTCGAGCTTCTTCTTGGGTGCATTCTTCCCATAGTCTTTTGAAGGTGATCAACTTCTTCCTGGCACATATTCCTTGAATGAATGAGTCCCATGATCTTGGGAGACCATTCAAGGTGGTCATAACGATCTCTCATTCTTCTACTTTTTCTTCAACTACTTCAAGTTGTTCCTTGATTTGAGAGACCCTTGTGAAGTAGGATTGCATGGTCTCTAAGTTTAGGATCTTCAAATTCTTGAGCTTGTTCCTTAATGTCATTTTTCGATTGATGTTCTTCCCTTTGAATAATTTCGTCAAAGCATCGAACATCTCCTTGGGTGTCTTCAAGGATGACACATGGGGGATGAGATGATCTTTAAGGGAGTCTGCAATAATTCTCTTGGCCTTGAACAAGTTCTTCTTGTGGATAGCCTTTGCTTCATCTCCCTCTGGTGTTGGAACCTCCTCATTAACATATTTGTCCAAATCATTTTCTTCAAGGACAAGAGCAATCCTATACTTCCATGCTCGGAAGTTATCAACTCCCTCAAGCTTATCCTCAAGCTTGGTGTGGTGAGTCATTTTGAAATGAGAACCTCAAATGGAAATAGTAGAGATTTAGATCTTACCAATTTAAGATGCCCAACCTGGTTCTGGAGCTGGCTGACCTAGGGTTTGTTAGAGAAACCCTAATTTTCCAAAGTTAGAATTTTGAACTTCTGATTTGACAAGAAGATGCGACTCCTCAAGGTGAGTTGACAAATGTACTCCTTTTCCCAAATCTGTGGACAAAATTGCAAAATAGTTGATGCCCTAGTTTTTTCCCCCCGATAGTAGTGACAAGGCCAAAAATGAAAATTCTCGGTTTTGAATTATGCTTTCACCGAAAGATGCGCCCTCCTAGGGCGAGTTGAATTGACCTCCTTTTCAAAATGATCTGTGGAGGAAAGTGTCCGGAACAGGAAGCCCTAATTTCTCATGGTGCTAGTGACTGGATGAAAAATGAAACTTCTCCAAACTGGATTATGCTTCCTGCAAAAGATGTGCCCTTATAGGGCGAGTTAGCCTAGCCCTCTTTTCTTGATGATCTGTGGAGAGAAGACCTTGAACTAGGAAGCCTTAGTTTCCTGCTGCTACACAATGCCTTCTTTTCAGGGTAGCTCCGATACAATGTTAGAGTTTGCACTTTAATTCAATGTTAACTAGGATCTTTAACTGAAAGAAAAACAAGCACAACAAAACATAATAGACACAATAGTTTTCCTCGGGGAAACCATAAAGGAGAAAACCCCGCAACTTCCTCAAAGATAGATTCGTCACTAATACAATATCAAGCAAAATGGAAAACCCAAATATATATGTCTTCTGCAGCTTCTCTCTTTCTCCTCAACAAACTTGTCTTCTTTCTCTTTCTTATGCGAACTTGAGTGAGTGAGTGGTGTGTCCAAATGAGAGAGCAAAGCTCTTTATTTATACTTTATGTTAGGGGTGACCTAAATCCTAATTAGGTCGGCCTCACTAACCTAACTGGGCCGACTTGTCCTAGGGAGACTTAATAATACATTTTACATTTGACTTTAGGGGATCTAATACCGCTACTTACAATGGAGGTTTTACCTCAATGACATCCCCGAACGGAAGAAAAACATCTTCGTCGGAGGTACAAGTAAAATACAATAATAATAATAAATATAAAATACAAATGAATATCTTCTGATGTTACATTTACAACAACGCTTACAACCCTCAACAGAATGGGGTTGCAGAAAGAAAGAATAGGTCTATAGTTGAGGTAGTATAGGCTATGATTCATGATCAAAATCTGTCGATGTTTCTATGGGGAGAAACCTCAAGCACTGCAGTATATGCTTAGAACAGAGACCTACACAAGATATTGAAGAATATGACTCTAGAAGAGGCCATCACGGATGTGAAGCCAGAAGTTGGTCATTTGCGAATATTTGGATGTCCAGTATATACTCATGTACCCAAAGAAAAGAGAACAAGACTAGAACCTTCAAGGAAGAAGGGTACATTTGTTGGGTACAGTGACTCATAGAAGGCATACCGGTTCTACATCCTAGGACAGAGACAGATTGAAGTCAGCAGGGATGTTTCCTTCTAAGAGGAGATTTCCTTTAGAAAGGCTAGAAGATCATCCATGGATAGTGAGGAGCAAGAAGCTTCGAATGAGATGGAGTCATCACCCCCTCCCTCTTCAGCATTTCAGAGGGAGCCGACAGATTCAGTTGATCCTGTAGATCAGATTGATCTTGTTGATCCAGTAGAGCCAACAGACGTTCCTAGAGATTTTGCTATTGGCCGGAAGAGGCCTGTCTGGGCTCGACAGACTCTAGAGGATGTAGAGAAGCATGTTGCTCCCCCAGGTATATTCAGGGAGAGCAAGAAACCTCAAAGATATTCAGGATATGTAGCACTAATGTCCCACGTCATTGATTTTGAGCCTTCCAGCTATGAGGAGGTTGCTAGCCAGCAGGTTTGGAAAGATGCCATGATGGAAGAATATCAATCCATCATGAAGAATGACGTGTGGGAAGTTGTGTTGAGATGCGAAGGGAAGTCAGTGGTGACTTCCAAGTGAATCTACAAGATTAAGCATGCAGCAGATGGGAGCATTGAAAAGCACAAAGCGAGATTTGTGGATAAAGGATTCTCTCAGAAAGAGGGAGTCGATTATGACGAGACATTTTCTCCAGTTGCACGATACACGACCATTAGATCGATCATAGCTCTAGATTCAACTATGGGATGGAAGTTACATCAAATGTATGTTAAAATTGCCTTCCTCAACGAAGTTATTGAGGAAGAAGTCTAGATTGAGCAACCAGAGGGCTTCAAGATTCATGGGAAGGAATCCCATGTGTGCAGACTGAAGAAGGCCCTCTACGAACTCAAGCAAGCACCACGAGCATGGTATGCCAGGATTGATGGATACTTGGTGATCTTGGGATTCACCAAGAGTGAGGCAAATTCCAACCTTTACTACAAGGTTGAGGATGGTAGACCATTGATACTAGTACTGTATGTTGATGATTTGTTTCTCACAAGAGACGAGAAACTTACCAAGTGGTGCAAGAAAATGCTAGCCTCTGAGTTCGAGATGAAGGACCTTGGTCTGATGCATTACTTCTTGGGTTTCGAGGTGTGGCAGAGACAGGATGAGATTTTCCTAAGCCAAGGAAAGCCATTGATATCTTGAGAAGATTTGGAATGTTGGACTGCAAGTCCATGAACACACCCATGGAGACAAACCTAAAGAAGTTGAGTGACTCAGCTTCCGAGTTAGACCTGATAGATCCCACCTTGTACAGACAATTGATTGGTTCATTGATGTATCTAGTTAACACTAGACCAAATATTTGTTTTGTAGTGAGTGCTCTCAATCAATTTATGTGTGAACCGAGACAGGTAAATTGGGTTGCTACAAAGCATGTGCTGAGATAATTATGTGGCACTGTGGGATATGGACTGAGATATGCTTCTAGAAGTGATATGAGATTGCATAGATACTCAGAATCTGATTGGGTAGAAAGTGTTGTGGACAGGAAGAGCACCTTTGGGTGTTGCTTCAGTTTGGTTTTGCAATGATTTCCTAGTGTAGCAGGAAGCAGACCTCAATAGCATTGAGCATAGCCGAAGCAGAGTATATTGCAGTGAGTGTTGCAGCACAAGAAGCAGTATGGCTTCAGAAGCTCTTTGCAGGATTGTCTAGACGGACACTTGAGCCTACCGTGATTCACTGTGATAATCAAAGTTGTGTGAAGCTTTCAGTGAATCCTGTATCTCATGGCAGATTGAAGCATGTGGAGATCAAGTACCACTATATTAGAGACATGGTATAGAGAGGAGCAGTTCACCTCCAGTATATTCCAACTGATGATCAGATTGTCGACATTCTCACCAAGCCTCTTTCCAAATTGAAGTTTGCATACTTATGTGATAGACTTGGAGTATTGGAGAATGCTTCCCTCAGTGAGAGGGAGTGCTCTTAGTCCGGATAGGACAGGCGATTTGTGTAGATTGAGAAGAGTTCAGTCCAGCTAGGATAGGCGGTCCGTGTAGACCGAGAAGAGCTCAATCCAGTTAGGATATGCGGTCTGTGTAGAGCGAGAAGAGCTCAGTCCAGTTAGGACAAGCGGTCTGTGTAGACCGAGAAGAGCTCGATCCAGGTAGGATAGGCAATCCCGTGTGTTGCCAACTAAGTTGTACTTGGTTGGATTGTCAAGCGAGCGGGCAGGGTGGAACATGATACATGTTCATTTTGGTGATTTGATATCCAGCTGGCCTTTTAAAGGCCCCCGTTTTAATTTTAATTTTTTTTTCCACATGTCCATGGCCCTGTGGGGTTTGTAATAAAACGTACTAGCATGGGGTTTTGTAAAAGACTTGGTTCCCTAGGACTTTTTGGCTAAGTCAGGTATTCCAAGGAGTTTTTTCACCTATCTATTATGTCTTGCATTAGTGCATAACATAATTAATTGGTTTTTCTCCTGCTCCTCCAAAGCTGGAATGCCTGGGGAGGCTGACGGGCCTTAGGGGATTATTAGAGTCTATGAGTCAATGTATATGAACATGCTAGGCGTTAATTTTGAGTCATATGGACATGTGTTAAGTCCCCCTAGGTTGTTTTTAATTTTCGGCAAGTTTTAATTTTTCCGTAAATTGGGCCATTTTTTAATGGTTCAATTAAAATATTTGTAAAAGACCTGGAAGTGGTGTCTGGAGGTCTCTTTTGCCTTAGGGGTGCTCGTTTTCTAACTCAGAGCACTCCCTTAACCCCTAAACCCACTTTTCCTAGTGTTTGGGTGCTTCTAATTTTGTCAAAATCCAAAAAAGTCAAAAATCCCAAAAAAGTCATAAAAAATCAAAAAATGGGAAAAATGACATAAAAAAATTAAAAGTTTTTTGAGGAATTTATGGCGTGATTTCGACCAGCACTATTGTAGGAGAGTTATTGGGCTGATTTGGCAGTGTTTTGGTAGCCCCATGTGTGGAGAAATTCGTGCCCATTTGAGAGGGGCGCATTCACTATTTGAGAGGGGCGCATTTGTTGAGTGGGCAGCCCACGAGTTGGGGAGGGAGCAGCACATTGTGTGTTGCCATGTTAGCACCATGTATGCTGGTCTATGGGCAGCTAAAAGTATGGAGTGGGCAGCCCTATCCCCTCCACCATTCGTGCCACCACTCCACCTTTCTCTCCCTTCACCAAGTGCGCCCTTCCTCCTTGTTTGTTCTATAAATTGCAGCCTCTTCTCTCACTGTTGCTAGAGAGTTGGAATTGGAGCATGAAACTTATGATTGTAATACTTTTTCTTGTATGAATAAAGAAGACTTTGGAGGTCAGATCTGTGGTGTTCATGGTGTGAGTGGATGAAACATTTTGGACTTATATGATGGAGGTAACCTATGCATAAGTTTTGATTATTCAATAGTATCAACTGTACTCATTGGAAAGATTAGTACTAATTTATGAGGTAGACTAGTTTCAATTTGTTTATTGTCTAGTCCATTGTTATATGTTTGCAAAAGAAAATCATGCATGTATGTTTCATTTGTTTATGAGTGTTCAACATAGATTTCTTTTTCAGATATATCTCTACACTTGATCTTTGTTTGCAAAGTGTGTAATGTGCAGGTTATTTCAACTGGAGTAGGTGGATCTTGTTTGTTTCCTCTTCTCTAATCTTTGTTTGCAGATGCAGTCCCTCGGAACACCACAAATATTACTCCAAAGCTTCGGATTTCAAGCAAAATTTGGCTCATTTTTTCTCTCTCCTTTATAAACAAAAAATTTTCTTTGGTTAACTGGTTACTTTTTTTTGGAAATATTTATGATTCATATGCTCATGTCCATATTTTAAATAGATCAGAAATCATTTCATGAAGGATTAGTTTAGACTGTTACAAAGCTCATATCTTTGACTGTTAGATTTCTTCCTTCATTTAGATCTTTACTTCTTTCAAAACTCGAAAAAATTGTTAAATTTTTCAAAGTTTTGTTGAGTAGTTGTAGTTCTGATTTTAAAAGTATATTTGGCTGTCCAAGAGCATACAATTTGCAGCTCATAAAGCTTGCAAAGACCCAAGCAAACAAACATTACTGCTTGTTTTACTTGGTTAAATTTTGCATTTTTTTACTTAGATTTTCACTTAGAAAATTTTGGGTTTTTTAGGAGGTGTTCCAAAGACACTCTTAAAGTGTTTTTGGGCATCTTATACTAATAATTGCTTGCTGGTTTGCAGCAAAAGACGAACAGGTAGGAGGAGGTGCTGCTGAAATTTCGGGGATCCAGGCAATCCGGAGGACAAATTTTCATTTTTTTGCAAAACCGGTCAATTTTTCCTCAAATTTTGTAAGCCACCAAATCACTTTAAGTAGACTGGGGCACTTCTCTGATCATTGTAAACAACTATTAAACGAGAGCAAGTGGGCTAGCTAGCGCCCATACCCCATCCCCCCAGGGATGGCCTGTGTCGTCTCTTTTCATGGTGTGATTTTTTTTAGAGTAGTTTATTTCTTTGTTTTCGGCATTTAATAAAATTAACTAGGATTAAAATTAACCTTGTTGGTCCATTCCACTGGCGGGCCACAAGTTCACTCACAACATAGTTTTTCCATTTATTTTTTACAAACTCAAAACGCCCCCCTTGCTTTCCCGAAGTAGGGTTTCTGTATGAGGGCTTGCCCGAAATATGTGCCTGAAAAGAGACTCCTGGGGTTTTATAAAAAAAGATAAAATTTGGGTCATAAAATTTTTCTAAAAAACTACCAAGGTCTTCTCCCGTATGCTCTGTGGCCGACTTGCAGCTCAGTCTGATCCAATTGGTACACATCAGAAAGGAGGGGATGACTAGTAATAAGATCTAACACCGCCCTAATAAAAAATCTTTTTTGTGAAAATCCGGCACAACACGTATTTTGTTGTCGTGGGCAAATTTCTCAGAAGGCTTGGGACAACACTGAGTAGTGACCTCTTGGAAACCGTTAGGCTTGCCCTTGTTGGTATAGCATCTGAACACCTCCTCGAGACTCCGATTCAGCCCAAGCCTGAGAGGGAAGCCACGCTTCAAAATTCCGGACATGTTCCCCCGTACCTTGCGTATATTGGGAACCCACCTGCCATAATAAAAAATCACCATCACATTAATTTTAAAATAAACCAAGAACACTCGCACAACATCTACTTTTTCTGCTTATGCATTTGTTTATTGACTCCATTATAAGGCACTGGCCTTGTTTAAAGTTATCTCATATTATTGACAAATGTGCAAATAAATGATGATTATATTGAATGGGAGTAAATGATGAATGATTGTTTTATTTCACGAAAGTATATGCTGTTTATTCTTGGTTACCAAAAATATTTTCCTAACTCCTAGATTAGACGACTTAGTTTTTCTTTTCATTTTAGGGTCCACCCCCCTTGGCTTCGCTAGGAAAGCCTAGACGGAGGAGTCGAGTCCTAAGTGACAGCACTTGACTCTGACTTGCCCCCAAGGCCACACCAGCAGCTTGAAGACTTCTGCTGCGTTTTCCCCAGGTGTGGAACCAGGCGGCAACACCGCGTAGACCGAGAGGAGCTCAGTCCAGGTAGGACAAGCGATCCATGTAGACCGAGAAGAGCTCAGTCCAGCTAGGACAGGCAGTCTTGTGTAGACCGAGATTGTTAGATTTTCTACTTTTAATCAATATTTATCTAGGATATTACTGAAAGAATAACATGCACAGCATAACACAATAGACACAGAATTTCCTCGGGGAAACCATAAAGGAGAAAATCCCGCAACTTCCTCAGAGATAGAATCGTCACCAATACAATATCACAAAAGTAAAACCCAAAACAAAGATGTTCTGTTGCAGCTCCTCTTCTTTTCCTCCTATGCAAACTTGTCCTCTCTCTCTACGCTATTGGGAGCGGGAGCGAAGCGGGGAGCGGGGAGCGGGGAGTGGGAGCGGTGGATGCTCTTGGGAAATACAAGGATGCACAATATATGGGTGATTTATTCATCAAAACCATTGAAGAAGTAGGTGTTGATTCTTGTGTACAAATCATCATGGACAATGCACCTGTTTGCAAGGCTGCTGGCATGATTGTGGAAGCTAAATATCCACAGGTATGTTCATTTTGGACACCTTTCATTTCTAATTTGCTCATTGTTTGAATTTGGTCATTGCAATGTTAGTGTTGTAGAGTCATTGATACATGCTTTTATTGCTCTTACAGGTTTTTTGGACACCTTGAATTGTCCATTCCTTGAATTTAGCACTGAAATCCATTGCATCAGATGTGACATGGATTGGAAACCTTATTGAGAATGCATGCCATATCCGTAACTTTGTACAAAACGACACAAATGCCCTCACCATCTACAAAGAGTACACACAGCTTTCATTGTTGAAGATTGCAGATACTCGGTTTGCTTCCTCATTCATCATGCTCAAGAGGTTGAGGGAGGTCAAAACCGCTCTTGGGTCCATGGTGATTTCAGAGTTTTGGTCTTTTTGGAGAAAGACGGATCAGATTCTTCACAAAAAGTGAAGGACACGATGTTAGATGATGGTTGGTGGGACATGGTAGATGTTAGCATTAAGATCATGGAGCCAATCATTTCTTTGTTGCGGTTTGCAGACACGGACCAACCCATCCTAGCAGATGTTTATGAGGGGTGGGATTCCATGATTGAGTCCATGAGGTCCATTGTCATGGAGAATGAGTGTCCCGAGTATGGGGCATCGGCAGAGAACCTATGGACCATAATTCAGGATACTCTTATCTCCAGGTAGGATAAGAATTGCACACCTTTGCATTGCTTGGCCCACTCCTTGAACCCCAAGTTCTACACTCAGGAGTGGCTCACTGGTGGACCGAGGCCCTCACACAGAGTCCCTCCTCACACGGATGCAGAGATTGCACATGGGAGGAAGATAGCACTTAGACAGCTATTTCAAGATAGAGACCTACTTGAGGAGGTGGAAGAGGGCTTTGTAGAGTTTTCCACTAGCACTGGAAGATTTGGAGGCTATGATGTGCATAGAGACAGGGGGGTTAAGAAACCCCATGTTTGGTGGAAAACTTATGGGACAACATCCCCTATTCTACAAAAGTTAGCCTTGAGGGTCGTCTCTCAAGTTACATCATCCTCTTGCTGTGAGAGGAATTGGAGCACATATGGGAACTTGTACAGTGTGAAGAAGAGCAAGCTTGAGCAGTCCAGGGCAGAGACGATGGTGTATGTGCACTCCAACCTTTGTCTTATTTACAGGAAGAGGGAGGAGTGGATGAAGGGAAAGACAAAGATGTGGGATGTCTTTCCTGATGATATGGGTTTGGACAGCGGTACTGAGTTGACATTAGCCAACATGGATCTTAATGATCCAGTGCTAGAGCCAGTCACTTTTGATGATGGTGATCGTATGGAGGGGTCATCCTCCACAGCAGTAGATGTAGATCGTCAGATGGGCAGAGGGGAGGAGGAGGAGGATCAGGGCAGTGCCAGTGATGAGTTTGTTGATTCAGGCATGGAGGAGGACTATTGACATATGGGATTCTTCCATCTTGATCCACCCCTTTTTGTATTTACTATTAGTCTATTTGGCATTTGCCAGTGCCCAGTGGCATTCCGACATATATGTATACATTTTTATTTTGATGACTTAATGAGAAATATGGTTCTGACATGCATCTATGTGTCTCATTGTGATTTGTGAATGACAAATGTGTTGTGAATCGTGATTTGTGAATGACAAATGTGTAATCATTAATGTGCTTTGATTCTAGTTTCTATTGAATATTTGTAAATGTTCTAGTTTCTAAATATTTTTGGAACTATATGTCTATATTTTTAAATTTTAATATATTTAAAAAAAAATATATATATATATATATATATAGATATATAGATATAGATATATGTATATATAACGTGTCCTGTTTCCGGTGGTCACCGTGTCTGTGTCGGACACTCGTATTTTCGTGTCCCGTGTCAGGTGACTTAGATATTTATAGGTTTTCTCACATGATTTTAGGGTTTTTTTGGCATGTTTTTCTGGGTTTTTGGAGACTTTTTGGGTGGTTTTGGGTTGTATGTCCTGTATGACATACATTGGTCATATTGAACTGTACCATATCTATACTTTACAAAAAATACACCATATTCCATGCTGGAGTTGGATTTCCATAAAGAAACTCTGGTACAGCCAAATTCCGCTACTATGGCACAAATTATATAATAGTTACAAAATATTCATCAAATATGTTAAGATTGAATCCCCTAAAAGTGACTATGTATCATCATAAGACCTGCATTTGAATGGGAAATATTAATAAGATATGTACTAAAATATGGACTTGATTTCCACTAGACCAGAAGTGTAACTAACCTAGAGGGATTTGATTTTCACTAGATGGATGTGTAACCAATCTAGGATGCACTAGATTCATGTTTAATCAACCTATTTAATTGTTATTACTTTCAAGATTGACCTGCCCAAATTGTGCCTAAGTTGACCAAGACGATGCTCTTGACAGGCCTAAACAATAGTTTCAAAGTTTCCCACACAGGTAAGTCTACTAGTTAATTCTGTACTACTGGATTTTTGCATTTTAATCTACTATATCAATTAAAAGGCTGGTATGAATCATGAATAAAGGTAGCAATTTTAGATTTGTGCATCCATAGAATGGATTTGAAATGCAAGTTAGGCAATTTGCCACACAAAAGAATTGATAGTTTAAACTTTAAACAGGCAAATAATTTGATAGATAAAAATGAATTGCACAAGGCACATGTTTGCATTGCAACTTGAATGCTGAGATATAACCTTCCTTGTACCTTTCTATTATTAGATACTTTAATTATTTGATATTAATTTAAAATATTTTTTTTGTCACGGTGATTTGAGAATGCATCATACTAGCACCCAAAGTTCTTTTCTTTCCTCAAGTAAAAAAGTCAGAATCATTGTCAGCAAACAAATCAGCACAGTACAGCTATTTTCATAACAAGTAAACATGGGGACTACCATAGCTTGTGGATGCTTCCTTTGCTACAAATAATGTTGATTCTGTTGACAAGTTCTTGTTCCAACTCTGCCCTGTGACACAGCCATAAAGATGGTGCACTTAGCCACAGAATAACAGGCATAGAAACTATTGTGTTAGCATATCCCTGTCATTGACAATCATATCAATATTTTAATATCTCATTGCTGAGTAAATTAAAAACATTGATCCAACATGATTTGTCAAAATCTAGTATCAACATTCCACTTTAGCCACAATTATACTGATGATGCAGATCTTAGAAATAGGCATGCAAAAGAAAGCATTATATGATTTCTTTTACCATTTAACAAAGATGTTATGTCATTTATCGAAGATTTACTCCAGAAGACTTGTATCAACTTCCTTTGATATTTTTAGCATCACTGTATGATTTTCAAACTGACTTTTACCAAAACTATTCCATTCTATATTATAAAAATGTCCATACTATTCTTGATGGTGCCACCACCCACAAATAAGAAAATGATTAATACTATATTTTGTGTTGTGCAAAATAAAACCCAAGGAGAAAACATAACAGAAATTAATAACTAATAGTTTCACCATACAAGAATAGTTTTTCTGTTGCTAATTGATGTATGCCTTCCATTCTCAATTCCTGCAAAAACAAAAGACAAGTTCACGAGATAAACATCACAAATTAAGTATGCAAGACCTTAAAACCACCAAAACTAGTGAAAGTAGACTGTAAAAAGCACGAGTGTATTTATGAAATGAAAAGTGTGTTATTTATATCTAATTATATCAATTCCAATAATCATCTGAATCAGATCATAAACTATGAATTTCTGAGGTGGAAGTATGAATTTGTCACATCGCAAAGAAATAACACCTTTGTAGAAGTATATGACAAGGCTTGGGAGGGGGAGAGGGGGTGGAACCATAATGTTTATATGTCACCGTTGTATTAAAAATTACATAGGCTCATATACCCATGAAAGAAAACACCTAAGGGGGATTATGCCATGGGATGAAGGTGAGACTATTGGAGGCATAGGGTGAAGGCTAAGGACAAGGCTGGGTAGAAGGGATGACTTGACCAACTTAACTAAGTGATACTTTGGATAGGGGAAAGGGTGTTACACACACAAGCATGTGTTGGATAAGATAAACAAAGGGAATGGCAGTGCCTCACAAATGGGTAAGTTGTTTAGAGAGTGCTTATTCAACCTTGGCATCATGTCTACATCAAGTTGATAAAAGTTCATTAGGATCATTCATTTCATTTCCATGGCTAACAGTCTTTAGATTTGGCATACATTTAACCACTGCTTTTTATTTGGCCTTTCATTTATAAGATTTTTGAGGTCAGCAATCTTTAGATTTCGCATTCATTTAGCCATTGCTTTTTAGACCTTTTTGGACCTGTTATCACATATATAGTAGCCGGGCTACCATACATTTTTTGTCAGATTCCAGTACACTATTCATCCAGTTCCCTTACATTGAGATGTTGAGATGAACATCTACTATGGATCACTATCAAATTTTGGATAGCATATATATTTCCCATGCCATGACTGAGTCTCAGGACACTCAGAGAGATGACAGATGTAGCTATTATGCCATTTGTACAGAGCAATCAATAGTGCCCAGAGTTACAGCGGGCGTTTCAGAGAACATATGATGGTTCAGATTGATGAGCATTCAGGTATATGACTCAGCAGGTATATTATGGTGTTGTGGTTATATTGCTTTTATTTCCATTTTCTTAGCATGTCTTAGCACTTAGTATCATGATCTGGCGATCATATAGATATGTGGACCTAGTTATACTATATATATATCATACTTGTCCCTACTCAGACTTAGAAGTTCTTGGCCTATACTCATTGGTTTTACCCTCCCTAGGGAGAATAGAGGTGATCACTCCCGCCATACTTTGGCTTGCTAGTGTTGGTTTCATTACTCGCTGTCTTCATCCATCCATGACTTACCCAGTTTGTTCATTACCTTGACTTACTACTTGACTAGTGGCATGGAGGACCTTTCCCCGTTGTAGCCTCTATATTGGATAAGCTTCCCTGTTTATTGTGTCTTGGCTCTGAGTTGGTGACAAAACTTACCTTTGGTGAGTTGGATTTCCTTGTGAATTCCCCCTAGTCACTAAAGATGTTGTTGGCTAAACCTGAAGCTTTTAGTGCTGCCATGGATACAAAATTTGGAAATGAAATGTTATATCTTGTATGAAAAGCCCATTCATGCAATGTGTTTCTAAACACACATGAATGAAAGGCAAGCTAAATGAAAGTGGCTATAAAATATCAAATGTTATATCTTTAATGAAATGTAAAATACCTAGGTAAACAAGTTGTCTGTGACACACCTAGAAGTGCTCAGGTAAACAAGTGCCTTAAAAACACACCTGCAGCAAAAAGCCTAACTAAATGTAAATCTATGCAATGTGTTTTTAAACACACATAGATCAAAGGCTATGGAAACTCTAGGCCCAAAAAGCAATGGAACTTAAATGCTATATCAAAAATATTGCTGGCCTCATTTGTATTATGGATTGTGCACATCTGTGTAAGGTAAATAAACACTCTTTAAACAACTTATCCATTTGTGAGACACCTCCATTCCCTGTGTTGCTGCTTGTCCATTATATGCTATGGTGTGTATTCCCTTTCCCACTTCCAAAGTGTCACAGTGTTAAGTCAGTAAGTCATCCTTTGACCTAGCCATGCATTCCTTACCCTTCACCCTTCACTAGCAAATTGATCACAACTATGAAGTGAGTATGACCTTGAAATTCTTGTCTGAGTAATTAATAATAATTATGACTTATTATATTTGGATTTAGATCGCCAGTAATGATTACTTCTTGTTATAATTGCTAATTAAATGGATTGTAAAGCATGTTTTAACCTTGGACACCTTGCAGCAGCTTGACGACAGTTTGAGTTATATTTTGGTCATGTTGACTTGGTCAAACCTCAGTTTGATCAAAAGTCAACCACGGGACATGAGGTGGCAGACCTCAGATGTTACAGATAGATGATATATGGTCTAGTATAGGTCACCATGGTGGGCTTATGCAATGGTTTCAGGCCTATGATGATTATTTGTACTTTTCAGCACTTGTTCAGATTATTATTATTTGGTCTGTCGGATATGGTGAGTATTTATTTTGGACCATGCAGAGGTTTATATGGTGTATGAGTACACACCTTAGATGGATTTGGACCTTTTGAGTCCAATGAGACAGTCTGTTTTTAGTTCCGGGAAGTTATAGCAATGATTGAGCCTCAGTAGGCTATCCTAGTGCAATTTTGGTCTATCGGAGACCTTGTCAATGCAGTGATGGGATTCACTTGGTTCACCTAGGGCATTGTGCATGGAGGGGGTGGTCCAACCACTTGTTATTACCATATTACCCCCTTTCCAGACTCATTGGTGAGCTCACCTTGACAGCGCAGGCACTCCAGGAGACAGTTTGGGCAGTTTCACGCTTCCCGAGGCTGTCCAGAAATGGTAGAAATGGCTACAAAGGAATTCGATTTGGGCTACTGAGGCAAAGTTTTGGCATGGGATGATCAGTGATGATGAGTGGGATGTCTTCCACACCTTCTCCAGCAGTTTCAGCTTTATCGGGACCCACATCCATCACTTATGGCATTTTTTGATGATTTTTGGAGCCTCCTAAGGCTCATGATTTGTCCATAGAAGCACAATTTGGTACTTTGATGATTATTTTATTGATATTGTGCTATGGGGATTGACCAAAGGTGTCTAAAATTACCCCTTGGACCCACCATAAGCTAGATCTATTATTTTATCATCATGATTTGGTGGGATCCCCTCTTCTAGGGTGAGTTTGTCCACTTATTGTATAATTTTATTAGTGATCCATGTATTGTATTGTTGAGCTCATCTCAACCATTGATTAGATCTTTTGATCTTTTAATCTTAGCCACTCATTCAAAAAGTGGTTAGATTGTGGACTCTCTCCCTCCCATTTAAAGGAGAGAGCTTCTCATTGTAAAGGGGTCTTTGGCTCTTGGAATCTTGATATAGAAAAACTTTCTTGTGGAAATTCTTGTGGTCTCCTTTGAATCTGGTGTTCTTCGATGGTGATTGGAAAGTCTATTGCATCCTAGCATTTGGGTATTTGTGGTAAGATCTATCTTTTTGGAAACTTTTGTCTTGTCTACAGGAGGGCAACTTCACTTGGGCGTTTTTGCAAGGCTTCTTCAACTCGCTCCACTTGGCATTCGCTTGTATCAGGGGGTTATCATTAGTATCATTGTGATCTATGCTATCTTTCTGTTATTTCTCTTGTGGCATCAATCTTATCTCTTGTTTGCAGTAAATCTGATCTTGTTGATGTTTATTGTGTAGGAAAGAGGGCGCATTGGCTTCCTTGGGCAATTCGACTTCATAGAAAACTACCTCAAATCACTCCAAATTGATCGGGTTTGCATAGATCATCATCATCAAGGCATCTACAAGGTTATCCAGGTAAGATCCATAGGTTTGTTCTTCTTGTCTTGGCTCCAATCCATTGACATAGCTACTTCATTGATAAAACCCTTAATTTACAATACCTCATTTTACAATTTTTCAGATCTAGCTTGATCCACTTGGCTTTTGGGTATAGTATTTAAAACCCACCTCTACAGTATCCACGGCAATTCGGATCTATAGTTTGGTGAGGATTGGCCATCATTTGACCCGCTTTCCAAGGCAAAGAAGCCTCTCCAAGGGAGGTCGCGCTCCTTGGGAGAAGTGAGTTTGCAAGGATGTAGCACCTCGGTAGGTGAGATTCCACTTGATCTGTAATCTACACATTTAATAACCTACCCTCAGTGTGTCACTTCAGTGATTTCTGCCTTGTGGACCCCATTCCTCATTTTGAGGGTTATGCCCCACTTGGGTCACTTTGTGGCATACTTCAATCTCAGATCTACTGAGATCCAGCCATTGGATTGTCCTAATCTTTTAGATCCACCTACCTCTATACCTCAACATTCCAGATCTGTAATTTGGTGGACATCTGACTCCATTTGGCCCATTTCCCAAGGCAGTGATCTTTCTCCAAGCCCATTCGACTTTCTTGGATTGTTGAGTTAGCTTGTGGTTTGACCCTTGTTTTGGTTCCTTGAACCCCTTGAAATTGTCATATCACTTCATCAAGCTCACTTTTGGTACTGGTTAGCCCCAATTTGGACCTTAACTACCCTACATTGGACACGGTTCCCAAGGCAGTGGATTTTCTCACAATTGACTGGTACCCTAATCCTTGATCTCATTATAAACCTCATAAGTCACTCACATAAACATGTTGGACCAAATCTACACTGTTTAAACCCCTTGATCCAACTTATCATTTACCTTGTGACTTTATCCATAGATCTAGGGTTTACCATACACCTTACGTACTTCATCATCATTTGATCTGATCTGGTGTTTTGGTTTGATCTCTCCTGTCGAGAGTAGATCTGGGTCTCCCCCTTTGTTGTCTTGGGCTAGATAACATAAAGTGAAGATTGCCTCGATTGGCGTGACAACCATCCATTGGGAGTTGAGGCTATCTTGGTTGCACCTCTTTGGTTGCCCCTTCCTTCTGCCATCCATCTTGGATCTATCTCTAGGGGCACCTACAAGTTTGGTGATAGCAGGACCCTTCATTGGGGTACTTTAGCATTTCATTGCTTTAGCCCTTTTCCATTGTGATGATAATCACAGTTTTACATTTCATTTATTTCCATGGGCTTTTATTTCAATAGGGATTTCCAATAATTTCCATACAAGTAGTACATGTGCTTCAGGTTTTAGCCAACAACAACTCATGTGACTAGGGGGAATTCTGCAATCTAAACCACACATCGGGGCAACCGACTAGAGTGATCAAGGCATAAAATCCAACTCACCAAAGGCAAGTTTTGTCACCAACTCAGAGCCGAGACACAAAACAAACATGGACGCTATCCAACACAAAGGCAGGAGCGGGGAAGTCCTCCATATCAAAAGTCAAGAAGGCAAGTCAAGGTGAAAGCTAAAACAGGGAAGGTCATGAATGGATGGAATCAAGTGAATGTGGTGCCTAAGCTAGCAAACATAAATGTCAGGAAAGACCATGTCCATGCTCATAGGAGGGTAAGTGAAACCAATGAGTATAGTCAGTAAACCTTAAAGTGCAAGTAATACATCCAATTTATTATTTAAATCCAACCAAGATAGTTCATTTCATTTTATTTAAATAATACTACCAGATCATGAGTTACATACCAAGTTTATGCTATCAAAATGGCTAAAACAACAAAATAATAATCAAATGCTAACAATCATAAATCTAATGGTCATATCACTGCATATCTTAACAAACATCATCTAGAACCAATGAAACACTGCTGCAATAATAACATCTGGAACTCTGGGCACTTAACTGAATCTGTATGGAACAAAAGGTCATATCGGTCATCAAATCTAAGCTCTCAAGGCTCAACCTTGGCACAAGGTCTACACATTGTCTGACATAACTGTTCTGATGTGCAAGTGATCATAAATAATGTTGCTCATCATAACTAATCTCACTGGAACTGTGTAAAGGCAAAGCTCTAAAAAGTGCAGATATCTGCTCAACAAATATAGTAGCCCAGCTACTATGGTGTGATAACAGTTACAATATTTCAACACTTCATTCATAGCATCCAGTCATTCCTTCTTCTTTACTGCATCTTCAAAACATCTCGGTTCCTCTTCAACAAGGTTACACATCAAGGCTACATAGCTAGAGTATGGCCTTGGTCTCTTGCTCTCTCCATTGGTTCCTTCTGGGGCACCATACCTTCCTGCATCTTGAATTAATTATCGTGCCCAAGCTAGTTTTCTCTCCCATGAAATCTCCTCATGAGGTGTCTCCTCAGGTCTGTGAGGTTCTGCCATGTCATGATCCTCTGGAATAGGTTCTTCTTCAACATTTATTTCTGGTTCTCTGTTTGTTTTTGTAACTCTAGGAGCTTCATGCTCCTCTTCATCCTCATGAGTCTTCTTGGATTTGTTGAAGGTTGTGTCTTCATCAAAAGTAACATCCCGGCTGAGTTCAATCTAGCGGAATCCTAGAATGTAGATATGGTAAGCCTTTGATTGCTCACTATAGCCCACAAATATTCCCTTCTTTCCTGAAGGTTCCAACTTCGATCTCTTTTCTTTTGGAATGTGAATGAATACAGGACATCCAAATATCTTTAGATGGTTAACTTCAGGCTTCATACCAGTAAACATCTCTTTTGGGGTCTTGTTGCAAAGAGCACTGTGAGAGATTTTGTTATGGACATATACTGCAGTTCTAGCTGCTTTTGCCCATAGATGCATGAGTAAGTCTTGATCATGGATAATGGCCTTCACTGCTTCCATGATAGTTATGTTCTTCCTTTAAGCTACACCATTATGTTGTGGATTATAGGGAATAGTAAGCTCCCTCTTAATCCCTGCTTGTTTATAGAAATCTTTGAAATCGCCTGAAGTATATTCCCCTCCATTTTCTGATCTTGTCTTTATCTTCTTTTCATAGAGGTTTTCTACAAGATCCTTGAACTCCTTGAATTTTTCAAAAACTTCATTCTTATTCTTTAGAAAATAAATCCATGTTTTGCGAGAGTAATCATCAATAAAAGAAGCATAGTAAACATACCAACTTAGTGAAGTGGTGGACATAGGTCCACAAATATCTAAGTGAATAATATCCAGAATACCTTTCGCTTTGTTGTCGTTGCTTGGAAATGGATTCTTCGTATTCTTCCCTTGAGCTCATCCTTTGCATACTCCTTCATGATCAACCTAGATTTCTGGTAGTCTAGTCACCACCTTACTTACTATTGGTAAGGCTTTGTAGTGTACAGGAGCTAGTCTTCTATGCCATAGCTCACAAGGGCTCATGGTCCTGGTCATCAATGTTGTATCTGCATGACCTTTCAGTTTGTAAAGTCCTCCTTCTACTCCAATGACTACTGCATCATTGATAGTCTTCCCCTTTGGCCACATAAGAACTTCACCATCTATAAATGCAATTCGAAAACCTTTCTTATCTAATGCTGAAATAGATAGAAGGTTCTGTTATCACACAAACTCTAGCTGCTAGTGGAAGGTGTCCCAACAGGGATGGTAGAGGGGGTGAAGCTAGGAAGGTGTAACCAGCAATGGCCAAGTCCTCTGCTCAAGGAACGGAAGTCACACCAGACAAGGCTATTGTCACTTCAGACGAGGCACGTAGCCAAGTCAGGGGGGAGACCCCGCTCAACCGGTGATGGTTGAGAGACAAAAATACACCCAAATCCCAAACAAGATAAAGAGATAAAACAAGACATTGAGTGTATATGAACTCCTAAGTCTAGTTTCAGCCAACCAGTGGACACAAATGGTAGAATGAGAGTGATGCAAAAGGGTGACCGGCAATCAAACTTAATTAGATAACAAGATTAGATTAGTGATTATATGGCTAAAAATAGTCTAAGGACATACAGTAAATTGGAAGTGAAATGATGAAGTAAATTGCCCAAGGAATGGGGTTAAGCAGTGGATTAATGGACCTTGGGCAGCGTAAAATTAACGTTTGTAATCACTTCCAGCAAACAATAACTTGATTTCTTGTGATAAAATGACAATTTAAGTCCAAATCAAGAGAACACACAACCCCAAAATGACCCAGCTAGAGAGAAAGAGAAAAACACCCTAAGGGGCTTTTTTACCAAGTGGACCAGTGTTGGATCTATGGGAAAATGGAGTCGGAATTAACTAAAATTTTAGATGTAGAGGTTTAAGAACATTTCAAAAGCGGGTTTACAATAAAAATAAGGTTTTAACAATGGAGTTTTAAGATTTTAATTTTTGGGGTTTTAATGGAAATTTCACTCTTCAACCATTTAGAAATTGAAATACAAGAGAAGGAAATGAAACACCTACTTGGAACCAGTTGATATCTTCGATTTGATGAGGTTATACGTCCTGAAGTTCAAATCAAAGCGATTGTAGAAGTCCCCAAGTGAATTCGATTTGCTCAATCCCACCAACTCGCCCTCCTTGCCTGCCAAAACACATGGACATAAGTCAAATACGCATAGCAAGTAAATGAAAGCTACAGCAATAAAAATGTAAATGAAAACAAGAAGAAAATGCTTGGCGTGAAGGCAAAAACACTTCCCTTTGATGACCGATCCCGAAGAGTGGAGCAACAGTGGCAGCCAAATGGTGCGCCCTTCTCCAAGAATTCGTGTTTGCTGTAAACAATGGTGAGAAATAATGTGCTGAAGACAGTCACAATCTATTCTAGTGCATCAAGATAGCATGGCAATCAACAATCTCAAAGAACATCACACAAGAACCAAGCAAAGAGCTCCAAGTCGTTTTCTCTTCTATTCCAAGTCCAAAAATGCCAAGAGAGACTGATACAATGGGTGAGTGTCTTCTCTTATAGAGAAAGACCACTCTCAAAACCCTATTCCCTCCAAAATGGAAGGTTGGGATTGACTCTCTCCAAACCCAAACGAATGGTGGAGATGAGCTCATGAGGGGGTGCGAATTGCCCTCTCTAGCACACATGTGGAGTGAGGGTCCCCTTGTGGGGTCCATACAACAAATAAAACAAATGTTAGGGGGTGTCTATATGATGTTTTATCCCCCTAACTAAAACATCAAGGTCCCACATACCATAAAACATCAAAATCGAATTTGCTAGGTGGAGAAAAATGCCCCCATGGGCAAGTTCGACCTCACATGGTGAGCTGGTCCAATGGAGGGCCCCACCTCACAAATATAATGTCCAAACATCATGAAATTACCTTAGAAGTCACCCTTATATTAGCCAACCTTTGATTTTTGCCATTTGCCATAGT
This sequence comes from Larix kaempferi, assembly GCA_027924585.1. Taxonomy (NCBI): domain Eukaryota; kingdom Viridiplantae; phylum Streptophyta; class Pinopsida; order Pinales; family Pinaceae; genus Larix; species Larix kaempferi. Next base: position 35,316,213 of record BSBM01000372.1, read on the forward strand.
TGCCTTTACAATATTTTGATTTTCCATTTAATTAACTGCTGGTTTTTATTGTTGAAGGTGTAAATTGGGATTTTGACCCACTTATAGGGCCCGGATTATCGAACCGTCTGTTGCAATGCGATCGTGGACCCCAAAAATAGTAGACATGGTCACTTGAACGACCACGATCCATCACTTAGGCACTGTTTGCCCAAAATCCATGATTTTTAATTAAAACAGGTCAATAATGACCCATAATAATTAAAAATCTCATCGTTGCCTCAACTTTTTCAATTCTGATGCTTGGAGGCTCATATGGGACCCCAAGAGATAACAAATGACCAAAATCGAAATCTTGATCACAATATTTTTTCAGGCCCATTTTTGGCCTAGTCAACCTGGTTTAACCAAGTCAAATTTGGTCAAAATGGTGTTGGCTGAATACCTGTATGCAATATGAAGCAATAGGCTTCCTTATACATGTTAGTACATTACTAAACAGTATGATGCCAATATGGTGATCAAAAATATATAATATCTCAAAAATACGAGGCCCCTGGTGAGGTGGGCCCACCACATCCAAAAGACTCAAACCGCTATGCACAACCTATAGACTTGACCACCTAGCTGACTTTGGGTGATGTGGAAAACAAGGTGAAGAGTAAGGGAAGACAAGGACCAAGATAGTGCGACCTTTTGGATGAATCGAGAAAGCAGGACCCACTAAGATAAGCATACCATGATAATACACAGGGAAGGGCGGTGCCTCACAAATGGGTATAGTGCAAGGAAACCACCACTGGTCATCTAACAAATACCTCACAACTCACATCCGTGCCTTAAGAAGACTCCGTGAGGATCTTTTCTAGAGTCGCCAAACTGGGTGTCCGACAAACCGTAACTTGAGACTCTAGGGGACCATCTTGAGCTTGTCCCTTGCTCCCTCTCAACTCCTTGCCCCACGGGACTAGGTGAGGAAATAACCACTACAGTGCTGACATGTACGGCTGACCTGTGTCCATGTGTGTTCAAAAACACATTGCATGAACCTTTACAATGACTTTCACTTAGCCTTTTTGGCTTGATTTTACATTTACAATAGCCTTTTTGGCTTGCTTTACATTTCTTCATTTCTTTTTACATCAAGGCCCTTTTGGGCTACATACATATCTCAATAGATATAATCAAGGTGCTCATAATGCAAAGTAATAGGGGTGAGTGTACATGCTTCGATGACCAATGGGGAACACCCGATGGGGCTACACAATCCTATACTGCATTGCAACATCAGGGGCAACCGACAGGAGCAAATCCCAGGTTTGAGAGTGCATCTCATACACTAAAGAGCCGAGCACAAAAGACAGGGAATCATGGCATACTCAGAGGTCCGTGGGGAAGGGGATCCTCAAGGTCACAAACCAAAGTCCAAGTCGAGAAAGACCAACATGGATGAGTCAGATGGGCGAAGAAAGTGAAGGTGGATCCAAAGTCAGCTGCCAAGGGGGACTAAATGACCAAGTCTATACCAATAATGGGGATATGATCCAGTGTGCATAGACAGGAGCCTACTGGAAGGGGTGGACTGACATCACCAAGGACCAAACACATCATAATGACAACAAGATCACCACATCAACATCATATGTAAAGTCAATGTACTATCATGTATAAACAAGTCTAATCAACGACATGAGCAATAGAACATCAAATGATATACCTGCCACACCATATACCTACTGCTGAAGCTGACTCTGAAACTGGATCTCTACCGAATCCAGCAATAAGTGGCAAACCAACAATACTCTATCGTACTCTCAATCAAAATAAGGCTAGGCAACCATCTCAATGGGCTTATGCAAAGCCTGGCAGAGAAGGGTGCCCCTGCAGGCAATGATGTATACATGTCTGGACCAATACCAAAATCATCTGTCCCCACTGATATCTCTGCTCGGGGCAATTTGAACAAAAATGTATGCCCCCTTTGAAGGCATCTGATCTCTGATCTGGAAAAAAAAGTGCAGTATGGTCCCTGACCACACAATCTGCAGCATGGTAGCTCCAGCTAACATGGATGTGATAACAGGTTCTTCTTCAAACCCAGTACATAAAGTACACCATTCATGTTCATGGACTTTCCAGAGTCCAATTTGTAAGTGGCTTCTCCCATTCCTTTGATGGGATATTGATAGTCATCTCCAAGCTTTACCTTGTGTGGATATTCCTTCTGTATGAGATGTGAGAGGGATTCTTTGTATCTCGTCATATGTTTTAAAGCTCCACTATCTACTAGCCAAGTATCACTTCCATGAGATACTAAACTAGTGAGGGCTGATATTAGAACATATTCTTCATTGGAGTCTTCATCTTCTCTATTTTTTACTTCTTCATCATATCTTCTCGCTGCATGAGCATGAAATCTCCTTCTTCTGCTTCTTATGATGTCCAAATTTGAGTGGACAAAATCTTCCAATGTGTCCTTCCTTGTGACAAGAGTAACATTCAACTGAAGATAGGTCTTGTTATCACATATATAGTAGCCGGGCTACCATACATTATTTTTCTCATTCCAGTACACTATTCAGCCAGTTCCTTTGCATTTGAGATGCTGAGATGAGCATCTATATTGGATCACTATCAGATTGTGGACAGCGGTTATACTCCCCATGCCATGACTGAGTTTCAGGACACTCAGAGAGATGCCTGATATAGCCATTATACCATTGGTACAGAGCAGTCAGTAGTGCCCAGAGTTACAGCAGCAGTTCCAGAGGACAGATGATGGTACAGATTGATGTGCATTCAGGTATATGACTCAGCAGGTATATTATTGTGTTATGGTTAGATTGCTTTTATATTTATTCTTATAGCATGTCTTAGCACTTAGTGTCATGATCTGGCGATCATATAGATACATGGACCTGGTTGACCTATTATTTATATTATATTGTCCCTACTCAGACTTAGAAGTTCACTATTCATACTCATTGGTACATACCCTCCTTAGGGAGAATAGAGGTGATCATTACACCATACTCTGGCTTGCTAGTGTTGGCTCCATCATTTCATTGTCTTCATCCATCCGTGGCCTACCTTTTAGATTATTACCCTGATTTGCTACTTGACTAGTGACATGGAGGACCTTTCCCCACTGTAGCCTCTGTATTGGATGAGCCTCCCTGTTTATTGTGTCTCGGCTCTGAGTTGGTGACAAAACTTACCTATGGTGAGTTGGAGTTCCTTGAGAATTCCCCCTAGTCACTAAAGTTGTGTTGGCTAAACCTGAAACTTTTAGTGCTGCCATCAATACAAAATCTGGAAAAATGAAATGCTATATCTTGTATGTGAAAGAAATGCCAATTGAAAATGGCCATGAAAAATAAAATGTTATATCTTTTGGAAAAATAAATACCTAGGTAAACAAGTTGTCCATGACACACCTAGAAGTGCTCAGGTAAACAAGTGCCTTAAAAACACACCTGCAGCAGAAAGCCTAAAAATAAATGTAAATCTATGCAATGTGTTTGTAAACACACATAGATCAAGGCTATGGAAACCTCAGGCCCAAAAAGCAATGGAACTTAAATGTTATATCTAAACAATTGTTGGCCTTGTTTGTATTATGGATTGTGCGCATCTGTGAAGGTGAATAAACCCTCTTTAAACAACTCATCCATTTGTGAGACACCGCCATTCCCTGTGTTATTGCTCATTCAGTATATACTATGGTGTGTATTCCCTTTCCCTTGCCAAAGTGTCACAAAGTCAAGTCAGTCAAGTCATCCCTTAGCCTAGCCATTTATTTCAGCCTTCACCCTTCACTAGCAAATTGATCACAACTATGAAGTGAGTATGGTCCTGAAAGTCTAGTCTGAGTAATAATAATAACTAACGACACTATATATTTGGATTTAGATCGCCAGTCATGATTACTCTGTGTTATAGTAGCTATTTGAATAAATTGTAAAGCATGTATTAACCTTGACACCTTGCAGCAGCTATGGATGATAGTCTGAGTTGTATTTGGTCTTGGTTAGACCTAGTTTGACCATGGAGGACCATGGGACATGAGATGTTGGACCTTATGATGATATGGATAGATGATATATGGTCTATGTACACATACAGGATGATTCTATGCAGCAGCTACAGGGTTATGATGATGATTCTTGGGATACAGCAGTGTTTGGTCATTTACAGATCATTATTATTGGCCTTGTTCCGGTACATTGGATATTTATTTTGATCATGCAGAGATTCATATGGTGTATGAGTACACATCTTGGATGGATTTGGACCTTCTGAGTCCAATGGGACAGTTTGTTTTCAGTTCCGGGCACTTACAGTGATGATTTAGCCTCAGTGGGCTGTCCTAGTGCAGTTTTGGTCTGTTGGAGGCCCTGTCGGAGCAGAGATGAGTTTTATCCGGTTGACCTAGGGCGCTGATGATGGAGGGGGTGGTCCAGCCACTTGTTTTTACCATATTACCCCCCTCCCGGACACATTGGTGCCCTCACCTTGACAGCGCCATCACTCCAGGAGGCTGTTTGGGCAGTTTCACGCTTCCCGAGGCATTTCAGGATTGGTAGAAATGGCTATTGAGGAAATCGATTTGGGCTACTGAGGCAAAGTTATGGCATGGGATGATCAGTGATGATAGATCGAGACCTTCCACACCTCCTCCTGCAGTTTCAGCTTCATCGGGGCCCGCATCCATCACTTATGGCACTTTCTGTGGATTTTTGAGGTCTTTTGAGGACCACGACTTCACCTTGGAGGCACGATTTGGTATATTCATGATTATTTATTGGTTATTGTGCCATGGGGATTGACCAAGGAGGGATAAAATTACCCCTTGGACCCACCATGAGCCTCTTATGGTATTTTGTCATCACGATTTGGTGGGATTCCCCTCTCCTAGGGCGACTTTGTCCACTTATGTTATATTTTATGTGTGATCCATGTATTATATTGTTGAGCTCATCTCAACCATTGATTAGACATTTGTATCTTTTAATCTTAGCCACTCATTCAAAAAGTGGTTAGGGTTTTGGTGCCTCTCCTTCCTATTTAAAGGAGAGAGCTTCTCATTGTAAAGGGACTTTTGGCTCTGGATTATTGGAATAGAAAATTATTATTGCATCTATCTCCAATGTTGTGGTGAATGTTTTTGGTGTTCGTTCGTTGGTTCTTCCTTTGCACTGAGTTATTGGAGATCTTGTTTGCCATATCTTTTGTACCACGATTTTGCATCTACAGGTGGAGGCCGATTTGCTTGGAGGAGGAGGTATTGGTAGGGGAAGACTCTCCCTACTTCTTCTTTGGAGCTCTTCGTTGGTAACAGGGAGTATTACTGTCCCAGGACCTTCTATTTCATGTTACTATTTGCATATCTCTTGTATTTCTTCCATACTTGATCTTACTGATTGAATTTTATTCCTTGGTTTGACAGGTAGAGGAAGGCGCACTTGTGGACTTGGGCATCAAATTGGCAAGCAAATCAACAATCTCTCATTTGATCTCTGCGGGAATCTTCCTCAACATCAAGGCATCTCATCCACATCATTCAGGTATGATCTCAAGGTAAGTTCTATCTCCATGATCTATCCAATTGTCAAAAACACTTAAAACCCTAATTAATTAAAACCCCAATTTTGCATTTTCTTAGATCTACTGAGATCTAGTGGGTTGTTGGGCATGATATTGAAAACCCACCTCTATAGCATCCACGGCATCCCGGATCTATAGTTTGGTGAGGATTGGCTTCCGTTTGACCCCTCTCCCAAGCCAACTTAGCTTCTCCCAAGGAAGGCGCACTTCACCATTTGAGCAAGTTTACCTAGATCTAGACCATGGGTGTTTGAGATTCCACTTGATTTGACATCTACACATCAAATAACATACACCCAGGTTGTCCCTTTCTTGAAATTCACCTTGTGGGCCCCATTCCACATTTTAAGGGATTTAATCCCCATTTTGGACCACTTGGAACACTAAAACTCAGATCTACAAAGATCTAACCGGTGGATTGCCACGAAATTATAGATCCACACTCCTACTTGACTGATCTACCCGGATCTAAAGTTTGGATGCCATCCGACATGATTTGACCCACCTAAACCCAAATTGAAGCCTCCTTAGGTAAAGTCGCACCACCTTGGAGAAGTGAGTTCACTCACTTCGAGGAACTGGGTACTTGAGATTCTTGCAGATCCGGAACCAGAATAATTCAAAACCTAGGTCTAGACTGTCACTTTGTCAAATTTTGCCTTGGGGACTGCATTCCTTGTTTTAAGGGATTGTGGTCCACTTGGGTCAAACCTAGATCTAGACACATTTAACCATCAAGACCTATATTGCCCACTTATCTCATGTTGTAGGAGTCCTAAACCATAAGTCAACCCCACTTTGACTCCATTTCCCAATTCCCAAGGCACTGGTTTATCTCCAAGACAACCCAACTCTCCTAGATTGTTGGATTGACTTGTGGTTTGACTTTTGCATGGTGAACTATACCCTTAAAGCTATCATGAATCATGGTCAAGCTTGTCTTATGTACTAGTTAGCCCCAATACATCCCTCAAAACTATCCTGCATTGGACACAGTTCCCGAGGCAGTGGATCTTTTGACATTGACCTAGTACACTCATCCTAGATCCCACTTCAAACATTATAAGTCACTCTCACATCAACTATGAACCAAAGCTACATCTATTGAACTCCTTGCTTGGCTTGTGACTTCATCCTTAGGTCTAGGATAAACCATACACCTAACTTCACTTAGAAATACCCTGATTTGGTGTCTTGGTTTTGATCTCTCCTATCGGGAGTTGATCGGGTCTCCCCCTTTGTTGTCTGGGCTAGATAACATAAAGCGAAGGTTGCCTCGACTGGCGTGACAACCATACATTTTGGAGGTCGAGGTGATCGTGGTTGCACCTTTGAGTTGCCCTTCCCTATTGCTATCCATGACTGGATCCATCCATAGGGGTAACTACATCTTAGGTGATAACAGGTCTCTCTTGAATTTTTTTTTCTTCTAAAGTCTTCTTGGAGAGTCCTCACGGGAACATACATTGTTCTTCCTTTTCCTTCCACCTTTGGCATGAGTTGCCAATGCTTGATCTTCATTGTCGTTTAGTTTCTCCTCTCTTACTGTTATTCTTTCTTCCTCTTGCACACACTCTTCGCATAGCTGTCTGAATTGGATCAACTTCTTTCTAGCACAAATACCACGAACAAATGGTTCTCAATCTCTAGGGAGACCATTCAAAGTGGTCATCACGACTTCAGCATCCTCTACCATGTCTCCAATAGCTTCTAGTTGTTCTTTTATCTGGGACACTCTAGAGAAGTATGAGTGCATGGACTCATACTTCAAGATCTTCACTCCCTTGACCTGATTTCTCAAGGTCATCTTCCTATTAATGTTCTTCCCTTCAAATAGGTTGGTCAGTGCATCGAACATCTCTTTTGGGGTCTTCTTGGAAGACACTTGGGGGATCAAGTGATCTTTGATAGAGTCAGCTATGATCCTCTTTGCATTGACCATATTCTTCTTATGCCTTGCTTTGGCTTCATCTCCCTCTGGTTCTGTAAGTCATTCCTTTATAAAGTCTTCTAGGTCATGTTCTTCAAGGATGAGCATGACTCTATACTTCCATGCCCTGAAGTTCTCAGCTCCCTCAAGCTTCTCATCAAGCTTGGTATTGCTTGTCATCTTGATATAATGAGTACTTCAAATGGAAATAGGATAGATTTGAGACTTACCAGAAAATCTATCCTTCTAAAAACTCCTTCTACCTTGACCTAGGGTTTGTTAGAGAAACCCTAATTTTCTAACTTCGAGATTTTGGAAAACTGAATGGATGAGCAAATTCACCTCCTTAAGGCGAGTTGAGCAAAGTACTCATTTTCCCAATTCTATGATCAGATGATCCAAAAACTCGATGCCCTAGTTCTCTCGGGCTGTAGTGGGGAACCCAAAAATGAAAATTCTCATAATTGAAATCTGCTTTGATATAAAGATGCACCCTAGTGAGGCGAGTTAGATGCACACTCTTTTTCAACTGATCTGTGGAGGGAGATCCCAGAACAAGAAGCCCTAGTTTCTGCAGTTATGGAGGCTACACAATGTTTTCTTTCAAGCCTGCTCTGATACCATGTTAGTTTTTACTTGTTTAGCATATAACATTAAACAATCTATCACTGAAATAAATACAAGCACGGCAAAAACACAATGAACACAATATTTCTCTCAAGGAAGCCACAAGGGAGAAAACCCCGACAAAATATTCCTCAATATAGAATTCACAAAGTACAAAGATAAACCCCAAGACAAAATCAGCTTCTCCTCCACTTGTGCGAACTTCTCTCTCTCTCCTATGCGAACTTGCATGAGTGAGATGAGTGAATACAAATGAGAGACTCATCCTCTATTTATATTCTTCCGTTGGGGTGACTTTTCCCCAACTGGGCCGACTTCTCCTAACTGACTGGGACGACCTCTCAAATACATAATATAATAATCTTTTTGGGGTTCTTCTAGGCTGACACAAGACCTAAGGTTTAGATTGACTCTTTCAATGACTCTTACATTATTAATTACATCAATGACATCTCTCGAAGGAGGAATACAATAATACAATAGACAAGTGCACATAGAATATCTTCCGCAGTTACATTTCTTTAACAGAGTGACAGTATCTCGACTCTTTGCTTGCCCCCAAGGACACACCCAATGGCTTGAAGATTTCTGCCACACTAACTCCCTCTTTCCCCGAGGTGCGTATCCGGTGGCAACAGGACCCATGGTGGTTTTATGAAGTTCTTGTAGCTTGGGATCTTGAAGAAAGAGGAACAAAAGCTGGCATTAGTTTATTGATTTAATTATTATTATTTTATAAATTTATCCTTATGTATTTATTTTCACTAACTATTATATCTAATATGGGGCATTACAGCTTCTCTCTCAATTCACTTATCATAAAAGACCACCCTGCCATTCTGCCAAGTCCTCTTAAGTTTGGTGGGGAAAGACTTTGAGAAAGGTACATGGTGAACAAGACAGGGAATAAAATATAAAATAAAAAACACAACATAGGGCCAAGCATTGATGATGTAGGTCACAACGGAGCTTCATAGTGTCAACTCCCTAATCAAAATCTCATATAACTTGGTAACTGACAATGTTCCTGAAATTGCACTTAAGCTTTGAAAATGGCTAAAGAATGAAGAACATGATCCCCGTGGTCAACAAAGAGAGCATATTTTGGAATCCATGGTCCATAGTTTGCGCTGCTTAAATTCAGTAGAAACACATCAAGTAACCCAACAAATTAGAAGAACAAGATCAGCCGAATGCAAGGGGCTCCCCGCAAGAGAATGGAATAATTCACGAAAAAACTCCGCTTTTCCAGAATTGAGGGCCTTAAGGAAGCACTCGCTTACTGATCTGATAAAGGAGAAACAATCCCATTTATCATCAGTTGTCTCCCAACTTGCTCTATTAACTTATGATATAAATCGTATCCATCCATTAACTAGCAAATTGTACGGCATCAGCAGCTGGCCTTAGTGGATATTCACCAGCATACATCAACTAGCCCAAACTCATATGCCTTCTGGGCAAGTTCAACCGACGTCTCTATGCGTTGGCAAACTGAGGCTACTAGCTAGCATGGCAAAAAGTAAAGATATGCGTTTTGGCACCTGTGGAGCGGGGGTCGTCACAGAATGGATAATCAAAATCTCATATAACTTGGTAACTGCCAATGTTCCTGAAATTGCACTTAAGCTTTGAGAATGGCTAGAGAATGAAGAACATGATCCCCGTGGTCAACAAAGAGAGCATATTTTGGAATCCATGGTCCATAGTTTGCTGAAACAAATCTGCAAATGTTCATTGTTGATAGGAATGAAAGGTGAGAGGCAAACACATCCATTTCATAAGAAAACATTTCATGCAAATGAAAGATGGCCCAAAACAGGATATCCACAGCACTAGCATGATCTATTAAAGCATGATATCAGTTTTGGCAATTTTGAAACAGCATAACAGATTTGACCATGAAGACCAATCTCCAGCAATGCAAATTTTCTCCTTGAGATCAGCAGCTATCATTCTAGAGGGGGGGCATCGTTGTTTTCCATTTGTTAGAAACTTGAGATCATTTAAGTGAACTACTCGAATAAAAATAGACAGAACCTAAGCTTAAAGTTAGCTCTGCCACATTCATCTACCTTCAGTTTTAAAAGTTCAACTACGACAATTTTTTGAAAGAAAAATTCTGTTTATAAATGAAAAAGAATATCTCAAACTTTTAAAAAGTAATTACCTCTGCAATTGATGAATTAATTTCAGCAAACTGAAGCAAGGCCTTTGCAAGCACCTGTACAAAAGACATGGAATAAGCTTGCTAAACTCATGATCAAATACAACCAATGTCAAACAAACCATATATACATTTGTTGAAAATGTAAAATACTAAAAATGTTAAAGAGGAAGACTACCATCCCATTGATCACATTCTTACCCTCTAGCCTATCATTGAGGAGCCTAGAAAATGGTATTTTAAAGTCTTTTGTTGTTTTGTTGACTTCAGAAAGACCTTAGACTTGATACCCAGACACCTTTTGTTACAGCAACTACATGGCAATGGCATCTCTAAGTCCTTCATTGTCGCCATGATGAAGCTTTATGAGTGGTTGGCCAATTTCAGAGAGCACATAATTTCTGACTTTATCAAGAGCACTACTGGGGTCAAACAAGGGTGCACCCTCTCCCCAACCTCATTCAAGATTTGCATTGATGAGTTCAAACAGATCCTTAGAGAAAACACATGTCGATGATGGTTGTACCCTACATCATGTCTTTATTGTGGTACTTCTTTTTTTTGATGATGTGTTCCTTCTAGCTTCTTCTCCTGAAAGTTTGGAAAGATTGTTGGATGCCTTGACCCTTTTCAATGAACATTGCCAACCTGTGGTCCACCTTAACAACACAAAGGTCATAGTCTTCAATACTTCCAAAGACACTCCAAATTTTGTTTCTCCTCAAAGGGGAGTCGATTGAGATTGCTACAACCTACACCTACTTGGTGGTTCAAGCTATTGATCCTACTTGTTATCACTCAAACTCACACTTCTAGAGATAAATAGAGATAAAGTCCTAAAGCTCCAAGCATGGCTTTGATGAAACTAAGAGGGGGGCACAGTCACCAAACCAAACCTCTTCTACACTTAAATTCAGCTCTCCTCCAGCTCAAGGGGGGATTCCCTAAATAGATCACTTGAAATTGGGCTATGAAGTACAAGGTGAAATGTAGAGTATTTCCAGCAAAACGATTTAATTTAGGTATAAGCAATGAAATGGATGGAAAGATGAGGGACTAGTGTCTTTCCAATCAGCAATGAAGTCAAAACAAAGGTTCATGGGAGATCAACCCAATGAGCTAGAGTGGCCAATCAAGCTGAAACATACAAGCTTCTATGGTTAACCTTCTCGCTATCCCAAAGTGCAGAAATTTAACAAAGGGCATTATTAAAGCAGATAAGGACCCATGTATGTAAGTATTATGATTATCCAAAATGAAGTTAATGTGCAATTTAACCAAATGTTGAGAAAATATACATTAAGAAAAGCATTCATTGATAACATAATGAGAAGACAAAAAAGTAAACCTACTTTTCATATTACATACACTTGTCTAAGAAACTAAAGCAAAAAGAAACTAGCATAAAGATATAAAAGTTTTCACTCACAAAAATCCTTCATTAATTCTCCAATAGCTTCAATAGATATTCAACTTGGCTCCAAGGGATTTCTCCCACAATCCAACCATCAGAATGAATGAGGAAGGGATACTCTTTATATAGAAAGTTAGCTCAAGTTCCTTTATAATAAAATAATAATTCTCTCTCTACATCCACAATTTACTCAACAAACTCTCCAATAATAGAATAAAGTGGTTAAGATCCACTTTTCTCTCCGAGCAAAATAATAAAATAATGCTCGTACATAATCAATTCATGTTGTGAAGTCAACAATTGAGTAAAATAATGAAGTGGTTATGAAAGTGTCTTCTCCAAAGTGGATGCCTCCAAGGAGAGGGGAATAAGAATGTTCCATACTCCAACATCTAGCCTCCAAAGACCTCCAAGTGTAGCACCCCAATAACAACTCCTTATGCTGTCAAACATGAAGTTTCCTCTAGAGATGCTAAAGACACCAATCCCACGTAGAGACACGCAACGGGTCCACACCAAAGGGAATGACCAAATACTGAAAATTGCCCCAACTCAAATATAAATGCAAGCCAAGGAAATCCAGTTAGGAGGGGAATCCAATCCTACCAGCCAAAATTCAATCTTGTGAGTAAAGACCACAACACCTGATACTAAGTAGAATGAGTCTTGACAAGCACAAGCACCATTCACCGAACTCCTCTCAGCACTAACCAATAAATGTGAATCATCAGCAAAATGGTTGTTGACCATCATGGAACAATCAAGGAGCAAAATCCCCCTCATGTGCCCCTAAAGATGGGCATCTTCCAATAAATATCCCAATGCATCAACTATCAAAACATACAAAAGAGAACCCTAAAGGCACCCCTAGCGAATAGAATGATGCAACAGAATTTTATGCTGTAAAGTATTATTGACTAACACTACAGTCGAAGTTTAGTGAGCATAGTGTTCACCATAGCCACACATCAAGAGGACCAAACCACACACAAAATAGCATCTCAGTATATAAGTCCAAACCACTCTGTCTTCAGCTTTATCAAAATCAATCTTAAAGGAGAGAGATTGTTGGTCAGTCTCACAAGCCCACCCTAAGACTTCCCAAGTTGAAACCAAAGTGTCCAGAATAAACCACCCGTACACGAAACCCGATTGTACCTACCAAACAACCTTCCATGCCACCCTTGATTCCTTTAAAGTATAACAATAAAGGCAACTCTACTTTTAACCAAACCCTCCTACTACTTTACTCACCCAGTGCCCTAATGGAGTCAACAAGATATTCAATAAATGCTCAAGGACTAGGAGGTTAGGAGCAATGTGATTGTGTTATTTCATCACTAAGATATATCAATGGACTACAGTAATAAACCAGCACCAATAACTTCTATGGAACTTCAATTAAACACCTGAAAAAGTCATTGATAGATGCCTCTTACATTTCACCAACCAATGACAAGATTTGTACCTGTTATCATATATATAGTAGCCGGGCTACCATACCTTCTTTTTCAGATTCCAGAGCACTATTCAGCCAGTTCCTTTCAATTTGAGATGCTGAGATGAGCATCTATTATGGATCATTATCAGATTATGGACAGCAGATATATTCCCCATGCCATGGCTGAGTTTCAAGACACTTAGAGAGAGGACTGATGTAGCCATTTAGCCATTTATACAGAGCAGTCAGTAGTGCCCAGAGTTACAGCAGCAGTTTCAGAGGACAGATTTTGGGTTCAGATGATGAACATTCGGGTATATAACTCAGCAGGTATATTTTGGTGTTATGGTTATATTGCTTTTATATTCATTCTTATAGCATGTCTTAGTATTTAGCATCATGATCTGGCGATCATATAGATATCTGGACCTGGTTGTACTTTATATATATATCATATTGCCCCTACTCAGACTTAGAAGTTCTTGGCCTATACTCATCGGTTTTACCCTCCTTAGGGAGATTAGAGGAGATCATTCCCACCATACTTTGGCTTGCTAGTGTTGGTCTCACTATTCATTGTCTTCATCCATCCATTACCTACCCAGTTTGTTCATTACCTTGACTTACAACTTGACTAGTGGCATGGAGGACCTTTCCCCACTGTAGCCTCTGTATTGGATGAGCTTCCATGTTTAGTGTGTCTCGGCTCTGAGTGGGTGACAAAACTTACCTTTGGTGAGTTGGATTTCCTTGAGAAGTCCCCCTAGTCACTAAAGATGTTTTTGGCTAAACCAGAAACTTTTCGTGCTACCATTAATGCAAAATATGGAAATGAAAAAGGTGTATCTTGTATAAAAAGCCCATTCATGCAATGTATTTCTCAACACACATGAATGAAAGGCAAGCCAAATGAAAATGGATATGAAATATCAAATGCTATATCTGTTGTGAAATGTAAATACCTAGGTAAACAAGTTGTCTGTGACACACCTAGAAGAGCTCAGGTAAACAAGTGCCTTAAAAACACACCTACAGCAAGAAGCCTAATTAAATGTAAATCTATGCAATGTGTTTATAAACACACGTAGATCAAAGGCTATGGAAACTTTAGGCCCAAAAAAGCAATGGAACTTAAACTCTATATCAAAAAGATTGTTGGCCTCATTTGTATTATGGATTGTGCGCATCTGTGAAGGTGAATAAACACTCTTTGAACAACTTACCCATTTGTGAGACACCGCCATTCCCTGTGTTATTGCTTGTCCACTATATGCTATGGTGTGTATTCCCTTGTCCATTTCCAAAGTGTCACAGTGTTAAGTCAGTAAGACATCCTTTGACCTAGCCATGTTATTCTTAGCCTTCACCCTTCACTAGCAAATTGATCACAACTACGAAGTGAGTATGACCTTGAAAGTCTAATCTGAGTAATAAATAATAATTAATGACCTACTATATTTGGATTTAGATCGTCAGTAATGCTTGCTAGTTGCTTTAATTGCTATTTGAATGGATTGTAGAGCATGTTTTAACCTTTGACACCTTGTAGCAGCTTGATGACAGTTTGAGTTATATTTTGGTCATGTTGACTTGGTCAAACCCAGTTTGACCAAAAGACAACCACAGGACATGAGGTAGCAGACCTCAGATGTTACAGGTAGATGATATATGGTCTGGTACAGGTTACCATGGTGGGCTTATGCAGTGGTTTCAGGGTTATGATGATGATTTGTGCTTTTTCAACACTTTTACAAATTATTATTATTTGGCCTGCCGGATATGATGAGTATTTATTTTGGACCATGCAGAGGTTTATATGGTGTATAAGTACACTTCTTAGATGGATTTGGACCTTCTGAGTCCAATGGGACAATCTGTTTTCAGTTCCGGGCAGTTACTGTGATTTTTAGCCTCAGTTGGCTATCCTAGTGCAGATTTGGTCTATCAGGGGCCTTGTCAGAGCAGAGCAGAGATTGGGTGAGTTCACCTAGGGCACTGTGCATGGAGGGGGTGGTCCAGCCACTTGATATTACTATATTACCCCCCTCCCAGACATCCTGGTGCCCTCACCTTGACAGCACAGGCACTCTAGGAGACAGTTTGGGCAGTTTCACACTTCCCAAGGCAGTCCAAATATGGTGAAAATGGCTACTGAAAAATTTGATTTGGGCTACTGAGGCAAAGTTATGGCATGGGATGACTTGTGATGATGAGTGGGATGTCTTCCACACCTCCTCCAACAGTCTCAACTTTCCGTGGGACCCACATCCATCACTTTTGGCACTTTTTGCTGATTTCTGGAGCCTTCCAAGGCTCACGACTTTCCCAAAGAGGCACGATTTGGTGTCTTGGTCTTTTATGCTTGGATATTGTGCCATGGGGATTGACCAAGGGTGTTAGAAATTACCCCTTGGACCCACCATGAGCTATGTCTTATGTTTTATCATTATGATTTGGTGGGATCCCCTCTCCTAGGGTGAGTTTGTCCACGTATTGTTATATTTTATTATTGATCCATGTATTGTATTGTTGAGCTCATCTCAACCATTGATTAGATCTTTTGATCTTTTAATCTTAGCCACTCATTCAAAAAGTGGTTAGGATTATGGCCTCTCTCCATCCTATTTAAAGGGGAGAGCTTCTCATTGTAAGATCATCTAGAGAATTTGGCTCTTGGAGTAAAATTTCTATCTTTTGGAGTACGTGTTTGGATCTTGGAATGGATGTTGGTTGTTTTGATTGTAAATGATTTTGTCCATTGCACTGGAGGATCTATTGTAGCCATCTTGCATATTTTGCCATATCTTTTTACAGGTGGAGAAGACTTCTTTGACAAGTGCGAATTGGTGGGGAGGCTTGCCCTTCAAGCTTGGAGGAGGACATTTTGGTTAATCAGGGAGTGGTTTGGTCTTTGTACCAACTATTTTTTGCTTATCTCTTTCTTGCTTGTATCTACCTTCAACATGTTAAATTGATTGATGCTTTGCTCCTTGGTTTTGACAAGTTAGAGGGACACACATGTGGCTTGGAGAAAATCGATTTGGCAAGAGGACTTCAAAAATTCTTCATTTGATCTTTGGCAAAAGTAATCCTCATTTCAACTAGCATTCATCTCTTCATCCAGGTATGCTCCAAAGGTATGGTCTTCTTCTTCCTTAGCTTATCCATAAATTCTAGATCATAAAACCCTAATTGATTAAAACCCTCATTTTTCACTTTTTCTTAGATCTACTTGGATCTAGCTTGGCTTTGGGTAAGATATTGAAAACCCACCTCTATAGCATCCACGGCAATTCGGATCTATAGTTTGGTGAGGATTAGCCTTCATTTGACACACTTTCCAAGGCACATTAGCCTTCTTGAGGGAGGTCACACTTCTTGAGGGAGGCTAGTGGGGCTATTTCCAAGAGATGGGTAGGTGAGATCCCACTTGATCCATAATCTCCATACTTGATAACCTACCCCTAGTGCCTCACTTCATTGATTTTTGTCTTGTGGGCCCCATTCCTCATTTTGAGGGTTGGGCCCCACTTGGGTCAATTTAGGGATGCATGTTCAATCTCAGATCTATGGAGATCTAGCCATTGGATGCCCATGATTTTCAAGATCCACATTCATAGTTGCCTAAACTACTTGGATCTAAACTTTGGTGGTCTTTGGGTTTGATTTGACACACCTTTCCATGCTTTTAGCCCTCCTTGGGAAAAGTCGCACTTCTTGAGTGATTGAGTTGTCCCACTTTGAGAAACTGGGTGGTTGAGATCCCATTGGATTTGGAAAGAGCATATCTTGAAATCTACATCTAGTGTCTCACTTTGTGAAGTTCTGCCTTGGGGGTAGCATTCCTTGTTTTGGGGAAAGTTGTTCACTTGGGTCACTTAGTGAAATATTAGATCTAGTAAGATCCAACCATCACACCTCAAGTAGCCCGCTTGATTTGCATCCTAGGTGTCCCAATCTACATTTTGGTATCCTTTTGACTCCATTGGCCCATCCATTTCAAGGCACTAATCTACCTAGGACAATTTGCACTTCTTGGGAATTATGTCAAGTACTAGATTCCATATGTGGGTATCTCTAATTTCATCTTAGATCCATAGATCTATCTTTTGCATACCCCTTGGTACCTTTTGCACCCCTCACTTTACCTTGTGGGTCTCATTTTGAACCATTTCCATATCCCAAGAAAGTGGGTCCCACTTGTGTATTTCATGGTACTAGATTTGTCTTTTTGGTCTTCATAGGTGGCCCAACCCATTCATTGGTTGAAACATTTGTCACTCCTTAATCCTTTTTAACCACTATCTAAACTCTTGGGTCCACCTAACCTTGCATTGGTTTTCATAACTTGTCATTTACACATCCCTAGGAACCTTTGTTTTGGTCCAATCACTTTTGAGTGATCATAGGGTCTCCCCCTTGATCTTGATTTATCTTGATCTAAAGTGAAGAGTGCCTCGGTTGTCGTGACTCCCAGCTTGCATTGGGAACCGTAGCATCTCTTGAGTCACCTCTTTAGTTGTCCATCTCCTCTACCGTCCCGGATGGGATACCTTTAGGGACAACTACAAGTTGTGTGATAACAGTACCTTTTGTTCTACCTCAATCTTGGTAATACTTGTTGCAATTTATGATTGTTGAAGCAATTTAAATCTGTACCAGCCTGCAAAATGATGAATATCTCTGATTTCGCTCCCCTAGGGCACCAAACAATGCTTGGGGATGATGTTTGAACTTTTTCCAACCCCCCTAGGGTTAGTCCTTTGTCAATGTGAGACTACAAAATAGTCAACCAGACCTATGCTAGGGTTGTACCAGCCACTAGGAGCTGATGTCACACTCCTAGGGCTGATGTCACCCTCATTTGAACCTCCAACAAGCTTCAAAACACACTTTTTTGTGGATATTTTCACTTTTATGGATTTTTAGTTAGAAAATCATCTTCAAAGATTTATAACAGTGGTAAAACTTCTTTGGATTTTCCAAATAAATTCAATACTAAACAAGTACAATGACAAAAAAATGGACTTTTTTAAAAATATTCAACTTACGGGTTTTTCATATATCTGATTTTTTGTATTTTTTCAAATATAATACAAGGAATTTTGTAAATTTGGAATGGTGAACATGAGGAAGTAGACTTAGGTCTTATTCCATTTGGCAATGAGAAAATGGAGCTAACATTTCTCCCAAGAATTGGCAATTCAATATTTGAATGAATTCGGGCAAGACTAAGAAACCCTAGGTCATGTTATCACTTGACCTAATTAAGTCAAACAAGATGCCAAGGCCCAAACAAGAGAGATCCTTCAAAAGGAATGTCTCACCCAGCAAGACTAAGCTATCAGGCATAAAACCCTAAATTGTTCTTACCCTGGATGCCTCCGACGGTGTAAGACAAGAGGTTCAAGATCTTACCACAATTGAAATAGAAAAGGAGAAGATAAAGAGCCTCAAGAATCCTTTAACCTTAGAATAGCCTTGAAAGATTGTAAAGAAACCTCAAACATCAAAATTTGATCCTTTGAAACCCTAGAAGAGCTAAGAAGAGAGGTGCACACCACTTAGTTTCTCATGTCAATAACTAGAAAAAAAATTTAGCCATATTTGATCCCATGATCTTGCTTACAAATGAGGGGAGGATGCCTTATTTATAATAAAAAGGTTCACTTTATCACTCCTCTAGGACAACCTACCTAATTTGAGTTTTAAACGACTTTGTAGGGTTCGTCACCCACAATCCAAGGACTAAACGTCATGAACATAAAATTATAATAAAAAATAATGATATGCTTTAACGTAATGAAAAATTGAGCTTAGAAGGAGGACATCATGCCCCATGTAACCCCAACATATGTCTTTTTCCCTCAATGCCCTCCTTACAATGGTACAGCCTTCAAAAAATGTCTTTTTAGGTGGACTACTTGCTCTTTTTGACCAAGATGACCAAGAAGGAGGAGTAATACAACAAGATAAGGTCCAAGAGGGTATAAATAAGTTGTACTTCAGCGGATATGACAATCCTTACATGCGCAATCACCTTTACAAACCATAAAAACCATAATTGTGGCTAGGTGCTCCTTAGCCATGTGTCCTAATGAAGTCACCCCAAGATGCACTAATACCTACCAAGGGCATAAATGCCCGACATGATGAGTTACCACCCATCAAGGGGTAGTCAGCAAGGCCACAAGACCAGCACATCTTGAAATATGGACCAAGACAACCTACCATGACCAACCAAGGGGTCTGGAACCTAGTAGGCCAACACTTTTACATAAAGAGAGCCCCAGCTTGGCCTTTTACAATGGCAAAAAGACCTCCCTCCTTGGCACATCTGGTAAGGTGCGCTGCAAACGATCTGGGGCGTTGTTGCCGCCTAATACACACCTGGGGGGAACGCAGCAGGAACCCTTCAAGCCGCTCGATGTGTTCTTGGGGGCAAGTGAGAGTCAAGTGATGTCACCTGATTACTCGACTCCTCCGTCTACGCTACTCCTAGCGAGGCCAAGGGGGATGGTCCCTATGAAAATGACTCTATGGCTTTTAAATTATAAAAGATAAAAAGCACATCTAGGAGTTAATGATGAAAGTGGAAAATACTGAAACAAAGATACAATCGCAATTAAGTTTAAGTATTGTTATCACACCATAGTAGCTGGGCTACTATATTTGCTGAGCAGATATCTGCACTTTTCAGAGCTTTGCCTTTACACAATTTCAGTGAGATCAGTCATGATGAGCAGCACCATTTATGATCACTTACACATCAGAGCAGCTTATATCAGATAGTGTGTACACCTTGTGCCAAGGTTGAGCCTTGAGAGCTTAGATTTGATAACCGATGTAACCTTTTGTTCCATACAGATTCAGTTCAGTCCCCGGAGTTCTAGATGTTATTATTGCAGCAATGTTTCATTGGTTCTAGATGATGTTTGATGAGATATGCAGTGATATGACCACTAGACTTGTGATTGTTAGCATTTGATTATTATCTTGTTGTTTTAGCCATCTTCATAACATTAACTTGGTATATAACTCATGATGTGGCAGTATTATTTAAATAAATGAAATGAACTATCTTGGTTGGATTTAATAATAAATTGGATGTATTACTTACACTTTAAGGTTTACTGACTTTACTCATTGATTTCACTTACCCTCCTATGAGCATGGACATGGTCTTTCTTGACATTTATGTTTGCTAGCTTAGGCACCACATTCACTTGACCATCCATTCATGACCTTCCCTGTTTTGGATTTCACCTTGACTTGCCTTCTTGACTTTTGATATGGAGGACTTCCCCGCTCCTGCCTCTGTGTTGGATAGCATCCATGTTTGTTTTGTGTCTCAGCTCTGAGTTGGTGACAGAACTTGCCTTTGGTGAGTTGGATTTTATGCCTTGATCACTCTAGTCGGTTGCCCCGATGTGTGGTTTAGATTGCGGAATTCCCCCTAGTCACATGAGATGTTGTTGGCTAAAACCTGAAGCACATGTACTACTTGTATGGAAATTATTGGAAATCTCTATTGAAATAAAAGCCCATCGAAATAAATGAAATATAAAACTGTGATTATCATCACAATGGAAAAGGGCTAAAGCAATGAAATGCTAAAGCACCCCAATGAAGGGCCCAAAAAGGTCTAAAAAGCAATATGGCTAAATGAATGAGAAATCTAAAGATTGCTGACCTCAAAATTTTATAAATGAAAGGCCAAATAAAAAAGCAGTGGTTAAATGTATGCCAAATCTAAAGACTGTTGGCCATGGAAATGATCTCATTCTTTCCATTAATATTATGGAAGGAATGAGATCATCTTTTCATTCCTTCCATAATATTAATGGAAAGAATGAGAAGATGTTGGCCATGATGAAGCTTGGACAAGACTGATTGTGATGATTTGTTGATGTGCATGTGGACAGTGTAAAGATGAACCTACAAGCAGAATGATGGCATGACAGGAGAGAGGACAGTTTGTGGAGATGATGTTGACTTATAGAATGATAATGTGTGTAATACAGAATTGGCAGCAGACTGAAGAGACATGTGATGTTGACAGTGATGACATGTAGTTGATGAAATGTAATGTGATAAATGTGTATGTTAAATACAAGCCGGGCCTTGTAACTATTTTTCTTAGTAGGATCTAAGAAAAAGACCAAGCAGAGTCTTGGAATGAAGTAGGTGCTTCTGATTCAGTTGTAGTTGATTTACCTCACAGTTGTAGCTGGTTGAACCAAATACAAAAAGATTACAAAGCTTATATATTGTGTCTTGTGTGATGTGTGGATGATAATATGATTTTAATTGATGAATGACATGTTTTGATGAAAGTGTTGTTCAAATGAATTTGTAAATGATATTGGGTTAGGGTGAGAAAAAGTTGAAATTGAATTAAGTACTGGCTCACTGATTCACCCCCCTCTCAGTGAGTCATTGTGTCTAACATGTTCAGAAGCAAAGGAAAAAACTTGGAATTCTTTAGAATAATCAGGGCTTATCAACACAGGGGATCTAGATATAGCATCTTTGATACCTAAAAAAGCTTTTCTCCCTTGTTTGGTCCATTCAAATTTAGCACTGTTATCCACTAAATTGCACTTAGTGGATTCTGACTAAACCATTGAAGTTGTGAACATGTTCAATGTTCATCATCAGTGTTCTGAGATCCATCAGGCCAAATTTTTTTGGCCCTTTGTAATTTTTGCATGTCCAGACCCCTGCGGGGGTATTGTAATAAGTTGGTCTAAGCATGATACTTTTGTAAAAGACTTGGCATTCCTTAGGTTTTCCATCAAGGGGATACTCTAGAGTGTTTTTTCCTTAGGAATTATGCGCTACTCTTCAGTGGCGTATAATTCCCGAGTTTTTCACTCATACCTCCAAAGTTAGAGTATTGTCCATGGTGGTCGGTCTTAGGGGGGTTATTAAAGCCTATGTGTCTATGTATTTTAACATTCTAGCCATTAGTATTGAGTCATATGGACAAACACTAGGTCCCCTAGGAGTTTGAGTCGATTCCGAAGAAAATAATTTTTTCCGTAAATTAGACCATTTTTTAATGGTTTAAATTGAAAAATTCAATTTGTGATAAAAGTGTCGTTGGAGGTGGAATTTGGCGTGGGGAGGCTCGTTTTGACACTCAGAGCCCCCTCTTTACTCTAGTGCCCACTTTCTCCATGTTCTGGGCGATTACGTCGCCTCTGGGGAGCATTATTTCCAAAAAGTGCTATAAAATGGCATTTAATTGCTAAAAAACCTCAAAATGCACTAAGTGACAAAATCACAATAAGTCAAAAAATGATTATTATAAAGTTTGGAAAGGGTGGTTAATGGATTATTAGAGGTGTACGAATACAAGGAGGAGTAAAAGCACATGTTTTATAAAACTTTGGATGAGCGAATTGAATTAAGGAAAGCGCCATTCCTCACGTGGGTTTGGTTTGACGGCTTCCCTCGGCATGATGACTCGAAAGGCGTTTACATGGAAGGTTCCAATAGGTGGGCGGTTGTTCCAAGGAGAGGGGCGCCCTCTTGTGAGGTGGTTGCCACCTCTACCACTTCACGCCAACCCTCAACTCCGAGTTATCCATCAACGCTTCAATCAAGCCTTGGTTCACTCCTTTGATTGTGGCATTCGCTCTCCTTTAGCTTTCTCACCCCCTCCTCTCCAAGCACCCCCCTCTCTTGTAATTGCTATATAAGCGAGGCATTCTCACTCATTTTTGGATGGATGGTGGAACCTCTGCCTTTGTACTCTGTATTGTAATATTTTTTAATAAAGTTTGAAGACTTTGGAGGTCCATGTGGTGCAAACTATCTGCGATTGTGCATGTTGTGCTTTTATTGAGGTGATTTTGTTCTTATTACTCTTCTTTTGTTATAGGCTTGCTAATCTATCTAGCTTAGAAGGTTGCTACCAGCCATGGAGCAAGCATTTGTAGTCTTCAACTTGCTTGTTTATGCTTTATCATTAGAGATCTAGGAGTAGCAGACAGTGGTCGGTTATACTTATGCTCTCGTAATTTCTTTTTATGAATCATACTAGATTTGATCTCGCTTGTGCAAGGTAGTGTGGTTGTGCAGGTCATCTATTTGAAGGAAGAAGTTGAGCTCGGTTGCATCCTCTTCTGCCTTCAGAACCTTTTTGGATCTAATGTTTTGTTTCTCGCAGGCACCTCTTTGTCTTCATACGGTTCAAGCTTGGGCTTGAGTTTTCTCTTCCATCTCTCAAACTAAAACTTCACCCTTTTTTCAGTTACTTTGTTTCTTTACAAGTAATTTGAGTCTAGAAAAGTTTTATTATTCATCATTTACTTGTTTAATATTAGATCTAAAGAAGCTTAAAATCTCCATTTTTAGTTTAGATCTGAATGTTAGTTGCTTTAGCACTTAAAGTATAAATGTTTCCTAATTTTTTGTAAGTGCTAAGTTGTAGATTTTTGTGATTATACTAACAAATACTAACATTCTAACAGATTTGTTGTTCGCTGATTTTTATCCTTTTGTCATAGAAAATCGAAGGAGCAAAGCAATTTGGGAGCTTAAACCATCAAAGAAGACCTTTTTAATCCCTTGTACTTATTTAAGTTTCTTTTGATCTAATAAAGTCTCTTGAATCTCGCTTTTACGGATCAATAGCACTCTCTGCCGGAGACTTAAACTTGTAATAATTTAATAAAGAGCGGGTGGGATTATGGCTCCCACACCCCCTTCCCCCATTTGGGGAAAGCTTGTACTTGTCCCCTTTACTTTATGCTTTAGATTAGTTTTTTGCATGCTAGATTAGTTTCTTTCAATTATTGCAACTAGATCTAGATTTTTCTTTCAGTTTCTACTTTACTTTATTTTGGGAATAAATTGAATACTAACCCCCTTGCCCTCCTGAGTACGATCTTCCGACCTGAAAGAGATTCTTAGGTAGATAATTAGAAAACTTGTCTCTTTTTCAGTTTTGCATTTTACTTTCCATAATATAATTGTTAAATAAAAGGAATCCAAAGTCTCTTGAACCTCGTTGAAAAGCATGTCAGGAGCACTCTCTATCAGAGAGCACAATGGTCCTCTTTTCTCAATTTGAATAAATCATTTGCCTACACTACGTATGCTCTACCCAACAGCAGTTCGCCTGAGCAGAGGGATACCAAAAGCAGTTGGAAGCACTATTTAACTTTTCACACTTAACTTAATACTCACTTAATAAAATCAACATCCCTTTTAAGATAAGTGAAAATCTGGCACTTCGATTAGACTTTGTGTGGAGAAATTTTGCCTGGGGACGCGGGAACCACTGGGATGAGACCTCAGAGCACCAATTAGACGACATCCTTGTTGGTGTAGTGTTGAACACCGCTCTTGAAACTCCGGCCAGCCCACATGTCCTTGTACAGAACCACCATTTTTAAATTTCTGGACATTTCTCCATGTACCTCACAGTATCTCGGGAGTTCCCCTCTTTTTTCCCCTAATCAAGTTTCATACTTTAATAATAAAAATCAACCAAGACAGCACTCGCAAAACATTTCAATTTATGCTTTCATTTCAGCATACTATTTGACTGCTTAAGGCACTGGTTTTGTATTTGCTTAATATCAATATTGTGCATCTTTATTTCTTGCTGGTGAAAGCACTTGTCTAAATACAAATCATTTTGCAAAGGCCATCTTGTGACATTTTACCCTAAACCCATAATAAACTCCTAAAAACATAAAACACCTTTTAACTATTTCACTGGAAGCTCTAACAACCTTAGAAACATTCCTTAAAGACTACCCCCCTTGGCTTCGTTGGGAGTTTTGCCTAAACGGAGGAGTCAAGATCAAGTGACAGCCTTGACTCGGGACATGCCCCCAAGGTCACACCGAGTAGTAGCATAGATTTTTGCTACGTTAACCCGCTGTGAATCTCGGCGACAACATTTTTGGTGCTATTGTCGGGGACAAATCTTTTGTTTCCCGGAGTACAACTTTTTGTTCTTTATCTTTAGTTTTTTGCTTTGTTTGATGAACCTTTAGATCCAATTTTTAATTTTCATCTAGCGACTCCACTAACCTTACCTTTTTATAAAAAATCGTTCAAAGTAAAAAAATAGAACTTTTGTGAGTATTCTAAATGCATATTTTTTATTCTCACATGGCGACTCCATTGAAGACATAAAACCCTTGTTTCTCATAAAAAGTGTTGAGATTGATTGTGTGTAGATGAGCCTATTCGACACAGTAAAGTATTCAAAGCTCATTATTTGACACTGTTACCAGCTAAGTTGTACTTAGTTGGACTATCAAGTGAGCGAGCAGAGTAGAACATGATACATGTTCATTTTTGGTGATTTGATATCCAGCTGGCCTTTTAAAGGCCCTCGTTTTTTAACTTTTTCCACATGTCCATGGCTCTGCGGGGTTTGTAATAAAAACGTACTAGCAGGGTGTTTTGTAAAAGACTTGGTTCCCTAGGACTTTTTGGCTAAGTCAGGTATTCCAAGGAGTTTTTTCACCTAGTTATTATGTCTTGCATTAGTGCATAACATAATTTTTGGGTTTTTCTCCTGCTCCTCCAAAGCTGGAATGCCTAGGGAGGCTGACGGGCCTTAGGGGGTTGTTAAAGTCTATGGGTCAATGTATATGAACATGCTAGGCGTTGTTTTTGAGTCATATGGACATGTGCTAAGTCCCCCTAAGTTGTTTTTTTAATTTTCGGCAAAGTTTAATTTTCCCGTAAATTGGGCCATTTTTTAATGGTTCAATTAAAAAATTTATAAATGACCTGGAAGTGGCGTCTGGAGGTCTTTTTTGCCTTAGGGGTGCTCATTTTCTAACTTAGAGCATCCCGTTAACCCCTAAACCCACTTTTCCTAATGTTTGGGTGATTCAATTTTTGCAGAAATCCAAAAAAAGTCAAAAAACCCAAAAGAGTCATGAAAAATATTTTTAAAAAAAGAAAAAATGACTCATAAAAATATTAAATTTTGGGAGTGATTTATGGACTGATTTTTTCAGCTATGTTGTAGGAGTTGTAAAAGCTGATTTTGGAAAGATTTCGGGCAGCTATATTATTAGGATTACTTCCCCATTTGAGGGGGGCATATTTCCCAAAATTGGGCCCCTTCAATCATGGAATTTGCAGCTATATTTATGGGTTGTCACATGGCTGATTTTTAGTTGATTTGGGGCTGATTTTGGCAACCCATTACATGGGAGTGGACAGCCCCATTTTCTCCACGAGTTATGCCACTCATTCCACCCATTTCTCTCCATCTTTGGCTATTTAAGCATGGCTGCCTACTCCATTTTCTCTAGTTGGAGAGTGAGCAGAAATATGTACTAAGCTTATGCTATTTTGTTGATCAATAAAAAGACTTTGGAGGTCCATATGTGTGATACTTTTGTGAGTGGTTTCATGGTCTCTTGATGTGGAGTATTTTGTAGCAATTTCAAGTCCCGTGGCATGTAATTTCCAGCCATCAACTAACTTGCTTGAAGGATTGGTAACGATTTTGTGGGGAGGAACAATTAATCTTGTTTGTTTTAATTTGTTCTTGCATTTGTCATATTGGTTAGAGATTCAAAGTTTATATGTTTTCATTTGTTTATGCTCATACTATTTTGGTTTCTAACCATGTGCGTTTCTAGTTTGATGGTTTTTCTGTGAGTTTTGTTTGCTACAGGTTGACAGGTGTGAAGAGGAGGATAGCTTGTTTGCTCTCCATTTCTTCTTCTGTGCACATTTTGGTGGATCTCACCCTCGGTTTCCCACTTTCAAGCTTCCAAAGTCTTTGGTTTCAAGGACCATTCTGTCTCTTCTCTCTTCCCCAGCTTATAAAATCAAAATTTTCTTGGTCACTGGTTACGATTGAAGAGTGATTCTTTGATTTATTCTTGATTGATATATTCTTAAGTAGACCTAATTCATTCTTAGAGTTCTAATCTAGTTGTTTAAAGCTTTATCTTCCATTAGATTAGATCTTTCATTATCTATCATTACTTAATTTTGAAACTGGTTAAAAAATTGTTAAAGTCTTGAAAAGTTTGAAAGTAGTGTTAGATCTGATATAAAAATTTATTTGGCTGTCCAAGAGCATATAATTTGCAGCTCATAAAGCTTGCAAAGACCCCAAGCAAACAGGCATCACTGCTTGTGTTACTTGGTTAAAGTTTGCATTTTTAAAGTAGTCTTAACACTTAGATTTTTTTGGGGGATTTTAGGAGGTGTTCCAAAGACACTCTTAAAGTGTTTTTGGGCATTTTATACTAATATTTGCTCGCTGGTTTGCAGCAAAAGACGAACAAGTAGGAGGAGGTGCTGTCGAAATTTCAAGGATCCAGGCAATCCAGAAGACCAATTTAAATTTTTGTAAAACCGGTTATTTTTTTTATTGAAAATGTAAGCCGCCAAGTCACTTTAAGTAGACTAGGGCACTTCTCTGATCATTGTAAAAGATAATTAAACGAGAACAAGTGGGCTAGCCAGCGCCCACACCCCATCCCCCCAGGGGTGGCCTACGTCGTCTCTTTTCATGGTGTGATTTTTTAGAGTAGTTTACTTCTTTTATTTTCGGCATTTAATAAAACTAACTAGGGTTAAAATCAACCTTGTTGGTCCGTTCCACTGGCGGGCCACAAGTTCACTCAAAACGTAGTTTTACCATTTTTTTTACAAACTCAAAACGCCCCCCTTGCTTTCCCGAAGTAGGGTTTCTGTATAAGGGCTTGCCCGAGTACGTGCCTGAAAAGAGACTCCTGGTGTTTAAAAAAGATAAAATTTTGGTTCATAAAATTTTTCTAAAAAAATACCAAGGTCTTCTCACGTATGCTCTGTGGCCAACTTGCAGCTCAGTCTGATCCAGTTGGTACACATCAGAAAGGGGGAGATGACTAGTAATAGAAGCTAACACCGCCCCAAATAAAAAAAAACCTTTATGTGAAAATCCGGCACATCACGAACATTTTGTTGTCGTGGGGAAATTTCTCAGAAGGCTTGGGACAAAACTGAGTAGTGACCTCTTGGAAACCGTTAGGCTTGCCCTCGTTGGTACAGCATCTGAACACCTCCTTGAGACTCCGATTCAGCCCAAGCCTGAGAGGGAAGCCACGCTTCAAAATTCCGGACATGTTCCCCCGTACCTTGCGTATATTGGGAACCCACCTGCCATAATAAAAAGATCACTTTCACATTAATCTTAAAATACACCAAGAACACTCGCACTACATTTACTTTTCTGCTCATGCATTTATTTGACTCCATTACAAGGCACTGGTCTATATTAATGTTATTTCATGCTATTATGATGCAAATGAATGATAATGATAATGAATGAGAGCAAATGATGTATTGATAAATGATTTGTTTTGCTTTACAAAAGTATATGCTACTTTGTCTTGGTTATAAAAATATTTTTCTAACTCCTAGATTAGACGCCTTAGTTTTCTTTTCATTTTTAGGGTCCACCCCCCTTGGCTTCGCTAGGAAAGCCTAGACGGAGGAGTCAAGTCCCAAGTGACAGCGCTTGACTCTGACTTGCCCCCAAGGCCACACCAGCAGCTTGAAGACTTCTGCTGCGTTTCCCCAGGTGTGGAACCAGGCGGCAACATTTATTGCGCCGTTGCCGGGGATAAGTCTTTTTATTCCCGGAATACGACTTTTGAGTTTTCCTTTTTGTTTTTGCTTTGTTTGATGAATCTTTAGATTAGATTTTTAATTTTTCATCTGGTGACTCCACTAACCTTTTTTCCTTTTATAAATTTTCAAAGAAAAACAAAAAGATAGAATTATTTGTGAGATTGTTTTATATGTATATTTTTATTCTCACATGGCGACTCCATTGAAGGGATAAAACCCTTTGTTTCTCATATAGTTTGTTGAGACTGCTTGTGTGTAGATGAGTCCATGCATTACAGTAAAATCTATAAAGACTCACCTTTTGACAACTCCATTGATTCAGTACCAGATATATCCCATGGTCATTTCAAATGCAGGCTATTGATCTTTGAAAATGGATGATAAAGAGTCTAGTGAACAAATTTCCGATGTACATCCTCCCATTGACTTCTCAGACATCCCTGGTTTCCCTAATTATCATGATGGTGAAAATATATATGATTATCTACCGGTCTTTTGGGGAGATGATGATGATGTAGAAACCCGGCATGTCTTTTCTTTTCTTAAAGTTGTGGCTAACTTCAAAGTCTTATATGAAGATAACATAATGGAGATGTTTGTTAGTACATTACAGGGACCTGTTTATCAATGGTATTCTAAAGAGCTTCCAAATAAATGTATTAATTCTCTTTCGAGCCTCCTTAGAATGTTTATAAGGCAATGGCATAATAAAGGAGCTAGTATGGAAAACTTGGACAGGATCCTTAGAAGGTACTTTCTCTTGTTCATACCTTGGATTAAGTATCATAAGGAAGATCCCAACTTTCCTCGTATCATCATGACAGAAAATGATAAATATTGGGAGGTGCCTCTAAGTTATATCAATCGTGTTGATCTCCCTATAGCACAGTATGGATTTAAAGAAAAGATTCAACATGACCCTATCGAAGAGCTCCATGAAGCACCCTCAATTGAAGATTTTGTGGAAAACCATCCCCTTGTCACCATAACTGAAAACATAGAAGATATGGAGTGTTCACAAACCTATGAAGATGATCACATATGTATTCTTGATTTACCTAAAGAGGAAGCCATTATAGAAGTTGACAAAGAAATTCATGAAGGGTCTCCATTTCCAATTGAAGATTTTTCAAAAGAGCTCCCTCAATTTGCCATTGAAGATTTGGGATCTCGAGATTACTTCAGTGTAAATGATGATGCTAGTACTTCAGATTCACCTCAGGAAGAAACCATTACAAAAGCCTCTAAAGAAACTTGTAATGAATTTTGTATGGTTTATGATGACACTCCTCCATTTTCTCCACATAATAGTGAAGTCTTGGACATCTTTACACCTTGTAATATCTTTCAAACCAAGCCTTCTAAGGATGAGTATCATGCTCATGAAAATTGTGAAAGTTGGCTTCCTTGTGATATCTTTGAAAGCACTCTTTTCGAAGATGAGGATGGGTATGGCCAGGATTGTGATGCAATAGACAAAGACTCCCCTTTCATTTACAAGGATGGGTATGATGATTATTGGACGGATTTAGAAAAACCCATCTTTGATATATCAAGAGAGGGGAGTGTTGATTTTGAGACCTTGGGGAATCTTGACATGGAAGAGGAACATACAGATACTTCTCATGATCAATCAGAGCCATGCATAAGTATTAGTAATGAAGACTTGGATCAGCAGTATAACGAAGAGTTGGATAGGATGGAATCAATGGAATGTCAGTTTCAACCTTCATCAGCACATTCTGAGGTTCCTTGTGATTTGGAGCAGCTTGGGGCTTATACTTTCACAGAAATAAACTATCAGAAGAGCCTTTCAGATCAATATGATGAGGTAGTTGGTTTGCCTTATCATTCCGAGTATTTTCTCAGCTCTATTCAGTCATGAATAGAAGAGGCCTGCATGAGGACTTACCATTGGGGGAAGCACTTCAAAGATCTATCATATGCCTATGATCACCAATCCAATCCTCCAATCCAGAATTATCATGCAGGTTTGCATTTTCTAAACAAGGTACCCTTGTTTTGGCTGGTAACCAAACACAAGGTGAAAAGTTTTTACATTGATAAAATGTTAAGATGGTTGCATTGGATTTATCATTTTACTTAGCATTTATTTTGTTATGCTTAGAGTAGGAAAATAAGCTCATCAAGTGAGCATTTACTTTCAACATTTCTTTTTCAATACTTTCCTTTTATGTACTTAGGATTTTTCATTAGTCATTTTTTAGTTTTTGAATAATGCAACTTATGGTTCATTGGCTTCTTATAAGAACTTGTGCTACTGAATGGTTTTCTTGTCAAGTTGAGATGTTTTTATAGGTCATAGAAACCGGAGATTCTGGTATTCTCGTATGCTCTCCTTGCCTGAAGACCGGATCGAGCACACGTCCCGCAGTTGGAGCCAGATGTTACCAGCTAAGTTGTACTTAGTTGGACTATCAAGTGAGCGGGCAGAGTGGAACATGATACATGTTCATTTTTGGTGATTTGATATCCAGCTGGCCTTTTAAAGGCCCCCGTTTTTTAACTTTTTCCACATGTCCATGGCCCTGCGGGGTTTGTAATAAAAACGTACTAGCATGGTGTTTTGTAAAAGACTTGGTTCCCTAGGACTTTTTGGCTAAGTCAGGTATTCCAAGGAGTTTTTTCACCTAGTTATTATGTTTTGCATTAGTGCATAACATAATTTTTGGGTTTTTCTCCTGCTCC
This sequence comes from Larix kaempferi, assembly GCA_027924585.1. Taxonomy (NCBI): domain Eukaryota; kingdom Viridiplantae; phylum Streptophyta; class Pinopsida; order Pinales; family Pinaceae; genus Larix; species Larix kaempferi. Next base: position 35,347,705 of record BSBM01000372.1, read on the forward strand.
TCCAAAGCTGGAATGCCTGGGGAGGCTGACGGGCCTTAGGGGGTTGTTAAAGTCTATGGGTCAATGTATATGAACATGCTAGGCGTTGTTTTTGAGTCATATGGACATGTGCTAAGTCCCCCTAGGTTGTTTTTTTAATTTTCGGCAAAGTTTAATTTTCCCGTAAATTGGGCCATTTTTTAATGGTTCAATTAAAAAATTTGTAAATGACCTGGAAGTGGCGTCTGGAGGTCTTTTTTGCCTTAGGGGTGCTCGTTTTCTAACTTAGAGCACCCCCTTAACCCCTAAACCCACTTTTCCTAATGTTTGGGTGATTCAATTTTTGCCGAAATCCAAAAAAAGTCAAAAAACCCAAAAGAGTCATGAAAAAATAAAAAAAGTGAAAAAATGACTCATAAAAATATTAAATTTTGGGAGTGATTTATGGACTGATTTTTTCAGCTATGTTTTAGGAGTTGTAAGAGCTGATTTTGGAAAGATTCCGGGCAGCTATATTATTGGGATTACTTACCCATTTGAGGGGGGCATATTTCCCAAAATTGGGCCCCTTCAATCATGGAATTTGCAGCTATATTTATGGGCTGTCACATGGCTGATTTTTAGTTGATTTGGGGCTGATTTTGGCAGCCCATTACATAGGAGTGGGCAGCCCCATTTTCTCCACGAGTTATGCCACTTATTCCACCCATTTCTCTCCATCTTTGGCTATTTAAGCATGGCTGCCTACTCCATTTTCTCTAGTTGGAGAGTGAGCAGAAATATGTACTAAGCTTATGCTATTTTGTTGATCAATAAAAAGACTTTGGAGGTCCATATGTGTGATACTTTTGTGAGTGGTTTCATGGTCTCTTGATGTGGAGTATTTTGTAGCAATTTCAAGTCCCGTGGCATATAATTTCCAGCCATCAACTAGCTTTCTTGAAGGATTGGTAACGATTTTGTGGGGAGAAACAATTAATCTTGTTTGTTTTAATTTGTTCTTGCATTTGTCATATTGGTTAGAGATTCAAAGTTTATATGTTTTCATTTGTTTATGCTCATACTATTTTAATTTCTAACCATGTGCATTTCTAGTTTGATGGTTTTTCTATGAGTTTTGTTTGCTACAGGTTGACAGGTGTGAAGAGGAGGATAGCTTGTTTGCTCTCCATTTCTTCTTCTGTGCACATTTTGGTGGATCTCACCCTCGATTTCCCACTTTCAAGCTTCCGAAGTCTTTGGTTTCAAGGACCATTCTGTCTCTTCTCTCTTCCTCAGCTTATAAAATCAAAATTTTCTTGGTCACTGATTACAATTGAAGAGTGATTCTTTGATTTATTCTTGATTGATATATTCTTAAGTAGATCTTATTCATTCTTAGAGTTCTAATCTAGTTGTTTAAAGCTTTATCTTCCATTAGATTAGATCTTTCATTATCTATCATTACTTAATTTTGAAACTGGTTAAAAAATTGTTAAAGTCTTGAAAAGTTTGAAAGTAGTGTTAGATCTGATATAAAAATTTATTTGGCTGTCCAAGAACATATAATTTGCAACTCATAAAGCTTGCAAAGACCCCAAGCAAACAAGCATCACTGCTTGTGTTACTTGGTTAAAGTTTGCATTTTTAAAGTAGTCTTAACACTTAGATTTTTTTGGGGGTTTTTAGGAGGTGTTCCAAAGACACTCTTAAAGTGTTTTTGGGCATTTTATACTAATATTTGCTCGCTGGTTTGCAGCAAAAGACGAACAGGTAGGAGGAGGTGCTGTCGAAATTTCAAGGATCCAGGCAATCCAGAAGACCAATTTTAAATTTTTGTAAAACCGGTTATTTTTTTTATTGAAAAATTGTAAGCCGCCAAGTCACTTTAAGTAGACTGGGGCACTTCTCTGATCATTGTAAAAGATAATTAAACAAGAGCAAGTGGGCTAGCCAGCGCCCACACCCCATCCCCCCAGGGGTGGCCTGCGTCGTCTCTTTTCATGGTGTGATTTTTTAGAGTAGTTTACTTCTTTTATTTTCGGCATTTAATAAAACTAACTAGGGTTAAAATCAACATTGTTGGTCCGTTCCACTGGCAGGCCACAAGTTCACTCAAAACGTAGTTTAACCATTTTTTTTACAAACTCAAAACGCCCCCCTTGCTTTCTCCAAGTAGGGTGTCTGTATAAGGGCTTGCCCGAGTACGTGCCTGAAAAGAGACTCCTGGGGTTTAAAAAAGATAAAATTTTGGTTCATAAAATTTTTCTAAAAAAATACTAAGGTCTTCTCCCGTATGCTCTGTGGCCAACTTGCAGCTCAGTCTGATCCAGTTGGTACACATCATAAAGGGGGAGATGACTAGTAATAGAAGCTAACACCGCCCCAAATAAAAAAAAACCTTTATGTGAAAATCCGGCACATCACGAACATTTTGTTGTCGTGGGGAAATTTCTCAGAAGGCTTGGGACAAAACTGAGTAGTGACCTCTTGGAAACCGTTAGGCTTGCCCTCGTTGGTACAGCATCTGAACACCTCCTTGAGACTCCGATTCAGCCCAAGCCTGAGAGGGAAGCCACGCTTCAAAATTCCGGACATGTTCCCCCGTACCTTGCGTATATTGGAAACCCACCTGCCATAATAAAAAGATCACTTTCACATTAATCTTAAAATACACCAAGAACACTCGCACTACATTTACTTTTCTGCTCATGCATTTATTTGACTCCATTACAAGGCACTGGTCTATATTAATGTTATTTCATGCTATTATGATGCAAATGAATGATAATGATAATGAATGAGAGCAAATGATGTATTGATAAATGATTTGCTTTGCTTTACAAAAGTATATGCTGCTTTGTCTTGGTTATAAAAATATTTTTCTAACTCCTAGATTAGATGCCTTAGTTTTCTTTTCATTTTTAGGGTCCACCCCCCTTGGCTTCGCTAGGAAAGCCTAGACGGAGGAGTCAAGTCCCAAGTGACAGCACTTGACTCTGACTTGCTCCCAAGGCCACACCAGCAGCTTGAAGACTTCTGCTGCGTTTCCCCAGGTGTGGAACCAGGCGGCAACAAACACTCCTCCTTTTAGCAGTATAAAGCCTATTTCGTGGTTACATCAAGTACATGTTGTTGATATCTGATATGGATGAGTTAATAGAGAAATTTGGTGCTCATATTGCCAAACATTATTATCCAATCGACTTCTCAAACATCTTTGGTTTTCCTAACTTTGGTGATGGTGAGTGTTGATTTTTCTGAGCAGCATCGAGTGCCATTCTCGGGAGAATGGAGGCACTTGGTCAATTACCAAGATATTGATCCAGTCTGGGACTGGAAGCTCAGCCTGGGGCTGAGAGCCATTCTCTGGGAGAATGGAGGCACCTGGTCAGTTACCAGGATATTGATCCAGTCTAGGACTAGAAGGTCAACCTGGGGCTGAGAGCCATTCTCTGGGAGAATGGAGGCACCTGGTCAATTACCAGGATATTGATCCAATCTGGGACTAGAAGCTCAACCTGGGGCTGAGAGCCATTCTCTGGGAGAATGGAGGCACCTGGTCAGTTACCAGGATTTCACTGTAAGCCCTAGACCGGGTCTAGGCAAATGGTGTACTCCTTCCCTTGATCTGTGGGCTATTGGACCTGTTATCACACCATAGTAGCAGGGCTACTATTCTTGCCTAGCAGATATCTGCACATTCCAGAGCTTACATTATTCAGAGCTTGGCTATGATGACTTTATATTTTGAGATCACTCATGATCAGATCAGTGTATTTTTCAGACTTATGTTAGACCTTGTGTCAAGGCTGAGCCTTGAGAGTTCAGATTTGATGACCAATGTGACCCTTTATTCCATACAGTTTCAGTTCAGTGCCTAGAGATGTATTGCAGCAGTGTTTCAGATGGTATATGATGATTATTCTTATGATGATGTTGTATGACCTATGGATGTATGATCATTGACTATGGATTATTATCTTGTTGTTTTAGTCATTTTCACAGCAGTAGCTTGGTATATATTTCATGATGTGGCAAACTGTATAAAATGGACTATCATGATAATAATTTAAAATGGACTTTTTACTTGCACATTTAGGTTGTTTAACAAAACTCACTGGTTCACTACCTTGCATAGATATGGTCTTTCTTGGCACCATTTGTCTGCTAGCTTAGGCTCCACCTTCACTTGACTCCATCCATCCATGACTTTCCTTATTTGGATTTAAACCTTGACTTGTCCCACTTGACTTTCTGGTATTGAGGACTTCCCCTTTTTCTACCTCTGTGTTTGGACCGCATCCCTGTATGTTTAGTGTCTCGGCTCTGAGTTGGTGACAAAACTTGCCTTTGGTGAGTTGGATTGTAGGCCTAAATCATTATGGTCGGTTGTCCCAATGTTTGGCATTGGCTCGAACTCCCCCTAGTCACTTGAGATGTTGTTGGCTAAAACTGAAAGCTCATGTACTACTTATGGAAACTTATGTAAATTCGCCCATGGAAACTAAAAAAGGGCAAGAGCGATGAACTGCTAAAAATACTCCTCGAAGAGTATAAGAAAGGTCCAAAAAGCAATGGTTCTTAAATGTTATATCTAAACAATTGCTGACCTTATATGTGTATGTAAACATCCCCTGGATGCAAGCTGCAATTAGTTGTGCTTATCAGCACACCTGAGATCCGAAGGGTTATGTAGGCCAAAAAGGCCATGAAATGAAATTGAATGATCCTAATGAACCTGGATCAACTTGATGTAGACATGATGCCTAAGTTGAATAAGCACTCTCTAAACAACTTACCCATTTGTGAGGCACAGTCATCCCCCGTGTTATTTTGTCCAGCACAGAGTTTGTAGTTTCCCCTTTCTCCCAGTCCAAAGTGTCTTTTAGTTGAGTTAGACAAGTCACCTCCTTTGTCCAACCTTGTTCCTAGCCTTCATCCTTAGCTAGCAGTTAGACCATGTCCAATTGGTGAGTTTGTCATTTAAATTATTGTGCAAGTAAATATAAATAACAACGGAATGAATAAATATGATTAATGCCACTAAATGATGTTATACTTTAAGTTAAGCTATGAGTATGATTAGAGGAACATGTCTTAGTCTACTGATATGATTTATCCTTGGTTGTATATGGACCTAGTCAAACCTAGTTTGACTATGGTCATTTCTTGGGATCCGTGATGATGTGGGCCATCAAGGCTTATTGATGATGATATATGGGCCCGCATACTCCTATTTATGATACTATATGATGGATATATGATTCAGATGGTGATTGATGCAGTTCAGCAGGTTTTATTATTACTTCAGATCATCATATTATGCACTGTCCATATATGGTGGACCCTACAGTTAGTTCATCAGGGAAACCCATGGTGTATGAGTACACATTCTTAGTAGATTTGGGTCTTCTGGATCAAATGAGACACTTATCTTTCAATTCTGGGCACTTCTAACAGTGATAGATGCATTTTTACACTTGTTGACCAAATTTGGGGTTGATTTCCCAGCCTGAGCAGCAGGGGCCATGAGAGACCAGTTCACATAGGGCGTTGTATGAGGAGGGGGTGGTCCAGCCACTTGTTATTACCATTTACCCCCCCTTCTAAAGAGCCTGGTGGGCTCAGATTGACAGTGCAGTTTCCCTAGGAGGCAGTTTCAGCACTTTCACAGTTACCGAGGCAGTCCAGAAATGGGATAAAAGGGTCACTGAGAAACTCGATTTGGGTAATTGAGGCAAGGTTTTGGCACTTGGTTTTCACAGAGGTCTTCCAGGGTGAACCCCCTATCTTCCAGCCAGTTTTCACCACTTGGGTGGGTCCACAGAGGCCACAGGAGGCCTTTTACTGCTTGACTGTCACAGATTTTGAGGATAAATTTGATCATTTATATTTATTTTGGACATATTATATTATTTTATTGTGCCATGGGGATGAGCTAGTAAGGATTGATGCCTCCTAGCCCCACCATGAGCTCCATGTGTCATGTCCTAGTCATATGATGTGGGCTTTTGTACTTTTACCCCCTCTAGTGGATGACGTCACCCTCGATGAGTACCTTTTAGCTATGACATCATCATTATTTGAGTGATCCATGTGTTATATTGTTATGTGTCATCTTAGCCATTGATCATGTATTGAGATCTTTTAATCTCAACCACTCATTTCAAAAAGTGGTTATGAGATCTAGGGTTTTGGTCTTTATTATCCTATATAAGGAGGAGACCCCCTCATTGTAAAATCATCTAGAGATTTTGGCTCTTGGCTCTTGGAATAAAATTTCTATCTTTTGGAGTACATGCTTGGGTTTGGAGTGGATAATGGTTGCTTTGATTGTAAATGCTTTTGTCCATTGCACTGGAGGATCTCTTGTAGCTATCTTGCATATGTTGCCATACTTTTTTTTACAGGTTAAGAGGACGTTTTTGACAAGTGCGAATTGGTGGGGAGGCTTGCCTTTCAAACTTGGAGGAAGACGTTTCGGTTAAACAGGGAGTGGTTTTGTCTTTGTGCCAACTATTCTTTATTTATCTCTCTCTTGCTTGTATCTACCTTCAACCTGTTAAACTGATTGATGCTTTGCTCCTTGGTTTTGACAAGTTAGAGGGACACACATGTTGCTTGGAAAAATCAATTTGGCAAGAGGGCTTCAAAAATTCTTCATTTGATCTTTGGCAAAAGTAATCCTCATCTCAACTAGCATTCATCTCTTCATCCAGGTATGCTCCAAAGGTATGGTCTTCTTCTTCCTTGGCTTATCCATAACTTCTAGATCATAAAAACCCTAATTGATTAAAACCCTCATTTTTACTTTTTCTTAGATCTACTTGGATCTAGCCTAGCTTTTGGAAAGATATTGAAAACCCACCTCTATAGTATCCACGGCAATTCGGATCTATAGTTTGGTGGTGATTGGGTTCCATTTGACACACTTTCCAAGGCACTTAGCCCTCCTTGAGAAAAATCGCACCACTTGGGAGAAGCTAGTTTGGTTGGTTCCAAGACATGGGTAGGTGAGATCCCACTTGATTCATGATCCTCATACTTGATAACCTACCCCTAGGGCTTCACCTTGTTGATTTTTTGCCTTGTGGGCCCCATTCCTCATTTTGAGGGTTGAGCCCCACTTGGGTCAATTGGTGATGCATTTTCAATCTCAGATCTATGGAGATCTAGCCACTGGATGCCCTTGATTTTCAAGATCCACATTGATACTTGCCTAAACTACTTGGATCTACAATTTGGTGGCCATTGGACTTGATTTAACACACTTTACCATGCTTTTAGCCCTCATTGGGCAAAGTCGCACTCCTTGGGTGATTTAGTTTGCCCACTTCTAGAACCTGGGTAGTTGAGACTCCATTGGATTTGGAAAGAGCATACCTTGAAACCTATATCTAGTGTCTCATTTTGTGAAGATTTGCCTTGGGGGTAGCATTCCTTGTTTTAGGGGATTGTTGTCCACTTGGGTCATGTTATCACCTAAGCTGTAGTTACCCCTATGGATATATCCAATCATGGATGGCAATAGGGAAGGGCAACTCAAAAGGTGCAACCACGATCACCTCGACCTCCAATATATGGTTGTCACGCCAGTCGAGGCAACCTTCACTTTATGTTATCTAGCCCAGACAACAAAGGGGGAGACCCGATCTACTCCCGACAGGAGAGATCAAAACCAAGACACCAAATCAGGTTATCTCTAAGTGAAGTAAGGTGTATGGTTTATCCTAGACCTTGGGGTGGAGTCACAAGACAAGTGAGGGATTCAAAGAGTGTAGCTTTGGTTCATAGTTGATGTGAGAGTGACTTATAATATTTGAAATGAGATCTAGGATTAGGGTACTAGTTCAATATTGGAAAATCCACTGCCTTGGGAACCGTGTCCAATGCAGGGTAGTTTAAGGGTTGAATTGGGGCTAACTAGTACAAATGACAAGCTTGACCATGATACATGATGGATTGTAGGGTTTGGTTCACCATGCAAGGGTCAAACCACAAGTTAGTCCAACAATCTAGGAAAGTCGAATTGACTTGGAGAGAAACTAGTGCCTTGGGAATTGGGATTATGGAGTCAAAGTAGGGTTGACTTGTGGTTAAGGACTCCTATTGCATGAGACAAGTGGGCAATTAAGGTCTTGATGGATGAATAGGTCTAGATCTAGGTTTGACCAAAGTGGACCACAATCCCTTAAAATAAGGAATGCTATCCCCAAGGCAAGATTTGACAAGAAAACACCCTAGACCTAGGTTTTGAATTATTCTCGTTCCAAATCTCCAAAAATCTCAAGTGCCCACGTCCTAGAAGTGAGTCAACTCACTTCTCCAAGGTGGTGCAACTTTACCCAAGGAGGCCTAAAAGTGGGGTTAAGTGGGTCAAGACAAGTCCGATGACATCCAAACTTTAGATCCGAGTAGGTTAGTCAAGTAGGAGTATGGATCTATAATTTTATGGCAATCCGACGGCTAGATCTTACTAGATCTGAGTTTAAGTACACCTAGTGGTCCAAAATGGGGATTAAATCCCTTAAAATGTGGAATAGGGCCCACAAGGTGAAAATCAGAAAAGTGACAATTTGGGGGTAGGTTATCTGATGTGTAGATTATGAATCAAGCGGGATCTCAACTACCCACTACCTAGATCTAGGTCAACTCACTACCACCAAGAAGTGCGCCCTTGCTTGGGAGAGCTAAGTTGGCTTGGGAAGGGGTTTAAACGGAAGCCAATCCTCACCAAACTATAGATCCGGGATGTCGTGGATGCTATTGAGGTGGGTTTTCAATATTATGCCCAACAACCCACTAGATCCAAGTAGATCTGAGAAAATGTAAAATGGGGGTTTTGAAATAATTAGGGTTTTATCAATTAAGAGCTATGTCAATGGATTGGATCAAGGTAAGAGAAACAAACCTGTGGATCTTACCTGGGTAACCTTGTAGATGCCTTGATGATGATGATCTATGCAAACCCGATCAATTTGAGAAGCTTTGAGGTAGTTTTCTATGCAATCGATTTAGTCCAAGAAGCCAATGCGCCCTCTCTCCTGCACAACAAACGTCAACAATATCAGATTTGATGCAATCAAGAAATAAGACTAATGCCACAAGAGAAATAACAGAAAGAAAGCATAGATCACAATGATGCTAATGATAAGCCCCTGATACAAGCGAATGCCAAGAAAGTCGATTTGAAGAAGCCTTGCAAAATCGCCCTTATTGAAGTCGCCCTCCTGTAGACAAACAATGATTTCCAAAAAAGATAGATCTTACCACAAATTCCAAATGCTAGGTTGCAATAGAGTTTCCAATCACCATCTAAGAACACCAAATGCAAAAGAGACCACAAGAATTTCCACAAGAAATTTTTTCTATACCAATAATCCAAGAGCCAAAGACCCCTTACAATGAGAAGCTCTCTCCTTTAAATAGGAAGGAGAGGCACCAAAACACTAACTACTTTTTGAATGAGTGGCTAAGATTAAAAGATACAAATGTCTAATCAATGGTTGAGATGAGCTCAACAATAAAATACATGGATCACTAATAAAATATTATGTGAGTGGACAAAATCGCCCTAGAAGAGGGGAATCCCACCAAATCATGATGACAAAATATAATAAGGGGCTTATGGTGGGTCCAAGGGGTAATTTTATCCCTCCTTGGTCAATCCCCATAGCACAATAATCAATAAATAATCATCAATATACCAAATCGTGCCTCCATGGTCAAATCGTAGGCCTCAAAAAGACCTCAGAAATCCTCAGAAAGTGCCATAAGTGATGGATGTGGGCCCCGATGAAGCTGAAACTGCTGGAGGAGGTGTGGAGGACCCCGATCTATCATCACTGATCATCCCATGCCATAAAATTGCCTCAATAGCCCAAATCGATTTCCTCAATAGCCATTTCTACCAATCCTGAAATGCCTCGGGAAGCGTGAAACTGCCCCAAACTGCCTCCTGGAGTGCCTGCGCTGTCAAGGTGAGGGCACCAGTGTGTCCGGGAGGGGGGTAATATGGTAAAAACAAGTGGCTGGACAACCCCCTCCATCATCAACGCCCTAGGTCAACCGGATAAAAATCACATCTGCTCAGACAGGGCCTCCGACAGACCAAAACTGCACTAGGATAGCCTACTGAGGCTCAATCATCACTGTAAGTGCCCGGAACTGAAAACAAACTATCTCATTGGACTCAGAAGGTCCAAATCCATCCAAGATGTGTACTCATACACCATATGAGTCTCTGCATAATCAAAATATATATCCAATATACCGGAATAGGGCCAATAATAATAATCTGTAAATGACCAAACACTGCTGTAAACCAAGAATCATCATCATAACCCTGTAGCTGCTGCATAGAATCATCATGTATGTATACATAGACCATATATCATCTATCCATGTCATCATAAGGTCCGACCATCTCATGTCCTCTAATTGACCATGGTCAGACTAGGCCTAACCAAGTCAACATGACCCAATATAACTCAGACCATCACCATAAGCTGCTGCAAAGTGTCCAAGGTTAATGCATGCTCTACAACTTATTCAAATAACAATTATAACACAAAGTAATCATTACTGGCGATCTAAGTCCAAATATATAATGTCAATAATTATTAATATTACTCAGATTAGACTTTCAGGATCATACTCACTTCATAGCTGTGATCAATTTGCTAGTGAAGGGTGAAGGCTAAAATAACTGGCTAGGCTAAGGGATGACTTGACTGACTTAACTTTGTGACACTTTGGCAAGGGAAAGAGAATACACACCATAGTATATACTGAATGAGCAATAACACAGGGAATGGCGGTGTCTCACAAATGGATGAGTTGTTCAAAGAGGGTTTATTCACCTTCACAGATGCGCACAATCCATAATACAAATAAGGCCAGCAATTGTTTTGATATAGCATTTAAGTTCCATTGCTTTTTGGGCCTGAAGTTTCCATAGCCTTGATCTATGTGTGTTTATAAACACATTGCACAGATTTACATTTATTTTAGGCTCTTTGCTGCAGGTGTGTTTTTAAGGCACTTGTTTACCTGAGCACTTCTAGGTGTGTCATGGACAGCTTGTTTACCTAGGTATTTATTTTCCAAAAGATATAACATTTTATTTTCATAGCCATTTTCATTTGGCAGCACTAAAAGTTTCAGGTTTAGCCAACACAACTTTAGTGACTAGGGGGAATTCACAAGGAACTCCAACTCACCATAGGTAAGTTTTGTCACCAACTCAGAGCCGAGACACAATAAACAGGGAAGCTCATCCAATACAGAGGCTACAGTGGGGAAGAGATCCTCCATGTCACTAGTCAAGTAGTAAGTCAGGGTGATAAACTAAAAGGTAGGCCATGGATGGATGAAGACAATGAATAATGGCGCCGACACTAGCAAGCCAAGGTATGGTTGAATGATCACCTCTATTCTCCCTAAGGAGGGTAAAACCAATGAGTATGAATAGTGAACTTCTAAGTCTGAGTAGGGACAATAATATATATATATAATAAGATCAACCAGGTCCACATATCTATATGATCGCCAGATTATGAAACTAAGTGCTAAGACATGCTATAAGAATAAATATAAAAGCAATATAACCATGACACAATGATATACCTGCTGAGTCATATACCTGAATGCTCATAAATCTGTACCATCATCTGTCCTCTGAAACTGCTGCTGTAACTCTGGGCACTACTGACTGCTCTGTACCAATGGTATAATGGCTACATCGGTCATCTCTCTGAGTGTCCTGAGACTCGGTCATGGCATGGGGAATAGATACTGCTGTCCACAATCTGATAGTGATCCAATATAGATGCTCATCTCAGCATCTCACATGTAGGGGAACTGGCTGAATAGTGTACTGGCATCAGAAAAATAATGCATGGTAGCCCGGCTACTATAAATGTGATAACAGGTCACATCATGAAACATTAGATCTAGTAAGATCCAACCATCACATCTTAATTAGCCCACTTGATTTGCACCCTAGGTATCCCGATCTACAAGTTGACACCTCTTTTGACTCCATTAACCCATCCATCAAGGCACTAGTCCACCTAGGGCAATTCGCACTCCTTGGGATTTGTGTCAACTCTTAGATCCCATATGTGGGTATCTCTAATTTTACCCTAGATCCTTATATCTACTCTTTGCATACCCCTTAGTACCATTCGCACCCTTAACTTCACCTTGTGGGTCCCATTTGACCCATTTCCATATCCCAAGGAAGTGGGCCCCACTTATGTATTTCATGGTACTAGATCTTGTCATCTTATCTCATCATGTGGCCTAAATCATTCATTGGTTGAAACACCAATCACTCTAGGTCCACCTAACCTTGCATTGGTTTCCGTAAGTTGTCTTTTACAGATCCCTAGGAACCTTTGTTTGGGTCCAATCATCTTTGATTGGTTATAGGGTCTCCCCTAGGTCGTGATTCATCTCGATCTAAAGCGAAGAGTGCCTCGGTTGATATGACTCCCAGCTTGCATTGGGAACCGTGGCATCTCTTAGGTCACCTCTTTAGTTGTCCATCTCCTCTACCATCCCGGATGGGATACCTTTAGGGACAACTACAAGTTGTGTGATAACAGGACCTGTTATCACCTATATAGTAGTCGGGCTACCATACATTATTTTTTTGACTCCAATACACTATTCAGCCAGTTCCCTTGCATTTGAGATGCTGAGATGAGCATCTACTATGGATCACTATCAGATTATGGATAGCAGTTTTGTTCCCCATGCCATGACTAAGTTTCAGGACACTCAGAGAGATGACCAATGTAGCTATTTAGCCATTTGCACAGAGCAGTCAGTAGTGCCCAGAGGTACAGCAACAATCAGTAGTGCCCAGAGGTACAGCAGCAGTTTCAAAGGACAGATGATGGTTCAGATGATGAGCATTCAGGTATATGAATCAGTAGGTATATTATGGTGTTGTGGTTATATTGCTTTTATTTCCATTCTCTTAGCATGTCTTAGCATTTAGTATCATGATCTGGCGATCATATAGATATGTGGACCTGGTTGTACTATATATATATCATATTTGTCCCTACTCAGACTTAAAAGTTCTTGGCCTATACTCATTGGTTTTTACCCTCCCTAAGGAGAATAGAGGTGATCATTCCCGCCATACTTTGGCTTGCTAGTGTTGGTTTCATTATTCACTGTCTTCATCCATCCATGACTTACCTAGTTAATTCACTACCTTGACTTACTACTTGACTAAGGGCATGGAGGACCTTTCCCCACTGTAGCCTCTGTATTGGATAAGCTCCCCTATTTATTGTGTCTCGGCTCTGAGTTGGTGACAAAACTTACCTTTAGTGAGTTGGATTTCCTTGAGAAGTCCCCCTAGTCACTAAAGATGTTGTTGGCTAAACCTGAAACTTTTAGTGCTACCATGAATACAAAGTATGGAAATAAAATGTTGTATCTTGTATAAAAAACCCATTCATGCAATGTGTTTCTCAACACACATGAATGAAAGGCAAGCCAAATGAAAATGGCTATGAAATATCAAATGTTATATCTATTGTGAAATGTAAATACCTAGGTAAACAAGTTGTCTATGACACACCTAGAAGTGCTCAGGTAAACAAGTGCCTTATGTTGTCCGCCAAACTGCACACCAGCAGCAGAAATCTTTCGAAAGTTGTCTCTTCACTACAAGTGAGAGAGGTGTGGCCTTGGGGGCAAGCAATGAGCCAAGTACTGTCACCTGAATCCCAGCTCCTCCGTTTAGGCTAACTCCTAACGAAGCCAAGGGGGGTAGTCCCTAAAAAAGAGTTTCACTAAGGATCTAGTATTTAAGTGTTTTTGTATGGGGTGATGCGGATGAGTGTTGTTTAGGAGTTTTCTTGTGATGAGACCAAAAATATGTAAAGATAAGCAATCCACGTTGCAAAATAAGATAACAAGATGGCAATATGATTCAAGATCTGATAAATTACTAAAGCATTCACAATATGAAATAAACACAAGGACAAATGGTCCTGGTCAATATATAAGCTTTTAAACAACCAGTGCCTTATGGAGTCAAAGAAAAGTAAAGATTGTGATGCTGAAAGTGTGGGTCTTGAAAAAATGTCATTCGTGAGATCGTTGTGCAGATTATCTTTGTAAATTGAAGATTTTAATGGTCTTAATTATTAGGATAAAACCAAGGATATCAAAAGTGTCCGAAAAGACAGTATCAAGTGCCTCCGTTCAAGGACATGTCGGGCCACCCAGTGCTCTAGCCAGGTCCCGCAATGCTAACTAGCAAACTAGAGGCTGAACATGGAACCCCAGCGCCCCCAACTAGGAGATTACCCACCGAACTTATCTTATCGCTCCACTCCGGATTGGTTGGTTATGGGGGTGAAAGTTTTATTAGTTATCACTTATGAACTTAACAAGTCTTCCACCTTTCTGAGTACTAGCCCAACCGTTTCCGGTTGGCAAAGCATACGGGTGTTGGACGATCAACCAAAAGTAAATTTATTAGGGGGAAAATGTGGGTTGAAATGTTTTATTAAATTAAGAGCACTTTGTTCGACTCTCCGACAGAGAGCGCTCTTGACTTAGTCTTAAGACCACAGTTCAAGAGACTTCCTACTTTAAAATGCCTAATGCAAGGGGAAAATGCAGATCTAACAATGCTCTCCGACAGAGAGTGCTCTTGACTTGGATTTGGCCAAGTTCAAGAGGCTTTGTTTGTTTTATGAAACAAGAAGCAGTTGTGATAACAGGATATTGAAATTTTATAAATATTAAAATCATGTGATAACCCAATAGATGTGAAACACAGCTAGCATGCTACATGCAAAATAAAATGAAATAACTGAAGGATCTAGTGTTCTACCAAGCAATTTTACACTAAAGGTGGGATCAACCTCCGAACAAGGTTAACCACTAGAACCGCCTGCACTTGAGAACCTCCAGCTAGCTGAAAGCTCTACCAAGGAAACCGACGGGGAAGGAAGAGTAAACACAAATTATGTGGTCCTGCCCCTGGGATGGGATCCCAAGGATACAATTTCCGGTCGAAAGCTTGGAAGAAAAATATGACAAGAGGAAATAAAGACTAATCTAAAACATGAACTGAAAAGATCTAAGCTAAGCAAACCCAACACTCTTCCCCAAATGGGGAAGAAACCCAAAAGGTGGAGGACTCCTCCACTAGAAACTTTTATTAACTTTTACAAGTGCCTTGGGTTTTAAAACCTTGAAGGACTTTTGGGAATGAAATAACTAGGAAGACAGATCTAGCTCTTATAAGCTTATTACAAAAGGATTAAAATTCCGGTTTATGTCTTCTTGGTTCAATGATAGTTCAAATCTTGGTTCAATGATGGTTCTCTTTAGCTCCTTCTTCTTGGTATCTACATAAGACAAATCATCTCAAAGCACCATTAAGCTTTCAAAAAATGACTACAAAATGCAACTATCAAACTGGAATCTATAAAGGACTTTAAAAATATGTTTTATGAGATTTTATTTCAAAAAACATGTGCAAATATGAAACGGACCAGCAAACAAAAGATGCCTAAAAATACTAGGAAAGAGATCTAAAACATAAAAAAATTTAAGATATTTTTGTGGGAAAATTCCTATCTTTTGAAAAGAAACAAAACTTTAAATAAATCAAGCTACACTAATGCAAGTATGAGATCTAACAAAGCTCAAATGTTTAACTTTTCCAATGTATGAGATTTTTTTTTTTAAATGCAACAATCTAGATCCAACTACCAACTTTTGATTAAAGCAAACTAAGCTAATCTCTAACAATGCTAACTTCTAAACAAATGAAAACTAAATGCTACTAATTAATCTTTGTTTTGTTTTCAATGTGTTTTCTTGTTTGTAGTGTTTAAGGGAAGGACGAGAAGAGAAGGGACTGCTACAGCAAAGGGAAGGAACAGACTGTAAATCAAAAAAGTGAAGAGATGGCAGCGAGGAGAAGGTGAAGAGCAGCCAACAAAAAGGTGGAACAAAAAGGTGAAGAGGCAGCCAACAATAGCTGAGGAGAGCAGCCAACAGTGAGCTGCAAAAATGATGATGGGCAGCCAACAGTAGCTAAAAGGAGGACCCAACAATGGGCTGCAAAAAGCAAAGTAATGGGCAGAGATGAAAAATGGTATGGAAAACAATAAAGATAGGACAGCAGCTAGGGTAAAGAGATGGGTAAAAGGAAGAAATGGGGATGGCAAGAGGAAAAAGGCTTAGCAAATCAAGTGAAAAAAGGACTCAATGGAGAAAATTAGAGAGTTGGAAGAAAATTAGAGAGTTGGAAGAGGTGAACTCATAGATCCAAGTAACCAAGATTGATAGAAAACTTTTGTTGATGGAAGAAGAGGCAAGTCTCTTAGAAGTGTTTCTTTTTTCGAAATAAGGAGCTACTTGAAAACCCTGCAAGATGAAAGTGTTAAATGGTAAAAACTCTTGGTTCATGAAAACAAGCTTGATCCCAAGCCAATTTCCACACCTGGATAATATCTGCAAAACAATAATCTCAAGCCAACAAACTAGATCAAATGCCTATTGTACTAGATTTGTTAGTCCTCACAAGGCATACAATGAATAATAATTTGCAACAAGAAAGATAGAGTGAGAGAGTATCACCAAATTACAAGATGAAACCACAATGCCAATAGCTCCAGCATGGACCTACAAAGTCTCTCCTATATTCCAAACTCTAAAAAAATATTACAATATAATTTTGGCAGAGTATTCTTGCACCAAAATTCCATGAGAAGAGAGGAGGAGTACCTCTCTTTTATAACAAAAATACAAGAGCTCATAGCCCAAATTCGAATTGGCATCTAAGGGAGCCAATAACACTTGACAAAATTTCAAATTTCAATCATAAACCAATCGAAACTTGGCTTGGAGCAATAAACAACCACATAGCTTGAGTTTGCACTGAGTTAGGGTGGGGAGGTGGCCTCCACCTAGGCACGGCGGCCCCCACTCCCTTCCTTTGCAAACTCCACCATCCACTCGTGAGCCTCCACTTCAACATTGACGTGAGCTTGAAAGGGAATGCTTGGAGGTTGCACTAAATGATAATTCGTGTTTTACTAGGAGCCAAACCCATGAGGTGGAAAATGCGCCTACCATCCATTAAATGCAAGCCTAACCATCCATTAAAACTTTAACACATCACCAAATCGTGATCCTTCATGAATGAGCCGTACGGTCAAGCCCACGTGAAGATGTCCACGCTTCACTTGCTCACGTCATACACTAATCCATGATTTGCTTATCCTAAGTTTTATGCATTGGTATGTGCTTACATATTAAATTGGTAGCCAACCTTATTTATGATTGGAGCCTTCACGTTAACCCCATGCGAATTGAGGTCCATGTGATGCTCACGTGAAGGGAGAGGCCCACCCATTAATTTAATCAAATTTTGAATTTTGACCTTTTGAAATCACTTTGACTTATCACTTAATGTGGTCGTACAACCTTTGAAATTAATATTCAACCTTTTTCATGGTTAAAAAATTCAATTTTTGGCTTATTTGAATTTTGTCATTTTTTAGCCAAAATGATGCATTTTTAGCCAAAACTACTCCTGGGGTGACATAACTGCCCGAAAACTGAAGAGCGAAGGTGCCAAGGTGAAGAGGATGCTCCGAGCGTCAAAATGAGACTCTCCACGCCCAATTCCGCCTCCGGATGAGGTTTTAATCATTTTTTGAAAATTTTTAATTAAACCATTAAAAAATGGTCTAATTTATGAAAAAATTCATTCTTCTCGAAATTCGACGAAACTCCTAGGGGACCTAGTGCATGTTCATACGACTCAATCGATGTGGCTAACATGTAAAAAATCCTAGACACGAGACTCTAATAACCACCTTAGGTTTTGACCACCATGGAAAATACTCCAGCTTTGGAGGGTTGAGTGAAAAACTCAGGGATTATACACCACTGATGAGTAGCGCATAATTCCTAAGGAAAAAACACTCTAGAGTATCCCCCAAATGGCTAAACCTATGGATAGCCGAGTCTTTTATAAAAGGACCCCGTTTAGACCAACTTTTTACATTTTCCCCATGGGGGTATGAACATGCAGTTATTACAAATGGGGCAAAAATGCCCTGAAAATGACTTCTGAACTTCTGAACATTGACGATGAACATGAATCATGTTCATGGAACTGGCGGCTCACGAGAAATTCAGCTATTTGTACAAAATAGGTGATAACACCTTAAAAACACACCTGCAGCAAGAAGCCTTATGAAATGTAAATCTATGCAATGTGTTTATAAACACACATAGATCAAAGGCTATGGAAACTTTAGGCACAAAAAGCAATGGAACTTAAACTCTATATCAAAAAGATTGTTGGCCTCATTTGTATTATGGATTGTGCGCATCTGTGAAGGTGAATAAACACTCTTTGAACAACTTACCCATTTGTGAGGCACCGCCATTCCCTGTGTTGTTGCTTGTCCACTATATGCTATGGTGTGTATTCCCTTATCCATTTCCAAAGTGTCACAGTGTTAAGTCAGTAAGTCATTCTTTGACCTAACCATGTTATTCTTAGCCTTCACCCTTCACTGTTGATGTAATTGTAACTTCGGAATGTATTTCACATATGTATATTGTGTTCCTATAGAGATGTTATTATTCCTCTATATAGAAGTGTCGTCATTTATATTGTAAGTGTCGTAACTTATACTTGATGGGTTATTAGACCACCTTGATGGGGTCGGCCCTGTATAAGTCATGTGGGCCAAAGGATTATTAGACCACCCTATTAGGAGTCGGCCCTGTCAGCATTATGTTAAGTGGTTAAGTTGAGGCTGACCTAGTAAAGGTTATTAGGCAAGTCAAGTCATGTATAAATAGAGTGCGGGAGGCACTCTATTTGATCATTCACTTACTCACTCTTACACTCATTGGAGGGTGGCGCACTAGTGGAGAAGGAGAAGCTGCTGCTAGGAGTATATCTCTTATGCTTGGGTTGTATCATTGCTCGATCTATCTCTGAGGAAGTTGTGGGGTTTTTCACCTTTATGGTTTTCCCCAGTGAAACTCTGTGTGTCTATTGTCTCTTGTGTGCTTGCATTATTATGCCCATGATTGATATGATGTAGATATGTTGTACATGTTCTCTCAGTTAAGATCCTAGATCAAATTGAAGTAAATTCTGAAAAACTAACATTCACTAGCAAATTGATCACAACTATGAAGTGAGTATGACCTTGAAAGTCTTGTCTGAGTAATAAATAATAATTAATGACCTATTATATTTGGATTTAGATCGCCAGTAATTATTACTTCTTGTTATAATTGCTATTTGAATGGATTGTAAAGCATGTTTTAACCTTTGACACCTTACAGCAGCTTGATGACAATTTGAGTTATATTTGGGTCATGTTGACTTGGTCAAACCCAGTTTTACCAAAAGTCAACCACATGACATGAGGTGTCAGACCTTAGATGATACATGGTCTGGTACAGGTTACCGTGGTGGGCTTATGCAGTGGTTTCAGGCTTATGATGATGATTTGTGCTTTTCAGCACTTTTACAGATTATTATTATGTGGAGTGCTCGAGGATAACGCAGTGCCCATTATGAAAAGTCGACGTTTCGAACCTTAATCACGGTTCATCATCAGGACAATGAGTCAAGGTGAGGATAGCGAAAACATGGCATAAATATTCATTAATGTTTGTTTGTTTGAGAGAGCTGAGAACCGAGAAGTGTCGGCCAAAAACCCTAACCTAGATGTAGTTTGTTTAATTATTTATTAAATTATAAATTTAATTATTTATTAAATTATAAATTTAATTAAATTGAAATAATTATTATAATATAATTGATAACTTTAGTTTATTCATGATGTTTCAAAACAAATTTGTAAAATCAAATATTATTATATTAAGATTAATAATATAATTTTTTAGTTTATTAAATATCAGATTTTTAATTAGAACATTGTAAATTTAAAAAAAATTAATTTTAATATTATTAGTTGAAAATAATTAATGTAATTTATAAATTTAGACATTTTATTAGTAAAATTTGTATTGCTTACATAGTTTGAATATTTAATTATAAATAATTAATTTATAAATTTAGAACAATTAATTAATAAATTTTTAATTATTTACTTAGTTGAATAAAAGAAAAAAAATTAGAAGCAAAAGATTAATATAATTAATTGCTAGTTACTTATTTAAAATTATCAAGGGTTGATTTATCAATTGATAACGACTTCTAAGAGTCAATTTGTTATAACCTTATAAATTAAATTCTAAGTCTTTGACTTACTAATTTAAAATAATTTTAAGAGATTATGAGTATTAACGAAAAATTATGCGACCTAATTCTTCTTGATGAGGGGGAGCCAGGTATTGCTAATTTCAAGGTCACCGTCTCTATTTAGGTTATTAGGATGCTTGGCTATCTCTATGGCTTTTCTAATTTTGCGTTTGAAGTAATCGTTTTCTCTTGCGAGAATTTCTGTGTTTTCAAGACAAATGTGGTGTTTAGTGTTGATGGAGTGTTCAGCGAATGCAGAGGTGCAGGTTCTCTCATGACGGATGTCTGCCTCATGTTCTTTAATTCTAACTTGGAAGGAGCGTCCAGTCTCACCAATGTAGCAATCTCCACAGCAACAAGGGGCTTTATAAACTCCTTGGTGTTGAAGTTGGTCTATGGGATCTTTGATAGACCTAATTTTGCTTCTTATGGTCATGGTTGGTTTAAATGAGGTTGAAATATTCTTTTTCTTTAAGACTCTTTTAATCTTGTCCATGACTCCTTCGATGTAAGGGAGGTAGGCTTTCAAAGTGTCTGGTTGATTATGGGTCATTGTCCTCGATTATGAGGTAGGTAAGGCTTGAACAGGTATCGGCAGCCTTGGAAAAGGTGTGGACAGGTCATGGCACCCTCAGTAGGATATACATCAGTAACCAATGATGAACAGGCAGATGGTATTGGATTGAGGCAGTTTGATGACAGAGCAGACTTGTACAAGAAACTTGTTTTCATCAGGATTCTTCTTGATCAGTGAAACAAACTCTAATTTGTTGGAAAGGCTTGCTCTTAGCCTACTATTGTACAAACTCAGTCATCTCATTTAGGAGATAAATTATTATTAATTGCTTTGGGGTTTTTGTCCTTAAAAGGTTTCCCCATGAAAAATATTGTGTTCAAATTTTGTGGATGTGTGTTTACTGCTAGCTATCTCTGCACTATTTTATTTACAGTCTGTTACTGCTATCAAATTTTTTAAAATCTTAACAGTGAGAAGGGTTTATATAAATGGCATCCAATCTTTCATGGAAATGGTGATTCAGCCATCTGGCATGTCAAGTCCTTTCTTGAATATCTAGCTAACTTCAATACTCTGTATGAAGACAATATGATGCAAGTGTTTGTTGGTTCCCTGGAGGGAGAGGCTAGTTGTTGGTTTTTTGAGGGCCTTCCAAATAACTGTATCACCTCCCTTTCAAGCTTCCTTCGGATATTTTTGAAGCAGTGGCATGATGGTAGGGGTAGTATGAAGGGTTTGGAAAAAAATCCTGAAGCAATCTTTTCCTTTTATTTGCCAGACATAGAATATCATAAAGAAAAGCCTCCTCAATTTTCCACAGTAAAAAGCATTGAATATTTGGAGCTACTCCTTGATTACTTCAGTAGAAGTGATGACATTTGCATTTCCCAACCGCATTATACAGAAAATTTAACAGAGGTACAGGAGAAGCCCTTGATTGAAGATGTGGTCATAGACTTCCCTGATGTTTCAATGGTATGCAACATTGAGGAATTGGAATATCCTCGGATCCATGTCAATGACAATGATAACAATTTTTGGGATTGGACCCAAGAAGAAACCATTACAGAGATTGGCACTTATGAAGAAATCCATAGAGTCTGTAATATGTGTGATGACACTCCCGTTTGTTCTCCACATAGCAATGAATGTTTGGAAAGTTGGGTCCCTTGTGATATCTTTCAAACCCAATTGTTTGAGGAGGATTTCTATGATCATGAGGAGGATGATTATAGCCAGGGACCTAGCACTAGTGACGAAGACACCCTCATATCTAACATAGACGGGGATGATTACTATTGGACTTTTATTGAGAACCCAATATATGAGACTTGTGAAAATATTTTTGAAAATCCCTTCTATGATATGTCTAATGAGGGGAGTGTTTTATCCGAGATTTATGAAAGTTGTAGGAAGGAGCATTTGGAATTTTCATATGATCAGTCAGAGTTATATTCTAGTATCTATAATAAGGACTTAGAGAAGCAGTGCAGTGAAGAGCCAGACTGGGTACAATTGATTGAAGATCTATCTCAGCCATCGTCTTCACATGCAGATGTTCCTTATGATTTGGAGCAACTTGAGGCTTGTGCTTGTTAAGTTTAGCATAAAATTCACAACAAGAGCATAAGGATCACTGAAAGAAACACAAGCACAAGATAGACACAGAGTTATCCTGGGAAACCGTCATGGGATAGAAAACCTAGCAAAGCTTTCCTCAATATAGATGACCAACAAATACAAGATGTTAACCCCAAGCAAGAGCTCCTTCTCCTCCTTCGCAGATCTCTCTCTTTCTCCTATGCACAATTCACAAGTGAGTGAATGAGTGAGTATAAATGAGGAACACACCTCCTCTATTTATACTCTACTCCTATTTGACTTTTCACCCTAACTAGGCCGACTTCTCCTAGGAGAGTCTAATAACCCCTAAACAATTAACTCAGGGCCGAGCCCTCTAGGGGAGTCTAATAACCCTAGTTACAACATCCCGACGGAGGAATAAACATCTCTGGATATACAATAAAGTCCCGATGGAGGAATGAAACATCTCCGGATAAAGTACAAATAGAATATTCTTAGAAGTTACAATATTTCAACACTCCCCCTTAACGAGAAGGATATTCTAACAACATCTGCAGGAGTGAGTCATCAACATCATACATGATACATCTATAAATTATTGGAAGCTTTCTTCAATCATCATCAGTAACTCAAACAGTACTGGAACATCAATATCGTCAGTACTGAGACTTCATCTTCTGCAGCACTTGATCAGCTACAGCAGCATCATCATCTGGATCCTCTGATCAACAACATCATCTAGATCTCTCGATCAACAGCATCATCATCTAGATCTCCCGATCAACAGCATCATTTGGATCTCTCTCAATCAACAGCATCATCATCTACAACACACACATGATCCTTCCTTTTGAAATTACAGGATCGTGGCCAGTCCTTCCTTTCGGAATTACGGGAC
Organism: Larix kaempferi; assembly: GCA_027924585.1. Taxonomy (NCBI): domain Eukaryota; kingdom Viridiplantae; phylum Streptophyta; class Pinopsida; order Pinales; family Pinaceae; genus Larix; species Larix kaempferi. The sequence goes on from BSBM01000372.1 coordinate 35,370,958, forward strand.
CATGGACAATCCTTCCTTTTGGAATTACGGGATTCTAGTCCATCAACTCTGTTGATCCTTCCTTTCGGAATTACGGGATCATGGACAATCCTTCCTTTCGGAATTACGGGATTCTAGTCCATCAACTCTGTTGATCCTTGTTGAAATATTGAGAGGGGGGTGAATCAGTATTTGCCAATTTTAGATTTTTTAATCGAGAGCAAGTTGCTAATCACCAATCATAGCAGTAAATCATCAACAATAAAACAAGATGCACAGTACACAAGATTTTTACGTGGAAACCCAAGTCCTGGGGGTAAAACCACGGAAGCCTTTTATAATAAAATTTGACCCAGCCACAACTGGGGTTACAAATTTAATACAACTTTTTCAACCCACTCAGGATTACTTGAACACTCTACAGGGCTTTTGGCAATGTCCCAAGGCCTCCAAGGGCTTCAGACTTGGGCTTGGACAAAGTCAAAAGGTCTCCTTAGACACTGACCATTACTTAACCCTCAGGGGGTCCTCAAGGGGCACAAATGACCAGGCACTGTTGGCATCAATGACAACTTAATCAACAATCTCCCCCTTTGTCATTGATGACAACACTCAGGCTCCCCCTGAGAATAGGCTCCCCCTATTCACAAATGACTCTCCCCCTTTGGCATCAATGGCAAAGGGTACTACCTTGAAGTAACACTCCCCCTTAGAACATGCTCTTCCAAATACCAGGCACTTCTGTGTGAAGAATCAATTTAGTGGGAAGAAGGAATGACCCCCAATTGTCCTCGGAGGTACTCAAATGTCCCTTTAGGAAGTGGTTTGGTGAATATATCTGCTATCTGTTCCTTTGTCTCAATATATTCCAGCTTGATGTGCTTTTCTGTGACCTGTTCACGAAGAAAGTGATATTTGATAGGGATGTGCTTTGTCTTGGAGTGCATGACCGGATTCTTGGAGATGCTGATGGCACTTGTGTTGTCACATAGAATTGGAATCGGCTCATCATATGTTACTTGTAGGTCTTGCAGGTTCTGTTTCATCCAAAGGATTTGAGTACAATATGCTGCTGCAGCTATATATTCTGCTTCTGCTATTGACAAGGATACTGAGGATTGCTTTTTGCTAGACCATGATACCAGACAGTTTCCTAAGAAAAATGCTGCACCACTTGTGCTTCTTCTGTCATCCACACATCCTGCCCAATCCGCGTCTGAGTAAGCTACTAAGTCCAACTCATTTCCTTTTGAATACCATAATCCAAAGTCCATAGTTCCTTTAAGGTATCTGAATCCATAGTTCCATAATCACATCTGCCCTTGAAGCTGTCACATACAGTAGGCTACCAATCATTGACCTGTAATATTTTTGATCCACTGCATTTGATTCATCGTCTTTGCTTAACTTGCAGCTAGTAGTCATAGGAGTGCTCACAGGCTTACAATCTTCCATCTTGAATCTCTTCAACATTTCTTTAATGTACTTGGTCTGAGAGATGAAGATGCCTTCTTCACATTGTGATATCTGAATTCCCAAGAAGAAGGTCAGTTCACCAAGTAGTGACATCTCAAATTCGTTTTGCATAACCTTGGCAAATTGTTGGCTCAGAGTATCATCATCACTACCAAAGATAATATCATCAACATACACTTCAACAATAATTATGTTGTCATGATCAGTTTTGATATACATGTTGCTATCTACAGTTCCCCTTTTGAAACCTTGTTTCTGCAAGTAACTGTCCAATCTGGAGTACCAAGCTCTAGGAGCTTGCTTTAACCCATATAGGGCTCTTTTCAATCTGCACACATAGTCTTTGTTTGCTGATAGTTGGAATCCTTCTGGCTGTTCAATGTAGACTTCTTCTTCTAGTTTTCCATTCAAAAAGGCTGATTTGACATCCATTTGATATACTTTGATGTTTTTAACACAAGCATGTGCCAATATCATTCTTATAGCTTCCATTCTGGCTACTGGAGCAAATGTTTCTTCAAAGTCTATCCCTTCGATTTGAGCATATCCTTTGCAAACCAATCTTGCCTTGTTTCTGATTACCTGTCCATCTTCATTCAGCTTATTTCTGAAAATCCATTTTGTGCCAATCACATTTTTGTCCTTGGGTTTGGGAACTAGTTCCCATGTTTCATTTTTCTCGATTTGATCAAGTTCTTCTCCCATGGCTTTGACCCAATGTTCATCTGCACTGGCTTCCGCAAAGTTACTCGGCTCAACTATAGATAGTAGTGAGAAATGTACTTGTTCTGGTCTTCGGACTTGTCTTCGATCTTTTCTGGTTTCTATGCCGGCATTTTTGTCACCAATAATCAATTCCTGTGGATGATTCTTTTGATACCAATTCTTAGGAGATTTTTGTTGTTCTTGTTGTTGATCTTGTACTTGTTGATCCTGTGTAACTGTTGGCTGAATTTTTCTCTGTTCTTCTTCTTCTTCTTCTTCTTCTACTTCATCATCATCATCTTCTTCTTCATGGTCTTTTGAGTCTTCCTGACATTTTGGCAAGCTCGATTCATCAATCTTTACATTGATGCTTTCCACTATCTTACCTAATCTTAGGTTGTAACACTTGTAGGCCTTTCTTGTGGAGGAGTACCCAACAAATATTCCTTCGTCTACACGAGATTCGAATTTTCTAATCTTCTTATCATCTCTTCTGATGTAGCACCTGCTTCCGAACACTCTGAAGTGTTGAACATTAGCTGTTCTTCCCGTCCATAGCTCATAAGGAGTTTTATCAGTGTTGCTTCTGAGCAATCCTCTGTTCATAATGTGGACTGCTGTATGTACTGCTTGAGCCCAAAAATTTTCGCTTAGTTTAGCTTCATTCAACATAGTTCTGGCCATTTCTAACACTGATCTGTTCTTCCTTTCTGCTACTCCATTTTGCTGAGGTGTTCTGGCAACTGAAAATTGTCTTTTTATACCATTTTCTTCACAGTACTGATAGAATTCATTTGATGTGAATTCTCCGCCATTATCGGATCTGAGACACTTGATTCGTTTACTTGTCTCATTTTCAACCTGTTCTTTAAAGATCTTGAAGCATTCAAAGGCTTCCGATTTCCTATTAAGGAGGCATACCCATGTCATCCTGGAGTAGTCATCAATGAGCAGCATGAAGTATTCTTCACCATCCAATCCTTTATTCTTGGTTGGCCCACATAGATCAGTGTGGACAAGCTCTAAGGGTTTTGTAGTAGAGTATTCTTTTGTCTTGAAATTGGCTTTCGTAAGTTTCCCATGCTGACAGTGCTTGCAGATAGTATCAGAAGGCTTTGTAATCTGTGGCATGTTCCTTACGGCTAGCTTCTTGCTGATCTTGACCAGATTATCAAAATGTACGTGTCCCATTCTTCTATGCCATAACCAATTCTCATCTTCTTTTGCTAGGTGACATTTCTCTTCCTTGATCTCGTCCAGAACATATATGTTGTTTGGAGTCCTGGTAGCAGTAGCCACTAACTTTCCTGATCCTTCTTTTCTTATTTTGCAGGATTTTGAGTTGAACGTAAGTTCATGTCCCTGATCACACATATGGCTGACACTCAACAGATTATGCTTCATACTGTCGACGAACAACACATTTTCTGCTACTGTATCTTTGCTGCCAAGATTTACTGTACCCTTTCCAACAACTTTTGTTGATTTGTTATTTCCAAAAGAGACAGATCCTTTTATCTTTTTCAAGAAACATGAAAGCACCTTTGTTACCTGTCATATGCCTAGAACAACCACTGTCAACATACCATTTGTTGCTACCAGTTTGAGCTTGAGCTTGAAGAGCTATCCCACATTCATGAATATTCAGATTGTTCTTCTGTCTGATCCATACCTTTTGCTGGTCACCTATTTGATTGGTCGATACTTATTTAATGCCTGTAGGAGGGATTGTCATTCTGCAATTCCTGGCTGTATGTCCAAAGTTGTTGCATTTCTGGCATTCGACTTCAGAATCCAAAGGAGAAAAACTGTTGTTGTTGTTTCGTTGCCATCTAGAATTTACATACCTGTTTCTATTTTCTGCATATCTTTCTTTTGTACAATACATTGCTTTATGCCCAAATATTCCGCAAGAAAAAAAATAACCATAAAATGAATATTCATACCTGGGAACAAATGGTCTTCTTGGAGGTGTTGCCCATCTGAAACTTCGATTTTCAACTGGAGTCCATTCTGAGGTTGGTTGTCTAGGTTGAAATGGTCTTCTTAGAGGTGTTGTTGAATTAACCTGTTGATTTTCAACTAGAGCCTGTTCTGGTGGTTGTTTTGGCTGATATATGGGTACTTCCTGGATGACGAAGTCTTTGATAGCTTCTGGTTTATCCTCAGCTGTCTTGGAGCTTGAACCTTCATCATTGTGCTTCTTATAACCAAGACCTGTTCTATCGAAATATGGCTTTTGATTATTGATGATCTGATCAAGTATTTTGGAACTGTTGTCATAGCCTTGACTCACATTTTTCTTTTGTAGTTGAGTTCTTAGAGTTACTATCTCCCCCATTAGTTTCTCACCTTCATTCATACTTTCTTCTAGTTGTTTTCTGAGATTGTCTTGAATTCTTTTGGCTTCTTCTAATTGAATAGTTAGACTTTGAATGAGTTGATCTGCTTCTTCAGATATCTGAGGTCTTTCCCGTAACTCCTATATCTCCTCTTTAAATAGTTTATTCTTTTTCCTTTCTCTTCTCAGCTCTTTCAAAGCACTTATCAATTCTTCCTCCAGGTCTACTTCACCTTCTGAATCGGATTCTTCTTTGTTTTCGGTGTCATCTGAGTCTTTTGAATCAACAGCCATGAAGAGTACCCTTTTTGATTCGTTATCACTGTCGCTGTCTGAATCACTATCACTATCTGAGTCATTGTCTGAATCTTCATATGATGAGCTGGGGTTTCTTTTAGAGTAGAGACTTTTCTTCTTTGCAAACCTTCCATTTTTCTTTCCTTTGAAGTTCCTGTATTTCTTGTGTTTCTTGAAACTGTCATCACTATCAAAGTCTTTTGCATAGGGACATTTTGAAGCAAAGTGACCTATTTTACCACATGAAAAACACTTAAGATGTAACTTACCTTTGTACTTACCTGTGCCTCTTTTGAGCTTTCTTACTAAGTTTGCTATCTCCTCATCATCTGAATCATCACTGCAGTTGAAGTGGTATGCTGTCTTTGATTTGGATTTTATTTCTGAATTGTCCTTCTTGGCTTGTTTGTTTTTCATTACTTGCTTGGAGGAAACTTTAAAGGCTGCTTCTTTTCTAGGAGAGTCTTCATCTTCCAATCTCATTTCATAAGCCACAAGTGTCCCATGTAGTTGGTCTACTGTCATAGTATCCAAGTCAGTCCTTTCTTCCAAGGCTGAGATTTTAGGATTGAATCTGTTGGGAAGCGTTCTTAGTATCTTCTGAACCACAACTAATTCTTCAACCCTTTCACCCAGGCCTCTGATAGTATTTACAAGTTCATCAATTCGAAGAAAATAGGTTGCAATATTCTCGTCATCCTTCATCTTTAGATGTTCGAATTGTGCTCTGTAGGTTTGGAGTTTGGCTTCTTTGACCTTTTTGTCCCCTTCATAGATGGTCTTGAGTTTGTCCCACATTTCCTTAGCAGATGTACAATGCATGACTTTGATGAAGACCGATTCATCCAATGCACTTGAAATATGATTCGTGGCTTTTGAATTTGTATCATAACGAACTAAGTCATCTGGATCTGTTGGTGGGGGTGTTGGTACTTTATATCCATTTTCAACTATTTGCCATACCTGTACTCCTTGAGCTAGCAGAAAAGATTTCATTCGTATACTCCAGAAGGTATAACCAGTCCCATCAAACATGGGTATTCCATTTTTACTGTGCCTGGCAAACTTGCCCATAATTTCCTTCCAGTGATTAGACTGTTCTTGAAGGAACCCGCTCTTATACCAATTGTTGAAATACTGATTCACCCCCCTCTCAGTATTTCAACAATCCTTCCTTTTGGAATTATGCGATCATGGACAATCCTTCCTTTCGGAATTACGGGATTCTAGTCCATCAACTCTGTTGATCCTTCCTTTTGGAATTACGGGATGATGGACAATCCTTCCTTTCAGAATTACGGGATTCTAGTCCATCAACTCTAGTAATGCTCATACAATCCTTCTTTCGGAATTACGGGACCTAGTCTTTACGAAGCTACCACACTTGGACGATCCTTCCTTTCGGAATTACGAGATCCTTGTCCACTACTCACATCTTAGACAATCCTTCCTTTCAGAATTACGGGATTCTAGTCTAAGGATCAATTTTAAGACTATCCTTCCTTCCAAAATTACGGGATCACTGTCTAGGGATGATCAATTCCCATCACAATCCAGGGATCAGTATTTAAGACGATCCTTCCTTTTGGAATTACGGGATCACTGTCTAAGGATGATCAATCCTCTCGTCCATTTTAGACAAAGTCTAAGGACCACTTCATCGACCTCATCATCGGAACAGGTAACCTCATCATCGATACACGTATCCTCATCATTGATACAAGTATCCACATCATCAATACAGGTATCCTCATCATCAACCTTACCATCGGTATAGGCAACCTCATCATCGATACAAGTATCCACATCGATACCAGTATCCAAGTATCATCATCGACCATATCACTCCCCCTTTCAAGGAGGGTCCTTCTGAACTACACCAAGCTTGTCTCGAAAATACTCAAACTTTACTCGAGACAGAGGTTTGGTCAATATATTAGCAGCTTGCTCATCAGTGCTCACATACTCGAGCTTTATAGCTCTTTTCTGCACCATATCCCGTATATAAAAATATCGGATCTCTATGTGCTTTGACTTATCATGGAATATTGGATTCCCTGCCATCTTGATACAACTCTAGTTGTCACACAAGATCACAGTGGGGTCCATCACTAAGTCAAACAATCCTGATAACAACTTTCGAAGCCATATCGCTTCACAACTAGCAGAGCAAGCAACTATATATTCCGCTTCAGCTGTGCTGAGAGCCACACTGGACTGCTTCCTGCTAAACCACGAGATCATGGCAGATCCTAGACAATAACATCCACCCGATGTGCTCTTCCTGTCTGATACACTTCCAGCCCAATCAGCATCTGTGTAGCCATACAATCTGAAATCATGATCTCCAAGATAACATAGACAAAAGTCTATCGTACCCTTTAGGTACCTCATCACATGCTTTGCAACTATCAGGTGAACACGTCTAGGCTCAACTAAATACTGACTCAAGGTGTTCACAACAAAGCATATATCTGGCGTAGTATTCGTTAGATACATCAATGACCCAATAATCTGTTTGTATAGAGTCACATCCACTAACTCTGATGAGTCATCAACTAACAGCTTCAAGTTGGAATCCATGGGAGTGGCCATGGCTTTGCATTCCAACATATCAAATCTTTTCAAGATTTCCACAGCATACTTTCCCTGATTGCGAAAGATTCCTTCTGGGCCTTGCCATACTTCCAGACCTAGGAAGTAATGCATCAATCTAAGATCTTTCATCTCAAACTTTGCAGAGAGCTTCTTCTTGCACTCGATAATCTGTTTCTCATTTCCAGTCAAAAATAGATCATCCACATATAGCAACAATATGACAGGATCCATAACCTTGAGGTAAAGGTTAGGATCAGCTTTACTCTTGGTAAATCCCAAGCTGTCAATTCTTCCATACCAAGCTCTGGGAGCTTGCTTCAACCCATACAAAGGCTTCTTCAATTTGCATATGTGGGTTCTTCTATCTTCAGCCTCAAATCCTTGTGGTTGTTCTATGTACACTTCTTCATCAATCACACCATTCAGGAAGGCTATCTTCACATCCATCTGGTGTAACTCCCACTTCATCATGGATGCAAGTGCCATGATGGTTCTAATGGAAGTGTATCTTGCAACTGGTGCAAATGTCTCTTCATAGTCAATTCCCTCTTTCTGAGAGAATCCTCTGGCTACAAACCTTGCCTTATACTTTTCAATGCTACCATCTGCAGCATGCTTTATCTTGTATATCCATTTGGAGGATACCACACTCTTGTCTTTTGGTTTGGGAACTACATCCCAAACATCATTCTTAATTATTGACTAGTATTCCTCCGACATTGCTTCTACCCATTCTTTCTTATGGACTGCTTCATCATAACTAGTAGGTTCTTGATCTACAAGATCACACATCAAAGCCACATAACTGGAAAATGGCTTTGGTTTCTTGCTTGCTCTAGTGGAGCCTTCTGGAGCTCCATATCTTTCTGCTTCTTGAATAATTTCTCTTGCCCATGTTGGCTTTCTCTTTCGTGATATGTTCATAGGTGGGGGTTCTTGAGGCTCTATCATATCATGGTCTTCTGGTGTTTCTTCTTCAGGGAATGAAACTACTATATTTCTCGGGGGTGTATCTTCTTCATATGCTTCTTCATACTGGCACTTTCTAGATCTTTTAAGAGTAGCTTCTTCATCAAATGTTACATGTCTACTAATTTCCATGTGATGGAATCTTGGGATGTAAATTCTGAATGCCTTGGATGCTTCACAATACCCAACAAATATTCCCTTCTTTCCAGAAGGGTCCAGGTTGGTTCTCTTCTCTTTTGGTATGTGAACATATACAGGGCACCCAAATATCTTGAGGTGGCTTACCTCAAGCTTCTTCCCTGTGAACACTTCTTTTGGAGTCTTGAATCCAAGGGCACTATGAGACAATCTATTTTGGACATAGACTGCGGTCCATGCTGCTTCAGCCCATAGATGCATAAGAAAAACTTGATCATGTATCATTGTCGTCACTGCTTCCATGATGGTTCTATTTTTTCTTTCCGCAACACCATTTTGTTGAGGATTGTAGGGAGTGGTTAGTTCCCTCTCGATTCCAGCTTCTTTACAGAAGACTTCAAAATCCTTTAAAGTATATTCTCCACCATTATCTGTCCTAAGTATCTTGATTTTCTTTTCTGAGTGATTTTCTATCAAGGCCTTGAATTCCTTGAATTTTCCAAAGACTTCATCTTTTCCTTTTAGGAAATATATCCAAGTCTTTCTTGAATAGTCATCAATGAATGTAAGGTAGTATTCAAATCCAATCAAGGATGTGGAGGGCATGGGACCACATACATCTGAATGGATCAATTCCAAAGTACTTTTAGTCTTTATTTCACTCTTTGGAAATGGATTCTTGATATTCTTCCCTTTTGCACATCCTTTGCAGGTACCTTCATGATCAATCTTCAAATCTGGTAGTCCTATAACTACTTTGCTCACATGAGATAATTTCTTATAGTTAATGTGAGCAAGCCTCTTCACTTGGGCTAGTGGCTTCATGAACAAGGGCTGCCTCTAAATGTCCCTTGAGTTTATATAGCCCTCCTTCCTCTTCACCAATAACAACTGCATCCTCAATTGATTTTCCTTTGGCCCAGATGAGTACTTGTCCATCTATGAATGCAACCCTATAACATTTCTTATCTAATGCTGAGATAGAAAGTAGGTTCTTATTCAAACCTGGTATATATAAAACTTCCTTCATCTTCATGGGGGTTCCAGAATCAAGCTTGTAGCTTGCTTCACCAAGTCCTTTGATAGGATATTGATAGTCATCTCCTAATGATACTTTCTGTGGAGAGGTCTTCTCTTCAAGTCTTGAAAGAGTTTTCTTTTGTCCCGTCATGTGCTTTGAAGCACCACTATCAATGAGCCATGTGTCTTTTCCAGGTGTTACAGACCCAGAGAGTGCAGAGAATAGAACATACTCTTCTGCATCTTCTTCTTCTACTTTAGCTCTTTTCCTTTGAGGTCTTTCCTCCTCTTCATCTTCACTATCATCTTCTGCTAAATGTGCTTGATGTCTTTTGTGGTGGAAACTCTTCTTCTTCTTTCTTGAAGGACAATCCCTAGCAATGTGTCCTATTTTGTGACAAATGTAACACTAGAAAGAGGAGTAGTCTTTTCATGAATGGTTCCCTATTTCCTTATGGAACTTCCTGGGAGGTTGAGACTCCGTGTAACTTTCCTACTTGAAGTTGGATTGATTCCTTCTTCTTTTGGTATGGGTGGTGTTACCAACCTTTTGTACCATAGTTGGATTTTCTGGAGAGCCGCCATTTGACAAACATGATGAATGTTTGATTCCAGTGTATCAGATGATCCAACATTTTGTAGCTAGCCAGTTGTGGTTAGCTTGTTTTGTTTTTTGAGTCGACATGACCATGGCCCTATGGGGGTTTGTAATAAAAGTGTACTAGTAGGATCTGAGTGCCTCGGTTCCTCATGACTGGATTAAGCAACTAAGGTATTCCAAGGAGTTTTTTCCCTTGTCAATTATGCCTTGCTTAAGGCGAGGTATAATCGATGAGGTTTTCTCCCGCTCCTCCAAAGCTGGAATGCCCGATATTGAAAATTTGGCCATGGGGGGTTATTAGAGGCCAACTAATGTATATAAGCCTACTAGACACTGTTAGAATAGGTGTCGGTCATGTCCTAGGTCCATAAAACCCTCAGAAAAAATTTCAAAAAAATTTTACCGGGTCCATCGAAATTTGGGTTTTAATTATTTTTTAAATTTAATAAATTTCTCTATAGTTTAAATAGAGAAATAATAATTTGTAATATGTGAGTCATCCGGGGTCCGAACTTAGTGTTTGATGGCTCGTTTCATAAGCCAAAAATCACACATGACCCATGGAGCAGCTAAACCCAACTTTCGGATGTCAATTCCGCCCCGTAATTAATATTTTCTCTGAAAAATCATTTACAGAGAAATTATTAATTAAAATAATAAAATTGATTATTTTGGAGATAATCCAAATCTCTCCAAAATTAATCAATTTGATTAAAATAAAGGGCTAAATGACATGGCAATGAGCATTTAGGAGGATTCCAATCAACTCCAAGCCCATCCAGTCATCCATCCAGTCACTATAAGTTTATCCTCTCAAACAATTTCGCCCTCCTTCATGCAAAGTCGAGTTTGTGAAGTGTCATGTGATAAGTGGTTTGTTGGTTATGCATTTGTGTTAGATTGGCGCCCTCATGAGTCACCACACCTACCAAGGCTTGGCTCCTTGTGATAACTCAAGTTTTACCAACCTATTACCACATGTTAAGCTCACAACTAGCTCGCAATCCCCTAAATCCTCACGTCAATCTCATTGAAGCTCGAGTTTGAACCTTGTTGGAATATGGTAAGTGGTTGTGATGTTTCCCATGCTACACATATGCGAGTTTGTACCTACCAAATGCCACATGCCATCCCCTTGTTGATTCGCCCCTCCACACATCTCCAACTCGCACCTTCCTTCATCCTCACATCTACCTACCATGCCTCACGTGGATCCTTGTTGGAGGGTCTTTATTGGTTGTTGATATGTCTAAACTTACCAACCAAGTCGAGTTTGCCACATATCCAATCATACCTACCACACAAACTCGACTTTAGCATTGTCTATTACTCCAAGCCTTTGTTGATTGGAATTCGACCTCCATGCCATTGCCAAATTCGACCTAGGGTTTAGCTTATTGGTTTTAGTATAAAGAGAGGCCCATTAGGGGCTATTATCTCAAGGATTTTTGTGCAAAGAAACTCTGGTGAAAATTGTAAGCTCTTGTTTAATAAAATATTTTGAGACTTTGGAGGTCACTTGATTGGGCTCTTGGCATTGTGTCTTCATCTTTTTGAAGTAATATCTCTTTCACCCTATTCTTATTATGCAAATTTGATTATGATGCTTATTGAGGACTAACAATCTAGTACTTAGGCTTCTAATCTATTGCTTTGAGTTTTTGTGTCTTTAGGGAATTCAATCATTGAGAGCTATTGGCATCTAATACCTTCACCGATCAAGTGTTCCATTTATCTTAATAATTTGTTTGCAGGGTTGTGAGCTTCTCCAAGTATCTTTTGCCTTTCTCCAACAAAAACTTCATTCAATTATTGGTAACCGTGGTTCATGAGCTTTCATCTTCTAGCTCTCTTTTTCTCTTTGAAAGATTTCTCTTTGACTTGCTAGTCCACTTTCTCCTAGCCATCACTTCCTTAGTCCCTCATTTCCTCCCATTTGCCCATCTTCCATAGCTTCGTCCCACTTCCCTCCTCTTCCTCTAGGTTTCGTTTTTGATCTTTTTAGGCTTTCGTTCCTCCCCTTTTTCTCTCATCTTCTCCTCTCGTCCCCCTCCATCTCTTCTCACCTTCCTACCTTCATCCCCCTTGTTTTTTGCTTTCTCTCCTCTCCTTTGTTCTCTTTCCCCCTTTCGTTCCCCTTCTATTAGCCCTAAAAAATTCACACAAACAACAAAAAATGGTTAAGTATTAGTCCTAGTTAGTAGCATTTTCTTTTGAAATAGTAGTGTTTAGATCTTCACATTTGCATTCACATAGCTAGGATCTATTACTGTTTACATCTTATTGTTAGTTATATTGTAGATCTCATTTCATTAGTATAGCTTGCATAGTTTACATCTCCAAGTTTCTTGTTAAAGATAGAAAAAATTTCATAAAAATGTCTTAAATTTTTTACATCTTAGATCTCATTTCTAGCATATTTAGGACATTTTTTGTTCGCTGGTCCGTTTTCCCATCTTAAATTTTTGAACCATTTTTCATGTCATTTTATGTTTTTTGGTTTCATTTTGCAAATCTAGACTTAGTTTCAAAGTTGATTTTACTTATCTAATGCTAAAGGGTATCCTGAGTTGAATGTTGTTATAGGTATTTTTGAAGAGAGAAGGTGCTTGAGAAATTCTTGAAGAGAAGAGGTCCAAACAAAGCAAAACTTAAACGAATCATGAGGATGAGTTAAAACGTGATATCATCTTGTATTATCCTTTGTAATAGCTCATAGGAGTTAGTTTTGTTTTTCCAAGTCTTATCATCTCAAAAGACCTTGCAAGGTTATAAACCCAAGGCATTTGTAATTGTTTAATAAAATTTTTAAGTGGAGGAGGCCTCCACTTTTTGGTCTTCTTCCCCATTTGGGGAAGGGTGTTGGGTCTTGTGGTTGGATTTGGCTTAGATTTACATTTTCATGCTCTTAGTTTAAAATTTGCTTCAAGTAAGTCATCTTGTTTATATTCCATATTTACTTACCCCCATGCTCTCCCGAGTAGGGTCTTTGACCTGAAAGAGATTCTTGGGTAGTTTAGCTTCATTTCTTGCAATTATCTTGCTTCTCTTCCAAAGCCTTCAGCCGGAAGTTGTATCCTTGAGATTTCGTCTCAAGGGCAGGACCACATAATTTGTGGTTACTCTTCCTTCCCCGTCGGTTTCCTTGGCAGAGCTTTTAGCTAGCTGGAAGTTCTCAAGTGCAGGCGGTTCTAGTGGTTGATCCTGTTTCGGGGATCAATCCCACCTAGTAGATAAAAGTGTGTGTGGTAGAACACTAGATTTATTTATCTTGCAAGCATTATTGTCAGTGGTAATTTATATCTTGTGATCAACACTATTGTTTAAATCTGTTTCAAGTTAAATATACTGCTATTACAATTTCTGTTTCTTTAAAATAAATCAAAGTCTCTTGAACTTGGCCAAATCCAAGTCAAGAGCACCCTCTATCGGAGGGCATTTTAGTTTCTTGCATTTCCCTGCATTAGGCATTGTTAATCTAGCAAGTCTCTTGAACTGTGGTCATAAGACCGAGTCAAGAGCGCTCTCTGTCGGAGAGTTGAACAAGGCTTTCTAATAATAAAAATTTTCCACTCACACACCCTTTAATTAATTTATCTTGGTTTCTGTCCTACACCCGTATGCTCTGCCAACCTGAAAAGGTTGGGCTAGTACTTAGAAAGGTGAAAGACTTGATAATTTACGATCGATAACTTAATTAAAAATTTTACCCAAAACCTCAACCAAGGCAAATTACTGTTCTTCCCCACGAGAGGTGGTGCCGGGAATCCACTGTCAGACTCGAGGGCGGTCAAGCCGCAAGCACACTTGCCCTCTTTGCAATCTGGGTGCTCCCGACAGATCACTTAGGGTTGCCAGTACTTTCCTTGGGTAAGGTTCCACCATCTTTTGATACCTTTGGCCTTAGCCTAATAATCAA